>CAMZMU010000033.1:33176106-33776106 GCA_947311845.1 Poa pratensis | reverse complement strand
AGCATAAGTTACACGACAAGATAGGATTGCAATATCTAAAACAGAAAAATGGTAGTAACAGAAATAAAAATAATCAAACATTATCTTATCTGAGTAGTGAAATACAATACCGAGAATCAATACAGTGCCCACAGGAAGCATTAACAAATTATATATCATAGTTATCAAAATGGTCTGCACTGCCATATCGAAAGTTACATTGTCCCCTTTTAGTTTCACCTCCTAATTCCCTAGAATCTGAGATATCAAGTAAGCAAGGGGAGTAGCAAAGGGGTTACCACATCAATCTCCCGCAGCACCTCCTCCCGTTTCGCGGACTGCTCCTCCCCCTCGTAAAGCCCCATCTCAACCAAGAACTGCAATCATGTTACACAAAAGCAACACTATCATCACCAACAGAACCACATATAAGTTAGCAAAGCTGCACAGCACAAGCAATCAGCGACGAATGGCAACCTTCTCGAGCTCGGCCGTCTTCTGGAGGTCGAACACGGTCGGCCTGGCCAGGGACAACGGCGGATCCATGCCGCTGTACCGCTTCGGGGACGACCGCGACGGCACCTTGGCAGCGCCCACGGATCCCGCCATTGAGCCGCTCGAGCACAAACGCGGGACGTATGCAAGCGCAAGCAAGCAAAATCGGAACCAAGCAACCCGCGACTGACGCCTGCGTCCTCTACACCCCGCTGATTCGAATCGAGCACTAGATTCGCTCCTCGAAGCGCGCGACGCTGGCGAGCGACCAGACCCCACCGGTGGACTGGAACCCTAGACTGCCGAATCCAGCGCCCCCCGCAGTGCCGACGATGCAAGGGCAGGCGCGCGAACGGCGGAGCAAGCGGGGATAGCTCGGGGCGGCGGCGGAGGAGGCGTGGGGAATCGGAGTCGCGCGTGCGGGCAGGCGGAAACGGAAAGGCGATGCGCGTGAAGAGTCGTGTTGGAATTAAGGATGGCGATGGGTAGGGTATGGGGCGGGTAGACCAATACCATACCCGTACCCGTGTAGTTAATGGGTACAAAATTCTACCCATACCCGTACCCGCGGGTATGAAACTTTACCCATACCCATACCCGGCGGATACCCATACCTATTGGGTACCCAACGGGTAGATCAAATAGTACATAAGTTACTTAAAAATTTACATTCATCGGTAAAAAATTTGATAAAAGAAAAAAAATTATCTCAACTCAATAACATATATTTGAGTACGTGACAATTATGTCAACTCAAATTGACAAGTGATTACAACTTCACATAGATTTACAAACTTACGAGAATAAATGTTGGACCTCCACGGGTAAGATATATAAACGGGTAGGATATTTGAGTACGTGACAATTATGTCAACTCAAATTGACAAGTGATTACAACTTCACATAGATTTACAAACTTACGAGAATAAATGTTGGACCTCCACGGTTAAGGTATATAAACGGGTAGGGTATGGGTATACCCATGGGTACGAGGTTATACCCGTACCCTACCCACGACTTAAACGGGTGGGTACGGGTACCACCCATGGGTATAAAATTGTACCCATACCCTACCCATGCGGGTACGGTACCCGCGGGTACCCGTACCCATGGGTAAAATTGCCATCCTTAGTTGGAATCTTTCCCTAGCTGTGGCGTGGGGGGCGAAGGGATGGAATGGACGTCCCCGATTTCTTCCAGATGAGGCCAGGCAGGAATGTTCATTTTCGGAAAATATCAAAATAGTAGTATTATTAACGAACTTCTCCAAATGTTTGGAAAAGGTAAGATTGAAACTATGTCAAATTATGTGAAGTGCATATAGATAGTGCACGGTTACTCCCACCGCCCCTTGATTTTTCGTGTGTCAAGAACTTACTTTTTATTTTATTTTGCGAAAAGAACTTACAAATTTGACTATGACTTGTACTTATAATACGGCCATGAAATGAAAGATTCTTGCAAGGCAAATACAATGAGACAATTTAAACATTCACGATCCATATAGTTTAGTACTCACTCCGTTCCTAATTATAAGATATTTTAGCTATTTCAATGTTGACTACATATGGAGTGAAAGAGCGAACATACAAATTAAAACATGTCTAGATACATATGAATATGAGAAAAGCTAAACCATCTTATATTTAGAAACGGTGGAAGTATATAAGTAGTCAAAATCATGTACTACCTATGTACCAAAATATAAGATGTTTTAGCATTTTTCTGTTAAGGATGTATCTATTAGTGGGTAGATTCACTCCGTATGTAGTTCATGTTGAAATATCTAAAACATATTATATTTTGATATGGAGGAAGTTTCAAAGACCGTGGAAATAAAGCCCTCATTATATTTTGAGACAAAGAGAGTGGTTTTTTTTAGATGAACTGTGATGCACATACATTCCCACTAAGCCATAAAAAGAGAGGGGTAAGGCCACCGACTTGGGATATCGTCAAAAGATGATGATGTGCTACGAAGGTTCATTGCGTGGTTCAAGAGATAAAAGAAAAAGACAAATGTGAGGATGGATCTGCAAGCGGCAAAGATGATGGGATCTGAAGCGGCCATAGCAATATATGATTTGAAACGAAATTATACACTACATAGTTTAGCCATTCGGTGTTTGGGTACCGTAGAAGTCCGATTTCATGGTTCATTGCTTCAAGACATTTGGTGACATGTGTCCTTTTCCCTTGGGCCTCGCCTTCTTTTTGGGTTGTTTTCTATTCCTGCTCCTTTTTTTACATCTATTGTTGCCGTTACTAGTTCCCCTCCCTGTTGTAACGTTATTCTCATTACCGGTTGCCATCTCTTTTCCCCCTCTTACCACCGTTGTTGGTTTCTATTTACCGGTCGCCTCATACATGTGAAAATATGAGAAATTAAAACCTTCTTGATCAACTGCTGCAAATTGATCGAAGTTTTACTTACGTCGATACGTTCTAGTTAGACCATGATCTAAGTGCGATAAATTTTGACATGACCTTTATATATTTTCAATCTTCTTTCGATACTTGTTATTCTTGACTACACAAATGATTTTTCTCAATCTTTGCAAAGGAGGGATTAAGATATGGACTTGTTGCATTGGCAAAGGATATGACGTGTCATATGGGGTCTCATTTATTCAAAGGATTTCTTACAACAGTAACACTGTTGCAACAAACATGGAACTAAAGTTCCTTCACTATAGGTTAATTATGTAACTCATGGAATATCACATCGGTATTATGAAATACAAACAAATGATGAACGCTCTAGAAGAGAAGTATACGGAAAATACTTTTGCCTACCGAGCTCCAGTGCTCCATCTACTTAAAAAAGTTCCAACATAATATTTATAAGTTTAAAAAAATATCTCAAAGCCTGCATATTGCTAATGATGTATTCCACAAACGTAAATTTCGATTTGAAATACTTTTTTTTACGCTTTTACCGTAGGGGAAACACCCTACAGTGTAGATTTTCAATTAATGAGAAAAACCAGAGGTTTTCCCCTACAAGTTTATATCCAATACAAATACGGCGCCAAAAATTTAGGGAGGGAAGAAGTGAAAAGAAAAAATCTGAGGCATTAGCTAAAAGTTTCTAAGACCCAATTAACCAAAGGCTGGACAAGGGCAGCCGGAATCTAGGTGAAGTGGTCTAAAACCCAAGCAACGAGGGGCTGCACCACTGCAGCATGAACACGGTGTTGATGAAGCAGAACATCATTCTGGAAGAGAATTCTCCATCTAGCCATCGAGGGTTGAATATCTTTAAAGATCAAATCATTTCGGCATTTCCAGATGTTCCACATGGCACACGTGACAATCTCCATAAAGCAAGGCCCTGAGAACTGATTTTTGGCAGTGATAAATCTTCTCGAAATGGGTTGAGAATTGTTCCAAGATATATTCAGAAAATTCCAACATCGGAAAGCAAACTGGCACTCAAAGAAGAGATGGTCGCGTGTTTCGGTATTGCGTGATGGACAAAGGACACAATAGGAGCCACCCTCAACATGCCAATGTTTTCTGATCATGAGGTCTTTAGTGTTTAACCTGTCTTTCTAAAGCAGCCACGCAAAAATTCTTAGTTTAGGTAAACACTTGGACTTCCAAATCGCCTGAAGGGAGGGGTCACATCTAAGGTGAGAGAAGAGGAAATTATAGAATTTGCTTGAAGTGTAGCTTGGGCCCCATGGAAAGGACTTGACATCCGGATCAAAGGGGTGCAGTTCAGTTGCAGGAACAATTTCACCTATTTGTTCAAGCTCTTGGAACGCCTGAGGCGAGAGAGGGAGAGCAAACAGAGTTGGCAAGTCCTCCAAATTTACCATGTCTTTCACAAAAGCGTCTTCATGTAACGCAAAAGAGAACAGGCGGGCATATTTGTCACAGAGAAGCTCGGATCCTGACCAAATATCCAAAACAAGGTCGTTTGACCACTGACAACATGTGACTGAGTAATACTTCTGTATGTGTCGATGAGCTTAAAGATGTCCTTCCACCAGAAAAAGCCCCTAGCAGATTGTGCCTGTGGAGGAGAGGCCGGATCATATAATGACCAGACTAGCTTCATCCACGGTATATCGGCTTTGCAAAAGAATTTATAAAGTTGTTTAAGCAGGAGAGCCGAGTTTTGCACTTCCAGGTTCAGAATACCAAGACCACCATGTTTCTTAGGTCGACAGACAATCGACCACGCAGCCAGAGAATTCACCGAGGTTGAATCTTCTTCTTTTGCCCACATGCAATGGCGCCGAGAGCGATCAAACATCATTATAATTCCTTTGGGAACCTTGATGGAGCATAGGAAGTGCAGAGGCAATGAGGAGAGAACTGAATTTACAAACGTGAGCCTACTGCCATAGTCTAAGAACCGCACACTGGCATTCAGCCTCCTTTCCACGTGATCAACAATTGGTGAGAGATCTTGCATCGTAGGCCTCGAAGAGAGCAAGCCAAGATACGTGAATGGAAGGGAACCCACAACACATCCAAATGTCTCAGCAAGGCTGGCTAACCGAGCTGCATCGATATTAACTGGCATGAGGCACGACTTGGCATAATTCACACGTAGACCCGTGGCTAGGGAGAAAGAATGAAGCAACTCCTTGAGGGCCAGCAGTTGTTGTGGGCAAGCTTGCAAGATCAAGAGGGTATCGTCTGCATATTGGGCAATCGAAAAATCAGTCCCTGGTATTGGAAGTGGAGGGTGCAATGAGCCAGAGGTGACAAGGCTATTAACCATCGATTGCAGGAGGTCAGCGCCTGCTACAAAGAGAATTGGCGAAAAAGGATCGCCTTGTCGGACTCCCCGACGGCATGGGATTTTTTTCCCCGGTACACCA
Organism: Poa pratensis; assembly: GCA_947311845.1. NCBI lineage: Eukaryota > Viridiplantae > Streptophyta > Magnoliopsida > Poales > Poaceae > Poa > Poa pratensis. The sequence goes on along the minus strand of CAMZMU010000033.1, from coordinate 33,770,794 downwards.
TTGAGTAAAACTGAAGAAGTTGTTGGAGATATGCCCTAGAGGAAATTAATAAAGATATTTTATTTGTCATATCTCGATTGTTCAAAATAAGTTTTGTATCATGCTATAATTGTATTAAGCGGAAACATTAATACACGTGTGGTACGTAAACAACCAGGTCCCTAGTAGCCTCTTTACTAGTCCATTGAGATCAACAGATGATCAAGGTTTCCTGATCATGGACTCAACGGCGGAGGCAGGGGGACCAGCAGGGGCCTGCCCCCCCCCCCCCCCCCAACATGCAAGCAAAAAAATTTATATCCCTATGACTTTCTTACCTTCCCGTGGACCTTGGTCTCCTTTTCTATTCCTCTTATTAAAAAAAGAAGAAAAGTGGGGATTGGGAAAAGAGGCAGCCTTCCCAGGCCGAGGCGCACAGGAGTAACGCGTCGTCTGGGGCCCTGCTCGTTGCCTGGCTCTGCACGCCTCTGCCGTTGCCCTCAACCTCGCCTTCCTCAGTTCCTCTTCCTGTTCGCCCCCAAATTCTTCACCATCCCCTGCTGCGCTGCTCCCAGCTCCGGTCCATGGTTGACAACAGCTCCGCTGCGCCAGCGCCTTCCTCCACCGAGCAAGGCTGGGGCTGGCTAACCTAGGCAGCGGACGACAAGCAGCAGTGCTCCCTCTGATTTTTACAGGTTTGGATTTTGATTCCCAATAGATCTGACATTTGTTCTGTACCAATTACTGCATGATTGTATCCTGCCTCAGTTCCCCTTTTATATGTGCCTTTTGATTTTGGTTTGTCTTACTAATTCCTCAAATAGGGTAAATAATTTTAGTCATAGCTGATGGTGTTCAATTTCCGTAGGATAATCATGGCTAAAGATAAAAGGAAGGCTGTAGCAGTGCATAATATGCATTCTTATTTTGGGAAGAAAGGAAGAAGTGATGATCCGGTTACTGCCCCTGATTTGGATGAGCAAGAAGAACTAGAGCATGTAGAAGAAGAAATTATAATAGCACCAATAACACCAGCAGCAGCACCACCAACTCCACCTCCGGTTGACAGAAGGAATGATGATTCTCATGTTTTGGTAGTATAAAGGGATCCAAGGCTGCGGTGCCAAATTTGGGATTATCCACCGCAGCCTTGGAGCCCTTTATCCCAAATTTGGCACCGCAAACTTGATGGTGCAGCAAATCACCCACGCAAATATTGATGTTCCATGCCTATTATATATTAATTACCACATGTTTATCTTATACTTTATATTATTTTTATGCATTTTCTGGGACTAACCTATTAACAAGATGCCACAGTGCCAGTTCATGTTTTCTGCTGTCTTTTTGTTTTAGAAAATCTATTCTGGAAATATTCTCGGAATCGGACGCCAATTTAACTGATTTATTTCTGGACCGAGACGGAGCAGCAGCCAGGAGGACGGAGCCGGGGGCCACACCAGGTAGGCCGGCGGGCCCACGGCGCGGCCCAGGGTGAGGCCGCGCACCTAGGCCGCCGCCCCACCTCGGCTGGCCACCGATGCCGCCCTTTCGCCTATAAATTGCATCTAATCGGGAAACCCTAGATACCCGAGCAAAAATTCACGAAAAGTTCCGAGGCCGCCGTCGTCTTCAACCCTAGTTCGGGAGGGTTTCTGGAGTTCTTCCCGGCACCTTGTCGGAGGGGAAATCATCACCAGAGGGCTCTACATCACCATGCCTGCCTCTGGAGTGATGCGGGAGTAGTTTTTCACGGGACTACGGGTCCATAGCAGTAGCTAGTTGTTAGTCTCTCCACCTTGTGATATCATGTTTAGATCTTGTGAGCTGCCTAACATGATCAAGATCATCTTTATGTAATGCTACATGTTGTGTTTGCTAGGATCCGATGAATTGTGAAGTTATGATCAAGTTTGTTCATCTATCTATATTATGTTTTGTCTATGTTCCCGCATGCTCTCCGTTGTTAGTAGATGCTTTGGCCAAGTAGATGCTAATGACTTCAAGAGAGGGTATTTATGCTAGATAGTGGGTTCATGCCTCTAGAAGCCTGGGCTTGATAGACAGAAGCAGCTAAGGTTGTAGATGTGCTGTTGCCACTAGGGATAAAATAACCGATGCTTAGCTTAAGGTTACTGCTGTTAAGTCTAATGCGTTTGTTTACATTACACACTTTGCTTAATGCTATAATCTCTTACTTGCAACTTAATACTCATGGGAGACCCGGAAGCTATCTTGTGAGTGGATTATGAGTCATAGATGCAGCTAGTAAGCGGTCTATGTATATTGTTGTAATGCCCAATAGATATAACAATGAACATGTGCTTGTCATATATTGCATTGTCATGCGTTTGCAATTTGTCAATTGCCCAGCTGTAATTCGTTAACCCAACATGTATGTTTATTTTTCTTATGGAGAGACACCACTAGTGAACTGTGGACCTCGGTCCTTTATTCCACACTGATACAATAACCGTTTTCACCACGCTCTACGTTACTTCCTGCTGCTACTTTTGTGTTCATCATCATATTCTACACCATACGTTTAATCCTTTGTATTCAGCAAGCCGGGGAGATTGACAACCTTCCTGTTTCGTTGGGGCAAAGTATTTTGATTGTGTGTGTGCAGGTCCACGTCAGTGATCGGGTAACGGCGCCGCTGACACCTTTCTGAAGCTCTTCCAATTCCTACTGGATCTGACAACCTTGGTTTTGTAATCAAGGGAAAACTTTGCTGCTGACTACATTATACCTTCCTCTTGGGGTTTCCCAGCGAACGTGCGTTCCACGTCATCAAGAAACTTTTTCTGGCGCCGTTGCCGGGGAATTGGACGCTACAGCAAGGGGAGTTACACGTCACCATTCTCTTTACTTTGTATTTGGACGCCGCGACTGGAGATGCTCTTACCCTCCCCGTTTTTACCCATATCCATTGGGTATTTGGAGACGAATGTGTACAAATATTGCAGTACAGGTCAGCTAGCTACACACGTTCCGATCGATTCACAGAGGTAGCTACTACGCGCGCTTACATGCGGTCGGACGACGGATTAGCTAGCTACATACATACGGCCGGACGTACGGATCGATCAACTAGCTACGTACGGTGCGGTCGGACCGATCACTCGATCAGCTAGCTACCTACGTGCGGGTGTAGCACGGCGAATCGATCATGCAGCTAGCTATGTAAGTGCCGAGTATAGTGGATATTACCCGCCCCATACCCACAATAGAATGGGTAAGTAAATTTTAACCCATACCCTACCCAAAAACGTGGGTATGGATTTGGATACGAATAATGGTTATCCACCGACAGGTCTAATTTGACACCGGGTGAAAGAAAAAACTCACCCTGTCTTGCTTAGTTAATTTTTATTCTATCTTGTTTGCTTTTATAATCGAAAAACACAAAAAATTAGTTCTAATTTTATTTCCTGTTTTTACTCTAGTCAAAATGAGTTCTCTTGAAAATTCCTAGTTGTGTGACTTCACTAGCACAAACAATAATGACTTTATTTGCACACCTATTGCTCCACCTGCTTCCAAAGCAGAGTCCTATGAAATTAAACCTGCTTTACTAAATCTTGTTATGAGGGAGCAATTTTCTGGTGTTAGCACGGATGTGCTGCCTCTCACCTTAAAAACTTTGTCGAATTATGTGATATGCAGAAGTACAAAGAGGTAGAAGGTGACATTATTAAACTGAAACTATTCCCTTTCTCTTTAAGAGGAAAAGCTAAAGAATGGTTATTATCCTTGCCTAGGAATAGCATTGATTCATGGACTAAATGTAAAGATGCTTTCATAGGAAAATACTACCCTCCTGCTAAAATTATATCATTGAGAAGTGGCATTATGAATTTTAAGCAATATGATAATGAGCATGTTGCCCAAGCTTGGGAAAGGATGAAAAGCTTGGTTAAAAATTGTCCCACACATGGACTGACTTCTTGGATGATTATTCAAACCTTCTATGCAGGATTAAACTTTTCTTCAAGGAATTTGCTGGATTCGGCCACTGGAGGGACCTTCATGTCCATCACTTTGGGTGCAGCAACAAAACTCCTAGATGAGATGATGGTAAATTATTCCCAATGGCATACTGAAAGGCCACCAACAGGTAAAAAGGTAAACTATGTTGAAGAAATTTCTTCATTGAATGATAATGTTGATGCTATTATGTCCATACTTTCTGGTAATCAAGTGCCTGTTGATCCAAACAATGTTCCCTTGGCTTCATTGGTTGCTCAAGAAGAGCATGTTGATGTGAACTTCATTAAAAACAACAATTTCAACAACAATGCTTGTAGGAACAATTTTGGTAATAACAATTATAAGCCCTATCCTTCCAATAGTGGCAATGCTTATGGTAATGCTTATGGTAATTCCTACAATAGTAATAAGAATGTGCCCTCTGATCTTGAGGTTATGCTTAAAGATTTCATTGGTTCACAAAAAGCTTTTAACAAAACTGTTGAGGAAAAATTCGAAAAGATAGATAACCTTGCTTCTAAAGTTGATAACCTTGCTCTTGATGTTGAATTTTTGAAAATAAAGGTTATGCCTCATGATGTTAAAGAAAGTAAGTCTCTTAATGCTATAAAAATTAAGATTGATAATAATATTAAGATGCTAGCCGAGTTGCATGCTAGATTGGAAAGAGAGGAAAAAGAGGCTGAAACTGCTGAAAAGTGTAGGATTGCTAATGTTTGCACTATCTTCACCAATGAAGACGTTAAGACTTTGAGCACTAGTGAATTACCTACAGGTCCTAATCATACTAGTAACAAGAAAATTAAAATTGGAGAAGGTCCCACTTCTGTTGAGAAGGGCTCCAAGTCACTTAATGACACTAAAGTTAATCCTGAGAAAAGTGCTGAAAATTTTCGTGTTGTTAGGAATGATACTCCTATTTCTTTTGATGATAATGAGTTTGATTTTGATAGTTGCAACCTTACTGAAGTTATTAAGTTCTTACAAAAGCTTGCTCAAACTCCTAATGCTAGTGAAATAAACATGGCTTTCACTAAGCACATCACTAATGCTCTTATGAAGGCTAGGGAGGAGAAACTTAAACGTGAGGCATCTATTCCTATAAAGTTAGAAGATGTTTATGAACCTACTGTTAAAATGAGAGTAAATGATTTTGATTGCAATGCTTTGTGTGATCTTGGTGCTAGTGTCTCTGTTATGCCTAAGAAACTTTATGAAATTCTTGATTTAGCACCATTAGAGGATTGTCACTTGAATGTTTATTTAGCTGATTCTGCTATGAAGAAACCTGTGGCTAGAGTGAATAATGTTCTTATAATGGTTAACAACAATTATGTCCCTGTAGATTTCATTATTTTGGATATTGAATGTAAGGCTTCCTGTCCTATTGTTTTGGGAAGACCTTTTCTTAGAACTGTTGGTGCCATTATTGACATGAAAAAAGGAACTGTCAAATATCAGTTTCCACTCCGCAAGGGGATGGAACACTTTCCTAGAAAGAAGATGAAACAACCTTTTGAGTCTATTGTTAGAACAAGTTATGCTTTCAATGCTACTCTTGATAATACTTGATCTTTTTGCTACTGCGCCTAGCTGAAAGGCGTTAAAGAAAAGCGCTTGTTGGGAGACAACCCAATTTTATTTCCTGTTATTTTTTGTTTTCTTGAGTCAAGGAGGTTGTTTACTTCTGTAACAACTCCTTTGTATCTTTTATTTTCGTTTTTGTTGTGCCAAGAAAAGTCTCTAATGTAAGAGGGTGGTAAAGTTTTATTTGCTGTCCAGAAACAGATTTCTGTACCTCACGGTAAAAATTCGTGAAAAATCACTGATTACTATTTTAATCTGTAAAATTTTTAGCAGCAGCCTGAACTTATTACCTATCTTTCGTTAGTTAACCGTTTTCTGATTTGAGCATCAGAAGTGCCTCGAAAAAATTCGTATTTACGGATTGTTCTGGTTTTGGCAGATTCTGTCTTTGTTTTGCATTGTCTCTTTTGCAAATATAGATTCACGTTCTTCGGGGGGAGATCACGATCTTGCTTAGTAACAGTAGCTAATGTTTGAACTAAAGTATGCAATGTGTTTTTACAGAACCAAGTGAGTTTATGTTTTGATGCACTAACCCCTCTAATGAAGTTTGCGAGTTATCTTTGTGTGAAGGAAGTTTTCAAATATTAGGAGAGGAGGATGATATAAGAAGATCAAGAAGAGAGAAAAGCTTAAGCTTGGGGAGGCTCCCTTGGATCTCCCCAGCATATATCAAGAAGATTCAAGCATCTAAGCTTGGGGATGCCCAAGGCATCCCCTTCTTCATCAACAAATTATCAGGTCACCTCTAGTGAGACTATATTTTTATTGCTTCACATATTGTGTGCTGTTCTTGGAGCGTCTGTTTGTTTTATTTTCTGTTTTGTTTTTGTTTTGTTTTCTGATCATAACTTAGTTGGATCCTAGCACTCTTGTTTGGGAGAGAGACACGCTCCGTTTTTGTTTAGAATACTCATGTTCTTCACTTATACTTGTTGAGTATTCTTGTTTAGCACTGCTATGCTATTAGCTCTTGTTTTTCATGTATCTCTTGTTCAGAGCTATTAGTTTTTTTATAGAAAGTACTCTCTTGCTTCACTTATATTTGTTTGGAGAGTTGTATAATTGGCGTCTGGTTGGAACAGAAAATGCTAAAGTGTGTGGTAGTTGTATAATGGAAAAACTTGCATAGTCTTGTAGATCATTGAACTTTGATAACTTGATTCCTTGCAAATGTTTTGAGATATTAAGAAATTAGATGTTAATTGCTTGCTGGTTAATTAAAGCTAAAATCTGATTAGTGTTTGTGTTATTAAAGCTTGTACCGTACTACAAACTCTTAAAATTGCTGAAGGTGTAGTTGGACTTGATAGCTTCTCATGTCTGAAGGTTTTTGGAAACAACATAGTTGCATGCTAAGGTCGAGGGATCTAGCGGGGTACTTATGCCTCCGTGAACGGCCCTCCTTGGTCGAGAGACACGCTCCGTTTTTGTTTAGAATACTCATGTTCTTCACTTATACTTGTTGAGTATTCTTGTTTAGCACTGCTATGCTATTAGCTCTTGTTTTTCATGTATCTCTTGTTCAGAGCTATTAGTTTTTTTATAGAAAGTACTCTCTTGCTTCACTTATATTTGTTTGGAGAGTTGTATAATTGGCGTCTGGTTGGAACAGAAAATGCTAAAGTGTGTGGTAGTTGTATAATGGAAAAACTTGCATAGTCTTGTAGATCATTGAACTTTGATAACTTGATTCCTTGCAAATGTTTTGAGATATTAAGAAATTGGATGTTAAATGCTTGCTGGTTAATTAAAGCTAAAATCTGATTAGTGTTTGTGTTATTAAAGCTTGTACCGTACTACAAACTCTTAAAATTGCTGAAGGTGTAGTTGGACTTGATAGCTTCTCATGTCTGAAGGTTTTTGGAAACAACATAGTTGCATGCTAAGGTCGAGGGATCTAGCGGGTACTTGTGCCTCCGTGAACGGCCCTCCTTGGGGTAAATTTAATCATGCTCTTAATGTTTAACCTGCTAATTGTTTGCAATAAACTTGTGAGTTCCTTTTGACTAATGTTGAGCTACGGTTTTTGGCACTTCCACCATCCATATTTTGTTAGCCACTTCGGTGTTGTGCATTGCCTTCTGCTCACATTGAGAGTTGTGCATACTTCGCCAGTACATCCAACCCCGTGGGAGAACTTCATATTGTTCTCTTACACATAAGCCAAACATCTTCCTATACAGCTGATGTGTGGTTTTACCCATGTTATTATGAGTTATTTGTACCAAAAAGTGTGTTGTCATATTAGAGTGTTGCCCCTACAGTGAGGGAGAGAAAAGTGAAAAAGCCACGGAGGCCATTGAAAAGAGAAACAGAAAAAGAAAGAAAAAAGAGAAAGAGAAAAAAGAGAAAAAAGAAAAAATAAATAAAGAGAGAGGGGGCAACATTACTATCCTTTATCCACACTTGTGCTCATGTTTAGCACCAGTTTTATAGTCATCATTTGTGCTAGTAGCACCTATGCTTCATATGAGAGAGTTCTCATGTTTCATTAGTATAACTATGTGGGGAATTTACGTTATAGAACTTGGATTGTATATTCCAATGATGAGCCTCCTCAAAAGAGCTCTAGGTCTTCATGAGCAACCAAGTTGGATGCACCCCCACTAGTTCCATTGGAGAGCTTTCATACACTTATAGCTCTATGTGCATCCGTTGCATGGTAATCACTACTCTTTGCATAGCTTCGATTATAAGACTTCCTCTTGTCTAATGGTCATTTATAGCTTTGTGAGCCTTTCTTCCATTGGCCTTCCAAACCCCCATTATTTTTCTCTTTCCCATAACATCCTGGTGCCAATATCAAATACTTACGCTCACCGGTTGAGTAAAACTTATAACCACTGAATTCATTATGTTTGTGATCCTTTCTATGTTTGTGAAAGATTGCTGGATGCTTGAGTAGAAGGATAACTTCTATACTGAATGCTTAAAACATCTATAATGAACTTTGTACGGTTTCATGTCTTTATAGCATCTTCCATGAAAGGTTTTTACTTGTTTAACTGTCTTGCTTTATTCATCTATGTGTTTAATATCAAACATAGACTTTTGCTTTGAATGATTTGATCTCAGCTCACATGCTTTACATTACTATACGATCAAGATTATGTTGGTAGCATGTCACCTCAAAAATTATCTTTGTGTTATCATTTACCTACTCGAGGATGAGTAGGAACTAAGCTTGGGGATGCTTGATACGTCCAAAACGTATCTATAATTTTTGATGTTCCATGCCTATTATATATTGATTACCACATGTTTATCTTACACTTTAGATCATTTTTATGCATTTTCTGGGACTAACCTATTAACAAGATGCCACAGTGTCAGTTCCTGTTTTCTGCTGTCTTTTTGTTTCAGAAAATCTATTCTGGAAATATTCTCGGAATCGGACGCCAATTTAACTGATTTATTTTTGGACCGAGACGGAGCAGCAGCCAGGAGGATGGAGCCGGGGGCCACACCAGGCAGGCCGGTGGGCCCACGGCACGGCCCAGGGTGGGGCCGCCCACCTAGGCCACCGCCCCACCTCGGCTGGCCACCGACGTCGCCCTTTCACCTATAAATTGCATCTAATCGGGAAACCCTAGATACCCGAGCAAAAATCCACGAAAAGTTCCGAGGCCGCTGTCGTCTTCAACCCTAGTTCAGGAGGGTTTCTGCAGTTCTTCCCGACACCTTGCCGGAGGGGAAATCATCACCGGAGGGTTCTACATCACCATGCCTACCTCCGGAGTGATGCGTGAGTAGTTCTCCACGGGACTACGGGTCCATAGCAGTAGCTAGTTGGTAGTCTCTCTGAAAGAGCATCTCCATGCTATAAGTGTTTTGATGTTTGTTGACAACACTATTAGAGGTCTAATATGTGTGCTAAGTGTGTGCAGGAATATCCCTATACTTTGTGTTCACAGATTCTATTCCAAGATTGATGAAGTGCTGAGTTTTCTGGTTCAGCCGGTGCTACCGGGTTCAACCCGGTACTACCGGGTGACCCCAGAATCTTGTCGTGCGGCACTACCGCGGCCGGTGCCGGGGCCAGTACCGCATCTCCAGAAGGCGTTCTGGAATCGATGCATTTTTAGCCGGTACTGGTCCCGGTAGTGGTGCGGTACTACCACTAAGGAAGTACTACCGGACCATGGGGTCCGGTACTACTGATGCGCGTCGAGACAGGGAGCGCTGACTGTTCTTCGATTCGCCTCCGGGTCAACGCCGGTCGGTACTACCGGGGAGGCCCGATACTACCGATGCGGGCAGTTTTCTGCTGCCAACAGCCATAATTCAGGAGGGGTATTTATTCCCCTCCACCTACCTTGGGATGGTTAGCTCACCCAACATTGAAGAACACCATTATTGCAAGCTCAAGAATCACTAGATCTCCCAATCCCTCTACCCAAACTCGTTGATCTTTGGAGGATTGAAGGAGAAGGCCCGGATCTACATCTTCACCAAGCCGATTTACATTTCCCCCTCATTCACTTAGGCCCCCTTTGCTAGGATTTCCTTTGGGAAAACCTAGCTCATTATTGTACTTACTTGATTGTCTTTGTGACAGATTGTAGCTGTTCAGGAGCCCCCAATCCAATTATGGGTTGTGCCCCGGATCGTTGTTGTAAAGGCTCCAGAATCCGCCTTGAAGGTTTCCGATAGTGGAAGGTGAACCAAACCTTTGTGGTGCGGTTCATCGGAGAAGAAGGTGAAGCTTTTGTGGCTGTTGAGTTGACCTTTGTGGTGGCTCATACCTCTCCAACGAGACGTACTCCCCTAAAAAGGAGGAACTCGAGAATACATCCGTGTCTCCGCGTGCTTTCACCTTTGGTTACCTCTATCCTTGTTTACCGTCTTTACTTCGTGTATCTTGCTTAGTTGCTAGCTTGTCATATAGGTAAATTCACCATAGTTGCATATCTAGAGAATTTACCTTTTGTGTCAAGCCTAATTTGAAAAGGTACTAAAATTGAAGTAGCACCTATTCACCCCCCCCTCTAGGTGTCATACGATCCTTTCAATTGGTATCAGAGCCTTGGTTCTCTTGTTGGGCTTAACCGCCTAAGAGAAGTATGACAGGTGAGGATGATTCCTCGAAGGACCAAGCCACTCCGGCATCCATGTCCGATCTCAAAACGATGGAGACATCATTGAAATCGTCCATGGATACCCAATTTGCCGAGATGCGTGACTTGCTCATGAAACTCACAAGTGGCAAGGTTCCTTCGGAGACCATCCCACTAGAGGACTCCGCTAACTCCAATGACGATGAAACCGAGGAGGAAAAAGAGAAAAAGAGAGGGGTTGAAAATGCCGATCTTAAGAAACCCTCCGCGTCTAGCACCATACCCGAAGGTGGGAAGCCCGGGTACCATGAGGTCCCCCTCTTGTACTCTCCCGACCCACCTATCCCTCATCCTCGCATAAACCCTTTAGGTCTTTCACCAAAGCTTAATATTTTAGCTTTTACTAGTTGGCAACACTCAATGAGATCTCATGTCAACAGTGCCTCTATCGAGCTTTGGAGGATCATTTAAGCGGGATACAAGTCCGTGGATCCAAACAACTTGACAAGGAGAGAGGTGGTTGATGCTCAACTCAATGCCACCGCTCTACACATGCTTGAAATAGCCGTTGGTGAAAAGGATATTCATCAGATTCAACATCTCACCACCGCCAAAGAAGCTTGGGATTGTCTCTCCGAGGCATTCCTTGGAAATGAGAGCATGAAGAGGAATAGATTTGATGCTTTGAACAATGAAGCCGAAGGCTTCTACATGCTTGAGGGTGAAACTCATGAAGAGATGTATGAAAGACTCAAGACCCTTGCCCAAGCCTTTTATAGTGTTGGGGCAAAGTATGCGGATGATGCTTGGGTCAAAAGGAAGTATGTGAATGCTCGCATGCCCTTTGAGCCCGTTGACTTGAAGGCCATACAAGGAAGACACAACTACCTTGAAATGACCTCTAATGAAGTTATGCAAGAGATGCAAGCTTCCAAGGTTGCCACCAAAAATGCTCTAGACAACCGTGCTAGGGCCATGGGAATGAAACAAGGTTCTTCACTTGCTTTGAAGGGCAAAGTGGTGTGCCTAGATGATAGTGTGGAAGTTGAAGCTTGCCCAAGCAACATTCTTCCCGATGATCTCGAACAAGCCTACCATGATCACGTGGCTCTTGCCACAAGAACATTTTGGCGTGACCCGGCCAAGGCAAAGGCTCAAGTTGATCTAAGGAACAATCCAAGTGAGAAGAAGGAGTTTGCTATAAGGACAAAGACTTGTTACAATTGTCATGACAAGCATCACTTCATCAAAGAGTGTCCTTATGAGAATAGAGAACAACATGGTGGAAGGTTTGTCCCAAAGGATCAATCAAAGGTGATACAAAAGAAGCCGTTTGTCAAGAGGAGGCCATTCTTCAAGAAAGCGCCAAGAATTATGTTGATGACTCAAGAAGAGTATCCTTCCGATGATTCCGAAGAAGAAGATGAACCACTCGTGAGGTGGCCGCTATGGCCATAGTCTCAACTCCATCACCTTCTCTCTTTGAATCCCCCAATGAGAATCTCTCCATCAACACCGCTCACTGCCTCATGGCCCATTTCACCGAGGTATCATCTTCTACTCCCAAGACTATGCATGAAATGGATGATAACTCTAGTCTTGTGATTAAGAAAGAACTTGTTGCCTTCGATACATTTGTGGCTAACTTGCAAGGTGAAGCTAAGAAGCTTGTTGAGGCTCTCATGAGCCAACTTGGTGCCGCCGAAGACCTTCTTGAGGTCAAGGGCAAAATTGAGAGAGAGGACTCTCTTACCATAGCATCCTTGAATGCTTCTCTTGAAGAAGAGAGTGAATATAGAACTACTCTTGAGGAAAGACTTGAGTCCCTTGATGATAAAAATGATGAAATAATTGCTAAAATCATTAAGGATAGAGACCATGTCTTTGCTAAATATAAAGTGATTAAAAAGGAGAAAGCCGAATTTGTGGTTGCTAATGCTAGACTTCTTGAGGATATGGAGAAACTTGACAAGGCTCACAAGGCCTTGGAAAGTACTCACTCTCTTCTAGTCAAGTCTCATGAGCAACTTCAAACTCAACTTTCTAAATCTAACTCACCTAGCACTTCTACTTATTCATGTGATCATGCAAATGTTATTGAGGAAAATGCTAGGTTGAAGGTTGAGCTTGCCAAGGCCACTAGTGCCAAGACCTCAATTCCCAAAGATAAAGAAAAGGTTGTTGCTCATGTTGTTGAGCAAAAGCAACACAAAGGGAAGGAGGGTCTTGGTTATGTAGCCAAGGCAAACAAGAAGAAGAGCAACAACAAGGCAAAGCCCGCACTGTAATGCACCTGCACTTAGAAAGTGGCAAGGTACCTGTGTATAGTGCAAACCTCTGGATCGTTTCATTTGCACACACAGTTTAAAATGGATATCACAACATTGTATCAATTATTACACGAATGATCCAGACTTTAAAAAAATAAATGGTTCGATACATCTTTGCATAGCTTAAAGCTAGCTTAAAACAATAAAGCAGCGGAAATAAATCTTCAATGAGCCTCCATTCTCCATGATTCGCCACAGGCGAAAACATGTTGGTTGTAGACTCGAAACCCAAACGTAGTCCTTACTCATCGTCAGAAAATTCTGCAACAATTAATAATTTGCAACAGAGTGGGTCAGATACCATTAAAAATGGATCTGGCAAGTGACACTATGTGGACACTTAATGGAATAACTCTATAGTCTATATGCATATTTAGCTGGTGGAGTTCAAGGCTAGTTTGCATAAAAGCCAATTTTTGCCTAACACTTTGTAAAACATTTTCTTCAAATGTTGGAGACAATATGGCATGAAATCCATAGTCTCGTCTACCCTTGTTCACCCATCAAGTTTTACTTAGAGAAATAAGATATTGGGAGCCTCCGTTGACATCCTTGATCAGCTGCTTGAATTGTCCGTAACCGTGGACACGGCTAACTACTTAGTTTTTAAACTCTGCAGAGGTTGTGCACTTTCACCATTAGACCCAACAAACCCAAACTATCCTCAAGCACTCAATTTGTGCTAAGGAAAAGGAGAGAGTTGAGACGAGACTTTTCAGAAGCATTTTCCCATCCCATACTGACTTGACGCGCTCCCATTCTAACCATTCTACCACCACCTGTCAAGTCGGGACGAGTCCACGCAACTTAATCCATCTAGCCAGAGCCCATATGACTAATGGCTGCACGGTAAGCAACTTCACTTAGAGAAACATTGGTCCCTTTAATACCCTGGGTGGCAACCACAAGTGACCATCCCTTAGAGGTCACCCCTAAGAGATGACACTCAACCTTTCCATCATCTTTTCAAAACCAAGTCCACCCAGGTGATAAATTACTTAGTAGAATTAAACTTTAAGAAAAACACATTTGCATAGCATCAAATAATCTACTAAGTTATCACAGGGGTTCTAGACACAACTAGTGTAAAGGTATGGTGGGTTTAGCATCTAGCAATAATACTATCCAACACATGCATATAAAGAAACACACTAAATAATGCATATAAAAAATACTTAGGAATTTTCATGGGGGTGTGCCACTTGCCTTGGCAACAAGAAGAATAGCAACAACAGCTGCAACAATCCTCGTTTCCCTCCGGAGATTCTAACACAACAAACAATACATAATGAAAAAACAAGTTTCATAAAACTTCTAAGGAAAATATGTCATGCATGATGTGCAAAATATTTCTAAGGACTAGAGATGCATGCCATGCCATGGAATTATTCTAAGTTAATGCAAGGCAAGCAAGATGGTCCAAAAATGACTAAGGACCAAGGTCATAACACTTGGGGTCGAAATTTAACTAAGGACTAAAGCTAACACATCAAGTCCAAATAATTTCTAAGGAAAGTAAGCAAAATAAGAAGTGCAAAATAATTTCTAAGGAAAAAGTATGAAAACAATTAGTTGATAATTTTTTTAAGGACAACCCTTTGTCATATCAAGTACTTAGAATATTTTCTAAGGAAACAACTAAGTTTTCAAGATGCTAAAAATTTCTAAGGACAAGGTTTAGAACTTTTAATGTGTTGAAATTTCTAAGGAAAATTCTAAGTAAAAGAGTTGTCAAAATTTTATTACCCAAAATTTTCTAAGGAAGAAACTTACTCTATTTGGAGGACAGAATATTTCTAAGTACATGTATAGCTAGGATGATCAAAAATATGACTATGTCATTTTATTGGCCGAATATAAGAAGAAAGGAAATTTTAATCAATTTTTAATTATTAAATTACCACCTAAAAGCATTTAATCAATATTAATTACTAAAATCATAGAAAATACTTTTACAAAAATAGTAGAGTATTCCTACGGCCAATTATTAGTTATACAAAGTTAAAGCAATTGGATTTACTCAAAAATCAATTTTTAAATTTAAGTTAAGTCAAATTTAGTTAAACAACCATTTTTAAAATTGAACTAAAATAAGTTTGACAAAACGTAAAACTAATTATGCCAAAAGTTTCTACGTGTCATAAGCTTTCCAGAAATATAAAGTTCATAAAATTTGGATAAACGAGTAAAAAAATAATAATAGATCTAAATCGCAGGGACTAATCTGTGATGCGCAGGGGCTAATCTGTAAAGAAAAACAAAAGAATCTTCACGCTGAAGTCCCCGGGCGACGTGTCGTCTTCTGATTGGTGCGCGTCGTCTTCGCGGGCTGAAGCGGGTGCGGACGGGTTGCGGACGGCTGCGGCGACGCGGACGACGTGGCGACTTCTGGTTGGCTGGTACCTCTTCGCTGAGTAGATCTAATCTACACCGTAAAAACACGATCCGACGGCCTAGATCCATCGTACCAAAAACGACCGACGTCTCCGCCGGAAACATGCTGGAATTCTACCTCTACGGTGGCGCCATCGCCGGCGGCGAGCTAAACGCAACAGAAAAAGAAGAGGGGATGGGGGCTTGGTACCAGGAGATGCAGGGCGTCGCGGCGGAGCTGATGGCGTGGTCGATGAGGTCGCGAGCTTCCTTCACCTCCTGGGATCGCTCGTCGATGTTCGGGGTGGCGGCGGCGAGCTCCTGTCGATGATGGATTGCTCGATCTGCTGCGCGAGAAAATACGGCGAGGTGTCAGGGAGGTGCGCACGGTCGAGGCAAAGCGAAGGGGAGGGTTGCGAGGGGCAATGCGCGCAAGGGCTCACCGGAATACGGCGAGGTCGTCGACGGCAGTGGCGGCACGGCGGCGTCTCGTGCGTGCAGCCTGGGGGCGATTGACTCGGATTTTTGGGGCAAAACACGGGGCGGGTTCTGGAGGTTTATATAGGCGGGTCTACGTGGATAACACGGAAAAAATCGCAACAGAATCATAGAGGATTTCCGCTAGGGTTTGTTCGAGGAGTCCGTGTTCATCACGGTGGCGTGGAGGTGATGACAGGCGGGGCCTGCTTGTCAGCGAGAGGGAGCACGCAGCTGGGCTGCACTATCTACCACGCGCGTGTTTAGGTTAGATGGGCTCGGCCCAACAGCGCAGGCTGCGCATTTTTTTCCAGAAAGCTTTTCTTTTCTGTTTTACTGAAATTTAAATATCTTTTGCATTTCAAAACCAAAACCATTCAAACCACTTTCAATATTTTTGTAAAAACATGCCCCACATGTTTATCATGTATTGGGGGTATAATTTTCAAAATCTTTATTTGAAAATTTGAAATAGTTTGAAAAGACATTTGCAGATACTTTGCAAATGGTTTTTGGATAAATTTCTCTAAATTTCATAATTTAAATTCAAACACAATGCAAACAATGATGCAATGACATGATGCATGATGCAAATGAAAAGTTTTAAATTTTTGTGAAAATTGGGATGTTACAAACCTAACCCCCTTAAGATGAATCTCGCCCTCGAGATTCGGATTGGCTAGCAAATAGGTGAGGATGTTCTTCTTTAAGGTCATCTTCTCTTTCCCAAGTTGCTTCTTCTCTGAATGGTGATTCCATTGTACTTTGCAAAATTTGATGGTCTTGGTTCTGGTAATTCTCTCTGCTGTCTCCAAAATTTTTATGGGTTTTTCCTCATAGGTGAGATCACTTTCCAGCTGAACTTCTTCTAGTGGCACTGTATCTCTCAGCGGAGTTTCTGCCATTTCAGGGTGACACTTCTTCAGCTGACTAACATGGAAAACATTGTGAACTGCGGAAAGTGCTTCCGGTAGTTCCAATTCATAAGCCACTTCTCCTTTACGTGACAAAACTTATAAGGTCCAATAAACCTTGGTGACAGTTTTCCTTTGATTCCAAACCTCTTCACTCCACGAAGGGGTGAGACTCTAAGATAGGCTCTATCTCCAATATCATAGTGACTTCTCTCCGTTTGGAATCAGCATAACTTTTCTGCCTGGATTGAGCTGCTTCAATCTGTCCTTAATCAGCCTAACCTTTTCTTCAGCTTCTTCGATTATATCAGGACCAAACAGACTTCTTTCTCCTACTCCACTCCACAAAAGTGGGGTAGTGCATTTTCTTCCATACAATGCTTCAAATGGTGACATTCTATGCTGGCTTGATAACTATTATTATAAGAGAACTCAGCATATGGGAGATTATCATCCCAACTAGACTTATAGTCTAATGCACATGCTCTCAGCATGTCCTCCAGATTTGATTTACCCTTTCAGTCTGTCCATCAGTCTGGGGTGAAAGGCTGTGCTAAACTCTAGCCTAGTTCCAAGGACTTCATGTAACTGCTTCCAGAAATGTGAAGTGAATTGAGTGCCTCTATCTGACACAATCTTCTTTGGAACTCCATGCAAACATACTATTCTCTTCATGTAATATCTGCTAGCTTGGCACTTGTGTAAGTTGTCTTTACAGGCACGAAATGAGCTACCTTGGTCAAACGATCAACAATAACCCAAATAGAATCATAACCAGACTTGGTTCTGGGTAGACCTGTGATGAAGTCCATCCCAATCTGATCCCATTTCCAGTCGGGTACTGGCAAAGGTTGAAGTAACCCTGCTGGCTTCTGATGCTCAGCTTTACACGGCTACACACATCACACTTGGCAATATATTCAGCAATATCTCTTTTCAAATTGTTCCACCAAAACCTCTCCTTCACATCCATATACATCTTGGTGTTACCCGGGTGTATGGAGTAAGGTGAGTCATGGGCTTCCTGAAGTATCAACTTTCTGAGATCAACATCTTCTGGAACACAAATTCGTTTCATGAACCATACTGTGCCTTCTTCATCTAGTCGAAATCCTTTGGCCTTGCCTTCACTTAAGTTCTTCTTGATTTCTTCCATCACTTTGTCTTTCTTCTGAGCCTCTTTGATTTTGTCCATCAAACAAGGTTGCACTTCTAGAGATGCTACAAAACCTTCAGGTACTATCTCCAACCTAAGATCCTTGAATCCCTTGCATAGGTCTTCTGGCAATTCCCCTGCCGTGAGTCCGTTAACATAAGTTTTACGGCTTAAGGCATCTGCTACTACATTGGCTTTTCCTGGGTGATATTGCAAACTCAGGTCATAGTCCTTGATCAATTCCAGCCATCTCCTTTGACGTAAGTTCATTTCCTTCTGAGTAAAGAAGTACTTGAGGCTTTTATGGTCTGTGAATACTTCACAACGTTTTCCATAGATAGGGTCTCCAAATCTTCAGGCATGTACTACAGCTGCTAATTCTAGTCATGGTGGGGTAGTTGACTTCATGCTTCTTGAGCTGCCTTGAAGCATATGACACCACTTTGCCTTCTTGCATCAACACACCTCCGAGACCTCGATGTGAAGCGTCGCAATACACTTGGAAATCTTTCTCTAGGTCAGGCAAACACAGGACTGGTGCTGATACTAAGCGCTTCTTCAGTTCTTGAAACTAGTCTCACATTCTTCGTCCACTCAAACTTCTTACCCTTTTCAGTAGTTCAGTCATAGCCTTGGCAATCTTGGAGAAATTTTCAATGAATCTCCTATAGTATCCTGCTAGTCCCAGGAAACTACGGATATCTCCCACATTCTTGGGCGACTCCCAGTTGGTTACAGCCGAAACCTTTTCAGGGTCTACTGCTATTCCATCCTTAGACACAATGTGTCCTAGGAATCCAACTTGATCCAGCCAAAACTCACATTTGCTGAACTTGCCATATAACTTGTGCTCTCTAAGCCTTTGCAAAACTTGACGTAGATGTTCCTCATGTTCCTTGTGGCTTTTGGAGTAGATCAAGATGTCATCGATGAACACAACGACAAACTTGTCTAAGAAATCCATGAACACTTTATTCATCATATTCATGAAGTATGCCGGCGCATTGGTTAAGCCAAAAGGCATAACTGTGTACTCATACAGACCGTATCGGGTGGTGAAAGCAGTCTTAGGTATGTCTAACTCCCTAACCTTCATCTGAAAGTATCCAGATCTGAGATCAATTTTGAGAACACACAGGCTCCTTTCAATTGATCAAAGAGGTCATTGATTCTAGGAAGTGGGTATTTGTTCTTAATGGTTACTTCATTTAAAGCTCTATAGTCCGTGACTAGCCTCTGAGTACTATCTTTCTTCTGAACAAACAAGATTGGTGCTCCCCAAGGTGAAGAACTTGGACGGATAAAACCTTTCTGCAACTGTTCCTCTAACTGTTTCTTGAGTTCTTTCAGTTCTCTGTTGCCATTGGGTATGGCCTCTTGGCTATTGGCCCTGTGCCTGGTTTAAGCTCAATGAGAAACTCAACATCTCTATCGGGTGGCATTCCCGGTAGTTCTTCAGGAAACACATCTGGGTATTCCCTTACTATGAGCACATCACCGAGGCTAACCCCCTTAAGAGAATTAACCTAACCTTCTTCATTTCAAATTTTGACTTGAATCTGATCTTCTTTTTCTGGGTGGTGAGGGTGATTGCTCTATTTGCACAGTCTATGATCCTTCAAAAGAGTCATCCAATCCATCCCTAGAATGATATCTAGACCTTGGGTTTCTAGGATGATTAAGTTGCTGGAAACTGATGTTTTCCAATCTCAAGGTTAAGTTGTCTACACCCAGATGACACTAACATTTCTCCTCCGGAGAACTGACTCTAATTGGACACCCCATATTTTCAACTCTAGCCCATTTTTGTTAACAAATTCTCTTGAAATGAATGAATGCGATGCTCCGTATCAAATAAAACTAATGCTGGACAAGAGTTGATTAGGAACGTACCAATCACAGCATCAGGTTCATCAAGACTTCTTCAACATTGATGTGGTTCACATGTCCCTTGTTGAAAGGATTGGGCTTGGTAGGAGTGTCCACTCTCTTCTCAGGGCATTCATTAGCATAATGTCCCTTGTTGTTGCACTTGTAGCAAAGCACTGGCTGAGATCTTTCTTGGGTTCAGAATTTGGGCGATGCTGTCCATTGTTATGGTTATGTCCAGCATGTCCATTTCCCCTGTGTCCTCCATTTGATCCTCCATTGTTTCCCTTGAATCCTCCATTGTGATTGTGAGCATGGGGTTTGTGAAAGTTGCCCCCATTGTGGTTCCCATGTTTATGACCATGGTTCCCATCATGAACAAAGTGCTTCTTGAATGAGGGTTCAGAGTGGTGCTTGTTTGAATTCATCTTCCTCTTCCTGTTTTCAGCTTTCTTCATGCTATCCTCAAGGGTGATTGCCTGATCAAGAAGTGTCTGATAAGTTGGAGCATAAGCCACAGTCAAAGGTATCTTCAGCTCATCACTTAGTCCCTTGAGAAATTTAGCCTTCCTCTTTACATCTGTGTCAACGTCCTCAGGAGCATATCGAGACAAGGCATGAAAGTCATCCATGTACTCCTTAAGACTTCTGTTCCCCTGACGCAGATTGCGGAACTCTTCCTGTTTCAGATTCATAATGCCTGTGGAGATATGAGCATTACGAAATCCTTCCTTGAATTCCTCCCAAGTCAAAGTGTCCAATGGGTGAGTAATCTGATAAGTTTCCCACCATTGGGCTGCAGGTCCTTCAAGCAGATGTGCGGTGAACCTAATTTTCTCAGCATCTTCACATTCAGCTGTCACCAGATCCTTTTGCACAGAACGCAGCCAGTCATCAGCCACAATTGGGTCAGTTGTAGTTGAGAACTTGTTTGGCCTAAGCCTAAGGAACCTGGCAAGTCTGTCCACTTGGGGAGGAGGTGGTGGTGGTGGAGGTCCATGTTGATTTGCCATGAATTGAGCCATCATGGTCATCAGCTGAGTCTGGGCCGCCATCATCTGTTGCATCATAGCTTCGTTGTTGTTGTTGTTGTTGTTGTTTCAGGTGCACGACGGGGAGGCATCTGTGGTTTTAGCATAGGTGAGTAAAAGATAGACAGGTCTATGAGAAATAATTCTACCCATACAAGCATCAACAATCAAACAACAACACTCAACAATTAAACTTTCCTTATTCAATTTTCACTTGTCTTTCGAAAATAGCAACAAAGGGTACTAGGTATTGTCCTACCACAAGTTGGTAGATCCAAACTAAAATTCGAAATTTTAAAGCGTAAAGTAAAATGGTAGTCTCTCTAACTATCCTAGTCCTCAATCATGGCGCCTTCATCTACTTCTTCTTCAAATTCTTGGATTTCAAAGCCTTCCTGAATAGCACGCTTCTGAGATCCTTCACTTCCTTCTCCAATTCTGAGTTTCTCTCTTGGAGTTCCTTCTTCTCAGCACGAAGTCGCTTGATCAAGTCACAATCAGCTTCAAGCTCCACATCATTGGTGGAGAGTTCTTCCTTCAAGTCCCTTATTTGCTTGTTTCTTTGCTTGACTCTCTTCTCTTGACTTATGAATTTCTTCTCTTGGGCCTTGAACTTCTCTTCTAGCTCCTTGGTCTTCTCTTCTTGCTCTTTTATCTTCTCATCATTCACTTGGACTTGGGCGCAAAGCTCATCATTTTTGTGGAGTTCTTCACTGGTATCAAAGTAAAGATCATGGACTAAGAGTTCCAAGCCTTGGAAATAATCGCTCACGAACTCATCTTTGCCCATGTTCTCGGTGCCATAGCAGAAGGGTGATCCTTCATCGTCACGCCTTCCAAAAGGGAAGGAGTAGTGCCCCTCCAATTCCTTGGAGTAGCGTCCACAAAGGCAAGCTATCACGTGTTGCATGATGATGTCGATTCCTCTCTCCATGGAGACTCCCATTATTCTGTACTCAATGGGTGCTTCGCCTTCACGTCCTTGTTGAAACACCCTGATTCCCCAAAGGCCTTCTCTTTTGAACTTCTTCAAGATGCATCCCTTGATCATGGGTGTAGGTAGCTTCAGGTGCTTGAGGATGTCGAACATGATGCTGCCGAAGCGGGTCACCGGGTAGTCCTCCTCACAATGTACTCGAACCTCTTCATCCTTTAGTTTAGGAAGAACAAGTATGAGATAAATGCATAAGTAAAGAATTACGAGTACTTAGAAGAAAAAGCAAGAATATTCATAGAAGCTTTTATACTTAGTAAATAAATTAAGTTTTTGGCCAACTTATTTCTAACCAAACCTAGGGTTTCGATCCTACAGGCAACACTATGCTCTGATACCATCTGTAATGTACCTGCACTTAGAAAATGGCAAGGTACCTGTGTATAGTGCAAACCCCTGGATCGTTTCATTTGCACACACAGTTTAAGATGAATATCACAACATTGTATCAATTATTACACGAATGATCCAGACTTGGAAAAATAAATGGTTCGATACATCTTTGCATAGCTTAAAGCTAGCTTAAAACAATAAAGCAGCGGAAATAAATCTTCAATGAGCCTCCATTCTTCATGATGCGCCACAGGCGAAAACATGTTGGTTGTAGACTCGAAACCCAAACGTAGTCCTTACTCATCGTCAGAAAATTCTGCAACAATTAATAATTTGCAACAGAGTGGGTCAGATACCATTAAAAATGGATCTGGCAAGTGACACTATGTGGACACTTAATGGAATAACTCTATAGCCTATATGCATATTTGGCTGGTGGAGTTCAAGGCTATTTTGCATAAAAGCCAATTTTGCCTAACACTTTGTAAAACATTTTCTTCAAATTTGAGACAATATGGCATGAAATCCATAGTCTCTCTACCCTTGTTCACCCATCAAATTTTACTTAGAGAAATAAGATGTTGGGAGCCTCCGTTGACATCCTTGATCAGCTGCTTGAATTGTCCGTAACCGGGGACACGGCTAAGTACTTAGTTTTTAACTCTGCAGAGGTTGTGCACTTTCACCATTAGACCCAACAAACCCAAACTATCCTCAAGCACTCAATTTGTGCTAAGGAAAAGGAGAGAGTTGAGACGAGACTTTTCAGAAGCATTTTCCCATCCCATACCGACTTGACGCGCTCCCATTCTAACCATTCTACCACCACCTGTCAAGTCGGGACGAGTCCACGCAACTTAATCCATCTAGCCAGAGCCCATATGACTAATGGCTGCACGGTAAGCAACTTCACTTAGAGAAACATTGGTCCCTTTAATACCCTGGGTGGCAACCACAAGTGACCATCCCTTAGAGGTCACCCCTAAGAGATGACACTCAACCTTTCCATCATCTTTTCAAAACCAAGTCCACCCAGGTGATAAATTACTTAGTAGAATTAAACTTTAAGAAAACACATTTGCATAGCATCAATAATCTACTAAGTTATCAAGGGATTCTAGACACAACTAGTGTAAAGGTATGGTGGGTTTAGCATAGCAATAATACTATCCAACACATGCATATAAAGAAATACACTAAGTAATGCATATAAAAATACTTAGGAAATTTCATGGGGTGTGCCACTTGCCTTGGCAACAAGCAGAATAGCAACAACAGCTGCAACAGTCCTCGTTTCCCTCCGGAGATTCTAACACAACAAACAATACATAATGAACAAACAAGTTTCATAAAACTTCTAAGGAAAATATGTCATGCATGATGTGCAAAATATTTCTAAGGACTAGAGATGCATGCCATGCCATGAAATAATTCTAAGTTAATGCAAGGCAAGCAAGATGGTCCAAAAATGACTAAGGACCAAGGTCATAACACTTGGGTCGAAATTTAACTAAGGACTAAAGCTAACACATCAAGTCCAAATAATTTCTAAGGAAAGTAAACAAAATAAGAAGTGCAAAATTTTCTAAGGAAAAAGTATGAAAACAATAGTTGATAATTTTTCTAAGGACAACATTTGTCATATCAAGTACTTAGAATATTTCTAAGGAAACAACTAAGTTTTCAAGATGCTAAAAATTTCTAAGGACAAGTTTAGAACTTTTAATGTGTTGAAATTTCTAAGGAAAATTCTAAGTAAAAGTGTTGTCAAAATTTTATTACCCAAAATTTTCTAAGGAAGAAAGTTACTCTATTTGGAGGACAGAATATTTCTAAGTACATGTATAGCTAGGATGATCAAAAATATGACTATGTCATTTTATTGGCCGAATATAAGAAGAAAGGAAATTTTAATCAATTTTTAATTATTAAATTACCACCTAAAAGCATTTAATCAATATTAATTACTAAAATCATAGAAAATACTTTTACAAAAATAGTAGAGTATTCCTACGGCAATTAGTAGTTATACAAAGTTAAAGCAATTGGATTTACTCAAAAATCAATTTTTAAATTTAAGTTAAGTCAAATTTACTTAAACAAGCATTTTTAAAATTGAACTAAAATAAGTTTGACAAAACGTAAAACTAATTATGCCAAAAGTTTCTACGTGTCATAAGCTTTCCAGAAATATAAAGTTCATAAAATTTGGATAAACGAGTAAAAAAATAATAATAGATCTAAATCGCAAGGACTAATCTGTGATGCGCAGGGGCTAATCTATAAAGAAAAACAAAAGAATCTTCACGCTGAAGTCCCCGGGCGACGTGTCGTCTTCTGATTGGTGCGCGTCGTCTTCGCGGGCTGAAGCGGGTGCGGACGGGTTGCGGACGGCTGCGGCGACGCGGACGACGTGGCGACTTCTGGTTGGCTGGTACCTCTTCGCTGAGTAGATCTAATCTACACCGTAAAAACACGATCCGACGGCCTAGATCCATCGTACCAAAAACGACCGACGTCTCCGCCGGAAACATGCCGGAATTCTACCTCTACGGTGGCGCCATCGCCGGCGGCGAGCTAAACGCAACAGAAAAAGAAGAGGGGATGGGGGCTTGGTACCAGGAGATGCAGGGCGTCGCGGCGGAGCTGATGGCATGGTCGATGAGGTCGCGAGCTTCCTTCACCTCCTGGGATCGCTCGTCGATGTTCAGGGTGGCGGCGGCGAGCTCCTGTCGATGATGGATTGCTCGATCTGCTGCACGAGAAAATACGGCGAGGTGTCAGGGAGGTGCGCACGGTCGAGGCGAAGCGAAGGGGAGGGTTGCGAGAGGCAATGCGCGCAAGGGCTCACCGGAATACGGCGAGGTCGTCGACGGCAGTGGCGGCACGGCGGCTCCTCGTGCGTGCAGCCTGGGGGCGATTGACTCGGGATTTTTGGGGCAAAACACGGGGCGGGTTCTGGAGGTTTATATAGGCTGGTCTACGTGGAGAACACGGAAGAAATCCCAACAGAATCGGAGAGGATTTCCGCTAGGGTTTGTTCGAGGAGTCCGTGTTCATCACGGTGGCGTGGAGGTGATGACAGGCGGGGCCTGCTTGTCAGCGAGAGGGAGCACGCAGCTGGGCTGCACTATCTACCACGCGCGTGTTTAGGTTAGATGGGCTCGGCCCAACAGCGCAGGCTGCGCATTTTTTTCCAGAAAGCTTTTCTTTTCTGTTTTACTCAAATTTAAATATCTTTTGCATTTCAAAACCAAAACCATTCAAGCCACTTTCAATATTTTTTAAAAAACATGCCCCACATGTTTATCATGTATTGGGGGTATAATTTTCAAAATCTTTATTTGAAAATTTGAAATAGTTTGAAAAGACATTTGCAGATACTTTGCAAATCGGGTTTTTGGGATAAATTTCTCTAAATTTCATAATTTAAATTCAAACACAATGCAAACAATGATGCAATGACATGATGCATGATGCAAATGAAAAGTTTTAAATTTTTGTGAAAATTGGGACGTTACACGCACAAACCAAGACTCCCATTGCGAGTGGGAATGCCACTAGGGGCAAGACCACTCGTAGTGACTTTGTGGGAGATGCTAACCCTCACTACATTCTATATGTTGATTATTATGGTGATGTTTATGCAAAATATGTTGGACCTTATGATGGTTATGTTGCTCATGCTATTTGGGTCCCAAAGACTCTTGTTGCTAACCAAAGAGGACCCATTGCAAGATGGGTACCTAAAACCAAGCAATGATTTCTTGTAGGACTATGCTTCCGGTGGGTCTAAATGGGTGGTTGATAGTGGATGCACTAGTCATATGACCGGAAGCAAGGAGATTATGACGGAGTTGGGACCAAATATAAATCAAGCATCCATCTCCTATAAATCAAAAGCAGAGGTAAAGAGCCTCGGCAAGGTGGTAGTTTCAAACGATATCACCCTTGTAAATGTCATGCTTGTAGAGTCCCTCGGTTACAATCTTATGTCCGTCCGTGCACTTAATAAGATGAATTTTGATGTCCATTTTACTATTGATATGGTGGTACTCTTGAGGAGCAAGACTCTAAAGATCATGTTCGTTGGGTATGTTGAAAATGAGTTGTTTGTGGTGGACTTTTCGGGGTCAACCAACACTCGACCAATATGCCTATTCGGAAAGGCCGACGTGGGTTGGTTGTGGCATCGCCTCTTGTCTCGTGTCAACATGAGAACTTTGCAAAGTCTTCACAAGGGTGGCCACATTCTTGGACTAAAAGACAATGTTTATTTATTTTAGAGATCGTCTTTATAGAGCTTGTGTTGAATGAAAGATGCATGACTCTCCCCATCCAAGCAAGACCAACATTTCATCAAAGAGGATTTTGGAACTTCTTCATGTTGATCTCTTTGGTGCCGTCCCTCAACCGAGTCTTGGTGGGAAGAAGTATTGCTTGTGATTGTTGATGACTATTCAAGATTTACTTGGGTTTATTTCTTCAAGACGAAGAATGAGACCCAACAAACCGTCATCGACTTTTCCAACGAAGTTCAACGCCAACACAATGTCCCTATATTGGCCATTAGGGGTGACAATGGCTCCGAGTACAAGAACTACAACCTAAATGAGTTTCTTAGTGAAGAGGGGATTCTTCATCAATATTCCGCTGCATATACCCCTCAACAAAATGGTGTAGCCGAAAGGAAGAACCGGACCTCATGGATATGACAAGGTCTATGTTGGCGGAGTTTAAATCTCCACTCTTCTTGTGGGCCGAGGCCATCTCCATGGCGTGTCATTCATCAAACCAGTTATTCTTTCGCCAAGGCAAGAAGTTTACATCTTATGAGATGCTCACCGGCAACAAGCCCAATGTCTCCTACTATCGAGTATTTGGTTGTAAGTGTTTCTATAAGATCAAAGGTGTTTGCTTGTCTAAATTTGAATCTAAAGCTTTAGAGGGTGCTTTTGTTGGGTACGGTGCCGAATCTCACACCTATAGAATCTATGACAAAACCTCCGAGAAAGTCATAGAATCTTGTGATGTGAGGTTCGATGAGAATGACGGCTCCCAAATGGCGCAATTTCATGTTTGTGATGTAGATAATGAGGAGCCTCAAGATGCAATAAGAAGAATGGGCATTGGTTTCCATCGCCCCGTTGAGATCCATTGTGACCCTCCTCAAGCAAGTCCAAGCTCCACTCATGTGGAAACTTCATCACCATCACAAGTTGAACCGGCACCCTCTATGGAAGCAAATGATGCACCAACCCAAGAACAAGTTCAAGACCCTCCTCAAGTTGACCAAGTTGCTATGCAAGAACCGAGTTCTCCAATTATCGATGCTGGCCAAGGTCAAGGCCAAGATCAACCCTCTCCTTCTATTGTTGAAGATGTGCATAATGATGATCAAGGTCAACATTCCGGTCAAGACGGGGACTCAAATGATCAAGATGATCAAGAGATACCTCCAAGATGCAATAGAGATATCAAAGCCCGTCGTAAAGTAAGAGTTGTAAGAGATTTTGAGATAAAGGGTCACAAGCTAGAAGCAATCCTTGGTGACCTAAGTCGCAATGTTACCATAAGAAGACAATTGGCAAGCTTTAGTGAACATCAAGCTCACATTTCCATGGTGGAACCAAAGAAAGTGTTTGAAGCTCTTGAAGATTCGGATTGGTTGGAAGCTATGCATGATGAACTCAATAACTTCAAGCGCAACAAGGTGTGGAATTTAGTTGAGAAGCCAAAGGAGTGTCGCAATGTTATAGGCACTAAGTGGATATTCAAGAACAAGCAAGATGAGCATGGAATGGTTGTGAGGAACAAGGCAAGATTGGTTGCAGAAGGATACTCTCAAGTTGAAGGCATTGATTTTGGAGAGACTTATGCACCCGTGGCTCGCCTTGAGTCCATCTGTATCCTTCTTGCATATGCATCACATCATAACTTTAAATTACAACAAATGGGTGTGAAAAGTGCCTTTCTTAATGGTCCTTTAAAGGAGTTGGTATATGTTAAGCAACCACCAGGTTTCGAGGATCCCAAGTTCACTAACCATGTCTACAAGCTCGATAAGGCGCGCTATGGACTTAAGCATGCTCCACGTGTGTGGTATGAGCACCTTAGAGAGCTTCTAGTAGACCGTGGATTTGAGGTTGGGAAAATCGATCCCACTCTCTTTACTAAGAGGGTTAAAGGGGAGCTTTTCATATGCCAACTTTATGTTGATGATATTATTTTGGCGCATCTAACAAAGCTTTTAATGATGAATTTTCAAAGCTTATGACCGATAGGTTCGAGATGTCTATGATGGGGAATTGAAGTTCTTTCTTGGATTTGAGATCAAGCAATTGAATGAAGGGACTTTCATCTCTCAAGCCAAATATACCCAAGACATGCTCAAGAGGTTCAATATGCAAATGCTAAAGAGAAGCGGTTACCTATGGACACCAAATGCCATCTTGAACTTAACCCAAAGGGTATTGATGTTGATAAAAAACTTTACCGCTATATGATTGGTTCTTTGCTTTATCTTTGTGCATCTAGACCCGATATTGTGTTAAGTGTAGGGGTGTGTGCAAGGTATCAAGCCGCTCCTAAAGAAAGCCACTTGAAGGCGGTAAATAGAATCCTTCGATATTTGGTTTATACCCCAAGGTTTGGTTTGTGTTATCCAAAGGGATCTAATTTCTCTCTTGCCGGGTACTCGGACTCGGATTGGGCGGGTGTAAGGATGATAGGAAATCAACTTCCGGGGTATGCCAATTCCTTGGTAGATCCTTGGTGAGTTGGTCTTCTAAGAAGCAAAATTGCATATCTCCTCAACCACCGAAGCCGAGTATGTGGCGGCCGCTAGTGCATGCACTCAATTGTTATGGATGAGGCAAACTTTAAAGGAATACGGTGTCCATTGTGACAAAGTGCCTCTTTTGTGTGACAATGAAAGTGCAATCAAGATTGGCCACAACCCGGTGCAACACTCAAGAACGAAGCATATTGAGATTCGTCATCATTTCATTCAGGATCATATTGCCCGTGGTGATATTGAGCTTGGATACGTTCCAACCAAAGACCAACTTGCCGATATCTTCATGAAGCCACTTGATGAAGCAAGATTCACTTATTTGAGGCATGAGCTAAATATCGTGGATTCAAGGAGCTTGACTTGACTATCTTGCATACACACCTTTTTTTTGACTATCTATTTGGTTTAGGTGTAGGCATGGACATAGGGGGAGTGCGGTCCTAATACATTGGATCATCCCTCCCCACATTATGCCGACATTGAGAACTCATTTGCCTCTCTATATTCGTTCGATGAATTGTGAGCTTCAATGATGAGTGTTGGTTGTGAACCCAAGATATATCTTCGCGGTGTCACGCCATAAACTCATACATGGTGGCCTAGGCCACCGCCCTCTTCTTTGTGAAAAGTTGATTTTGTTTGGATCTTCTTGCCTATCTTGTGTCTCTATGGAAAACATGCTCAATTTGGTTTTTATGGTTGTTTGCTTCTTGCAAATTGAGTATGAAGTACCATATCCAGTTTGAGTTTCTCAATCCTATGCCTTTCTTATCTCATCAAACTTTCTCTCTTGCACAAGTTTTCTATCCACTAAAATCTGGGTTTTCAGAGGAGGCCTCGGTAGTTCTGCCTGGTGGGAGCCGGTAGTACCGGGCTCTGAATCTAAGCAGTGTCAAAACTGCTCAAAAAGATTCAGGCCCCGGTAGTACCGGGGCCATCCGGTACTACCGAGCGAGGCAGGTATCTCAAAATGTCAACCATGCGGGTCGGGCAGGGGTTATTCCCCTTTCTTCCCAACCCGCACGACACACACCCTGCCGCCCCCTCTGTCCTCCTCTCGGCCACCGCCCAGGCCGTCGGAATCCAGTCATCCCCGGCCAGATCCACTCCGTGGGAGTGTTCCCCTTGTTGATCTCCTCCATGGCCTCCGGTAATTCCTTCGTTTCTTGCACTCTTTGTTTCTCAATCTTGAAACCTAGATGCATTTGAGGAATTTTCACCGGTAGCTCCGAGTTCTTCGGTTAAATTGGTAGGATGATCTCCTTGGCCAAGGGATAGCCTGGAACTAGTTAATTTCTGTAAATTTGTGGTTGAATCTTTCAATTTTGTGGCACTTCCTGTTTGAATCGGGTCACCCGGCACTATCGGAAGCAGCCCGGTACTACCGCCCGTACAAAATTGATTCGAATCACCTCAAAATTACACCAGTTGACTAGTTTGTATTTCACCTCCTTAAACTTGTGCACTCATCTTCATTCCCTCCCTACCTATTTGCTATGTCTCAGGTAGCCATCGTGGTGGTAAGAAGAAGCGTCTCATGGAGGAAGACCTTGAAGAAGAAGAAGAAGAAGAAGAGGAGATATTGCCCACCAAGAGCACTGCACGTACCCGTGCAAAATCTGCTGTTGCTTGCACTACCACTGCTCCCCCAAGAGACAAGCTCGTAAACCGCTACATCTTTGGAAGAATGATGATTATCAGAAGCTCCGAGAACAAAATCCGTATGAGACGGATAGGTCTCCCTTGTGAGTCACCCACACTTCTACACCAATGATCAAGAGACAATCTACAAGGAGATCTATGTTCACAAGAAGTACAAGGTGGTTGTCCAACACACTATTGACATTCCTTTCATGAGAGACCCAAAACACAAGGGATATTTTGATGAGACAATTGCTATGTGTGAAGAGTTTGGGCTGCTCAACATTATGACGTTCAACCATTCCTATATTGAGTACTACATTGTCCAGTTCTTTGCCACCATGTATTTTGATCATGATGATGCAAGGACCATCAAGTGGATGACCAAGGACACCCTGCTTACTGCTACTATGAATGAGTTTGGTGAACTTTTGGGCTATGGGGACAATGGTGAACTTTCTCCAAGTGGTTGGAGGTGCCATGAAAGAGACCAATCAAGCTCCAAGGATGTCCTAGCGCCAATTACTATGGAAAATGGCACAAATGGCCAAACTGCTCATCTTGTTTGCCCATTTGAGATTCTTCACCGCATCTACCGCGAGACAATTTCCCCTCGAGTGGGCAATTGGGATCAATTTCATGGTTTCGTGTTTGACCTCCTCAAGCTCTCCAAGGATAATCAAGGAAAAGGAAAAAAGCTCGATGTCATGGATTTCATGTGGAACGATCTTTGGTCCGTGGTCATTGATAGGAGGGCACCTATCTATGGACCCTTCATCATGAAGCTTATTCGTCGCAAGTGGGCTCTTGCCAAGAATGGCGAAGACATCATGAAGGATGGCAGACCTAATGTATCTCATCTGGTGAAGGAACTTCGGATCAAGCCTCATACCCCTCCCTAGAAGAAGACCCTTGATGTTGCGGCTGCTGCTGAGGCTGCTAGAGCTAGTGGGAGTGAACCCCCTCTTGAGAAACCATCATGGTTTAAGAAGATTTAGATTAAGGCCAAGAGGGAATTTCACCTCAAGCTAGACCTTCAAAACCGCATGTATGAAGCCCATGTGTACCACAAGAAGGCAGATGAGCGTCAGAAAGCTATGATGGTGAAGATGGGCATGACAGTTTCCGCGGGTTCGGAAGGCCAAATCACTCCCAAGGAGAAGAGGATCTCCGAGCATGGCTATTGGACTGATGATGATGATGTTTCCTCTCCGCAGCCGGAAGACCCTTCTTCTACCCACCATGACGTTGGTGGAGCTTGATGCTCCTAGGGACGCTTGTAGCATCGCGCTTCTCCCTTTTTGGCATTTCGATGACAAAGGGGGAGAATGTGTTCTATTTAGGACCTCATTGGGATTTGCATGGGAGGAACACAAGCCTTGAACTTTCTTTGATCTTTATGCTCGTGTTTCATCTTTTATTTGGATATTTGCTTTGAACTCCTTGATGCACGGTGTAAGACATGCAAAGACTTTGTGGCTTGTAATAAGACCTAATTAGTACTTTTATTTACAATATTGTCTTATGTTTTGCAAGTGGTTATCTTTGTTATCTTTGTGAACTTGCGTGGTTTGTAAAATGTTGGGGGAGTGATAACCCCCAAGAGCAAGGGATCACTGTAGCACCTCTCAATGTGGAAGTAAGGTATCGATCCGCAGGAGCAAGAAGGAAAAGTTATCTATTCCCTACAACTAAAGTGTCACAAGTTTTAGTTGATTATGCACTAAACAAGTTTGGAGAACAAGGTGGTTGATGGATGGAAATTCGATGTAACAAGCAAGAATGTGGAAGTGTCCCAATCCTCTTAAATGCAAGAGGACAAGACAAAGGTTTTCTAGGATGCTTGGAAATAAGGCCTAGGGATCATACTTTCACTAGTGGACACTCCCAACAATTGAATACATAGATATTTCCTCTTCACTTTGCTACTCTGAACTATTCTCCCGTTGGATAGAAATACCAATCTACTGCGTAGGGCTACAAGAGCACACCTTAAAGTCTGAGTGAACAAACACCACAATATCATAGAACACCAAGACCATCGTGTAGGGCTACAAAAGCACACCTTAAAGTCTGTCTTCCACATCTAGGGAACCCCAAGGTCACTATGAGTGCCCCAAAATAGTACTAAACAAACACCACAATTTTATAGTGACATCCAACACAAAGAATAACTCATGGTAAGTATTTATGTAACCTTTAGCCTAAGAGTCACACACGGTGCGCACACTGTCAACTTCACACCATGGGACAAAGGTGACTCCGGAAATTACATTAATAAAACCACTTGAGTAGCACAAACAATGAAGGAGAAACATCCATGAATTCAATTAGATTACAAAGCTCATGATCACATAAAGATCACATCATGGGAGAGAGAGATGAACCACATAGCTACCGGTAGAGCCCTCAGCCCCGATGAAGAACTACTCCCTCCTCATCATGGGAGGCAGCAACGGCGATGAAGATGTTGATGATGAACACGCCGGAGGGGGTGGAGCCCTCCGGAGGCGATTCCGGCGGCGTTTCCCCCCTCCGATCTTCTCCAGCGGCAGCCTTCTGTCTCTCTGTTTCGTGGTTTTGTGTTTCTCCGCCGCCTCCTTCCAGAGAACGTCGGGGGACCTTTTTTATAGGCGTTTTTAGGTCAAGACTATGTCGGTGGAGCGAAGATCGACGGCAACGGAGCCACGAGGGCCAAACGGGTGGGCCCCACGCGGCCACAGTACCTGGCCGCGTGGGCCACCCCCGTTTGGGCCTCGGGCCTCCGCTTGTTCGCTTCCTTCGCCCACAGGTCTTCTTCCTTCCAAATATTGACACTCGTAAATTTCCAGGTGATTTCGTTGACGTTTGGGTCCCTGAAACATTAAAATAAGAAAACGGGGTTTTCTGCCTGTGCAGGGTTAATTCCATAAAAATAGGAAATAAATGAATATTCCCAAAAATCATTATAAAACATTGATATAACCCTTATATGATGCAAATATGATTGGAATATAAGCAATTAAAGTGCAAAGTTCATGTATGCATTTTACATGCATCAACATCCCCAAGCTTAATCCATGCTCGTCCTCGAGTATGAAGATGATAAAACTAACATGGACTTTGCAATTTAATACTTAACAATGAATATCAAAGATGATTATTATTGCTACATATAGTCAAATGATTCATTCTTCAAAGGAGTAGCAATATGCAAATAGTTTATGAAGTGATATCAAGTATTCAAGACAAGGATGTTCATTGATAGTTCACAAAGTGTAACATGGTAGCAAGTAATATGGAACACATGTATGCATAATGATAAGTAGAACATCCTACAATGGTCATAGAGTGTAGATGGAAATCTGAATATGATAGGTGTACACTTTGGAAAGATGTATATGTGAGTAGAGGTAAAGCATGCATAAGTTTCATCCAACTTCCAAACTCTTCTACTTAAGTTAATGATTGCAATAAGGTATTATTGGTGTCAAGCTCTCATTGCCCCTATCATAGCATCTTGAATGATTAAGGTTAAAGTGAAAGCAAATATGAGTAGTGTGCTTGATAAAGAATGGGTTGAATGTCTCATGCCCCTTGAATACAAGTACTTACACCATGTGTTACTCAACTTGGGAAACAAAGCAAGTTCAATTAAATATCATTGTAAGCATAATAGTATCATCAAGAGCGTCAACTGGGGTACCTCTTGTCCCAAGATATGGAACAAGCCCATATCAAAATGACAAGACAAACAAACAAAATGAACAATCTCAACACCCTTTTTATTTACCATTTGGAATAGTTTTTTATTGCAAGGTGTATCACAGAAGGTTCACCATAGTATGTAAGTAAATTTCCACCATGAATGATGCATGCTTAGATTAGCGGCCCA
This sequence comes from Poa pratensis, assembly GCA_947311845.1. Lineage (NCBI taxonomy): Eukaryota > Viridiplantae > Streptophyta > Magnoliopsida > Poales > Poaceae > Poa > Poa pratensis. Next base: position 33,736,387 of record CAMZMU010000033.1, on the reverse strand, counting down.
GGCGTCTCTCTAACCATTTACACAAACTCATTTAAACTCACTCTATTTCCACATTTATTTCAACATGATAAGCATCCATAGACAAAAGCACATGATATCAACTAAATGAGATGAAGAGCGTGTTGAAAGCTTGCCATGTGACAGCACATATGGGCTAACTTCCAACCCAAAACATTCATCAAGCCACAAACATCATAATCTTAATCACAATGGGTCAAGTTTTATTATGCAAATAAAAGAACATTGTGCATCAAGTTCGTGAGAGCTATATAACCAATTTTTTCCATTGCAATCAATAACATAAACATTTTCATTCAGAGGTAAGATAACACAAACAACATGTTAAACATACTCGGAATAGCATAAAGCCAATAGGTAGATATGGTGGACTCACTGGAATAACTTTGGTTGAAGGTGTTGGAAACAAGTTTTTGCTTGTTGGAGTTTTTGGGCTAGCAAAAGGGAGAAAGTTGACCATCTAGATGCATGCATGAGTGTCCATAGAACTAACTAATCCATGTTAAACCAAGTAAAATAACAATCAGCACCAAAACATGAATAAGTGATAGCTCTACAAAAAGAATTTGCAAACTATTACTCATAAACAAGCTCATGAATCATGCAACTATATGTATCATTAAAAATCAAGTCAAACATCCCTTTTCCCAATCTTATAAAAGCATCCAACATATTTCAACCCATATTTCCAGTAGCTCTCTCATATATAATGATAGTGTGGTGGTCTCTCAAGACTCAAACAAAAACAAAAAACGACGCTCCAAGTTTATGCGATAAAGTGTTTCGATCGAAAAACAGAAGTTGGACGTGTGCAAACCGAGAGTGTGTAGGTCCAGCGGGGTTGTCTTCACATCCCCAAGCTTATGGTCTTCACCATCCTTGGATAGCTCTTGGTGCATCTCCTCCAATCCCTGTGAAAAAACTTCAAAACACCGTTTCTCCCATCTCTTTTCTGTGGGGTGCATTAATAGTGATAAACAAATAGGTTCCTTGCTGCATATAATCCTTGAACAAAAATTCATATGACATGTCCAGAAAGTGTATAATGTTGTATGCCTACTCATAAACTCAATTGGATAAAAAGATTCAACTTAAAAGCTCAAAGCATGCATCAAACAAAATGGGACAGAATCTGTCCAGAAAAACAGCAGCAGCAAAACGTATTTTTCTACCCTACCAAACTTTCTCGAAAAATTCCGAAAAAATTCATGCATACAGAGGATGAAAAGTTGCAACTACAGTTCAAATATGAGCTCATTCGGAGTTACAGAATAAGAATTAAAAATCATACCGTGCACTGACTTCGTGCAGGAATAAAATCTCCGAACGCTATAAGCAACTTTTTCAAACCAAAAAGGGTAAAACTTGGCACTTTATTGAAAACTCCAGAACCTAAACTATAAACAAAGTCTCTTGGTACAGCAAGAGGACACAAAGAAAATCACACAAAAAATAACCGGGTTGCCTCCCGCAAAGCGCTTTCTTTATAGCCATATAGCTAGGCTTGATAGTTTTAATGATGCTCACATAGGAATAAGAGTTGAATAAAAAGAGCATCAAGAAAAATATCAAACACATTTAAGTCTAACCCACTTCCTATGCATTGGGATCTTGTAAGAAAATAAATCAATAAAGCACAAAGTGACTAGCATAGGAAGGCAAAGCAAGTGCAACTTCAAAATTTTCAACAAAAAGAGAGAGACTTAATATTTTTGGTATATGAAGTCATGTCTCCCTCTCTCATAAAAACTTTCAGTAGCATCATTGATAAAACCCACAATATAACCATCACATAGAGCATTCTTATCATGATCCACATGCATAAAAGTATCATTACTCTCCACATAAGCATAAACAGTTTCATTAGTAATAGTGGGAGTAAAAATATCACATCCATCAATGTAATCATCATAAATAGGAGGCATAGAATAATCAAAATGATTTTTATCCTCAATAGTAGATGGACTGAAAATATCATATTCATTGTAAACATCATATATAGGAGGCATATCATAATCAACATAAACTATATCCTCAATAGTGGGTGGACTGAAAATATCATATTCATCATCATAAATGGGAGACATAGTATCATCAAACAAGTCAAAGAACCTCCCCAAGCTTAGATGATTGCAAGATATAAAATAAGTTAAGAGACCTCCCCAAGCTTAGTCTAGTGCACACAAGAATAGAAACTTAAGCGCTACGCTCCCCGGCAACGGCGCCAGAAAAGTACTTGATAACCCCCAAGAGCAAGGGATCACTGTAGCACCTCTCAATGTGGAAGTAAGGTATCGATCCGCAGGAGCAAGAAGGAAAAGTTATCTATTCCCTACAACTAAAGTGTCACAAGTTTTAGTTGATTATGCACTAAACAAGTTTAAGGAACAAGGTGGTTGATGGATGGAAGTTTGATGTAACAAGGCAAGAATGTGGAAGTGTCCCAATCCCTTCAATGCAAAGGACAAGACAAAGGTTTTCTAGGATGCTTGGAAATAAGGCCTAGGGATCATACTTTCACTAGTGGACACTCCCAACAATTGAATACATAGATATTTCCTCTTCACTTTGCTACTCTGAACTATTCTCCCGTTGGATAGAAATACCAATCTACTGCGTAGGGCTACAAGAGCACACCTTAAAGTCTGAGTGAACAAACACCACAATATCATAGAACACCAAGACCATCGTGTAGGGCTACAAAAGCACACCTTAAAGTCTGTCTTCCACATCTAGGGAACCCCAAGGTCACTATGAGTGCCCCAAAATAGTACTAAACAAACACCACAATTTTATAGTGACATCCAACACAAAGAATAACTCATGGTAAGTATTTATGTAACCTTTAGCCTAAGAGTCACACACGGTGCGCACACTGTCAACTTCACACCATGGGACAAAGGTGACTCCGGAAATTACATTAATAAAACCACTTGAGTAGCACAAACAATGAAGGAGAAACATCCATGAATTCAATTAGATTACAAAGCTCATGATCACATAAAGATCACATCATGGGAGAGAGATGAACCACAAGCTACCGGTAGAGCCCTCAGCCCCGATGAAGAACTACTCCCTCCTCATCATGGGAGGCAGCAACGGCGATGAAGATGTTGATGATGACACGCGGAGGGGGGTGGAGCCCTCCGGAGGCGATTCCGGCGGCGTTTCCCCCCTCTGATCTTCTCCGGCGGCAGCCTTCTGTCTCTCTGTTTCGTGGTTTTGTGTTTCTCCGCCGCCTCCTTCCAGAGAACGTCGGGGGATCTTTTTTATAGGCGTTTTTAGGTCAAGACTATGTCGGTGGAGCGAAGATCGACGGCAACGGAGCCACGAGGGCCAAACGGGTGGGCCCCATGCGGCCACAGTACCTGGCCGCGTGGGCCTCCCCCGTTTGGGCCTCGGGCCTCCGCTTGTTCCCTTCCTTCGCCCACAGGTCTTCTTCCTTCCAAATATTGACGCTCGTAAATTTCCAGGTGATTTCGTTGACATTTGGGTCCCTGAAACATTAAAATAAGAAAACGGGGTTTTCTGCCTGTGCAGGGTTAATTCCATAAAAATAGGAAATAAATGAATATTCCCAAAAATCATTATAAAACATTGATATAACCCTTATATGATGCAAATATGATTGGAATATAAGCAATTAAAGTGCAAAGTTCATGTATGCATTTTACATGCATCAGGGAGCTCCGCCTTTTGGATGTTGTGTGTTGTGCATTCAAAAGCAAATATCAAATGATACACACATTTGGAAGAGCCCGTCTATCTTTTGCAAATCATTGGTAGCACCTAATTGTGTTGTCATCAAACACCAAAAAGGGGAGATTGAAAGAGCATCTCCATGCTATAAGTGTTTTGATGTTTGTTGACAACACGATTAGAGGTCTAATATGTATGCTAAGTGTGTGCAGGAATATCCCTATACTTTGTGTGCACAGATTCTATTCCAAGATTGAATAAGTGCTGAGTTTTCTGGTTCAGCCGGTACTACCGGGTTCAACCCGGTACTACTAGGTGACCCCGGAATCTTGCCGTACGGCACTACCGCGGCCGGTGCCGGGGCCATTACCGCATCTCCGGAAGGCGTTCTGGGATCGATGCATTTTTAGCCGGTACTGGTCCCGGTAGTGGTGCGGTACTACCGCTAAGGAAGTACTACCAGACCATGGGGTCCGGTACTACCGATGCGCGTCGAGACAGGGAGCGCTGACTGGTCTTTGATTCGCCTCCGAGTCAACGCCAGTCGGTACTACCGGGTGAGGCCCGGTACTACCGATGCGGGCAGTTTTCTGCTGCCAACGGCCATAATTCAGGAGGGGGTATTTATTCCCCTCCACCTACCTTGGGATGGTTAGCTCGCCCAATATTGAAGAACACCATTATTGCAAGCTCAAGAATCACTAGATCTCCCAATTCCTCCACCCAAACTCGTTGATCTTTGGAGAATTGAAGGGGAAGGCCCGGATCTACATCTTCACCAAGCCGATTTACATTTCCCCCTCATTCACTCGAGGGCCCCTTTGCTAGGATTTCCTTTGGGAAAACCTAGCTCATTGTTGTACTTACTTGATTGTCTTTGTGACAGATTGTAGCTATTCGGGAGCCCCAATCCAATTGTGGGTTGTGCCCAGATCGTTGTTGTAAAGGCTCCGGAATACGCCTTGAAGGTTTCCGATAGTGGAAGGTGAACCAAACCTTTGTGGTGCGGTTCACCGGAGAAGAAGGTGAAGCCTTTGTGGCAGTTGAGTTGACCTTTGTGGTAGCTCACACCTCTCCAACGAGACGTACTCCCCTAAAAAGGAGGAACTCAGGAATACATCTGTGTCTCCGCATGCTTTCACCTTCGGTTACCTCTATCCTTGTTTACTGTCTTTACTTCGTGTATCTTGCTTAGTTGCTAGCTTGTCATATAGGTAAATTCACCGTAGTTGCATATCTAGAGAATTTACCTTTTGTGTCAAGCCTAATTTGAAAAAGTACTAAAATTGAAATAGCGCCTATTCACCCCCCCCCTCTAGGTTTTTATACGATCATTTCACTCTCCACCTTGTGCTATCATGTTTAGATCTTGTGAACTGCCTAACATGATCAAGATCATATTTATGTAATGCTACATGTTGTGTTTGCTGGGATCCGATGAATTGTGAAGTTATGATCAAGTTTGTTCATCTATCTATATTATGTTTTATCTATGTTCCTGCATGCTCTCCATTGTTAGTAGATGCTTTGGCCAAGTAGATGCTAATGACTTCAAGAGAGGGTATTTATGCTAGATAGTGGGTTCATGCCTCTAGAAGCCTGGGCTTGATAGACAGAAACAACTAAGGCTGTAGATGTGCTGTTGCCACTAGGGATAAAATAACCGATGCTTAGCTTAAGGGTACTGCTGTTAAGTCTAATGCGTTTGTTTACATTACACACTTTGCTTAATGCTATAATCTGTTGCTTGCAACTTAATACTCATGGGAGACCCGGAAGCTATCTTATGAGTGAATTATGAGTCATAGATGCAGCTAGTAAGCGGTCTATGTATATTGTTGTAATGCCCAATAGATATAACAATGAACATGTGCTTGTTATATATTGCATTGTCATGCGTTTGCAATTTGTCAATTGCCTAGCTGTAATTCGTTCACCCAACATGTATGTTTATTTGTCTTATGGAGAGACACCACTACTGAACTGTGGACCCCGGTCCTTTATTCCACACTGATACAAACACCGTTTTCGCCACACTCTACGTTACTTCCTGCTGCTACTTTTGTGTTCATCATCATATTCTACATCATACGTTTAATCCTTTGTATTCAGCAAGCCGGGGAGATTGACAACCTTCCTGTTTCGTTGGGGCAAAGTACTTTGATTGTGTGTGTGCAGGTCCACGTCAGTGATCGGGTAACGGCGCCGCTGACACCTTTCTGAAGCTCTTCCAATTCCTACTGGATCTGACAACCTTGGTTTTGTAATTAAGGGAAAACTTTGCTGCTGACTATATCATACCTTCCTCTTGGGGTTTCCCAGCGAACGTGCGTTCCACGTCATCATACATCGTCCCACTTTTTGCTTTTTTCTGGCAGTTGTGAGTTGTCTTCTTTGTTCGCCCCCCCAAACAATTTTCCTGCCTCCACCGTTGCATGGACTTGGACGTCAATTGATAATGGAGTCATGTCATTAGGTGAATGATGTGTTGGACGCACACCCCAATATATGTAGGACGTAGTACTCATGCCTCTGACCATGAGATCATATTTAATTGCTATTTCTGGAAGGTACTTTGATTGTATCAAACGTCACTCCTTATATAGGATGACAATAAAGATGTCCCTCTTGGGTATCCGAAAGAAATATGTTGAGGCGTATGATCAAGAGCGGGATTTGCCAATCCATATAGCAGGATAGATACTCAGGGCCCACTCGGTGAGATTGCATCAATGAGCTTGCAAGCATGTGACTAGGTCACGAGGATGTAATATCTCAGACGAGTAAAGATCGTACTATCAATGACGAGATCAAGCTAGGTATCAGGATACCGTAGAACGAGTCTCGGACATACTAAGTATCGCTAGGCAAAAGGTTTGAGACTTGACGTCTAAGGTTCAAATGACAAAGATATTCGTGGACACACATGGACTATCATGGATTGTATCCAGATCCCCCTGATAGTCATTGATCGGAGAACGGGTCTTGATCATGTCTGGAGTGATCCCGAACCGTAGGGTGGCACACTTAAGGATAAGCGACGTTTTATATAAGATTGGATATCTGAGAGAAAATAGAGAAGGGTTCCGGAATGGTTCTGGGACATATCTGACGAAGTTCGGGAGCCGACGAAATAGTTTTCGGAGCCGGAATGAATTAGATAATATGTATTTAATATTAATTAGTGTAATTAATAATTAAATATTTATTTTTTTATTTTCGAATTTTTAAAGGCAGCCCACCTAAATGGGCCTTGACCGGAGGTCAAAGGCCCATAGGGGGCCGAACCCCAAAAGAGAAAGGAGGGGAGGGGCCGGCCGGCCTAGGGCCCACCTAGGGCCGGCGCACCATCATGGTGCGGCTGGCCATGTGGGAATAGTCCCACATGGCCAGGCCACCAAGGTTGGCTGCCCTCCTCCACCTTTAAATAGGGGTGCCCCCATGCCTTTGAAAATGGCACCATCCTCTCTCTTTCTCTCATCCGTTTAAGTTGCGGCTCCGCAATTGGAGCTACGCACGGCTTGAGAGAGTTCTCTCCACCATATGCACACCGCCGTGCTGCCGGGTCCAAGTCTTCCGCTTCCGCTGCTCGTCTGGGTCGGAGCCCGGAGGCCGTCGTCTACACCGTACGTGTGTAGAGTTACGAGGTGCTGCGACTGTGGCGCTTGGAGGAGTTCTTCTTCGTCTACACGACCTTGAGATCGGCTATGTCGGTTTCATCAACAACGCTTGTTGCGGGAGCGTAATCCCCGCTATCGGTCTACAAGGGTATGTATATTGTTCTCCTCTGTTACTCTATATCTGCATAGTAATAGATCCTGACTAGTTTAAGGTTATCGTTGTTAGGATTTTTTTTTATTTTCTGCATATGATCCCCTTCAGAAGTACCTGATGCAAAGATGGACTTGGCCCAAGAGATCCATCTTTCATCAAAACCCCAGCAACGAAGAATTTTTATAATAGCTTCATGCTCGATTGTATCGAAGGCTTTAGCAAAGTCAAGTTTCAAAATCACCACCTCTTTTCTGGCTTGCTTACATTGATGTATGTATTCATATGCCCAACCAACACAGTCTTGGATGGTACGACTCTTCAGAAAATCATACTGATTAACATGAACCAGTTCTAAAATTTTAGTTTGAAATCGGTTAGCCAGGAGTTTAGTCAACAGCTTGAGGCAACAATTAAGAAGTGAAATGGGCCGAAAGTCATTAGGAGAGAGTGGTGACTGAACTTTGGGGATCAGCGTGATAAAAGTGTCATTGATGGTCTGAAGGTTTACCCTCGTATCCCAAAACTCCTCACACACCCTATAGAAATCAAAACGAATCACATGCCAACAAACTTTTTGGAAAAGCCCTGAAAAACCGTCCGGACTAGGTGCTTTATCACCTGGGCATTCAGCCACAATTTTTTCAATTTCATCATGAGTAAAAGGGGCCGATAAGGTATCCAAACCATCCATATGATGCACAAAATCTGAGAACACAAAACTGGGATCAATTGGGGTGGAAACACCAAGACGATCTCTAAAGGAGGACCAAAGAATGCCTGCCTTTTCATCATGATCAGTAGCCAATGAGCCATCAGTCCGAGACAGCGAGGAGATGCTGTTATGTCTATATCAAATTGTGGCCATAGAGTGAAAAAAATTGTGTTTCGCCTCCAAATTTTGCCCAACGGATAGTGCTACGTTTCTTCCAGTAAGGAAGGCAAGCTTTCTTTTAACCACGTTTCTGAAATTCCACTCCGAGATGTGTAACGGACGAGCTCTTCATACCCATCCAGGAGCAGGATCGGGGAGTTACAATTATCAATCAAGCGAGAAATAACTGAAATACTAGTACTCCAAATCTTCAGACCTTTATGGAGCAACTTGAATTTAGCCGAGATGCATTTAGCACTGTCACCCGGGCAGTGAATTGCCCAAATTCGTTTTACCATGTCCAGGAATCCAGGAAACTTAACCCAATGATTTTCAAAACGGAAGATGCTAGCTTTAGGAATACTGGTTCCAATCGAGACAACACACGGCGTATGATCCGAAGTGGGGCGAGCTAGCGGCTTGACAGTGGTATTAAGGCATCTAAGCGTCCAAGCGAGGGAAGTGAAGAACCATTCGAGCTGGACTAGCAATGGGTCAGATTGCATATTGCTCCACATATAGCATCTACCTTTAATGGGCAGCTCGATCAAACCATGATAGCTAATGATCTCGTTGAATGTATCAATATCCGCGAGGTTGGCTCCTGGCCGATTGCGGCTATCGGAGTATCTATAAAAATTAAAATCGCCCAGAAGAATCCAGAGAGTGTCATCCGAGACATTCAGATGAAATAGCCACGCAACAAAGTTGTCCCATTCCAAACCGTCACACGGTCCATAGACATTAACGAGAATGAAGGATTCTGCTGAACTCGTAGAGGTAAACTCAATAGCGATCGCAAAGCTTTCCTAGAGGAGGACCCGACCCATAAACTTATTGCTAGCCCAGATCACTATCAGCCCACCCGAGGCCCCATCCGACGGAATGTAAGCAAACTAATCAAAACGCTTCGGCGCGAAAGACTTGATAAATTGGCTATCAAAATCAGCTGTTTTGTTTCTTGAAAACACAAGATTGAAGCGACACTCTCCTCAATTTTGTCTCTCACTAACGGCCATTTTTCAGGGCTATTTATCCCCCTAAGGTTCCAACACAAAATATGCCAAACAAAACATGCAAAATTCAACTGAGACATGTTTCAACGCGAGCCTTCATGAGTTGATCGGCAGTCAGCTCGTCAGGGTAAATGTGGCATTCTTCTACGCCAATGCGCTGCATTTCAGTGACTTGGAGAACAGCAGGAGGAGTGGCCTTCTTGACATGCGATTTTTTGCGGTGACCATCCTGAGTGGAGGCTTCAGGCTTGAATCCATCATAGGTGCTGCGAGGAGAACGACGAGCTTGGGTGGTCATAGTTGGAGTGGCAACTTTGCGGGAGCGACGGCCACCACTAGTAGTCGGAACAACATCAACAGGATCAGTTGGCACAGAAGCAGCCGGGCCAAGAACAGAAAGGACCATGTGTGTAGCTAACAAGGCCATATCATCAGCAGTGTCCGCAACTTCAACAGGGACAAAACAATCATTGGCAGTTATACAGTTATCAGCTGCAGTCTCACAGTCAGGAACAGACAGACTAGGAAAAGCCTCAGCAGGGACCTCTTCAATCACCAACGAGTTGACAGGAGGGTCAATAAGCAGAAGATGGCGAGGATAGTTGAAAATAACCTCCAGATTATCCCAGGGCCAGACACCACGGTCCTCATATGCAAAGAGAGATCCATCAAAGCCCAATTAACAGCTGCAGGAACAAGGTGTGGAGCAGAGAACACAGACTGCAGATTTTCAACCGGAGCTTCAGATGACATCTGGTCAATAACCTGAACCGAATCGACAAAACGGGAATGGATCGGTATAACCGGTATTGTGACTAATTCTGTCGGAGGAGGCGAAACGACCACGGTCCCCGTTTCAGAGGGAAGCAAATCAGTATTAATAAACTCCCCACCGAAGACTTCTGGATTTTCCTGACCCAACTGGCCCACGTCAGATTAGAATTAGATGGGTCACAAAGTTTCCCAGGATGACCCCACAAATTACATTTGGAGCAGAATATGGAAATCAGTAGAAAAAGGGTTCCCTTTGCAAAGAGAACCTCACGTTCACTCTCGTCGCGACAAGTGTCGCCTTTTCCTCGCTCGGTCCCATGTGGTTGTTTGCATCTCCGCCAAGTGTCACCACCAGATTAAACGTGGGGAGGATGAGAGAGAAAGGGATACCGAGAGGTGGGAGGCTAGTTTTCCATTTTATTTTTCAAAACCGAAATTTTAAAATGAAATATCTTTAGAACCGCTAATCCGAATTACGAACCGTTTTCACTTTTGAGCTCCTCGCGTCTAGATCTTTAAAACTAGATCCCATGTTGATATGTTCCGATAATTTTTTTTTTTTACATCCGGTTCTGTATAGTTTGTACATCCGGTAGCAGTGTGGGTGTACATCCGATAACAGTGTGAGTGCACATCCCGTAGCAGCAACGTTGAGATGATGAGAGAGAAAGTGATACGGGTGGGAAGGCTACTTTTCTCTTTTATTTTTCAAAACCGAAATTTCAAAACGAAATATCTTGAAAACCGTTAATCCGAATTACGAACCGTTTTCACTTTTGAGCTCCTCGCGTCGAGATCTTTAAAACTAGATCCCATGTTGATAGGTTTCGATAAACTTTTTTTTGTACATCCGGTTCTATATAGTTTGTACATTCTGTTCTATGTACTTTGTACAACCACTTCTGTGTACTTTGTACTTCCTGTTTTGTGCAATTTTGTACTCCGTTTTCTGTGTACTTGTACTACTTGTGTCATTATTTTTTTATACTTCGTGTTCTGTGTACCTTGTACAACCTGTTATGTGTAGTTTGTACACTGATGACGTGAAACACACGTTCGTTGGGAGACCCCAAGAGGAAGGTATGATGTAGTCAGCAACAAGTTTTCCCTCAGAAAGAAACCAAGGTTATCGAACCAGTAGGAGCAGCAACTCTTCAGTAGGTTGTCAACGGCGCCAGAAAAATAGCTGTCGCAGGGAGTCTGGACTGTTGACGTGGAATCTGCACACAACACAATCGAACTACTTTGCCCAACGAAACAGTGAGGTTGTCAATCTCACTGGTTGCCGAAAACAAAGGATTAAACGTATGGTGTGGAAAATGAGTATTAAATTGCAGAGAATGAAAAAGGAACAGTTTGCAGTTTGTGGTTGTTTAATCAGTGTAAAAGAATGGACCGGGGTCCACAGTTCACTAGTGGTGTCTCTCCATAAAAGATAACTAACATGTTGGGTGAACAAATTACAGCTGGGCAATTGACGAATAGTGAGCGCATGACAATGCATATACATGACATGTTGACTAGTATGATATTTAATTGGGCATTACGACATAATACATAGATCGTTATCCAACAGCATCTATGACTAATAATCCACCGCCGGGTTGTCATCCGAGTCCCCCGTTGGTATTAAGTTGCAAGCAACGGATAATTGCATTAAGTAAAGTGCGTAATGTAAACAAACACATATGCCCGTGGACATAGCATCGTTAGGTTATCCCTAGTGGCAACAGCACATCCACAACCTTAAAACTTTCTGTCACTGTCCCAGGTTAAACGGAGACATGAACCCACTATCTAGCATAAATACTCTCTCTTGGAGTTACAAACATCTACTTGGCCAAAGCATCTACGAGTAACGGAAAGCATGCAAGATCTTAAATAACATATAAGATAGATTGATAATCAACTTGACATAATATTCAATATTCATCGGATCCCAGCAAACACAACATGTAGCATTACAATAATATGATCTTGATCATGTAGGGCAGCTCACAAGATCTAAACATGATGGCACAAAGTGGAGAGACAACCATCTAGCTACTGCTATGGACCCGTAGTCCAAGGATGAACTACTCACGCATCACTCCGGAGGCAGGCATGGCGATGTAGAAGCCTCCGGTGACGATTCCCCTCTCCGGCAGGGTGCCGGGAAGAGGTTCTGAACCCTCCCGAGCTAGGGTTGACGACGGCGGCGTCTCTGGATCTTTTCGTGGATATTTGCTCAGGTACTTAGGGTTTTCGCGTCGGGGGGAATAAGTAGGCGAAAGGGCGGCGGCTGCGGACCCCCGAGGGGCCCACACCACCCCAGGGCGCGGCAGAGGGGGGAACCGCGCCCTCGTGGCGTGTGGGGCCCTGGTGGCCCTCCTCTGCTGCTCCTTCGCTCCGTCAGGTGTGTTCTGGAAAAATAGGCCCCCGTGTAGTTTCGTCCAATTCGAGAATATTTCCAGACTAGCTTTTCTGGAATACAAAAACAGCAGAAAACAGGAACTGTCACTTCGGCATCTTGTTAATAGGTTAGTCCCAAAAAATGTATAAAAGTGATATAAAGTAGATGCAAAACATGTAGCAATTGGTATAAAACAAGCATGGAACATCAAAAATTATAGATACGTTTGAGACGTATCATACACCGTATGTTTTTGTACTCCCAATTCTGTTAATTTGTACATATGATTTATAGTTTGTACACCGTATTGCTGTGTAGTTTGTATTATCTGATTTATAGTTTGTACACTGTCGTTTTACGTATTCTGTACACTCAATTCCGTGTAGGCTGTACATCTCACTTTTTTGGATTCTTTTTCCATGCATGCGCTACCGCCTCCTTTACGTCCACTCAAAAGGATCGATCCATGCTCGCACGCGTACACGCCAGCTCTTGTACATTCGCTGGGCCAACACTTAGGGGCTACTCAGTTGAAGATTTTTTGTCCCGAGTTGCTGCAGGCATACAACCCGGCACTTAGGGGCTACTCAGTTGAAGATTTTTTGCCAAGTGAAAATTTCAAAGCACAAGGTGATATTTTTAGTCCCAGGTTGCTGCAGGAATACAACCCGGCACTTAGGGGATACTTAGTGGAAATTTTACAGTCTACAAATACAGAGAAAATTTAGTCCCAGGTTGCTGCAGGCTCGCAACCCGGCACTTGAGGGCTACAGTTTGAAGTTATATATAATGTGTGGTGAAATACTTTTTTTGGCTATGATATTTTAGAGCAAGCACCAAGCTCATCAACAAGTGATAAACTTAGAGCTTGGGGGCTACTGCATAAATGTATTTAAAGAAGCAAGGGAAATTACCTCATGGCGTTTTTGGATGGTGGAGATGAAGTTGTCCTCAATACCCCGGTGTTGTGAAACCCGGGCAAAGTACTAACAAAGCAGAGCAGGAAGTTCCAGGCTATCCAAAGCCGGTATCCCAGAATAAATAACCGGGTCTTTGCCACGGTTTCCAGCTTCAGTCTTCACCTCTGGCTCTATAATCTTGGCAATAGTAGTGGAGGGCCCATCTTGGACAACTTTTCGTGATCCCAACACTTGTACTTTTTCAGTATCTTTTGTGACAGTGTTGGGGGAGTTGGTAGTGGATTTGGCCGGCGATGCCGGGTTATTGGTTCCGATAGCAGGGCTTGGAGGAGTTGGTGCTTGAGGCTCCACTTCCATGGTTGTCGGCTCAGAAATAGTTGGACCTTGAGCCGAAGCCTCTTGTACAACAGGCTCGCTCAAGGCCGGGTCAGAAGAGGGAGGCGGCTCCAGAAGCGTCGCCCTGGCAGTGTACAAGGCAAATTCATGAGAAAAGTGGTTTAAGAAAAATTAGTAAAAGGTATATGTACAAGAAGAGAAAATAGCATACCCAATATTGATCTGGATGTCATCAGGCAGGTGCGCCACGCTCTCATCTGAAGAAGCTGACAGAGATTGGGACTTAGAGACCCGGATTTTGCCAGCAAAACTAGACGAGGATTTGGAGGCACCAATTGTGGAGATAGCTTTACGAAGTGAAGTGTTGTAGGGGATACCTCCACTAAGGGAATCACAGGTTGAGGTAGACCGGGTCTTCCTCTTCTTGTTGGCCTCTTCCTCTTGTTCCTGTGGTTGCCCTCAGGTTGAGATTTGTTCATCACATAATTATAGAAGCGAGAATGTGGCACCTTTGCAATTGCGGCACGAGTTCTTTTGGAACTTGGAGGTTGGGCAGGAGGAGGTTGAGCAGCTTTCTGACCCACATTTCAACAGCATTCGGGTCATCTTGTCCTGAGAGAGAAGTTGGCGAGTTATCAGTAGAAGGGTTTGTTTGAACCGGGTCATTGTCAATCAGTTCGATAAAAAGCCGGCCAATAGAGTCAAGCTCACCATCATCTTCATTGTCTTTGTCCGTCTCTGTTTCCTCATCGTCAGAAGAAGAAATAGAGGTGAAATCTACAGACCACCATGCTTGGTCCTATTCAAGGAAAAAGTAGAGAGTTAAGAATTATGGATAACTGGTTAGTTGCTTTAAAACAAAGGAGCAAAGGTTAGAAAATTACCGAAGGCGGTAAGTTCTTGGCACTAAAAGGGGCAAGCCCGGTCAGTGCGATCTTTTCCTTGGTCTCGCCGAGAAGTTGCTTGGCGTTCTTCACTAGTTGCTCATCAGTGAGAGTGATCTCAGAGTATCGCATATCATCAGTTGTCTCACCAGTGTATTCATGGAAAAGCCGGGTCCTGATTGAGAGTGTCTGGATAAACCAGCCAACCCAGCATTTGACGAGGTTAGTCCCGGCCAAGCCGTGGGCAAGAAGAGCTTTAGCTCGGCGAACCAGGCCCTCAACTTCAAGACGGGAAGGAGCATCAGTAGCCCGGCTATTCATCTTGGCGTTGCATTTTAATGGAGAGTTCCGAAAAGCCGGGTAACGAGCCTCGTCCTTCAAAGGAGAGGTGTCCTTGCAGTAGAAATATGTGTTTTGCCATCCCTTGGGATGGCTGGCTAAGATAAGAGCCGGGAAGAAAGTGCTGGCATCTTTCCTACGTTGGATAGAAACCCCCCGTATGGCCCTAGGGCTTGGTTTTTGCGGTTCTGGGGGTTGCAGTAAAAGATTTCTAAGAATAAAGCTAAGCTGGGAGGAACTTGGAGGTAGTCTTCACAAAAAACTGCGAAGTTGCTGATATTCAGAATAGAATTGGGCGCTATGTTTAAAGGAGTGAGGCCGTAATATGACATGACCCGGCGAAAAAATAGAGAACCCAGCGGACGAAGCCCCCGGGTTACATGATCAAGGAGTACCACAATTTCATTTTCCTTTGGCTTGGGACGGATCTCCTCGCCTGCCGCGCGCCATTGGATCTCGTCTTTGGGCGGGAGCTCGCCATAGCCCACATACTTTTGGAGAGTAGCTTCTGTCACGGTGGACTTTGTCCAGTTTACCGGTGCCGGAGTTGCAGGTGCGGTGGAGCTAGATGCGCCGCCGGCCGTTTTCTTCAAACCCCTCGCCGTGGTCTTTTTCCCCATTGCTGAGAACTCAAAGAAGCTGAAAAGACCAGGATCGAATGCGTATAGATCTAGATCAAGAAAGACATGCAGATGAGTAAAAAAGTGGTGTGGAGTACAAAGGAATGAGATTTACACTAAAAGGAAGAGCGATTGTACCAGGTTTGAGGAGATGTGGCTAGATCGAGCTTCGGGTGTTCAAGAACTTGCGTCTAGGGTTTTTGAGCTCTCTGTCTTGAGGTTGAAGACGAAGTGGCAGCTGGAGGGGAAAAGTGATTGCATTTACCCTGGTCCCACTATTTATAATCGCGGTCAGAGTTGACCTAGGGGTAAAATGGTAAAAGAAGAGAAATAAGATAAGATAAGGAATGTTGACCGACCGAGATTCAGGGGAGAATATTCTCTGACAAGTTTAACTAATGTTCCAGAAATTGTGGAACCGGGTTATGTAAGAAACTATGGGCAAAAGCTACTCAACGCAAAAAGAAGCAATGTAACCCGGCATATTATTTTGTTAACCAGTTTTTATTTCAGGAGGATAATCTGAACTACAAAGGATGGCGACTCTTCTCCAAAAACTATGGTCATAGGTTGAAGAAGCGCGCCAACTTGGAGTTCAAATCATCCTATGGGCTACTGTTGGGGGAAAGATAACCCGGTAGGCCCAAGGACAGTGAAGCTACGACCCGCCAGGAGGAAAGACTGGCGAGGCCCACCAGATCATCTTGGGCCGGGCTACATTGATGGACCGAGGAGTTTGTCGGAAACCCGGTGTAAACAAGGAAGGTTCTAGAAGACCCGGAGGCGGTATGCGAGACTTGTAGGCCAAGATAGATGAGTTAGACTTTGGTTAGGACTCCGAGTTCGGGCGTGACCCGGCCTTACTTTGTAATCGACCAGGAGACCCGGGTGTCTATATAAACCGGCTCTTGGGACATAGAACAGGACGAACTTTAGAGAGACTTGAGACATACAAGCTTATAGCGAGAGAACCCTTGTAATCTAGACTCGAAACCCGCCGGTGTTGTTATCCGCCGGGTGATCGAGATCGATATGAGAATAGAGAAACACCAAGCTGGAAGTAGGTCTTTATCTCCTATGGAGAGGCTGAACCAGGATACATCCTTTTTCCCTAGTGAGCTAAACAATCTCCCGAACGCTATGACAGCCTTGCCTCCAATCTCAAGTTACCACCCGGTAACACCTGCCATGACAAAACCACGACATGTACGTCTGATCGCGCGAGGCTGGGAGCTTTGACCTGTACGCGAGTGGATTGCGGGGCTGCATACCGCACTCCTCAGCTCGGATGCCGTATGAAATTTGGTTTCCAACAACGGAGGAGTTTTTTTGAATTCCAACAGGTCTGACAGGTTCGAATGAGCCAAATTTCAGATCCATCCCCATGATCGGAGAAGATGACTGAGAAGAATGTTGTGCATCCAAACTGCCCGGAATCAGCCTAGAAGTTCCACCGGAGTTAACCACGGTAGGAATAGAGGATGACGACGGTTTCAGAAAATTCAAGTCTGTTTTAATCGCCTTTGGCCTTCGTGAAGGACCATCAGAACCCAAAGATGAGTTCAACCAAGCAGCAACCGCATAATCCAGAGGAACCGAAGTATCACCATGATACAACTTAAAATGGCAAATAAAGTCCGACCAAACTCTATCACGAAGGCTATAGATAAAATGACCAACACGATTTGAAGCCATGGAGAAGCGAAAACGCCGATCAGAGAGCTGAAAAACCCGGAAGCCATCAAGATCTCCGCCAAGGCAGCATTGTAGGGTCAAACCAACCGAATCCACCGAGAGTGGGAAGGAAGCATAGGAGAAAGAAACCACCAAGAAGAACTCCTTTGCCGAGGAAGAGGGGGAGAAGTGCACCGAAGAGCCAAACCGTCTACGCACCTGCTCCGCGAGCGCCAAGCCCGGGGAGAAATCCCAATGCAGGAGGCCCTCCATGGCCTAGAGGAGAGAGTCACCATTGCCGCCGGTGTGGGAGGAAGGTGGGAGGGAGGGGGTGGAGAGGAGAGCCATCATTTTGGCCGTTTATATTCTAGGCTACACAAAAATGAAAAAGGTTGTATATTTTGGAGATTTGAAAGTGTGTATATTTAGATCACACATTTGTCATTTTCGTGTAGATCCGAATATAAAGCAATTCAAATCAAGATTTTGCATTTTTGTGGGATATATCATTGGCATGCATGATTTGTTCCGGATTTTTTTGAAACTAATAAATATGATTTTTTATGTAGAGGGAGCACAGGATCCCGGTAGCAAGAAATCTCTACTCAGAAGTATATCTTGATCAAATTATTCAATTGCTTGACAATTAATTTGATGAGGCTAATATGGAGTTGCTTTTTTTCATGCCGGCCTTGAATCCCGTGACTTCATATGCTTCTTATGATGCAGAAAAGGTAACGAGACATGTCGAATTCTACCCAATGACAAATCAAGCATTAAGACTTGAGTTTCAACTTGATACCTTTATTGACAATTTCATGCAAGATTTTTATTTCATTAAAATAAAAGTTGCTAAAAAAAGGAGCTTATATCATCACAAAAAAAATACACTAGTTTCTTAAATTTCAAAAATATTTTTTTATGAAAAAAGATGAAAGGTTCAAATGTGCAATCCTCTTGGGGAATCTTGGCGAGCTCTCTCTTATATTTGTTGAAATAAAAAATCATATAGTTTATGATTTAGTTTACTTAATTCTTAAATTGGCATTGTTCTTACCGATGAGCAACGACGAGTATTGAAAGAGTATGGGTGATGAGCTTTTGAACCTAGAAGGCGGTATCTTTGGATTAATTTTGTGCCACCCTTCCTTGATGCTTGTATCAAGAGGGGTTGTAATCCTGGTTAAGTTTTAATAAAGCTTGTGAGTTCTCCAAAAAAAAATCGTAGTGATGCGGGATTTTCTATTTATGCTACATTTCATCATGTAACACTTTGTTCATGCTTTTGAACTATTTTATATTGGGATCATGCACTTTTTTAACATATGTATTGAATTGCCTATTTATATTATTCATTTGACAAGTTTTTATCGCAATGCCCGACTATTTCTGGAGTGTACCCACCCTCCATTTTTTCCCATATATTTAATTTTGAAAGTACGGAAATGAAATGAGAAGAGAATCAGCAATTTGGTGTCCTCCCCCCTTGCCATTGCAAACCAGCTC
Organism: Poa pratensis; assembly: GCA_947311845.1. Taxonomy (NCBI): domain Eukaryota; kingdom Viridiplantae; phylum Streptophyta; class Magnoliopsida; order Poales; family Poaceae; genus Poa; species Poa pratensis. The sequence goes on along the minus strand of CAMZMU010000033.1, from coordinate 33,717,564 downwards.
CTTGCCCGAGGACATCAAATGCCTTGTCGCCTCCATGTCTCATGTGACATTTCGTCATATCAACCGTCTCTGTAATAATTCAGCGCATACTTTAGCTCGTCGAGCCGAACACTCTGGTAAAAAGAGTAGCACATTCTTTCGCGAGTTGCTTTTTTGCATGTCGGCTTTGAATCCCGTGACTTGATTTGCTTCTTATGATGCACAAAAGGTAAGAAGACACGTCGAATTCTACCCAATGACAAATCAAGCATTAAGATTTGAGTTCCAACTTGATACCTTTATTGACAATATGAGAAAAGATGAAAGGTTGAAATGTGCAAATCCTCTTGGTGACCTCTCTCTTATATTTGTTGAGATAAAAAAGTATATAGTTTATGATTTAGTCTAGTTACTTCTTAAATTGGTATCGCTCTTGCCGGTGGCAATGACAAGTGTTGAAAGAGTATGGGTGATGAGCTCTTGAACCACTACTTCATGACATTTTTTTTTGAAACTTCCATGGGATTATTACAATGTATAGTTAACAAAACTTAGTGACGTGATTCTCTATTTATGCTATATTTCATCATGTAAGATTTTGTTCATGTTTTGAACTATTTTATATTAGGAGCATGCACATTTGAAAACATATATGTATTGAATTGCCCATTTATATAATTCATTTGATAAGTTTTATCGCAATGCGATTATTTTTGGACTGTGCCCATCCTCCATTTTATTCTTGGGCCCGCCACGGACTGGAGATATTCTACCGGTAGATACGTATAATTGTACATATACGCATTCAGAACACCCGTATATTTAATAATTTTGAAAGTACGGAAATGAAATGAGAAGAGAATCAGCAATTTGATACCCCCTTTTGCCCTTGCAAACCAGGCTCCCTGCCCTGCCCGACCTTTCCACCCGCAAAGTCGCGCCGCCCCCGAAACAAGGGGAAAGAAGCCGCCAGGAAGGAAGAGAAAGGAGCGAGGAGCCATGGCCGGCAGGGACTTCCCAACCCGATCCGCCAAGGAGGAGGAATCCAGCGCCGCCGTCCGAGGTACACCCACAGAACCCCCTCTCCCTCTCCCAGTCCCACCACCGGCTACACGACCCCGGATCCATCCGGAAACTGAGAACGCGGGCTCTTCGGTTAGATTAACAGATTCTCGTTCTTCCGCAATGGGAGGTCGCATAGGGTTCTTGTCTTTCTAGATGCCTTGATCTGCTCTAGCCGGCAGGACTGTTTACATTCCGTAGAACCCATCTGTTGACGCGATGTGACTTGGTTGGTAATCTGTTCTGTTTTGCTTATCTGATGTCTCAACATGATTTGCTTGTGAAGTCGTTAGATAGTTGCGTGCCTGCCTTTATCTGAGGTCCCAACTCTCAGCAGTCACCACAGTTCTCTTATGATGTTGATACATAGTAGCATGTTTATTTACTAGACAAAGAGGCAATGCTAATTTTGCGCGTTCTCCCTCTTATGTTTGTTTCATGCGTTTTCCTGTTGCAGAGGCTGTCTTGTTGGGAGGGAAGAACGCCGCGATTGCTGGTACTGTGGTTGCAGTTCCCACGGTGCGTATTTGCGTGCTGAATTCTTGTGTGTGTGTGTGCTTGCTTGCGTATTCTGATCTCTGTTAAATCTCATCTTGTGCAGTTGGTTGCTTGCCGTGTCCTTCCTTGGGCTAAGCATAATCTTAACTACACCGCACAAGCGCTCATCATATCAGCAGGTAATGGCAACATCATATAGACTTTATTTTGCACGTGGCAGTATGTTATCCTCCCCTTCTATAGTTACCTGCATGGTCATATATCTTCTTATGCTTTGGGCAACTTCTTGTGCCACATGGCCCCTGTTTCACAAACAATGTTAGCCTTCAGTAATTTTCAATACACTTCTCTTTGTTTGATTTTTTCACCGATCTCATGCATTTTGGCAGCTTTGGGGTCACGATTATGCCTTTCAGTTTACTCTTGTATTGCTGTTTCCTTTCTGCGTGTATAATTATCTACTCTAAACTAGATCAGCTTTATATATCCTACTAGTTTAATGCCCGTGCGTTGCCACGGATCCTAAATTTCTTATCCGATGTACATGCAAATATAATGGACAGAAATATTAGACATATTTTTAAGCAACATTTAGTTTGGGTTACTCGAACTACAGGTCATGTTCTTGATCACTCTTACCACTACAATTTTAATGACACACAATTCTTGCCCATAGCCAACTGGAATACATAAAGTACTAACTACGAGATTAACTGCTTGTATTCCCCCCTGAAAAGCATTTAGATCTCAATGGATGACCGGTCACCTATGAAATACAAATTAATTATGCATCACTCCTTTAACAACAACTCAACATATAGCCAAATTGTTTTTAGAGAAACAAATAGCCAAATTGTCCAGTTGAGAATGAAAATTACGATAAGAAGGACTATCCAGTCTACATAAATCATGGCAATGCTCTCTACATTGCCTGACATAATCATGCAATCATCTAATTGTAAACCTGAGATTAGCTACTAAGAAGCGCCCGAGTGCTATCAATCCCACCCGCCAACCACGCTACGATCTTTCAAATCAAATGGAGTGCCAGATCCAGCGTGGGACAGGAAGCTGGAGGCGAAAAAAAGGAGAATTGAGCTCGTGTCGGATGGTGGAGTTCCTTGGCATCACACCCAGAAGCGACCTGAGTTTCAGTTCTAATAGAAAAATTACATTAACATCAAAACAGCTAGCAATGCATATCACAACTTGCTTGGCATACATGTAACATTCGGCTTCAAATCATCACTTAGTACAAAATTGAAGACTTCAATGCACTGAACTTGGTTCGCGAGAAAAATGATGTTGCGAGGCAGATCATTTCGTACAATCTGTTCTCCCAAAAAGCACCTAAATCATTCTACAATCAGATCTTCTATGAGTGCATATAAACACAGGCTTAAAATTGTTAAGGCAACATTAGAACTCCGGAATTACACAAATGAACGCAGAGCTTTGGCAGTCTGCAATACTTTCACTAATATATGCTTGATAATAGTGCTCATCAGACTTTTTAGTTGAACTGAGACCTCATACCAGCACTAATATCTGCTTAAGAATATATAGATAAGATTCATTTAAAGGATACCAGGCTAGTTGAGCATCTAAATCTAGCTGTATGTAGTATAACTGTTTTAAGTGATAAAAAAGTACTTTAAAAATGAAAAACAATAAGCTTTGCCAACGTGCATTCTATTCTACGACTTTCTATTCCATTGCACTTAACTATGTGTTTCCCTTGCAGGGCATGATTAATTTGTATCTCCATATAGATAATCACAATACATGAACTCCGACTCAAAGGTTCTCAAGCTTTGGCCCTAAAAAATAGTGACGATAATTGTCATATTCTACATCTCCATAGAATAGAATGCGCTTTGTAAGACTGAACAAAAATTAAAGCTCCAAAGTGATAAGACTACGTTTAGCAAGGTCTTGGAAGTTTTCACGGACATCATTACTACTCACTCGTAACTGCAACAACTATATAGGAAACGACACAAAACATCATTTTCTTTCCACGTAAAACGAATTTACCAATGCAGGAATAAGAAATATGCAGTTTTTTCCAAATACCATTATCACTGCTGAGACTTAGCAAATGGTGAATAACCATTACCAGAAAACTATCCTCCTGCAATATAGATGCAAACCAAACGTTTAGGAATTCCATTACATTGGATGCAGAGGTGGCAATCAAAATAAAGTCTAAAATGCTGACTCCTCTAAAAGCACTTACTGAAACCAATCAGAGCATAATAATAGTATGCAAACCTGTTCCTTTACCATAGAACAAAATATTGATCCAATAGCCCAGCAGAGTGTACTCAGGTTATTTCAACTCTTGTCTTTAGCATCTCAATTGCTTAGTCAATTTATTTAACATCTGGAATAAAAAATTGAGCTAGATCAGAAAACCAACTTATATGGCTGGTAACAAAAGCCTATTACATTGTCTGCAAAAAATCAACAAAATGAGTATCAGGACATGATAATTAATTTTGACTCTACACCGACTATCCATAAAGCCATGATCGCCATGTTTTCTGTCAGTACTCCTACCCCATGTCTTTTACTAGTAAATTTGCACGTGCAACGCACGTCTTAGTACTGCAACATGTGGATATTGAGAATTTGGTGTTTCACATGTTTTGAGTGTTAGGAATATGCAACTTGTATTCCACGGGGGCCAAAGGCCACAATATATAGTACATGTACAGGTGTAAATATGCAGGGAGCCCCCTATCTAATAGGGAAACTACAATATACAAATATCTCTCTAACATCCCCCCTCAAACTCATGGTGGATCCACAACACTGAGTTTGGAGAGGAAAAAGCTATGCTGTGCTCTAGTCTGGGCCTTCGTGAAAAAATCCGCCAACTGTAACTCTGAAGGCACATACTGGAGCGCAATAATCTGATCCTGCACACTAGCACGGACAAAAGAAGCATCAACGCCAATATGCTTAGTAAGCTCATGCTTCACTGGGTCACGTGCAATGCTAATAGCACCTGTACTGTCTGACAAAAGAGTCGTGGGTGTCGTAACAGAGACACCAAAATCTGCAAGTAACCACCGTAACCAAGTCACCTCAGCTGTCAAAAGAGCCATAGCTCGCAACTCAGCTTCTGCACTCGAACGGGAAACTGTGGTCTGCTTCTTCGTCTTCCAGGCAATGAGAGAACCACCAAGGAAAACACAGTAAGCAGAAAGTGAACGGCGATCCGAAGGATCACTAGCCCAAGTAGCATCGGAGTAGGACTGAAGCTGTAACGAGCTAGAACGAGGAAAGAAGAGACAAAGCGAGATCGTTCCACGAAGATAGCGTAGAACACGAAGAAGGTGACTATAGTGAACCGAAGTGGGAGCAGAAACAAACTGACTCAGAATATGAACAGGATAAGAAATATCAGGGCGAGTAACAGCCAGATAGACGAGACTCCCGACAAGATGTCGATAACGAGTCGGATCAGAGAGAGGATCGCCATCAGACGCACGAAGAGAAATATTGAGCTCCATGGGAGTCTCAACAGTACGCTCATCAGTAAGAGCGGCACGAGAAAGAAGATCATGAATATACCGTTCTTGAGATATAAAGAAACCATCAGCGGTGGACGAAATCTCAATCCCAAGAAAGTAACGAAGCGGACCAAGATCCGACATAAGAAACTGCTCACTCAGACGTGCCTTGACAAAGGCAATATACTCTGGGTCGTCACCAGTGATGATCATGTCATCAACATAAAGAAGAAGAAGAGTGCGACCACGAGGAGAACAGTGAACAAACAACGCAGGATCATGAGCACTGGGAAAGAAACCAGCAGCTGTGACCACAGAAGCAAAGCGCTCAAACCATGCACGAGGGGCTTGCTTAAGGCCATAGAGAGAGCGACGAAGACGGCAGACCATGCCATCTGTAACAGAATACCCAGGTGGTGGTTGCATATAAACTTCCTCACGCAACTCACCATTAAGAAAGGCATTCTTAACATCAAGCTGAGACACAGACCAATGGCGAACAGATGCCACGGCAAGAAGAGTCCGAACAGTGGTCATGTGAGCCACTGGAGCAAAAGTCTCATCATAATCACGGCCATGCTCCTGCTGAAAGCCACGAGCGACCAGACGAGCTTTGTAACGCTCAAGAGTCCCATCAGAGCGGGTCTTAACCTTATAGACCCACTTACAGGTGATAGGACGAACACGAGGAGGAAGAGGAACGATCTACCACGTACCAGTGCGCTCAAGCGCAGCAATCTCCTCAGCCATGGCAAGCTGCCATTCAGGATGAACAATAGCCTCACGATACGTAGTCGGCTCCGAGACAACCGAAACACTGTAGGTAGCGGGATTATAGAAATCAGGGGAAGGACAAGGCCGAGAACGAAGAGAGTAAGTCGGCTGAGACGGTGCACCGGAAGTAGAGGGTGCATCAGATGACTCGGTCACAACACGTGGACGGCGAGTGTAATAGAAAGGAAAAGTAGGATGAGAAGGAGCAACAGGAGAAGACGGAGGCGGAGACGGGGACAGAGACGGGCGCAGGAGCTCTCGCGAGGACGAAGACCGAAGACGGAGCGGCCGGTGACGGAGGCTGCCGGAGACGGGACGGCCGGGGACGAGGACGGCCGGGGCGGTGGCGGCCGGGAACGGGGCAGCCGGAGACAGGGACGGCCGGGGACGGAGGCTGCCGGAGACGGGACGGCCGGAGACGGAAGAGGCCGTGATGGTGGCTGCCGGAGAGAGAGCTCGATCGATTCGATCTGTACGAAACCGGCGGCTGGAAAGAAAATAAAAACTGCACGAGTTGCGCGTGCATGGAGCCCTAACCGAGCTCTGATACCATGTTAGGAATATGCAACTTGTATTCCACGGGGGCCAAAGGCCACAATATATAGTACATGTACAGGTGTAAATATGCAGGGAGCCCCCTATCTAATAGGGAAACTACAATATACAAATATCTCTCTAACATTGAGAACCAACAACATAGTTGTACGTACCCTCAGCCCGTCAGATTTTAAATCTCAGATTTTGCACTGGTGTTTGCCGTGTGGGCAGTAACTTTTTATTGTTTCGAGGATACCTAATAAATTGTTGTGCAGGTAACATGTAATGATCGAATTTCATTGGATTCTTTCGTTTGTTTGGAAGGCTCTGAAAATATTGATGTGCAAGTATCTTGTATCCAGAATAATACCAATTCAGTGCACGACCAAGGCCACAAAAATTATTAAACTAGCAAACTAACAAAAGGAAGAAGGAATTTACCTGCCAATATATAGATAATTCGTTTCCATTAATAATGCAATAGTTTTGAAAATAATTAGAACTTGCCAATCGAGATGATTTGTCCATGTCTGTTAGAAAATAATATTCGCTGCCTGTACCCTTATGATTTGTTTTTGAAAAAAAGGCACAATGGCCTAGTTTATATATAAAGCCAAGATTTTACAGAATCCAAGCTTACAATCCAAACCGTTCACAACAAAAGAGCTACGGGAGCACCCCACATCAGCATTGATATCCAACTGCTGAACACCAGCTACAAAACACAGCGCCGAAGACTGGTACACAGCTACACAAAAGGAAACACTGGGCCAAAGTACAAGATCTGAAGGTAGGTACTCAGGTGCATGCAAACCAAAAGTTACCGGAAAACAGCAGCTTAATAGAAAACTACAGCTAGTACTTTTTTATATCAATAACCAAGACTTCCAAACAGACCACGCATCGAGCTCCGCAAAATGCGTACCAAAACTCCCTGTCGGTCAAGACGCCTCAATCTTCTTCGACAGGATTCGGGAATCCAGTGTAGGAGCAGATGAGTTTGGAATCCCAAAGAATACGCCACCGCTGAAAAAAAGATAAAACACGAAAAATATCATCATTTGGCTTCCTGATAACCAGAGAGACCACATAACCACTGCAACACCAATCCAAATACAAACAAAATTCCCAGGGGAACCATGTTTTGTAAGAGCCAAAATTTTCAGGACCACCCAGCACCTCTGTCACCACAGACCACACAAACACAGCAACCGGGCATTGAAACAACAGGTGATCCAAGGATTTGTTCCCTGGTCAGTAGCTACACTTGATTTCCTAAAATACCTCACTCTTTGAACTGACCATCATATGTAGATACACTTGATTTCCTAAAAGTTAATAAAATGCAAGCATCAAGGATCTTGTAATTTCAAGTGAAGGTTTGTGCCGCTGTACTTATTGTTATAACATTAATATATAGCATGAAATCTTAATGGCTGAAAATGAAACAAGTTTACGATTGTCATCCACAAAGACGACTATCAAAAAAACCTTTTACAAACAAAAAAAAACAAGTTTCTACTTTCCGATTGAAAGTAGAACAGTACAAAATCAGTTTGGAGTTCAGTTAATATACAAAACACAATTGATCTAGGAATACTACAATATAGAGTACACGGTACTCTTATCCTAAGCACACCATCCTGTACCAGGTACACTTGATCACTTAGCTGCATTCATTATTTAATTGACTTCTCACCGCTAGCTGCTAGCCAAAAGCTGAATGAAGTATTGAAGCCAATAATGAATTACCTTTTCATCTCAAGAATATCATGTTTGAAGAGATTCCTGAGGCGTTACATCAAACAAAATAGTGGGCAGGATGATTACAATGAAACATGCATGTAATACGCCCATAATTCATAAATAAACAACTGCAAAGTAAGATTACCGAAGAGATGATATCAGGGTCAACCAAATCAATGGCATGGACGATGTCAAACGATGTTGTTGCTGAGTTTCTCTAAAGAGCCTCATACTACAGAGAAATTCAGGGACATAATTCCTCGACTCCGGCAGCCAGATCAGTGTTCAACAGGTGCAGCAAGCAAACACAATCTAAAGTATTTTGAATGTGGTTAGGCTTTATAAAAGAGCTTATAACTTGCACATAATAAACATATCTTCGTCTATATTTCAAATAGCCATATACTCCTTTCAATGTTAATATATCAGTCAATATGTAAGGAACTATCTTCCATTCTGAGAAACTGTGCTCCTCTACAGCATATACATATATATTTCAGTCCTTCACGACCAATAAGGTTTCGTTAAATGAAAATGCAAGCAAGTTCATCAGAAGTCCTAAAATAAAATAGCATGTACCTCTAAGAAATGATTCCAGCGTGTGCAATTAGATAGATCAACCTGAACCAGTTACTTAGAGGGTAGAGTCAACAAGCTCAGAGGTAATCTCATGGACAAGCTTTAAAATTTGGGTCAGGCGAATCTTTCGATAATTTACAGGACCAAGTGAAGGAGCAAAACCTCTATTAATGTGCAACATTCAAATTGTTGGACCATACTTTCAGTGAAGCTAGCCCTAACAAGACGGTCCATATATTTACTGGTGACAGTCTCCTTCACACGGTTGCCTTGCTTTTCTGCAATACCACCATGATCCTCACAAGAAATTCATTAACCCCTTCAGACAATTAAGAGTATTGTCGAAAAAATAAAAATAATCAAATTGCTTTTTCAGAACGACAAACCTGAAACCATGCATACCTTCGATTCATTGTGGTTGTGTCAGCAATCAGAAATTTCAGTGCAGCATCATGCACATACGCATCATCTCCTTGGTAGAACACCTTCCATAGATATACCGGATGTAGTTAGTCCATATCACAGAGCTTAATCACACAACATTAAGGTAATGTATATTATCCAAACAAGGCAGCACACAGTTTACATCTAACTAAAGGACATACTGAACAAGGGGATATACTTGTTCACAGCCAATTCTAATAGCAAAAAAGCTAGACCCGTTTCAGAATAAGTACTGGCATACAAAATACATAGCTGGTGTTAGCCTAGAAACACATGAAGATTGTGCTAGTCGCTCTTAGACTTACGCATTTCATTCATTCGAAAGTGCATGTATGAATGTGGTCCCCTCCATCTGAATTCCGAGAAGAGTTACCATGGCTGAGAAGATATCAACTCAAAACATGGTTAACCATGAATCCATGAACCAAACATAGCGCGGAAGGTTGATACTCATGGCTGAGATTGATATTCCACTGTCCATCCCCTTCTGTTCCACATGTATATCCTAATGTGCTCGACATAGCGCGGAAGGTTAATCGAAGTAACACAAATTGAACCAAACAAATTGTCATAATTGTGACCGTTTCTGCTACTGGAGTCAGACATCTTGACTGCATCCCCCAGTAGAACAAGCCAACCAATACTTGACATATTAATCCACGAACTGCATAGCAAAATGGTGTCGACCTTACCCTAGGGACGGGCTCGACGGTCTCGACTGGAGTCGCAAGAGCGCGAGGCGCCGGTGCACGGCCGCGCACCCCCGCATCATCATAGCCAGGCGCCCTAAGGTGGAGGCGAGCACGACACCACCGGAGAAGACCGCTTTGGCGTCCACGACAGCCACTGCCACGCAGGCCGAATCAGTGCAGCTGGACACGATCGGGTCACCGCCAGTGTCGCTGACTCCTTCGGCACCGTCTCCCACCGTGCCGTCGCGGCAGTGCCTCACGCCCAAGGGACCGTTGATGGCGTAGAGCGGCAGAACTTGCGTCGTCGACGGCGTACGGCAACAAAACTTGCTCGTGGGTGGCCGACGGAGCGGGGAAAAGCGGCGCGTGGACGGTGGTGCGGGAACGGCAGCGGCGCGTGGGGGGCGGAGGTGCGGGGAAAAGCGGCGCGAGGGTGGGCGGCGATGCGGGAACGGCCACGGCGGTTGGGCGGTGCGGGGAACGGCAGCGGCGTGTGGGTGGGCGTGCAGCAATTTCGTGGGGGAAACGGGGAGAATAGACAGTTTTGGAGCGGGCTGCTTTTTTTTTTACTGCGAAACGTTGCGTTAAACATTAGAAGGCCGTGGACTGTACGATGGTTGCGTTGAACGGATGTGATGCTCTGAATCTCCGTCCTCTGGGTCTTTTAATATTAGTGGAGATTAATGCTTCTAATGATACTAGCTATTTGATATTTCCATCTCCATCTTCCAAGTATTACATTGCACGGTATTAGATATTTTGAAACTTTTTTTCTTGAGGTGATACATTCAGTAATGGATAAAATAAACAACCATGTAATAGGCATTTTGTTGTCAACATATTTTATCAAAATTAATGTCCTCATTCAATGATAAAGATATTGTATCAACCATGTAATAGGACATGATAAAAGAACCTTGTGTGCAACATATTTTACTTGTATTGTCTATCAGGCTCGTCTGATTCAATGATAAGGTAAATACACATCTCATCTTTTATGTATCTCGTCTGATTCAATATCTGTGAACGTATTATGCGTACGTACTCTTAAGTCCAGTGACCGTCACGTGCTCGCGTGACAAATACGGTGACCGTGGGTGAATTTTACTAAAAAAACATCTTATCAATTTGTGATAAGAAAATGGGCCTGAATCCCTCGACGCAGCCCAACCGGGCGTCCGAGCTTTCTCGTATCAAAGCCTAACTGATCTCCAGCCTAGCGAAACCATCGCCCGCCCACTCACTCGTCGGCGAGGAGGCGAGCGGAGAGAGCCTGTACCTCTTACTCAACGTTTTCCCCAACGGCAACTCCCCCACTTTCCCCGAGGAATTTGACGATTTCCCCATCTCAGCATCTTCCTTCAACCCAACATCACCTGCTCCTCGCATCTTCGTCATTTGCTTCCACCACTCAGAACACTGACCGCTTCTGGAGTCTCGACCTCTTCCTCAACGTATTTGCCATGTATCCTCAGCCTACCCCCTTCCGACGTAAGAAACCAGCGTTGTCCCACTCTCAAAATCTGAACCCTGCATACCAATTTCGGGGGTTGATTCTCTTTACATCGAAGCGGCGATCGGTCGCTGCCCGGCGAAAAATGCGGCGGCGCCGAATCCCAAGACCGTCGACACCGCGCGCGGGAAGATGGCCAAGAAGTCGCCCACCGGGAACGCCGTCTCCACGGCCGACGCTCCCCAGCCACGACAAGTATCGCTAGATGTTTTAGATTTGTTTCTGGGTAACCCTGTTCGTTTCACCCACTTAGATTAGGTCCACTGGTTTTCAGGACTCGACGCGTTTCAAACCCGTCCGGAGCAGCAACTCCGTGGCTGAGAAGCCGCAGCAGAAGCCTGTGAAGCTGTCACCGCCGCCGCTGCAGAAGCCTTCTAAGGTGTCGCCGCCGCCTCCGAAGAAGCTTGCAACTGCAAAGGTGTCGCCACCTCCTCTGCAGAAGCCTTCGCCACCAAATCCAGATCTAGAAGCCAAGGCCAAGAAGGAGAGGCACAAGGTGAACTTACAGGATGACGCTGCGCCGGTGGCTTCCCCTAGAAGCGACAGGAGGAAGGTGAACAAAGCTTCCATTGAAGGTGCTGCTGGGCACACCTCGATGGTGCCCGTAAAAAAGGCGCTGGAGAACAGGCCGGCGAAGCTGTGATCCTAGAGACGTCCTTCTTTAGCGCTCAGAATGCAGACGTTGCATGCTCGATCCGCTCGAGTCTGCCTCGCATTGCCTGACATATGTCACTCTCGCCGAGTCTGTTGGCAAGCACACTGTCTCTGCGGAATTCTTTCACCTTGCATTTGAATACCAAACTCAGCAGATGACATCGATTTTTATGTTACAGTCATGCCAAACATTTCAACTCTAGGTGCAATTTTCAGTTTATCTTTGAAACTTTGAATAACCAAGTGTCCGGAGCATGGGCATCAAGCATATGGTTTTTTTTCTTTTTTTCTACTTAATATTGCCTGCATGATTAGTATTAACCCAAGTAGATGCTAAGTTAACTTTCACTTCACATTGAGAATAAAGATGTGTTTTTGTTTGTGCGCAGCCATTTCACGGGTTTAAAGGTGAGCTCAGGAACTACGTGTTCCGCCATGTGAGTGCTAGCATTTTGACCCCTTTATTCGATTAGCTTCTCGCCCATGGCATGGCGGTGAACCAGCCAAAGTTTGACATCGATGGTTCTGGAAAGATGGATACACATGGAAGTACAAATACAATTGATAAAAAGTTTGATGCCACCAAACTGGTGCATGAATGCTCATTTTATGATTGTGGTGCTGAAGTTGATATGAGAGAAAAAAATATCGTCAAAAAAAGAGAGAAAGAAGTGGACCAACTGAGCTTTGAAAGGAAACTAGATGAAAGTTTTGAATTCCATGACCGTGAAGCCTTCATTGTCGACCGGCTAGTAGAAGAATATTCTAATCTCGAAAAGAAGGTCGGTGTGAAAGTTACTTTCCATCGATAAGTTGAGCTTGAAAGAATCCCTCTTTCAGATGATCCCTTGCTACAGAGGATTCTTTCAAGCTCGACTTGTGGATGGAAGTACGGACTGCTGACTGACTGCTGACTGGACTACTTCATGATCACAAGGAACTTTCACGCCGATGTTCTTTTCGAGATCAGAATGTCCTTCTACTAGCCGGTCGACAATGACGACATCACAATCATGTAATTCGAAACTTTCATCTAGTTTTTTTCAAAGCTCGGTTGGTCCACTTCTTCCACTCCTTTTTGACGATATTTACTTCCCTCATATCAACTTCAACAACACAATCACAAAATGAGAATTCATGCACTAGTTTGGTGGCATCAAACTTTTTGTCAACTGTATTTGTACTTTCAGATGTATGCACCTTTGCAAACCATCGATGTCAAACTTTGGCTGGTTCACCGCCATGCCATGGGTGAGGAGAAGCTAATCGAATAAAGGGGTCAAAGTGCTAACACTCTCATGGCGGACCACGTAGTTACTTACCTCATCTTGGATCCTGTGAAATGTCTGTCCGCAAAACCTATTTATTCTCAATGTGATGTGAAAGTCAACTTGCATAATACTAATCATGCAGGCTATATTAAGTAGAAAAACAAAAAACCAATATGTTTGATGCCCATGGTCTGGACACTTGGCCATTCAATATTTCAAATATAAACTTAAAATTGTACCTAGAGTTGAAATGTTTGGCATGACTGGAACATAAAAATCGATGTCATGCGAACTCTTACCTGAGCTTGGCATTCAAATGCAAGGCGAAAGAATTCTGCAGAGACAACGTGCTTGCCAACAAACTCGGCGAGAGTGATATGTGCCAGCCAGTACGAGGCAGACTCGAGCGGATCGAGAGCGCAACGTCTGCATTTCTGAGCGCTAAAGAAGTGCGTCTATAGGATCACAACCTTTGCCGGCCTGTTCTCTAGCTCCTTTTTTACGGGCACCATCGGTGTGTGCCCAGCAGCACCTTCAGTGTAAGCTTTGTTCACCTTCCTCCCGCCGCTTCTTCTTGGCCTTGGCCTCCAGATCGGGATTCGGCGGCGAAGGCTTTTGCAGAGAAGGCGGCGACACCTTTGTAGTTGCAGGCTTCTGCGGAGGCGTCGACGACACCTTAGAAGGCTTCTGCAGCGGCGGCGGTGACGGCTTCACAGGCTTCTACTACTGCGGTGACGGCTCCGGAGTGGTCCGAAAACGCGCCGAGTCCTGAAAACGTGAGCGAAACGAACAGGGGTTACCCAGAAACAAATCTAAAGCATCTAGCGATCCTTGCCGTGTCTCGGGAGCGTCGGCCGCGGTGACGGCGTTCCCGGTGGGCGACTTCTTGGCCATCTTCCCGCACGGGGTGTCGACGTTCTTGGGATTCGGCGCCGCCGCATTCTTCGCCGGGGAGGCGACCGATCGCCGCTTCGCTGTAAAGAGAATCAAACCCCGAAATTGGTATGCAGGGTTCGGATCTTGAAAGTGGGACGACGCTGGTTTCTTACGTCAGAAGGGGATGGGGTGAGGATCCATGGTGAAGATGTTGAGGAAGAGGTACAGACTCCAGAAGCGGTCAGTGTTCGAGTGGTGGAAGCAAATAGCGGAGATGCGGAGGAGCGGGCGGTGTTGGGTTGAAGGAAGATGCTGAGATGAGGAAATCGTCAAATTCCCCGGGGAAAGTGGGGGAGTTGTCGTTGGGGAAGAGGTCTAGACTCTCTCCGCTCGCTTCCTCGCCGACAAGCGAGCGGGCGGTCGTTTCGCTAGGCTGGAGATCACTTGGGCTTTGATACGAGAAAGCTCGGACGCCCGGTTGGGCTACGTCGAGGGATTTAGGCCCATTTTCTTATCACAAATTGATGACATGTTTTTTTTTAGTAAAATTCACCCACGGTTACCGTATTTGTCACGCGAGCACGCGACGGTCACTAGACTTAAGAGTATGCCCGCACAATACGGTCACAGATATTGAATCAGACGAGATACATAGAAGATGAGATGTGTATTTACCTTATCATTGAATCAGACGAGTCTGGGCTCACAGCAGTACACCTCGAAGCTGATCGAGTCCAACAAAGTCCTTGGACACAACTCTAATATGAGGGCATACGAGAGAATCGCCACTGTTCAGCCAGCTCCGATCCGCGACCATGGACACCCGAACGCTTGAATAGGCCAGCTCCGTGCCTCCTTAGGCCATCATGTGCCTGCGCCACCACCACGTTGTTCTACCAGGGAGAGTAAAACACGACAGGAGAGAGGGGAAGTGGGTTTCCTCGTTCCGGTGGAATCCGTTGACCTAGCCTTCGTGGTGGTCGTGCTACGTCGGGCCACCGTCCCGCGACGATGTAGCGCCGCCGCCAGGTCAGGTGAATGGGGTTTCGGGGTTCTTTTCTCTCGGTCGAAGGGGTCAAGCGGAGCCAGATTAGAAGCAAGGAAACACTTGGCGTGGTTTATTGGGCCCTTGGCCCATGTGTGCTCGCGGGGGCGAAGCGAGGTGGAACGCGAGCCAGGCAGACGATGGGTTTTGACGTTCCGACGTATGTTGAACTCCCATTTAATAGTAAAGATTAGAATGGCTTGTCATGTCGGTGTAAACCATAATGTTCTTGTCCAGCAAAAAGCATTCTGCAATTCTTGTGGTCTACAGTCTATTCTTTTACACACATTGACGCATATACTAATGAGAAGTGAGAGATGGAATTTAACTCTATAGTTTGTGAAGATTTTACTTTTGGAATGACTTTTAAAATAAATTCCATTGGCAACATGTCATTACCATGTGCTGACAAGCCAGAAGTAAGATGGACGGAATAATTATATTCTATGCATCTGCTGAGCACATCTCCTTTGTCTGTACGAAGATAACAGTGCAGTTTTTTCCTACTTAGAATTGACAACAAGTGGGAGTTGACTCTTTAATTCTACTCTTATGTCATTAACATTTTCGTTGTCTGTCTGGAGGGAGGTTAATAGTTTATCCAAGGGCTGTCTCATAAATTTAATGAATTCAGTTGGGAAATTCTTGAACAATTTCTGATACCAGATTTTCGCTTCTAATTATTCCTTAATTTAAGGTGCAAATTCGAAATCCCTACGAACTCTGCATTTTGTAACTTGATTTATGCGATTGTGTCTGTTTATCACACTAACGATTCAGCCATCCTGATAAGATTAGTATCAGTCTGCTAGCAGGGATTCACACAGTAGAAGGTGCCATTGTTTGTAATTTTTGTTTGAACTGTATTGTTTGTACTTTAGATTGATAATCATCTGTTCAAGGTTTGTGTCTTTAGCTTTGCAACTGTTCAAGGTCACCTGTAGTTAAAAAAAGGTGACTATTCTTGTTTGCCGTGCTCATGCAACAGAAAACCGGGAAGTTCTCTAAAACATTCCCCCTTTTTTATTGGACAGCCTGTATCGCCGGCTTCTTCATCACTGCCGATAAAACCATAACACGAAACGCAAGGCAAAACACCATTGGGAAGATGGACAAGTCGACTTGATCCAGGATTGTACACAACCGAGGGTGATTGGCTTCAACAATGGACGTTGCTGCGTGACGGAACGCCAGTTTTCAGTTTCAAGCTTATTTTGTACCTAACCTTGCAGTGTAAAGGCTATAAGAGAGTTGTTTCATGTTAAGGCAGTAGATCCCGTTTGCTCCCATTTGGAAGTGGAATAAAGATGAAATGTTAATTGTGACATGGGAACTGTTAAGATCATGTGTTGTTAGTGCATGTGGAGTAGGGTTTATCAAGCAGCCTCTGGATATGATCCGTTTCTGTTGATCGGTTCCAGAGGCGACTCAAAGGATCGCTCTTCCTTAACACGGTGATCGCTGATGCTCCCTCTGTTGTATACACTGTACAGGGGCACTTCTAAGTCCGGTGACAGGCTTATCTTTTTTGCTCTTTATCTCATATTATTACTCGTGTGAAAATGATGTGGCAAATTGCGAAATACAAGGTTTAGTATAATGATCAGCAAACAGATGGTTTTACTCCCACTAGGGGGCTCTGTCAAGGGATTCCTGGTGAAAGGACAAGGATGTTGCCTAAGAAGGTGAATAGGCGATTAAAAACTTTTCTAGTTTAGCCTTAATAATTGCGGAATAAAACTAGTTGTTTAAATTAACAAGCCAACAACTTAAATATACTAGGCTCATCTATGTGCACCAACAACTTATGCTAAGCAAGACAAGCAATAAGGTGATAGCAATATAAAATAGTTCGAACACGAAGGCTATCACAATGTAAAGTGCATAAGTAAAGAGCTCGGGTATAGAAATAACCGAGCCACGTGGAGACGAGGATGTATTCCCGAGTTTCTCCTTTTTAGGAGAGTACGTCTCGTTGGAGAGGTGTAAGTCAACACAATGACTCAACAGCCACAAAGACAACAGCCACAAAGGCTTCACCTTCTTCTCCGATGAATTGCACCACAAAGGTTTGGTTCACCTTCAACTATCGGAAACGTTCAAGACGGAGTCCGGAGCCTTTACAACAACAATTCGAGGCACAACCCACAACTGAATTGGGGCTCCCGAACGGCTACAAGTGACCACAAGAGGTCTCAACCACCACAAAGGCGTCTAGGGTCCAAAGACCCAAGAGTAATAATTTCGCAAACTTTCACTTCCACGAATCCTCGTGGAGAGCACAAATCGATGCACAAATGCAATGGCAAGAGCACAAATGTTTAAATCCTTCACTCTCAAATCTCGTCAAAATCAACTAATGCTTATGGGGGGGGGGGGGAGAGACTGTAACATCCCAAATTTATAACAAGTTGTAATATGCAAAAATTTGGGCCAACAAAAACTTTTGTTGTTTGATGTGTGTTGATTGTTTCTTGCTAAGTGTGTTGCTTGTTTGTTCTAATTAAAACTTGGAAAACAAAAACAAAAGTTGAAACAATAAAACAAATGTGACATGTGTCACACAATTTCTCCAAGTGAGAAATTCATTTTTCTTTCACCCAAACTTCAGTGGAGTGGTAATGTAATCACTCTCAATTTATTCCTATAACTTTTCCCTCTCAAACAAATATTTCCCAAAATTCTAAATGAAAATTCTATTTTCTTTCTTTATCTTCTTAAAATCATGAAATGTACTATATTATACTTGCAAATTAAATACCAAAACAGAACCACAAATCTTTAGAAATCTATAAGAAGCAAATTATGAAAATAATTTTCAGAAATTTGAATTTGGAATTGGTTTAGGCATTTCGTCGAACACATTGTGGGCAACACTGTGTTCTTCCCCAAATCAAATTCTATCCGAACGAATTCGTTCAAATTCGAGCAAGTTTCTGCTCCCACCTGCTCCCTCTTACCCCACTCACTCCCCTCACTCACTGGAGCCCGAAGAAAACGTGTTGATTGACCACGTTGAGTCGTGGCCATGGGCATGAGCTTGCGCCCATGCCGCCCGTGGCGCCACTGTGGTGGAGGACGACGGTGGACGCCGTGGTGGCCCAGCGCCGTGTCCCTTCTCTCTCCGTTGCTCTTCCGCTCCAGCAGGAAGGGATAGGATCGCTACCGAAGCTCCACGCACGTGCAACTTAGCTCGTGCCCGTGCTCGCCGTGCGCCGTACCCGAGCGAGGTCATCCCTGACGAACTCCGGCCTGCACTGCACCCCTCGCCGCGTGGCACCGCCCAGCCACTCCCCAGCTCCCCTGCGGCCCCCAGGACATAGTGGCATCGCCCCGGAGGTCAGCAATGACGATCGCGATCCGTCGAACTCCGTCGGAGCGCGCCATGGCCGTCACGAACCCGAGCTTGCTCAGCTCACCTCCACGCGATCATTCTCGCTCCACTGCACCCTAACGCCATCTGTCGACATGCCCGCACAGCCCAGCCCGCCAATGGCGAGCTCTCCCACCTTCTGGACCACGCCTGCACCGTGACCACCATGGACCGAAGCTCGGCCTTATAAGCTCACCCAGCCCTCGCATTCGCTCCACACTCCACCACTGTCTCTCCCTTGCTCCACACTCTCTCGTGCACCGCCAGGAGGGCGAGCACGTAGTCGCAGCCCTCGCTGCCTTGGTCGACCACGGCCAAGTGCTGCCGGAGCCGAGGTTGAAGACGACCACGGCCGTGCCGTGCCTTTCCCCTTTTCTCCTTTCTCTGGCATGCACTCTCTCTTCCATCCCCACCGCACGCACACGCTCCTGTTTCCCCTCTGTATCGTGCACAGGAGCATCGTCAGGACCTCGCCGGAGTTGGGACGCGTCCGTGGAAGCAGAGGAGCTCGTCGCCGACGCTCGGGCCGTCTCCGTCAAGCTCAACTCACCCCACGAACCTCCCCAAGCTCTCCGCCGTCGAACGCCATCGTCTCCACCGTCGCTAACCACCCCAGGTGCCTCCCCGTCCACTCTCGCGGTCGCTGGCACGGCGGCGCCGCCCATCTGTGGTCGTCGCCGTTCGTGGCCAACGTGGGCCGTTGGATCTTAGATCCACGGTGACGTACCGCTTCGTTTAGATGTGACGCTGACAGGCGGACCCCACTGTCAGTGTTTTAAACAATTCTTCACGAGGGATGCGTTTCTATTGAGTCGCTGACGAGTGGACCCCACCCGTCAGGATTCTCAACATTATCCAGTAAATTTAGTTAAATTCAATTTAAACCTCTGGAAACTTAGTACTGGACCTAATTTTGAAATCCAATATCTTGAGATTTATAAGTCCAAATAAATCGAATCAAAATTCTCTGGATAGATTATGAAATTGTTTAACCAACCTAAGTGGTTTCATCTCATTTAGATAAATAATAAATGTGTATTATTAAAAATGCCACAGAAGGTTTAAAACCTAAACTTGTTTGTTTCTGATGATCTATTAACCCAAATAATTTCAATCCAATTTTGTTAGCTTGGTACTGTGATATATTAGCTTCCCTAATTTTGGTAGAATTAATTAAGCAATAGTAATTGTTTGGCATTAGATTAAAATTAGCAAACCCTTCTGTACTGAAACAATTATAGATTTTTGATGCTTAACCCAAATGGGTTAGGACCAATTTTGTTAGATCACATTTAATAAGTGTTAGTTACCCTAAAAGGATTTAATTTTAGGACCAACATAACTTAGGCAGTAGCTAAAACTTTATTAATAAGCTTCTGGACTAAAATAATTGTGTAGGAATTTTGGTAACTCAAATTAATCCAAATCCAATTGTGTTGTCTTCTAAATGTCAGTAGCTTTCTGTAGAAATTTAGTTTGTATTTTTGTGACTAATAGAACTTGAGTTATGCAATTAAACATGTACAACTAGTTTGTGCCATATTTAAAGTTATGATTAAATATTAGTAATTCAATTAAATTGAACTCAAAATTGTTTGCCTTGTGTGTGTGCAGTAGCTATTTGTAGGGTTAAGATTTGTAATGTTGTGATTTTGGTTGAGCAGTGTAGTGACTATTTGTATTGCTTGTGTGTCGTTTAGACGAGATTGTTGCCGGGACTTGCGAGGAGGGGGAGTACTTCGAACAACAGGAGCAAGACCCCGGAAGCTTTGCTGAGCAAGGCAAGCTACTCTCTGAGCTTGCACCTCTACTATATATGCATCTACTTAGTCCAAATGGTTTATTCATAAGAAGCAAGAATTTTGAAAACCTTTTTCAAAATATGTGAGAAACTATTTTGCCACCCTATGTAGAAATATAAGATAGTTATTTAAAACTATAGGTTGGGAAAAATATTGTTTATTCAAAACTCTTTTGAAAATACTTGTATGTATATGGAATGCCGAGATGTCGGTGTGGAAGTGAAGAAATGGAGTATCGTGATGTTTATGAAAAATGCACATTGTGTCTTTGTACTATGACGACCAACCATACCCTGTGCGACCACATTTACCCCCATATGGGACGGGGCTTAGTCATGTACTCCCTCCGTTCCATTTTAATTGACTCACATATATCTAGATGTGGATGTACCTAACACTAAAACGTGTCTAGATGCATCCATATGCAAATATATGTGAGTCAATTAAAATGGAACGGAGGGAGTAATTTGCTCATATTAGTATGGGATACCTCATCGACGGAGATGACTCCGTTATGCATGAGGGGATGGTTCGGTGACCTACCCCCTGACCCGGGTCCTCACACGTTGGTGGAGGATAGAAGGCTGTCCCCTATACACCGCCGGGCAAAACTATGAGTCCTCACACTTAGATTCCGAAGGGCTGGGTTAAGTGTTGATGGAAAGTGTCATATGGGCAGGGTCCTATACTAGCATGAGCAAATGAGAGGCTATGGTCGGTGACTCAACTTCGCATACACCTTGTATGGCGGGACGTGGCTGACACGATGAGTTGCCGGATGGATGTGGGAAAAGCGTGCTACCTCTGCAGAGTGTAAAACTATTCGAATAGCCGAGTCCTCGGTAATGGACAGTTGGAAGGCTGTCCTCTGACCATGTGCAAGTTTTTGAAAAGCTTTGAGTTTTAAAAAGAAATGACATGGAGAATGTTTTATACAACTATACCAAAGGGTCGGTATGAGGTTGTTGGAGACAAATCGACCATGAAGGGCTATGGTCGGAAATAAAAGGAGGAGTTTTGGAGAAATAAATACAAATGGAAATTTGGTAAAGAAAAATTATAAAATTCTTCTTACCTCTTTTTCAATAAAGATATAGAGATGTTTTCAATAAATAAAAAGTCTTAGTAAATAAAAGTAAAACTAGTGCATGCTCATGTTGGGGTAGTTTGCGAGTACAATTCCAATTGTACTCATAATGGTTTCGTCTCTGGCTATTGTCTTAGCCAGATCTCGAGGAGCACTATGCCGAAGAGGAGTATGGCGACTACTATGCGAACTAGGGATCTCCATAAGTCAGCTGCCTGTCGGGTTATCGTTAGGATGTGCTTGTCTACTACGCCGTAGCTTCCGCTGAATAATGTGAATTGGCCCATGAAGGCACCTATGTAAGACTTGGTCTAAGTGACTGTATGTGTAAGACTTTTATTCGGTATTGTAATGGATGTAAACTTGGTATTCAGTTCAGATTATGTGCAACAACAGACTGATCATGGGATCGTTGTGTTAAGCATAATCGGGTATTTCGGACAGCTAGTCCGGGGTTCCACAGAGACGAGAGGAAGAACAAAGGAGGAGAAACACCAAGAACTCCAAGATCAAGATCTACTAGGTTCCCCTCACTTAGAGGAGAGATGGATTGGTGAAATAGTAGATCTAGATCTCCTCTCACTTTTCCCTCAAAGATATGCAAGAATCATGGGAGGAATTGAGAGGGGGCAAGCTTTTCCAAGGTCAACAATGGAGGAGAGAGAGGGAAAAAACGTGCTTGGATTGAGGTTGAAGAAGGGGAGGGGTATTTATAACCCCTCCCAAAATATAACCGTTACAGCAGGAAAATCCGGATATTTCGGGTCAAATTAGGACCGGAAAATCCGGTCTCGAAGTTGAAGCCAGGAAATTCGGCTAAGGACCAGAACACGAAGTCTTCTGGAGGGAGCCGGATATTTCTAACCGGCAATTTTGAAAGTTAATCGGAATATCCGGTTGTCCGAAAACTGACAGAAACAGCAAAACGAAAACTACAATATCTTTTTCATCCGGACTCCGATTTCGATGATCTTGGGCTCGTTGGAATCGCAACGAAGAGCTCTTCAAGGTTATGCAAAGAAACATCATAGTACAACAAGGGAGGATTTAACCAAATGTAGAAAGTTAAACCTTGTCTATAAAAGAACAACCAGTAAATTCTCCGACATCAAAACTCAACAAGATATTCATCAAGACTCCGTTTTCTATGATCTTGGGCTTGTTTCGAAGATAATCACAAGCCCTACAAGATCATGCATATACACATCATAGTCCATCATGTGAGGAGGAAACCACAAGGAGAGAGTTTGACCTCTCTAGAAAAGATAAGCCGGTAAAACCTCCAAAATCAAAAATGCAACAAGATATGCATATGAAATCCGTTTTTGATGAACTAGAGTTTGGTATGGAGATGAACACAAACTCTAAATTCTCACATGGATAAAAGCCAAATAAGAACCAAGAAAGATGATGATACCAAGTATGCAAACGTTTGAGCTCTCCACAAAGATGCGATCAAGTTACTCACTTGAGAGCCCCTCTTGATATTACGTCGTCTATCCTTATAACCCGGTCTCCCACTAACACCATGAGACCGGTAAAATAGAAATCCTATCAAGATCATACCTTTGCCTTGCGCATTCCACTTGAGCTAGATGATGACGATCTTGATCTCTTCAAGTGGACCACCTTTCTTGATTGCGCTTGCTAGCACATGCTTGATGAAGAATTCTCCAAATACTCTCCCATACACCATTATGGGAGAGCCTCGCTTAGCTCCGTCTTCATGTATCCACTTGCGCTTCATATTCTTCTCTTGATATAGATGATGGCTTGGAGATAAACATGAATGTTCACTCAATCTTCTTTTCCAAGCCATGCTTGCAATAAGCTCAACTCTAGATGACCATTCTTCATATGAATCCATTAGATAGAACCTTGATCATCATATAATCTTTAGAGTCCAACACATGAAATCAAATCTTCTTTATGGACAAGATCTATAAAGATATCTCAATGCAAACATTACTCCATAGAGATTGTCATTAATTACCAAAACCACACATGAGGGCACATGCACTTTCAATCTCCCCCATTTTGGTAATTGATGACAATCTCTTTTGAGAGGGTTTATAATATGGAAATTAACGAGCAAGAACCAATTGTACTAACATCAAATACTACAAAAGTATGTGATGTTAGTCCAACAACATATATAGAGCAAACTCCCCCACAATCTATGCACGTGTGGATGAACATGAATTTATTGCATATATTGTCAACCATTACCGATGGTGGAGTTTCCACTATATACAAACCAAGCAATGAAAGCAAAGGCAAGAAGGAAAATACTTAAGAACCAATCAAAGTATAAAGCCGAATTCCATAAACCCTCCAAAACTTCTCCCCCATTGGCAACAATTGCCGAAATGGGCAAAAAGTTTCGGAAGGCCAACATAGTGAGAGTTCCTCCACGAGTTTAACTTTTCTCATAAAATGAGTAGATCAAATAGACATTTCCATTGATCAAAATAGGAGGAAATCAAACTATATTGAGAATCCAAGATTGCAACAAAATAGCAAAGTGAAAGATACCTCAACAAAAGAGGCAAGCAATCAAAGGATCCGAAAAACCAATTGGACACAAGAAGATATTATGATAAGATCAACCAAGTGTTCTAAACATCAAGAGAGAGCTCCCCAAGGTACATGCACAAAGTAGGATTTGCATTGCAATATGGTGTACACAACATGGAATCCTCACTCCTCCTAGATAATTTTGAACACAAACAAGTGCAAGAAAGCATAGATGGAATTGAAGCAAAGCAACTAGGTCCACAAGCTTATTAAGATGCAAAAAGGGATATCAAATGAAAAGCAAAGCTTGTGCCTTTTAGGAACCACCAAAGAATCAAAAGCAATAAAAGGTGGTCACTAAAATTGGAAACCAATTAAAGATGTAACTATCTCATGTGTATAAGTTTCTAAGTAGACATCAATCATGAAGATATAAGTCCACAAAGAAACATGCACACACAAAATAGATACGAACATGATATCCAAGTGGAAGTCATATATATACCAATAAGATCATTGCTTAAAAGCATAGCACAAAGCTCAATTTTATCTTAGAAGGATATAGATGAACTTCCAACACAATCTCATCATAGCATCAAAAATATCCACAAGGGAAAAAAGATAGTTGGGATGCTCCGAGAAAGATAACAAGTATCACAAAGGGCAAATGAATTTGCAAATTCATCAATATTGCATATGAGAGACTTTGAAAGAAATGCTAGATTAACATATTTGGGATTGGTGAATCAATAAAATGATTATGTATATTCCCCTTGATATGTAATCATCCCGGCTTGCTCACATTTGCAATAAAGATGTTTTAAAAGGCTTTGCAAGAACATATCAATTGACTAAAGGGATTCATGCCAAGATACAACCTACACAAGGTTGAAAGCTAGTAAAGTATGCATGAGGTAGATACTTGTTACCGAGATAGCATTGGTGATGTAGAAGATAAGAGTTCACGATCATCCGAGCTTGGCTCCAATAAGCACATGGTGATAACACCTTCCTTGTAAATGAGACAAGCTTCCAATGCATCTCCAATGTACCTAAAACAAATTCAAGTACAAAATGGTACCCAAACTCATTGGGTCCAAAGTAGTTAGAGCAACTACAATACATAGGACAAACTCCACATAAATATGTGCATATTGATATGAAATTGAATTTCATGCACATCTTAGCCATTTAGGATTTGATGGAGTTTATCCTATATATTGGATCAACGAAAGTAAGCATGCCATAAGATATACATATAGTAAATATGCATGCACAAGACTTTCAAGAACCAAACGAGATACAATTGGACAAAACACCAATTAAACCAAGAAAGCACACACAAGTGTGACAAGAAAAAGAATTGTCCAAATTATATCAAAACCCAAATCAACACATGATTGAAGATACCACTTTGAAAAGATACCAAATGAAAGTAAGATACCAATTGATGAAAATACCATCAAGGAATAAACCAAACCCTCTACACTTTCATGATGGCACAAAGTACCAAGACGAAAATGTTTGTCTTCCAAAGAGACACGTCATCGGGATCAAATACCAATTGAAGACAACTAATGTTCAAAAGCATATAGGATTGCTCCCCCAAGATTTGTGCATTATTTATGATCTTGCATTTGAATACAAAATGCACACAAATGGGATCATCACTCTCCATACATATTATTCAAACACTAGTCATGTTCAAGGAAAGCAATAAGATACAAAACCAATTTAAAGAATGATGTTCTACTCAATGTAGGATAGCTTCCCCAAGAATAGTGCATTATCTAGAAGTATGACTTTGAATGTAAATGCACAAGAATGGATCATTGCTTTTCCTAACACAAGAAAGCACAAACAAATTTTGAGTAGAGCAACAAGGATCCAAAAGATACAAGGAAGACAAGAGAGTTAGATCAAAAAAATCCTTGGCAATAAAATAAGGCAATTCAAAGCAAGAGCCAAATGAAGATGGTCTACAAATTCCACCACAATTATGAGTATCACTTGTCATGGACAAGGAGTATATAGAGATATTTCTCGGTGGTATATAGGAATGAAAAGACCAACTTCACAACAAATAAGCATATGGCAAAGGATAAGATTTAAAAGCCATGCTTAGATAAATAGATATTCTTGATAGCTTCAAATATTCACGCGATCATGCAAAGCAACTACAAAGAGTAGCTTGAAGCAATCGGTTTCCCAAAAGATATATGCGAACATATTTGGGAAAGCCGTACCAAGAACGTCCATCACAAACAAGATCCAAAAGAGTGAGAACAAAATCATTTAAGCAAAGGAACTTGTTTGAGAACATGCCACATAGGAATAAGATATTAACAAATCAATTCTAGGTGGCAATACCTCACATGTTCACATTTTCTAGGTTTGTAATATGCACAAGCTTATTACTCCCCCATAATGTGATAATCCAATTTTTTTAACAAGAGGCAAAAAAACCAACTAGAGATAATTAATGGACATTATAGAATTTGAATTTCTCATGAGAATGACATACCACATAGAGAATAGATAATATTATATATCATCACTAAGTGGTATTCCTCATGTATACACATTTTTAGGATTGTGAAGTGCACGAAGCATATCACTCCCCCAAAATGGATAGTCCATTAATCTCTCAAAAAGAGAGCCAACAAGATAAGATATCAAATAAAAGCAATAAGGCTCAACACAAGTAAATGGTGTGCAAACCAACATACACATACTTGATTACTCAAGATAAGTAAGTAGAGAGCACAACACATACAAACACTAGCAAGGTACAAAACCTAACACATGCAAGGGTGCAAGCAACTTTCAATGTATATATGATTTAAATAAAAGTTACCGCAAGGAGGAACATTGGATATGAGATAGAACAATATAATCCAAATGACTTGGCTTGAGAGAATATAATTGATGAAGATCCCTTAATTCTTCATGATGTAGCCAAGTCTCCAATGCCCTCCAACAACACCTATTGATCAAGTTTTAGCTTGTTGGTCCCCAACCAAGTTGGGTCCTAAGAGGTTAGTCACAATAGGCTTGGCAACCCAAATGGTTTTTTCTTGACACCACTTTGAGTACCAACATATTTGGCAAACACATTGCCAACCTTATCCTTCCGAAGAGAATAAACATCATCAATTATAATGGGGTTGGATAAGGTACCATTAGTGCATGAAGAAGCAAAGTGACCCTTCTCACGGCATATGTAGCAACATTGGCTTCCTCCTTCTTCTTAGTTGGAATCTTGACTTGAGGAGGGGTAGCTTGATTCTTCTTGGGAAGGGCCTTCTTTAACTTGAGGAACTTGAGTTTGAACTTGAGGCCTTCCCTTGTTGCTTCTCACTAAGAGGCTTCTTCTTCAAAGGGCAAGATCTAACATGGTGCCCTTCAACTTTGCACTTGAAGCAAACAATCTTGGCCGAATCTTAACTTGTTCTTGGCCCTTGTTCTTCTTGATATACTTGGACTTGTTCTTGTTATTGGAGTTGAATCCAAGTCCACTCTTGTCATTGGGGCGTCTTTGAACACTCAACACATTGTCAAGTGTGGACCTCCCAACATGACGCTTTTCCAAGTCTTTCTTCAAAGAAGTGACTTGGGCCTTGAGCTCTTTTAATTCCTCTACATGGTTAGTATCAACACAAACACTAGAGGAAGTAGATGCTTCATTGTTAGAGCAACAAGGCATGGAAGTAATTCATCACAAGATTTAGCAATAGTATGTGATGTAGAATTACTAGGACTAGCACATGGCAATAAAGCATTTTGAGAGGAAGTTGTGCCATTGTCCACATGAGGCTCACAAGATGTTACCTTTGACATAATAGCCTCATGAGCTAACTTTAGCTTAGCATAGGATGCTAGAAGATCCTCATTAGAGCTAGAGAGCTTTTCATGACTTTCTTCCAATTTCCTATACTTGCTAGTTAGCAACTCAAGTTGAGCCCTTAGCTCAACATTCTCCTTCAAAATAGATGCTTCACGAGAAATGGAGTTAGTAGCACAAGCATCATCAATTTAGAAATGGAAGAAGACAACTTGGCAAGCTCATCATTTTTAGATAGTTGAGTTTGGAGTTGATCATGAGACTTGATAAGGAGAGAGTGTTCACTTTCTAAAGCCTTGTGGCTTTGTCAAGTCTCTCTATGTCCTCAATTAGTCTAGCATTGCCAACACCAAATTCAACTTTTTCCTTTTTAAGCACTTTATATTTAGCAATAGCATGATCTCTTTCCTTAATGATTTTAGCAATAATAAGATCATTTGTTTCATCAAGAGATTCAAGTTTCTCCTCAAGAGAAACTGAAGCTCATGCTCTTCCTCAAGAGCATTTTCTAAGGATGTTTTTCATAGCATCTTCTCTCTCAATTTTACATTTCTCATCAAATTGAGTTTCCAAAACCTCAATTGTAATCTTGCGGTGAACAAAGGTACTCATGATTTCTAAGAAGTTATCACGAGCAATTTTATTTGTTGAAAGCGCATGAAGAACAATTTTACCCATCTCATGAATGGAAGCATCATTATCATTTTCTTCATCGTCATCATCATCATCATGAGATATATTGGGATTCGAAGTAGTAGATACCTTTGAATCCATAGCCATAAGGCAAAAGTGAGTAGTGGACAAAGATGGTGAAGAATTACTTGAAGCACCATTGAGGTCCATGTCTTATTCCGGCAAATGTTGGGATTCCTCTACATTGTTAGCCACACAAATACTAGAGGATATGGAAGCATTATTTTCATGGAAACAAGACATAGAAAGCATATCATCATGAGATTTAGTTAAACAACTAATACATGATATGCAAGGACTATCAACACTAGCATCTCACTCTTTTCTTTTAAAGAGTCAATATCATCCTCTTTTAATCCATAATAATCCTCATCCTCATCATCACAAGATGTAGAGGGTTCCAAAGGTGGAGATACCTTTGAATCCCTAGCCATAAGGCAAAAGAGAGAAATGGATGATGATGATGAAGATTTACTTGAAGCACCATTGAGGTCCATGTCTTGTTCCAACAAATGTTGGGTTTCCTTTACATTGTTAGTCACACAAGTAATAGAGGATATGGAAGCATTGGTTTCATGGCAACAAGATATAGGAAGCATATCATCATGAAATTTAGTTAAGCAACTATTACAAGATATGCAAGGACTAGCAACACTAGCATGTAAAACATTTGGAGTGCTAGAAGAGTTTAAGTCCAGAGATAGAACATTGCAATGAGATAGAGATAAAGTATTGTCAATAGAAGATTCACCATCAACAATGCAATTTCTATCACCACTCACCATATCATTACCTCATGACAAATCACATGTTGGTGAAGTGCAAGAAGATGTAAACTCATCACGGCCGGAGGTGGAAGGAGAACAATCATCCTCAATAATGTTGGACACTTCATATTTATTTTGAAGCTTGGTCCAAAACTCATGAGCGTTCCGAAAAGGCATGATTGAAGCAAGAACTACATCGCTGAAAACACATGTAAGACCATTAGAAACTAGAGTATCGAGATGAGAGTTTTCCTCATCCTCTAAAGATAATTCTTGGGAATCCTTTGGAGGAGAAAAACCCACATCTACAATCCTCTTAATATAATTTGGACACATGGCCCTAAAAAGATTAAGGATGCGAATTTTCCAAACGTCATAATTTGTGTCATCGAATATGAAAGTGGGATCATGCACTAATTCTCTAAACGACATCTTTACTCTCTAGGCGGTAAAGCCCAATAAAGAGAGCCCAGGCTCTGATACCAATTGAAAGGACAAAGATGTCGCCTAGAGAAGGGTGAATAGATGATTAAAACTTTTCCGGTTTAGGCTTGATAATTGCGGAATAAAACTAGGTGTTTAAATTAACAAGCCAACAACCTAAATATACTAGGCTCACCTATGTGCATCAACAACTTATGCTAAGCAAGACAAGCAACAAGGTGATAGCAATATAGAATACTTCAAGCACGAAGGTTATCACAATGTAAAGTGCATAAGTAAAGAGCTCGTGTATAGAAATAACCGAGCCACGCGGAGACGAGGATGTATTCCCGAGTTCCTCCTTTTTAGGGGAGTACGTCTCGTTGGAGAGGTGTGAGTCAACACAATGACTCAACAGCCACAAAGGCTTCACCTTCTTCTCTGATGAACCGCACCACAAAGGTTTGGTTCACCTTCAACTATCGGAAACCTTCAAGGCGAAGTCCGAAGCCTTTACAACAACAATTCGAGGCACAACCCACAACTGGATTTGGGGCTCTCGAACGGCTACAAGTGACCACAAGAGGTCTCAACCACCACAAAGGCGTCTAGGGTCCAAAGACCCAAGAGTAACAAGTTCACAAACTTTCACTTCCACGAATCCTCGTGGAGAGCACAAACCGATGCACAAATGCAATGGCAAGAGCACAAGTGCTCAAATCCGTCACTCTCAAATCTCACCAAAAGCAACTAATGGTTATGGGGGGAGACGAGAGGAAGAACAAAGGAGGAGAAACAGCAAGAACTCCAAGATCAAGATCTACTAGGTTCCCCTCACTTAGAGGAGAGATGGATTGGTGAAATTGTAGATCTAGATCTCCTCTTACTTTTCCCTCAAAGATATGCAAGAATCATGGGAGGAATTGAGAGGGAGCAAGATTTTACAAGGTCAACAATGGAGGAGAGAGAAGGGAAAACCGTGCTTGGCTTGAGGTTGAAGAAGGGGAGGGTTATTTATAGCCCCTCCCAAAATATAACCGTTACAGCAGGAAAAACCGGATATTCCGGGTCAAATTAGGACCGAAAAATCCGGTCTAGAAGTTGAAGCCAGGAAATTCGGCTAAGGACCAGAACGCGAAGTCTTCTGGAGGGAGCCGGATATTTCTAACCGGAAATTCCGAAAGTTAATCGGAATATCCGGTTGTCTGAAAACTGACAGAAA
Organism: Poa pratensis; assembly: GCA_947311845.1. Lineage (NCBI taxonomy): Eukaryota > Viridiplantae > Streptophyta > Magnoliopsida > Poales > Poaceae > Poa > Poa pratensis. The sequence continues at coordinate 33,686,645 of CAMZMU010000033.1, read as the reverse complement.
CAACAAAACAAAAACTGCAATATCTTTTTCATCCCGATTTCGATGATCTTGGGCTCGTTGGAATCGCAACGAAGAGCTCTTCAAGATTATGCAGAGAAACATCATAGTCCAACAAGGGAGATTTAAACCAAATGTAGAAAGTTAAACCTTCTCTATAAAAGAACAACCGGTAAATCCTCCAACATCAAAACTCAACAAGATATTCATCAAGACTCTGTTTTCTATGATCTTGGGCTTGTTTCGAAGAAAATCACAAGCCCTACAAGATCATGCATATACACATCATAGTCCATCATGTGAGGAGGAAACCACAAGGAGAGAGTTTGACCTCTCTAGAAAAGATAAGCCGATAAAACCTCCAAAATCAAAAACGCAACAAGATATGCATATGAAATCCGTTTTTGATGAACTAGAGCTTGGTATGGAGATGAACACAAACTCTAAATTCTCACATGGATAAAATCCAAATAAGAACCAAGAAAGATTATGATGCCAAGTATGCAAAGGTTTGAGCTCTCCACAAAGATGCGATCAAGTTACTCACTTGAGAGCCCCTCTTGATAGTACGTCGTCTATCCCTATAACCCGGTCTCCCACTAACACCATGAGACCGGTAAAATAGAAATCCTATCAAGATCATACCTTTGCCTTGCGCATTCCACTTGAGCTAGATGATGACGATCTTGATCTCTTCAAGTGGACCACCTTTCTTGATTGCGCTTGCTAGCACATGCTTGATGAAGAATTCTCCAAATACTCTCCCATACACCATTATGGGAGAGCCTCGCTTAGCTCCGTCTTCATGTATCCACTTGCGCTTCATATTCTTCTCTTGATATAGATGATGGCTTGGAGATAAACATGAATGTTCACTCAATCTTCTTTTGCAAACCATGCTTGCAATAGGCTCAACTCTAGATGACCATTCTTCATATGAACCCATTGGATAGAACCTTGGTCATCATATAATCTTCTAGAGTTCAACACATGAACTCCAGTCTTCTTCATGGACACGATCTATAAAGATATCTCAATGCAAACATTAGTCCATAGAGATTGTCATTAATTACCAAAACCACACATGAGGGCACATGCAATTTCACCTAGTCACCTTTTATTTGTTTATGATTTGTGCAGAAGGGTATCACCTTATTTTTTTTATGATTTGTGCAGAAGGGTTGTCTAGTGCTTTGCCTCATAAAGAGGATTTTCGTGGCATTGAAGGTGCTTGTGTGTGCGGGAATGAACCATATTAGTTTCTCATTTATTATATGTTAATGATTTCCTAATACTTACAAAGACAAACTTGATTAACTCAATCTTGTCGAGACAAGTTATAGTGCAGTACTATGCGAGCTGAGACAAATGGTTAGTGAGGCTAATTGTAGTATATATTTTTAGCCCAAATGTGGAGGTTGATGTCAAATCCCAAATTTGTGGGGAACTAAATGTCATAATAGAGGCCATCTTAGACAAATGCCTTGGTCTCCCCCACCATGGTAGATATCTTGATCACACTAAAAGCTTTATATATTTATTGGAGAGATTAATACAAAGCCTGAAACCAAGGGCAAGTATGATCGATCTCTTTTCATGGTAGTCATCCAAGTTTCATACGAGTCAATGTAGCCATTAATGGTGGTACTATGTTTCAATTGTTGAAGCTTCTCCATTGGATCAAGTGGTATTGTATGAAAATCTGTTGAGTAGTTCTTGGCATAATGCTTCCCATTCAATGGTTGCTAAGTTGATTCTCAAACTATTTAGCCAACTCCTAGCATGTCCTCTGATGTGGGCCACTCCCCATTTAACTCTTTGTTTCTTGGGGATGCCTACCAAACTGAAATTGTCTCCACATTCTAACATCCAAATTGTTGGCTCGACTATTGAATGCGCTTGATGTTCTGTCGCCTCCAGCAACACTGTTTCGTCCGCATACTGCGCGGAGTGCTCTTGAGAGCGTGTTCGCCAACAGCCACCAGTCATCATCGAGGAAGATGTGGTGATTTTGGAGGGGAGGAAGGTGGATCTGGAGAGTGAGTCGATAGGTAGAAGACGGGAACGAATTTTACCGGCAAACCAAGGAGGGAGGGAGCTCTCTCGGGAGAGGCGATACCACTATCAAAACCAGGTGGTCTTATGGTCGATCGCGCCAATATGAACAACTACAATCTAGGGTATAATAGGGAAACTAGCTATGGGAAAGTAAAGGGAGACATGGTAAATTTAGGATTTTGATAGCTCGCCTCCCACCCACCCTTGCACCGGCTTTTATATCGAAAGACAAGTTCTGAAGCTTTTATTATTACAACCCTTATGATCGTTTAGACAGAAAACTGCTAGTTTAGCTTAAAGGACAAAGATGACTAAATTAACAAGCTGAGGCCAGGGCTGATATGATCGCAAGATCCTTAGATGATTGTTAATTTTGGGTTGATGGCCTGCCTTCGTTTCTCTATCCTTAGATGATCTGGACGAAGTGGCACCCTTCGATCTTCACCGTCGGCTCTTGTCGCGCTGCATCTGTAGATATGCACCAGTAGCAGATGACCGTCGGCCTGCATCTATAGATATGCGCTATCGAGAATGACTTGACTCTCCATTCGAAATATGACCTGACGGTCAGATCGAGCCGACTGGCTGTAGCACCAACAGCCTCGGAGACCAGAATAAACAAGCTAATCCACCCCCATAATCAAGTCCCGTAGGCAGCGCCGATCTCTAACCGAAGGCACCTTCCCGCCACCGCAATCTATCTTATCCTCCCTAATCCGCGGGGATAAACCTCGTTTTCTTAACCCCGCGTCGCCGATCGATCGATCCACAGTCTCAGTAGGATAAGATACTTATCCTGAGCCAGTGTAGTTTATCCGCGTCGTTTTCACATGTGCCGCCGATAACTGCTACAAACACATGTTTCAGTTTCTTGTCCCCTCGGGAAACAAGTGTTCCCACATGCACAAACACTTCAGACAGCAACGTAGAAATCCATAATTCATTTGTGATACGACGGCAGAAGAGATATCTCCAGTCTGTGTGTGTGGTAAGGATGGGTTTTGTTCTGGCTTTTACTTTGAACTTTTCGGGGTCCAAGTCGACGGAGGCCTATCTGAACGAGCAAGACGCCCGTCTACACACGGGAACGGTTCTTTTCTCCACCTTCCTTCTCCTCGCGTCTGGGTATATATATCCATGCACTGCCCTCGCCGTCCAAGCTCTGAACATCCCTAAAGATAACCATCGCTCCTGCCTCCTGTAATGGATGAAGCTCAAGACATGGCTCCATGCCATGAGGACGCCTGCGTGGAGCTAGGAGGAGATCACTCTGATGTGGCTTCTGCCTCGGCCACGTCCAGCGGGTCGCTGTGCTCGTTGGCATCGAATCTGAGTGATGATGCGAGTTATCCTCCACCCGATCATTCTTCGGGTTTGTCTTCAGCGTTGTCGTCGTTGAGCACCTTGCAGCTGGATTCCGAAGGACCGCTCTACGAGCTGTCTTCCCTGCTGGCCCAGCTTCCTGTCAGGTACATGCTTTGCCCCCTGCAGAGGTATTCAGTTATCTCAACTTTGATGGAAGCACGCTGAAAACATAAAACTTGCCGTCTGCAATTTCCTATATGTATGAACAAACCAAAACTTGTCATCAACTCCAAAAACATCCATTTTATATGGTTCCAGCTACATACTATTTGCAAAATAATCAGATAAATTTTACATCCAATGTTATAGTAGAACCTCGATAACTAGAAATTAACAGAATTTTCTAATCATAATCTTGTGATACACCAGTGGTTAGTTCCTCTTCCATACTACTCCCTCCGTTTTTATAAGATGTTTTAGGTGTTACACTTGTTGTCTATATGCATACTAAAATGAGTGAACATTAGACTAAAATGTGTCTACATACATTTGTGTGCATGTGAATGTAGACAAAAGCTAAAACATCTTATATTAAAAAACGGAGGGAGTAGACAACTATTGATTATGATGCAGATCTTCAATTCCCATGGTTGAATTCAAAGTGATACTCCTTATGCGGGTAGCTTGTCCAGGTTCTATTTAACACAAAAATATATCACAATAACACAAATATTCGATATAATTATGCAACTGTGAGCTCATTACAAACATTTTTCTCAAAAGATAGATTGAAGAACTGAAGAACAAAATGTCACATTTTCCATATTACTTTTAAAGATGCCACTTTGGCACTTTCCATATTACTTTTGGAATAGTTCTGAAAGAATCAAATTTCAAATCTTACTTTTAAAGAAGCCACTTCAGCTGCAAAGCATTTAAAAAAATGAACTCTTAACAAGTTATTCAATTTCCACAGGAGAGGGCTGTCCAAGTACTACCAAGGAAAGTCCCAGTCCTTCACATCAATATCTGGCGCTACATGTCTTCAAGATCTAGGAAAAGAAGTTACTTACAGTAAGAGGATGAAGACATGCAAGAGCTATACAGCAGGATTAGGCATGAGTCAGCGGTCAAATCACTCACCAAGAACATGCAACAAGATGATAGCGAAGAGGCCTTCAAAAGGTTCATTTGCTTGCCTATTGTCTAGAGCAAGCAACACCAACTTCTTGTGCAGCAGTGCCGATTCAGCTGCACACCAGAACACGAAAGATGTACAAATGCATATGAACTCTTAACAAAGTGAAACCATGGAGATGGAAGTACATAAGAACTAGCGTACTAGGCCTCCCAGTTCCCACAAACACGCTGTACTTATTGTACACTTTCACATGGAATTCAAACTAGTAAATTTCCTTTTGGGATCAGCCTGTTTTTTTCGTATGTCTAATTATATTCTGTATGAAAGATTGAAAGTTAACTGTAAAATAGAATGGAGTGACACATGGTCAACCATAACCAGAAAAACTCAATAGATCATACAGCAGTTTATAGCTCCTTCCGTTAAAGTATTTCTGTGGAAAATCAATATTGTCATGAATGATGACAATGAAAGGCTGCTCAGAATCAAGGGGCAGAGGAATAGTTCTATAAGATAGTCACAAGTCGAAAAATGTGCTTTTGGTTGCTGTTTGTTTTCATGATATCATGGATAGGCTTGTCTGGTTTTCCTTTCTGTTCACCTCCATGAAGGACATCTGTTAACAAGAGAAAGGTTCTCATAAAAAACCAGATGAAACTAGTACATGTGCATAATTTTAAACTTTAAAACCATATTGCATGAAATAAATATCAAACTTACCACTGCGCCCTCATCTTAAGGATATATCAAACTTGCCACTCCAACACCCACATATCCCTCTTTCGAAGTACATAGTTCCCGGACAACCATCCGTTGTCTTCTGTGCATGCCATACATGCCGTTTCTTAGAATATCTCAAGCTCTCCATCAGCACTCCCTCGCTAAAGAATACTTCAATACCATATCAGGTGGATCACCTGTTGCTTAGCCATCTGGTTCTCCAACAGCTTCAAGATCAGACTGCATAAGCAGACATAGTACTTGTAAAGAAATTCTTAGCCGTGGTGATGCACAATACAGAGATGAAATAATGTACAAAAGGAACAGTAAATGGAGTTCATTTATGGAACAAATTCGTACATCTTCAGTTATTCCGAGATGATCAAGTAGAACCCTTATACCACCACCTTTAGAAGCATTAAGGGGAAAAATCTCAAGTGCATTTGGCTGCGCTTTGGCAACACATGCTTTCCCTTCTGTTAGTTCCGACCAGTGTTGTGTCAGGACGGATAAATCTTCCTCCGCATTGGAAAAGAAAAGCAACTTCTGCAAATGCATGTAAGCTGTGTAAGGTAACTCATAACAAAACTGATCCAAAGATAGAAAAACTTATCATCCTTAACGACTCAACTTCTTAATTGCCAAAGTTACAGTAACAAACCTGAATGGATGGATATTCCAAGAGGTCATCAACTGAAGACATCACTTCTACCTATGACAAAATGTGGCTCAACTGCTTAACATAGTTAAAAAAGGAAGGAGCAAGAAGTTTATCCAGCAAAAATCAAAGGATACTGTACCTTGGTCTCATGGTGCAGAGTGTGCAACAAGTCGACAGAAGGATGTTCAAACAAGGTCAAACATTGTTCCTCACAGTATACAACAAGAGGAATTTTATGCTTCAAGGAGTACAAACATGCCTGCCAATGAAAAAAAAAGAAAATAATAAATTTGACGGTCGTGCACACCCCTAAAAGGGACAAATAAGTCTTAACAAATTGAACAAATAATTGGCACAAAAGGGACCTGAGCTCAAAGAGAACAAATATCATGCCTAACATCCAAATTCATGATAAAGAAAATAAAACACTCGACAAAATGCTCTGTAAATCCTTCTACTAAAAGAATTGTAGGCAGATCCTTAAAATTTTGATCGAAGAAGAGCAAGTACAACACTAAAGTTTCTGATGAAAGTACAGCTGCTAGCAGAAAGTAGTTAACTGACATATTGTAAATAACTACCTCCTTGCATATATCAACATCCAAGTTTGCTCTATAAATCAGTTGTCCGTGCCCCCCATAAACAAGTGAACCCTGCATCCAAGAGGGATAAAATGTCAATCGGAAAAGAAATAACATAATATGATTATTGTTCAGACAAGTATAAGAATGACAATGAAGAGAGCTCCACACTCACTTCCATCAATCTTATAAAGCTTGCATAACTTTTTTTAATTTAATTCTAGATTCATAGGTAATGAAACTGATGCAGTACATCTTACAGAGCTGCAGAAACAATTGACATGGATTGGGCAAAACTTTGACCAGTTCAATACTTTCTCAAGATTGAACATCAACACATTTAATCATATCAGGGGAAACCCGATATCATTTCATGGCATTCCGTTCAGTGCTGCTTCTCTTCTAAAAGAGCCATTATACAAACAAGCACAAGCATGAGTGCACATACAAGCACACACTAAAACGAATAGATAAATACAGCAGGGCTACTTGCATAAGGACAATGGTGTCTGATTCAGCAGAACAATTGTACACACACAATGTTACTCGAACATGAGCAGTCGTGTTCATTTCGACAATAGAAAAGACATGGCTATCAAAAGAATACTGGCACAAAGCCACAAAGTTCTGACAGCCAATTTCCACTTTCGAGAACTATTCAAGTAAACATGGAGAGAGTGTACCTGTAGAAACACACCAGGTGAATTCTTTGATATAAATTCATCTTTTCCTTCCATATGAAGAAGCTTGAAAGTTGTTATGGTGGAAGCACGGCTCTAAGGGAGGAAGGCCAAGAAAATATTAGAAACATGCAATTAAACTGAAAAAGCAGTTATCTAATGGTGAATATTTATATGTTTTGCTCCTACACTTCTTATTAAACTTCAGTGTGCTGAAGGTTAACATCACAAGAGTCAGCTGTAATTTATCACAAGACGAAACTGTATTGCTTATTATCTGAATTCCATCAGAATGAAGCTGCAGCTAAGATAATAAGCTATATAGAAGTACTAAACATCCTACTGGAAATAACTCCCAGCTTTCATCAAGGCTACTTCTACATACTCTTTCCTGCTGTCAGAAAGCTAACCACATCATTGATAATAGATAATACTGCTAAGAAAGAGTGGGAACTAGCCTTAACCTCACAACAGGGCCATTCACATTGCATGATCGAATATCTTTGCATTCACGATTAATACATACAAGTAAAACCCACCTTCCCAGTAACCATGATAACAGTTACTCCCTGTGATATAGCCTCTCTCAAAGATTCTACGGACTCTGCATGCAGGTGTCCTTCATAATCCACAAGAGTACCTTCATAATTTTTCAGAGTAAGTTATTTGCTAGAACTTGGAAAAATCCAGCAGAAACAGTATAATCCTTGATGCTTCATCAACTCACCATCTATATCACATACTATATGGGTCAGTTTTGACTGATGCCCCTCCCGTAAGCTCATTTTCTCTATATCTCTATTGGCCTCTGCATATAATTCAGAGGTACTCCAGTGAGAAGAAACATATAGCAATCATTTGGATAAAGAAAAACACATAATATAAACGTGCAAGGGCAACCTACCATCAGAATTTTCTGAACGATCCATATCGGTACTGAAATGATATGCACTCCTAATGAGTCCCTTCCCTTTCCATTCAAGAGTATTTAATATTTTTCTTCTTCCTTCTCCATCTCTTCTTCAGCCTCCTTGCTGAGTTCATGATCAAAGCCCAATAAATGCAATAATCCATGCACCTGATGACGATTAAGTTGATTAGCATAGGATAAGGTTGAAGCAGCAAGCTATTCGAACATTCGTCGCATGCAAGCTTTTTCACAAGATACACCACAAGTAGAAAAGTAATCACTTGCACAGAGAGGGTATCCAAGCGGTCAAACCAATAGACCAAAGTTGAATCACTATCTTGGTACTAACTCAAACAGAAACCTATGAAGTAAATATACGCCTATATTGCTAATATCTTCTATGCTGTCAATATTAATACAACTTCCTTAATGTTTAGTTCTGCTAACTGTAATATGAACTCAACGCCACCATTATCAGAATCGGTATGCTTGGTCAATGATAAATCAGACAAGAAAACATCTGTAATATGAACCCAACGCCACCTTGATTGTGTACTGGTCAAGGTGAACCATTATGAAATAAATGGAAATACAGGCACGACAATAACGAAAAAAAGTGTGATGCTAGCAATAAGCGAAACATACTAACCGTGAGAATTCTCATCTCATCAAGAAGCGTATGGCCTCTTTCTTCTGCTTGCCGCCGGGCCGTCTCAACAGAAATTACCAAGTCGCCCAACTGCAGCTGTTGAACCAAACACACCATATAACAGATAATCAAATAAAAACCATCTGTAACAAATAAACTAATTCAACAGCACGCCTTAATTTCTTACGATGGGGATCTCAAGCCCCGGGATATGCTGCGACATCGACAGGACATCCGTGGCGTGGTCCTCATCCCTCCACTCCTTGTTCAGCTTCCTGATGAAACCGTCATCACAGAGCAGCAGAGAGACCTCGACGCTGTCATACGCATCCACATTTCTTATAGAAGTGTCTCTGGTCTTGTACTCTGAATTTTCCAAATTATTGAATGCCAACTTCATGGCCTTCCCAACATCCGTCCGAAGCGTTTCTGCAATACTCTGCCCATCCATTCACAGTTAGAGACACGCGCTGAGAATTTAACAGCTACAGTACAAGCAGGGGAAATCGCGTGCGGGACTATGGATCACCAGGATGAGGGGGTCGTCGGGGAGGGCTTCCTCGATGCCAATCTGGACGATGAGCTCGCCGGGGCCCTTCCGCCTCGGCCTCCTCCGCCTTAGCAGCATCGGCGGCGCCGAGCCGCGCCTCCGCCGTCCGGATGTGGATGACGCGTAGTACCGCGAGGCGGCGGCGAGGAAAGGGGGCGGGCTGCGGATATGGGGATGAGTATGCTGCTGCGGCGGCGGCGGGGAGTGGAGCGGGAGAATTGGCCGCGCTGATGAAGGGAGCGGAGACGGGCGAAGGAGGTGGCGGGAGGCGAGCGCGCGGGAGAGAAGGTGGTGGAGCCGCGCCATTGGCAGCAGGAGGAGGAGGTTGCGCGTGTGGGGTTTAGAAGGTTCTAGCTCCAGCGACGGAGAGGAAGGAGGAGCCAGGGCAGGAGGAACACGATAGGGCTAAACCAAGCGGACCCACCTGTCAGTGGGTAAAGCATCTCTAGCAGATCCCGTAAAACAGCCCAACCCGTAAATAGCTGCTTTTTTACAGGTTCGGACGGAAAACGCCGCTCGAGCATATCCCGTAAAACTGCCCGGCCATTATATTTTTTCAGGAAACCGAAAACGGCCCAATGAAAACCTACATAGGTTCCGTGGCAGATTTTTATGTTTCCCTTATCTATACCTAATAATAAAGGCATTAAGGCTTCCGCAGTTTGGTTTGGTTTGGTAGGTCATCGAATTTGCCCCTAAGGTTGTAAATAATTACCCACCTATGCCACCTATAAGTTAGAAAAAACGATTCAGACCACACATAAAACGCCTCCGGTACGGACGCCATAGCCAGGTAGCCCAACTTCGTGTTCTCGCCAAGTAGAGTCCGGAGAGGACAGGAAACAGAGTTATGAACTGTTTTGCCTAACGTGTTCATCTATAAAGATATAGGGAGGCCCACGCCCTCATGATCGACTACCAAGCGCTGGAGCCCAACTAACAAATCCGCAGCACATGTCAAGGGCATCGTCGCTGGTGATCTTCATGGACAAGGCCTGCTTCGGATCCTTCCCACCGCTGCCAAATCGCTGACGCAGGAGAGCAGTACGACAATTACCAGGTCCGCTTCGTCAATGCCGATCAGCGTCGCCGCCATGGTTGCCCGGCTCCACCCCAAACCACCATGTCAATCCACATCCATGGTCCCGCCGCTCCATCTCAATGGCCCGAGGAGCATGGAACTCAACGCCCACCGGTGATGGAGCTTCTTATCCCACGGTCAAAAGTGCATGGTGCCGCGGATCACCTTCATGTGCCGGAATTCAGCACCAGATTACCGATCAGGGAACATCGTCGAAGAAGTCGGTTTCCACACCGATGGAGAAGCCGCTGCCCGTGTCGGCGAACCGGCGAGGTCGGCAACCACCAACCACGTCCCCGGTGACGCGTACATTACCCGCGTCCTTCTCCTATGTTGCGTACCGAGGCCAGTTGCAAGTTGGCTGGCGAAGGCCGAGTGTCGTTCGCCCGCGGCAGCTACGAGGTCACTCAGCTCAACCTCACGCCCCGCCATTGGATCGCTCAGCCACGGTCTGTCCGTCCGGCCGCCTGCGCCACTCGAACTGATGGCAAGCCAACGGCAGAGGCTTGGGCGTGCCGACCAGGTCTACTGATACCGATGACAAAGTGGATGAGATGATTGCCTACAACAGTATGTACATGAATGCCAACAACCGATGACACTATTGTTAGGCTACTGGCACTCTCGGCAAACTCATCCAGCATATGTCCAGCAACTTCGAGAGCGCTGGTATGCCCTCTTACTTATCCTCTAATGGTCGCCGGAAGTGCTGGCCGCAATGTAGTTATCTTCAATCTACATAATCCACATTGTAAGTTATGTCGTGTCTTTTTTTATGCTACAGATGTTCTAGGCTATATATGGATGTAGTGTATTTGTACACGCTTTATTTTTTATGTAGAGAGAATATAGTTGTAATAACGAGATATGTATTTAGAAAAGATTGAGTCATGCAATCTGTATGACTGAAATTCTCCATGGTCTAAAAACGTCGATAACAATGAAACCGTAGCAACACACACGCGCATATTTGCTATTAATTTAATCGACGAAGACTTCGGTGTCACAAGTGTTGGAGCGGATGATTATTAATATTGGTACACGGTGCATTTTTCTCCCGGTGCAACGCACGGGCATATTCACTTATAAACTCATTTCCGTTTGACGGGAGGGACATTTCATCCGCGCCGAAACCCTTCCTCGCCGCCACCGCCACCACGCTCTCGCGCTGTTCGTCCTCCCGCCGCCACCCGCTGTCAACATGGGTTTCGTTTTCCCGTCGCCCCCACTCTTCCCGTCGCCGTGCCCGGCCCCGCCGCTCCTCTCTCCGCCACGCGCGGGCCTTGAGCCCCTCGTCGCTCCTCCTGCCACTGCCGCGGATCCTTTCGCGCTTGAATCAAGGTACCACGCGACGCCTCCACCGCCGTCCGGCGGGTACGGCCTTTTCCCTAACGCGTCTCCCGACGTCTACCCTCCCGAGATGCCTGTGGCTTATGCAGCGTCCCTTGACACGGAAATCGCGAGGTAAATTCCCATTTTGTTGTGGCGTTTATATTTCTCTAGTTTCTATTTTTAGTATTGTTTTCCTGTTTTCGTTGTAGTCTCGAGGCAGAAATTTAGATGAGATCCTTGATGACCCAATAGAGGAGACACTTGTTATGATCTCAAAGTCATGTTATGGGAAATGTAGTGTCACTTCGCGGCTTAAATGTGCCAGGTTGAGCGGTTCCGTTTGCTAGATGTAGTATTAGAGTCGATGAACTGAACGTATGTTTCTGAACTAGATGTAGTACTAGAGTCAATGAACTGAATATTTCTAAAATATGTCGAAATCTGAACTATGTGGATACTGAGCATTATTTACGGTTTCGCAAATTTTGCCAGAACAGAACCCCTAAACGGTACGTGTTTATTACCGTTTAGGGGATCTGTTTTGCCCGGGCTGTTTTCAACTCTTAAAATCATTTTATGGTTTCCCGTATACTCGTTTTAGGGGTCCACATTTTATGGGATCTAACTATATCAAAGCTAACCGGTTTTGGCCTCCAACGGAGGCATCCACGTCACGGGTACTGTTCATGTGAACAGTATTCGCATTTCTACAGGGTCGTTACTGTCCACATGAACAGTTTTTTTTTTTTTTTTGCAAATTTTTGTTAGTTTTTTTTTGATTTTTTTTTGTTTGTTCTTCCATAAATTTATATAGATCTACAATAATAAATATCTAACTCAAATCTCACCTCCTCAGCCTCCCCTTATAGTGGCCACGTCATCTGCTTTCCTGGGCCGTCCGATCGACTGAATGGACGGCCCAGATTGAGCCACGTCGCCCGCACTGTGCTAAGAACAGTGTTCGCACTTCTACAGTGCTTAATCGCCTCCGCGCCGTCCATCGTCCATCGGACGTCCAGCGAACGGCTGCCGTGTCGTCTTTACAAAAAGAATCTTCAGTTCACGAGAAATTGCGGTGCAGTCCCACTATTTGCACGTAGATGGACCTAACTGAAAATTGTGGACCTTGCAGGGGCCTAGCTGCAAAACGCCACCACAACTCCCCTTCTCCTTCCTCGCTTCCGCGCGCCGCCGAGCTCCCCCCCGTCGCCGACGCTCGCCGCCGCCGCACCACTACTCCCCGCCCAGATCGAAGGACACGGCGATCTTCCCCACCGCTCCCCCTTCCTCCTCGCCGATTATCGACTGCCGGGACGTCCGATCGACGCCGGAATCATCGACGCCGCTCCCGCCATCCGCCGCCACCATTTCACTCGCCGCCGGCGAGCCTAGCGACCAAATGGTCCACCGCGCCGCTTCTCCTGCTCCCCTCCGCCTCCTCTCGTGCCTCCGCGCAATCCCAGACCCACGCGCGTGCTCGCGTGCCCGTGCGCGAGCTCGGCGGCGCGGCAGCTCGCCGACGGCCAACGTCACACTATGACGTCATCGCGGGTCCCACTGCCAGCCTCCCATCTCCACAGACAATTCACCAAAAAAAATGATGTGTGGGCCCTACATGCCATAGGTACCACAATTCCACCAGAATACTTAAATTGAAAAAAAAAAATCATAACTTCTAATTAGTTATTCAGAAAAATGTATACAAAATATCGGCAAATTTCAAATTTAACATACTTCCAAACTATCCACACAAAAATACATTATAAAAAAAAAACTCGCACACACCAATTTCGACACGATAATATATTTGACTTTGTTATTCATAAAAAATATATACAAAATATCGAAAAAAATTCAAATTTAAGAAACTTCCAAACTCTCCACACAAAATATGCATTAGACCAAAAAAAAAACCTCACACACAATAATAATAATAAAAAAACAAACCTCACACACAATAATTTCGACACGATAATATTTGACTACATCAAACGAATTAGCGTCAAGGTTATTCTTTTTAAAAATATTTTTACACATAAATTATATTCCTAACATGTTGGACCATTTTACTTAAACAATTTGCATAAAATAAAAAGTGTTCAAACAAACAACATTTTCGAACTTACCCGTCTGAAAAAATATAAATACATATCCGAACTATCAGAAAAATATAAATACTGCCTATTTATGGCAAAAAACAAACATGTTTTCAAAACTCCAATTTACTCAACATTTCAAGAACATACACATGCACTTCCTCGAAATATATGAAGCTGAATTTATTAAATGCTCAAACAATGCATTTCCTCTAATTACAAATTAAAATTGAACGTTTCAACTAACTAATTATTTGCACGCAGTCTACACAAATATATATACACAAAAAAAAACAGATTTCCAAAGTTCTCACACAAGAGTTGCACAAGCATTCCATCCTGAATAAAAAAAAAAAACCAAAAAGAGTTCCAAATTTAACAAATTTTGAGACTGCCCCCACAAAATTCTCACCAACAATGATTAACTTTCAAATTTGGATATTTCAAACTTCCAAATGTCTTCCAAAACTTTTTAACTAATTTCGGGATCTGAACAAATTTTAACCACAATCTTTCTTTGCATTACAACGATTCTCAAATCTACATAATTTTTAAACGTCGCTGATTTCAAATTTGAATTCTACCACACGGGTGCGGCGGTGCCGCCGCACCAAATTTACCTAGTCTGCTCTCGCCGCACCAAATTTACCTAGTCTGCTCTAAAGATGCTCTTAGTATGCTGCATTCGTGTTCAGTCCCCTAAACACCTCACACACACCGTCACCGGAACGCCAAAACCCCCACCAGACCGAGATAATTGCACATAACACCACATGTTGGGGCAAAATTTGCACAGAACCACAACCACGTTTGTTTTTTGCACAAAACACCACTATTTGGCGTAATAAGTTGCGCAAAACACAAATCTTTTCATTAGCAGATCTAATACCAAATTAGGCATGTTGGGCCCACCAGAAGCACATACGTGGCATATATCGTGGACTTCCAACAGAAAACGAACGGGGGAGGTTGTCAGCGCGGGGCTCCGGCTAGGCGAGGGCGCGCACACTTGGCCTTGGCTGCCGGCGAGGTCCCGCAGGTCGAGGCTTGCCCTGCGCCGCCCCCTCGGAGACGACAAGTCCGGTGGCTCGTGCGCGTCCGCGGTGCGCCGCCGTCCTCGCCATGAAGGATGCGTCGGTCTCGTCGAGGCCACGACTGTCTTCTCCGGGCCGCTCGCAGAACACTAACGGCGCGCCGACCACCCCACGGTCAGCAGGGAAAGCAATTGATCGAAGGAATTGAATAATATGGATTGGATCGATAGAATTTCGAGCAATTGACCGGAACCGGAAGTCCTGCTGCTGCCCGACCTGTTCAGGGAAATCCGTGCGGCGCATGGATGCCGGAGCCAAGAGGCGGCCCCCGCGTCACGGCGTCGTAGCTTGCACGTGTGTGCGCCAGCGCTGGCATTCGTGCGTCCCCCGGTTGAGTGTAACAGGAGTGCAGGACCTTGTCTTCCTCCCCGTGGCCGCTCCGATCTGGTCCCGCATGCTGTGGAATGTGGATTGATTTCCATTACTGTGGACTCTGACAGTGGGCCCAATACGTCTAATACGTTGTCAAACCTGTTAACTACACGATTTGGGTTCTATGCAACGAATTACCCCAAAATGTGGTGTTTTGTGCAAAGAAAATTTGTGGTTGTGGTTTTGCGCAAAACATGCCCCAACATATGGTGTTACGTGCAATTTGCTCCACCAGACCAGACGCCAAAATGCCCCGCCGCGTCGGGACGACCTACTCCGGCCGTATCGCCGCCGCGACGGCGTCCCCGTCGGGCCCCTCCCTCACCGTCACCGTCTCCCCTACCCCTCCCCCGTCGCCGCTCGACCCGCGCGGCCACCCGCTCCCGCGCCGCCACCTCATCTGCGCCGTCGCCCGCATCCTCCGCTCCCCGGCCTCCCCCACCCCGTTCGCCGACCTCGCGGACTACCTCCGCGACCTCCGCCTCACGCTCACCTCCTCCGAGGCCTCCGAGGTGGTCAAGGCCCTCGCCCCGGACCCCGCCCTCGCGCTCGCCTTCTTCCGCTTCGCGCCCGCCTCCCTCCCTGGCTTCCGCCACGACGCCTTCTCCTACAACCGCATCCTCGCCCTCCTCTTCCGCACCAGGGCGGAGCCCAGCGAGGCGCTGCGGGTCGTCTCGGAGATGGAGCGGGACGGCGTCGCCGGCAACATCTCCACCGTAAACTTGCTGGTCGGGATGGGCGGAGGAGGCGTGGAGGTGGCCAAGTGCCTGGAACTGGCCACCAAGTGGGGGCTCAGGCTCAATGGCTACACCTACAAGTGCATCCTGCAGGCGCACTTGAGGAGCAGGGAAGTCTCCAAGGGCTTCCAGGTGTACGACGAAATGCGCAGGAAGGGGTACAAGCTGGATATATTTGCCTATAACATGCTACTTGATGCTCTCGCCAAGGCTGGAATGGTACGACAATTGACATATTTATACGTACTTGGTGTTTGCAATTCTGTTTTTTTGCTAATCTACTAGGAGATGGTCTGAAACTGTATCTGTCTTGCTCTTGGTATGTTTTGCTACAAAATGTACTCTACATGCCTCAGTAGACCTACAATTTTTAAGGCCCGTAGAATCAGGATTGAGGGGTCGAACTGATTTTTGTTTCACAAAGTGCTTTTATGGGATGAAACTTGTAGACCTATTTAACTAGACTGTGAACAGTTAAGATGATTTTGCAATGCCAGATGGATTTTATTGGTGCAGTAATTGATGTTATTCGATCAAGGCGCCAGTTGAGTATTCTTTTTTATTGGATTGTGATCACTGCAAATGCTTATTTAGTAGTGTTGATACTAGCCATTCTGGTGCTAGGTGGTACTAGTTAATGTTGGATTTTGGAGCCGGCATACTTCGCTGAAATGTGCCTTTAGTTTTCGTTGCAACTACTGAAGCTTATTCACTTTGATGGTCATGTAAGCAACATACTAGGTGCGTTTAGGCGTACATACACAAGCAAAGCTGTCGTCAATATTACAACAGTCTGGCATTGCAGTGATGTAGTGTCCCTAATCGCAAAATAAAATACACGGTAATGGTATACTCAACTACGTCCGTAGTAAACCATCCAAACATTTTGCAGTAGTGTCCCTTCGAGTTTTTTAATCCTCTAACTCAACTTAAAGCATCCAAATATGGACCTAAAGTCCAATGGGGTTTTACATGCTACCCCCACCCTTCCTTTTGCTTTTAGGAGCATGAATTTACATATCTTGCCATTGTTGTAGTCCGACTTAACTGAGTCTGAGATTGCCAGATGCAGTAAACCCTTGGTTTTGCTTAATAAGATGTCGAGTATGGTTTCTATTGTTGAACAGTAAAGGTTACAGCATGCACACCTCAAATTGGATGTAGTAACCTCATGTCTAGTGATCTAACTCTGTCAATCAGGTGTCAGGTGATTAAGTTCAATAAGCTTGCATATCTGTAAAACGTTGAATGTGAACGTGAAGTTGCGTTGTTTGTCTCAATCTTTAATGCTCACTGCGTGATAGAAGAACTAGCCTAGGATATCCAATCCTTCCTATATTAAAATGTTTGACACATATTACATTTGATATGCATATCTCAATAGGTTTGCCATTTTTAAAAGTTTCTCAGCTAACTTTTGTTACTTAAGCAGATTGACCAAGCTTACCAAGTTTTTGAAGATATGAAACAGAACTACTGTGAGCCAGATGCATACACATATACTATACTAATTAGAATGTCTGGGAGGGCTGGGAAGACCTCTAAATTTCTCTTATATTTTGATGAAATGGTATCAAAAGGATGTGCGCTTAACCTTATTGCTTATAATACTCTTATTGAGGCTCTTGGTAAGAACAAGATGGTGGACAAGGTAATTTTTGTACTTTCCAAAATGATCGAGGGTGATTGCCAGCCAAATCAATTCACATATAGCATTACACTGGATATTTTGGCAACAGAAGGACAACTGCACAGACTAAATGAGGTTCTGGATATCTGTGATAGATATATGAACAGATCAATTTATTCTTATTTGGTCAAGTCACTTTGCAAATCTGGGCATGCAAGTGAGGCCCACAATGTTTTCTGCCGTATGTGGAATTCCTATGAAAATGGAGACAGGGATGCTTTTGTCTCAATGCTTGACGTGTTATGCAATTCAGGAAAAACATTAGAGGCTATAGATCTCCTACATATGATGCCTGAAAAGGGGATTGCTACAGATGTTAGCATGTACAATATGGTGTTTTCAGCCCTCGGAAAGCTTAAGCAGGTCTCTTTTATAACCAGTCTCCTTGACAAGATGAAAGCTAACGGGATTGCTCCAGATCTTTTTACATACAATATTATGATATCAAGTTATGGTAGAGTTGGCTTAGTTGAGAAGGCATCTGGATTGTTTGAAGAAATGGAGGCTAGCAGTTGTAAACCTGATGTCGTCACTTACAATTCTCTGATAAACTGTCTTGGAAAAAATGGAGATCTCGATGAAGCCCACATGCTTTTCAAAGAGATGCAGGAGAAAGGATATGATCCGGATGTATTCACCTACAGCATACTGATTGAGTGCTTTGGGAAATCCAATAAGATTGATATGGCATGCAGCTTATTTGATGATATGATTGCAGAGGGATGCATCCCTAATATTGTAACTTATAACATTTTACTTGATTGTTTAGAGAGGCGTGGGAAGACAAGGGAAGCTAATAAATATTATGAAACTATGAAGCAGCAAGGGTTAATTCCTGACTCAATAACTTACTCAATACTTGAGCGATTGGAAACTAGATCTCAGAGAACAGTACGAATACGAAAGCCAGCTCAGGCTACAGGTTGGGTTGTCAGTCCACTAAAGTGATGGTGGCAGAGGGATCTGCCCTGGTTCTTTAGGTTGTGCTCTGGGACTCTGTTTATGTTGTTGAACTGTATTTCGATGCTCCAATGATATCAAGCTATATGTTCAGTCGCTACTGAAATTTTGTGGGTCTCTTATTTCCTTTGGAATGAGTTAGGGATCATTTGGTCAGGCATACTACACGTTTAATTGTGTTACACTTCTGAACAAATCATGAACCATGTGCTGGATAAGGTATTGTGTTGAACTGTTGATAACTCAAAATCAACGGTTGTTCAAGAAGCAAAGATTCACCATTTCAAATTTCTGCAGATATGTGGGTTCTTGCGTTAAAACTTACAAGATATCCAACATGATGAGTGTAATTCTGTAATTTGGTCATCCTAGGTTATGTAACTGAGACAAGTAGGAGATTCATGATGACAGAAAGAGAAAACTTGGTGACTTTTAAGTTGGATATTTGGATTAAAGGATGCTTGTCATGGCAAAGTTCTGGTTGACAATGACGACACTCTGGTAAGAGTTCTACTCTGCCATCTTATAAACTACTTTTAAGATGCCAAGAAGCTATCTTATAAATCTTGAATATCCATTTGTAATATCATATTTAAAAATCGTCGTTGTTGTTGCTATCCTGTAGTGCTACTGAATGCAGTGAATTTCGCTTGAGACAAGAATCTTTGATTCCTTATTTTTTTCCTTATGGTTTGGTGGTAAAATGTAAAGCATAGCTAATTGAATCTGCAGTGATTGTGGTAACTTGTAATACGTGCAGCGCATGTAGCTTGAAAAACACATCTACTTGTTTTTGTGGAAGTTACATGTTGTCACTGTTATCTGAGATGCAGAATTTAAAACATTCAAGCCAACATGGAAATTTCTAGTAGTCATCTCAGAGATAACCACAGCCAGGAGGATGTCGGGGATGGCTTGGCTTGACTGGAGATGAGAATTAGACTAGAAACGAGGAGATAAAATTTTGGGGCATTATTAGATAATTACTCATTGCTTGCCTCAAATGTAGATACATGTCACCTTTATATAATGGATGCTTAGATCCTTGATACAAAATACAATTGGATTGATTATTTTTTCCTAATTTAGGATGGGTATCTGATTATTTATCTATTATTCTTCTCTCTTGGATTCCTCTGTTGATATTTCTGTCCATGTCTTGTACATTTCTAGAGCATTAGGGCAAGGGACCAACGTCCATAGCATCCTAACTAAGAAACAGATATTGCAGAAGTATATGTGCAACTCTAAAACTTGCAAAAATTGGCAAGGCAAGTTGGTAGTCAACCAATAGGGTAGCCAATTTTTTGGCTTGCCTAAATATTGGCAAGCCAATTTTTGGCATCAAACTAAGCAGCCAGCTAGTGTGTACCAATAGGCTAATTGCTACCTTCTTATTCCTAAGTACTCCCTCCGTTGCGAATTATAAGATGTTCTACCTTTTTTTTCTCAATCGCATATATATAGACGCGTTTTAGTGTATTTCTTCACCCATTTCAGTTTGTATGTAGTCTACATTGAAATATCCAAAACATCTTATAATTCGGCATGGAGAAAGTATATCTTTATTTGGCTGTCCTGCTTGCCAGTCATGCTGTCTTTATGAGCTACTCTAGATGTACGGATTTAATTTTGCTAATATAATTATTTGTAGTACCATAGTGTTACTACTTGTGGGTTGCTATATAATTTGGTTCTTAAATTTCTGAGTAGGCCCAATGCCTTAAAAGTTGTCAGGCTGCTATGTGCTGTTTTTTCTTTGTATATGTGCATTATTTATATCTGTTTGGAAAACAGTGTATAGCTTATGTTGCATTATGAAGTTAGTGAAATAATGCAAAGTAACCAAGTCGTTGGCTCATAACTCTACAGTCCGCATGGATAGCTTGGACTCGGTTCAGTCGATCGCTCCCACCCTCTGGTTCACTAAATGGCATAGCAACAGTCGGATTTGTGCTGCAAAATACTTTCATGAATCATTTTTTGCTACTACATTGTGATAAAACCATGGGCAAAGCCCTGACTTGCAGACTGCAGAAAACAAAAAATGACTTATACTTGTGGACCCGGGGGGACTTTCGCAGCGATTAAGATTCCCAGATGCCGGGGTTTGGAAACTGTTGGTGTTCAGGTAAACAGGAGATTATCAGTAACAGGTGTTAATTAAAATTAAAGAAAGTCTTCACGCATCAGAAGATGCCACATTATCTGACAAATTGAAAGCATATTGTCATGTTGTCGAAGAAGCTTGACAGCAACAAATCATATCCACCAAAATGTCATCCATATCTTATCCTATTGAAATGGAAATTCTTGTTACAACTCATGAAAATTCAATGAATTAGGAGGTTTATAATTGTTTGGAGTACTTCTCATGCCAAACTGAAATTGCTCAGAAAGGAATCTAGTTCCATTCCTCCTGATTGCCACCTGAGTGGTGCTCTGATTGCCACATGATTGGTGACAAAATGCACAGCAGCACAACAACATGCTTGGGATACTGGGTAGTTCAACATGCACACTTGAAGTTGCTATAGGAAATATGCAGAATCATGTGAAAACAATGGCCTGAGGGCATTCTCACTTTTAAGGAGAATTATTCCTGCCATCACTAGGCTTTTTCCGACACAATTGTCTGATTTGCATTTTGACAGGTTCTCGATTAGGTAGACCACCTCACAAAAGCAGAGCTACTTGGGGGTATAACTCTTCAATTTGTTTATCCAGAATCCAGTTTACAAAAAGCATATGTTACTATTGTACTAGACAACTGGACACTAACTTGCATTCTCCGAATTGTACTGCGTAGCTCTTTTTAGAGAATGTGCAGACAAACATTTGCGCAGATTTTTATTAAGAGGAGAAGCAAACAGTTACAGAGTTGAGCAACAAGTGCCAAGATCAAGATCAGACAATGCACACAACACACACGCTATAGCTACTCATCACTTCAGTTCACACATCTGATAAATTACAAGCCTGCCACCACCGCTCCGCTTCTGTCTTGGTGTCATCAATCATTGACAGGAGGCCCCCTGGAACATACTCCAGTTATGTTCACCATAGAGTCCAAATCATTATTTTTGCGCTTAGGCATGCTCTTGTGCATGGTCAGCTACCAGTCTTCAAGGAAGTCTGCTCTGCTGCGGTGGGGATGGCCGAGGCATGGCCAGCTCAACAGAGGGTCAGATTGCAAAGTTACCACGACAAGAGACAGCAAATGAAGAGGTACCCTGTCAACTCCGGCTCCTCGGAACACAAGGGCCAGCTGCTGTGGCTTGGGAGGGCATGGCACTCAAACCGGTCAGCTATCCAACACTGGATGCTGCAAGGCGAGCATAAGGAAGAAGCGATATGAGGGGCGCAAGATTGCACGAGCCTTCCAGGGGATTTTGTGGCACAGGAATCTTGTGTGAGCAACGAATCCCTGTATGTGGATTGCGAGGAATACTTCAAGTCCAGGAGCCAAAGCCAGAGAGCCACGTCCTCCTGGCCCACAAGGAGAGTGGTGCCACTGATGTGTGGCTCCACAAAGTAAGATACTCGGCCAGGACATGAACTGTGAACGCTCTGCTAATGTCATGGACCCAACCAAGCTGCAAGCCCCTCCATAGCTTGGACCACCATTCTGATCATTCGAATCCTAGGTCCAATCTTGAAGTGGTGATGCCTTGCTACCCCAAAAGTACTTCTCTACCTATCCTTTCTTGTTTATGGGTTAAAGCCCATATAGAAAGTTGGGAATTATTCCATTGAGGAGGCCAATATGGCATGTTCTCCCACTTACAAGATTATGTGCTGGTTCAATTGGGAGTGAGAATTTTGAAAAATCACAAGAGAAGAACCCAATTGTTCAAGTTTCCCAGTTCTATTTAAGAGACATAGGGATAGGCCTCTTAGAATTGCCATCTGGTTAGACTTCAGGTTCACCGAGTGATACAAAACAATGGCATTTGTTGTGCCCTCCTTGAGGTGCCATCTTTCTTTGCCTCATCCATGGATTTCAAACACAAAACAAGTTGCTTTCGGCAGGCCAGTACGAGGTGATTATGTGTCAATGTATATTCCATCTTCAGCTTGGAAAAAAATATGCTGGGTGCACCAGATATTGAACCTTCGGTTTCTGATTCTTCTCATGTATAACATGTTGGTTAGTTTCTAATGGATAGAACACTACTTTGATTTCTGCTTGTATATTGAGTGTCTGAAAAATTGATTTGTCTCTTAGGTTCAGTGCTGTATATGCTCTCATTTCTTGGTTTTGTTCTTTTTACAGTTTTATCTTACAGTACTGTAGTTTTGCAGCTTCAGCCTTCGGACAGTCTTGCTTGAAATCATCAACAGGAACTGGCACGATTTTGAGCAAGAGAACTAATGCTGCTATTCCTGATACCCCATTGCCTGGGACTATTGATGTGCTGGATGCCTTTGAAGATGAATATGGTGGAGTGGTAGTTGACCCTACCTTTTTACCAAATACATCGAATGCATTTTCTGCGTCACTTCGATCCTCACTATCTTATTGGAGTCAGCAGGTAGTACACACCATGGTTTTTGAGTCGACGAGTCGTTTAGGGGTAGCGACTCTTGACTAGTCGTGACTAGTCGAGACTCATGTTCGACTCATGAAATTACCATATTATATGCATGCATATAATTATATACTTATTAATAGTCTAAAATACAAACCTGGGCATCTCCATATAGTGTCCAAGTCAAACACTAAAAGCAATCAGATTTGCATAAAAAGTAGGAAACTAAGAATGAAATTCAACACTCAGTCCAGCCCAATGATCAAATATCAAACACATCAAGAATATGGTAGCAAATAAAGAAGTACTACAATGAAATTAAGACACAACAGTTCACGTCCAACGTTAAGTTACATGCAACCATATCCAAATGAAAGTAAATAAGTTCAACACTTCAACACCACATGAATGTCGGATAGAAACAACACATGAGTTGAGTTCGACTCAAAAACATGGACTAGTCGAGACTAGTCGATTGAGTCGCTCGACTCAACCAATGAGTCGAGTCGAGATGCCGAGTCGGACTTTGTATTGCGACTCATCGACTAGTCGTCGACTAGTCGCGACTAGTCGCTCGACTCAAAAACAGAGGTACACACTCTCATCAATAAGTGGTCAGTAGGTGTAAAAGGCGACTGATGAGTGGCATACTGCAGGGAAAGAAAGGGGTCTGGTTGAAGATACTGGAAGATCAAGCTGATCTTGTTCCAATTGCAATTCAGGCAAGTTTACCTTATTGACATTCGTTTAGCATCCAGTCTTTCTGAGAGCATAATATTCCATAAACCGTATAGTAATATAGTTAGTACTTACTACTGTATGCCATAATTCCTGAAACTAAAAAAAAGAGATCCCCCTCTCTAGGGCAATGTTTCCAGTTTGTCAATACCTCTAATTGTATACATTTGATTTTTAAGGCTGATCTGTGATTGTTCTTTCAGGCAGGGTTTATTTATCATCATGCAGAACCAGGGTATGTGATGCTAACTTTCTGGCTTCCAGATGGACCTGCTGCTTTGCCTTCCACATCGTTGCATCAAATTGGTGTTGGCGCATTTGTCATGAACGGAAAACAAGAGGTTATGATAAATTTTATGTGGTGCATTTTATCTTGGAAAAACTACTTACTGATTAAATAAATAGATATCCTAACTGTTTTTATGTAAAAAAATTGTTCTATGTGCCTTTTCAAACTTATTAGGTGCTTGTTGTGAAAGAAAGAAAATGCCCATCACACTGTTCAGGCATCTGGAAGATCCCTACTGGTTTTATTGATAAGGTACACAGAGCAGAAACTTCCTAGTAAATAAATGTCTGATAAGTAGCAGGGTAATGACTAAATTGTTTGTTTAACTGCATTTTGTCAACTCCATTTTATTTACTGTTAATGTTTTTGTCGTTTCTGCTATCCAGAATGAAGACATATTTTTTGGAGCCGTAAGAGAAGTTAGAGAAGAAACTGGGGTACATGCACTGTTTCCCCTCTACGCTTAACTGCAATATAATGTTATTTAGCATGGATCGTTTTGACATTTTTCATTGCAACTGTGCCCAATTTTCAGATAGAAAGCTGTTTCCTGGACGTGGTTGCTTTCAGGTATATCAAATCAAATACAATTGATTGATTGAAGTTACTTGAACATTTATTGTGAGGTGAAACGATTTTCTAAGTCTGTTCTCTCTTATCATATAGGCATGCACACCAAGTCACATTTGACAAGTCAGATATACTCTTTATATGCACACTCAAGCCATTGTCATTTGACTTCTCAGTTGACGAGTTAGAGATTGAAGCAGCACAGGTTCTCTTGTCATAGTTCATATACGTTCCAGCTTGAACAATATGGTTAGTTAGCTTTCACCTTTCGCTAACGTTCTCTTTGGGCTTTGCCATTTGTAGTGGATGCCACTTGACGAATTTATCAACCAACCATTCCATCAAGAGGATGAAATGTTCAAGGCCATAATTGACATATGCGTAGCTAGATATCGGAAGTGCTACACAGGATTTGTATCTCATCAGGTTATGTCGAAGCTTGATAATAGGGTTGCTTACCTCTACTTCCAGGATACCCGTGGAAGCAGCTGGGTGGCTTCCCTGAGACAAGCTGGTATAAAGTTTGATTAACTGGCTAGAAAAGTGGAAATGTGCCCAAAGGTCCAGTTCCAAACAACATTCGACAGGTTGAATTTTCCTGTTCTTTTATGGCATCTTAGAAAATAAGAAATGATCACAGTTCAACAATAAGAAGACATCTACAGAAGCTGTTTTCTTCCGCACTAAAGTTTCTTACTATGAAAATAATCATAATTTGGGGACTCTTCATCTGCAACAGAACTGCTGATGTTTTCAGTAATGATATTTCTGACCCCTTAGCTATATGGTGGATGCTGGCAGTGGATAATCTGAATCGTCCTAACAATTGATTGTTGATGTATGTAGTGTTGATGCATGTATATTGTATGTGTATGAACATTTTGCAAATAATCTAGAGTGGGTAATCGTTTTTGGTTATGTACACTGCATCGGACATGACATTTATAAATTATAATGTCCAATGCATTATAAATTATAATATCGCCCATATTTGCGTAAGCCTTATAAATTATATTTATATGGGATCCATATCCATTTGTGATTTATAAACGGCTTAGCTAAAAAGGTGAAATGAGTAGATTCTTGTTATATCCTCAAGCCCCTCATTTTGAGGACAAGAGAAGTTATAAAATCAAGTAGAAATTCTATAAGTATACACTGAAGCATCCTGAGAAGTACATGTCCATACTCAATTGAGCCTAAGAGTTCGTGGACCAAGTTGTAATTTTATTTTCCTTTGTGGTCTTGTAGTCATCTGTAGTGGGCTGAAATATTAATATAGCTGCTTCCGGGTCCTTCGGGTCTGTCTCTTGTTCAAAATACAACGAAATTTGAATTGGGCCTAAGAACAGTCCAAAAGTATGATTCTATCATTCAAACAGCGAACAAACACTGTGCGACTTCCCTTGAACAGTCATCTTTCTGGTTTACAGCGAATATTTTCATGTTTTTATTTGCTAGTTTAGCAAACCATAAAACCTGAATCCTTTTCTTTCTGAGATTTTTTTATGCTAATTACCCCATTTAGCTGCTTTCATTATAATTACCTATTTTAGTGAAACTTTTGTCAATTTTACTACATGGATGGGACCTGCCTAGTCGTCAGGGTACATGTGGCACGCCGCATCGAACAGTTTCCCCTGCCGAATTATTCATTGGCTAAGCTTCGTGCCTGTACCCGTTTTCTCGATTGTGTCACAAGTATTACAAGAGGAAAAATTCGTACAATTAACTTTGATAAAAGACCCATTTAAAATGGGGATATTTAGGATGAAAACTTACTGAATAAGATAATTAGTGTCAAACAATGTTAAAATAGAGGGTAAAAGTTTGAATTCTTTTTTTTCTCGAAAAGTGATAACAAATGGGTATCCTAATAAATGTATCTTCGCAATGAGTATACATGTCCTAAAATGCAGGACACCGTAATTTACATCACACCACCAATTGCTTAACAAAGCCTTGACCAGGAAAGCACATAGTGCATTAAAAATGGGATAAGGATAGCAGCTGGTCAGCGGTCAGCCTAGCTAGCTGCTTTTGCTCACATAGTCGCCATCGGCCTCACATGCGCATATCTCATCCACACCTTCGCTTTCTTTTCACCCTCGCGCGTGCGTGTGAAAACCCGCTGATTTCGACGCTATCCGTGCAGACGCTAACCAATATTTGCACGCATCGTACGTCTGATGATTAGCAAAATTGGATAATAGAAGCTTCTACTGACAATTTTGAGTAGAATTAATCAAAGTGATACAATCACACTACCACCTTACAATGGAGTAATTGTGTATGCTTAGTACCACTCAAAAGCTGGTACATACATATAGGAGTATCGTTTTGATTTACTTCCTTACGTTTGTAAAAAAAAAATGAAGTCAACATATGATTTTTTGTTTGTTTGTCGATTGCATTGTTGGTTTGAGATTTCTTATCACGGTAGTGTCACTATTTGAGACTTGTGACTTGGCTTCTAAGCTACTTGACGAGTATATAATTACATAATTACAATTCCTTTAGACGTGAAATATAATATATTCTAGTAGCAAAATTCATAGTAAAATTATATTTTGGACACTACAATTGTTCAACTTTTGGAGCATCCAGGGACTGAGCAATCGTTTGCGAGTTGGTCAAGATTAAACTAAGTCTATATAAACTAATTAGTGGTCCTCCCAAAGAGAGAAAAAAAACGGATATCCAATCAGCGGAGTTGTACTAGCTATGGTGACCCACCTTTAAAAAAACGGATAGACTCTGGTGACCTACCTTTAAAAAAGCTATGGTGTGATATCCAATCAGTGGAGTTGTACTAGCAAAATATCACGGTCAACGATCCCACATCATGCACAGCTAATGCAAGGATTTAGCCCAATAAAAGGTCTCCGGCCTCTGGCTGTCACATGCATGCACGATGATGAATCGTAGGATTCCGGTGACTGTAGACTTTCCTCTGCGTTTTCCACCCGTGTGCGTTGCATCTCTGTCTGGCTTTGGCTCTACTTATCGCTTGAGCCCCTCATGTAGGTTATCACGGTTGTGGTATTCACTGATTGATTGCATTGGACCAATAAGGGCTACATGAGCTTGGGAAAGGATGACATGTGGGACCAAATATCACGTGTCATCCTCACTTTGATGGTATTTCTTTTCTTTATTGCTTATTGAGATAGTTAATAAATCATGGCGCAAATATACTTTTTTATTTGTTACACCATACTCCGTAATCACATTTATCTATTGTAGTGACTACCGGAAATCAGCCGTCTGCCGAGTGTGTGAGGCTTCGCAAAGTGCAGTCCATCAGACACTCGGCAAAGAATCCAACAGAGTACACCCTTCAAAGAAATTGCAGCGGATAAAATGGCAGGAAAATAATCGACAAAGAGTTACACTCATGCAAATAACACAAAAAGCATATCGATCATCTCATAACTTTAATTTGCAGCGGCTAATTTGTTTTCGTCGAAACATAATAAAATAAGATCTTGTTTTGAAAAACCCTCATGGATATGAACTGAATGATTGCTAATAAGATTAACATTGTGGGAGATAATTAATATAATTTTGATCAATTAATGTCGAAGATGTTCACATCATACACCTCCTTCTATGAGGATAAAGAGACCATTAAAATCCACAGCACGGAGAAGACAAAGTTGTGTACGTGTGATGTTTTAAAGAAAAAATAGTTAGTTGTTGCCCGCTATTAATTATTTTTTGTGCATTTTGTTTTGGTGAACTAATATTTTCAATTTAGAAATAGCATTTCTCGTAGACAAGAAATAGCAAACAAATCCAAAATGAAAACAAAGAAACCAGTCGCCAACAACTGAGTGGCCAACCATAAAAGGTGAGACTCCTCCAATTTGCAAATACATTAACCCCAAACTGAACACTTGCTCTTACTTAATTGCACACTTCCCAGAGAAAAGGGAGAGAGACAGAAAGGATCGAGGAACGCATGGAGGCTCACATGGAGAGCGCCCTGCGTGAGGGGTTGACGGAGCCGGAGCGGCGGGAGCTGGAGGGCGTGGTGGAGGAGCACCACACGTTCCCGGGGCGGGCCGGGGGTACGTGCACCTCGCTGGTGACGCAGCGCGTGCAGGCGCCGCTCGCCGCCGTGTGGGCCATCGTGCGCGGCTTCGCCAACCCGCAGCGCTACAAGCACTTCATCAAGTCATGCGCCCTCGCCGCCGGCGACGGCGCCACCGTCGGTAGCGTCCGCCAGGTCACCGTCGTCTCCGGCTTACCGGCCTCCACCAGCACCGAGCGCCTCGAGATCCTCGACGACGACCGCCACATCCTCAGCTTCCGCGTCGTCGGCGGCGAGCACCGCCTCCGCAACTACCGTTCCGTCACCTCGGTCACCGAGTTCACGCCGGACAGCCCAGCTGGGGACCCTGCCTACTGCGTCGTCGTCGAGTCCTACGTCGTCGACGTGCCCGAGGGCAACACTGAGGCGGACACCCGCATGTTCACCGACACCGTCGTCAAGCTCAACCTCCAGAAGCTCGCCGCCATCGCAACCGCCAGCTCCCCTTCCTCTCCGCAGCCGTCAGAGGCTCAGAGCAAAGCTAAGGATCATCAGTAACCGATCGTTCCTACATGGCGATGCAATGCGTGCATTGTGATGCTTCCTGTTTTTTTTTTCTGCCACAAAAAGAGAGAAAAAATTAATGTTATTGCAATTCTGATGGGTGATGACATCGAAAGAGGGTGCAAGTTGGTGTTTTCATTTTCGTTTTTGTATGTATATTCCATCGATCATTATCTTGCAATGTCATCATGTTATCACTTTTTTTTGTTTTTGCCAATCTCTCTCCAATATTGGGTAGTTGGTACTCATACTTTTAGAGACCGCTTTTGGTTTGGCATTTTTAAAGCAACACGACTGAACAAGGCCACAAGAAAGAACAACCCTAGTGCAAGTTGGAGTTAATTGCTAACAAGATTCAGAGTTTACATATTAAATTATTAATCGAGTACCCAAATGTCAAAACTTCATATTCTTCACTTAATTGACTTTTGTAATCTTTATTTTCCCAGCGAACGAGACACTTTTATTGATATTCATGATCGAGATATATTGTCATAATGGCTAGGGAAAGTTCAAGCTAGTATGTTGTGTTTCTTAGCATATCGAGCAAATTCATGGGCGTCACACATATATATGTGATCCATGGCACAAGATTTATGAGTATGACAACTAGTATTACTAATTCCTCTGTTCGAAATGTAAGACATTTTGATGGGTTTAAGTAGCCTACCAAAACATCTTTTATTTTGGAATGAAGGTAGTCTTATTTACCAGTTGGACGATATGTAGACATACACAAAATCTACTCACACGGCACGCACACACATGTATGCTAGCATCTTGTGCATATGCTATAAAATTATCGTAGGCTTTAAGGAGCACATTCTATGTATAAGCATTCGACTAACAGGTTCAAAAGCCTTCCAAAGATGGCTTCTTGAGACTTATGTGTTTTGGTAGTAGTTGCGTGTAGAGAATTTCATGTGGATCTAGGTAGCCGCATACCCTCTTTAGGAGATCTCACAAAAATAGTACTATATAGAATAATGAATGTATCTCAAGAAGTCGTGAAAACATTTTACTCTAGGCAAATTTTAAGATAGGCTACTATGCATACATCAATACGCAAGAACAAGAAGAAGTTAAGCCCACATATAACTGAAAATATTGCTCAAACAAAAATTAGATAACATGCACATCTCGAGAACAATGACATGAATTCCTACTATGGTAATGACTCGCCAAACACAGCGCCAAGAAATGCAGAGATACGCCACCATGCTTGTTAATATTTATTTTATTATCTACCAAGTTGTGTGAATTATCCATATTATTGAATGGATTGCGGTGTTAAATTTCTAATTGCCTGTGACCTAACAAATTATGTGTGTCAAAAAGGCCAAGTTGGATATCAAAAGTTGTGGTCAGAATTGCTTGGTAAGCAAAGCCCCATGAAAGAGAGAAAAGAAAAGGCTCTTCCAAGAAAAGAAGAAAACAGCCTTGCTAGGCCCATCAAATGGTCAAGTACTGCCTGGCGACTGGGAGAACTTTATGTATGCATTTTTTTTGTTCATCAGGAAAATTAAACGCCACTCATGTTTCAGGGTGTCTACTGGAAAAGAAAGTGGTTGGTCAATTGCTTGTAGTACAATTAAACAATGGCAAAACGGTGCATCGAGAAGCATGCAACTTGTATCTAAATAACTTAGTTCATCGTGACATCAACATATACTTAGAAACAATGCATACATGGGATTTTTAGTAGTTTGCCTCATCTAGTGCATTAGGTTCTCAGGACCCGTAAAAAAATGATGTTTCACAATTATTATCATTGATTTATGGGATGTGAGTGTGGTGATGACTTGTCCCGCCCAATATAATATTAGTTGCCAAGTTAGTTTATCGTCTACAATCTGATTATTTTGCAAGTGGAATAAAGTATTGACCTGACTTTGTTTACTGTAATGTATACGTCTTGAACCATGTGCAGTAGCCGATCCATGGGGGGCGGGCATAAAACAAAATTTCGTCTTAACTTCGGTCAACAGCTTAATTTGATGATATTTTTAGACATCTCTAGAATAATCACATATTTATTTTTCAACACTCCCTAAGATGAAACTATAGATCTTTTCATGCATCCACCTTTGTTCATCGGTGCCTCCAACATCGTTAGTGCGTTCACACTGATTATTATTCCAATTCCTCCGACTCCTCAAAGTGTGTCTAGGCTCCACTATATTTTCCTCGAAACAAATACTCCCTCCGTTCCAAATTAATTGACTTGGCTTTATCTAAATACGGATGTACCTATACTTATATAGTGTCTAGATACATTCGTTACTAGACAAATGCATGTCAATTAGGGAGTAGAAGCTTTTCCTTATTTCCTCTCTCTACATCGGTGCATTCAAACATTGGTTTATTACAGTGTTTGCAACTCAAAAGAAAACATAGCAAAATCAAAAGGCATGACAAAGCACACATGAAAATAAACTGAAACAATATGAATCCTAGCTATGTGACTCACCCGGCCTAAACCTAGAAAAACTCCCATCCGCTATGTGCAAAAAAAAAGCAGACTACAAGATTTATGTGGCAGCCCTTAACGTTCACCTTATACATGGTGGCTATCTTTAAGATTCACCTTAATCTCAAGGTCTATCATAAGCTTGTGGGTTACCCACAAGGATTAAAATATTTATTTCTCTATCCTTCTCTCTTGCATGGTGTGTAATTTTAATGACATGTCGGTTCCACCTCAAAGTAAACCTTATACACTGTAGCTATTTTCCACTAGATATGCGGGTTCCAGCTTATGCTAAAACTCACCTTAATACATACTACCTCCGTTTCGTAAAATAAAGCGTATATTTTTAGTCAAAAGTCAACAGTCTAAATTTGACCAATCTTATAGATAAAAATATGAACATTTCTAAAATTTGATAAGCCTACAATGAAAATTTATACTATGATGAGTCTATTGATGTTGATTTGATATTCGAAACGTTCATACTTTTATCAATAAAATTGGTCAAAGTTACACTATGTTGATTTTTGATTAAAAATATATGCCTTACTTTAAGGAACGGAGTTGATGCCGATACACTAATTTTTGGGGGCCAATCTCCACGTGATAAATGGAGGTCAAAATCTGTCCCCAGTTGGCGCTATCTACAGCGGTAGTTTGACGGAATCCGCAAGGGCAAATCGCCTCCAGCCGCCACGCTCGGTCAGGCCTGCAACGTCGGGTCTGCTACTATGGATGAACTTCTCGGCAGGTACATATCCAACACCAAAGCTAATTGGTATTGTGGATGATCCCATTCTGTTAATGTTCCGATTTGTTTAAGTGACATACCCTGAATAGTGCTAGCAATTGCGCTGGTTGTAAATCTTACAGTATAAAGTTTTTGGCGGGCTGCATAGATAGTGGTTGGATTAAATATTCAGATGATCACTTTTTAATCGAATCTACCATGACGATGATCAGTAAAGAAATTGTCAAATAGCTTAGCCTCAGCCGTAGTTCTGTAGTTTGCTAAGGTAATTCCCTGCAGCGAATTGATTTTTTTTTGTTATAATTGACCATGTCGATCAAATAATTGACAAATAGAATTCAATGTTCATATTTGGGTTTATAGGGAGTGCATATAAATTATGTGAGAAGAACATCGATTTTAGGAAGTGTTCATTGGTAGCATTTTATATACATATATTTATTACTACTATTTCATGTTTAGAATAAGGGCCCAAAATTATAGTTTCACCCCAGGCCCCCCAAATCTCAGTACCGGCCCTGGCCGTACGCCGTCGACGCCGCAAGTTCTGCCCCCTACGCCGTCGAGGACGACGCAAGTGCCTCTGCGTACGCAAGCACCACAGTGGCAAAAAATTACCTTCTTCACATGAACCGAATTTAGCATCATTGAATTTACCAATAGGAAATAATTTGTCCTTTCTCATGCAGTTAGAAGTACTTCAGGTATCAGCACATCCAATTATAACTACTGGACGTATCAGCGATTGTGGGATTTAAGATACTTTGCAACTACTGGAGGCATAAACCACTTGCAGGCGAAGGTATTTTTTGTTCTATTGTAAACTGTACCAACAGAAGATAGCTAGAAGTAGCAGCAGAACAAATGATCTTGCATATTCACGAGTAATTTGCATATTCACTAAATTGTCATTTCTAATGGTTGCATATCCTTTATAGTTGACAGACATACTTGATACACTAAATTCTCATATCAAAATTGACGTTGTGTTAAAATAGTACGTCTGAGGTTTCATGTGTTCAAACAGGTGATGAAGAATCCGATACTACAGGAATTTGTGCGCTAGATGAACAAGATGGTACGTTACAAGGTAATATATAATAATTAGTTTACATTTTTGTAAAGCGGTCATATCTAAGAGTGTTACCACTATCTAATAAGTAAACCCGCTCAAACATGAATATATTCTAATAGATACCTTGGAAACCATACAAGAGGAACACACAATATTTGATGATGATGAGGAGTCCAGGATTTACCGTGGTCAACCGCATCGAGATAGTTTTTTTTTTGAATTTTTAACTTATATAAAATCAAATCACCACATTCTGTTTACAATCCTGTTCAATCAGACCAACCACGCAAGAAGGAGCTGACTGAACTAACACACACCCATCCAAAGAAAAACTAAGCTTAGCTAACTCGTGAGCTACAGAGTTGTTTGTACGACCAATTTTACAGAATTTAACATCCGGCAAGAACTTGAGCAAATCAAGCGTCTCCCACACCACTGGAGATATAATGGACTTGTTCGGCGCCTTGTTTTGCAGAGCTTTGATCACCTCTGCACAATCATTTTCAATAATCACAGGTTTGATAGAGAGAGGGATAATGGATTTAATGCTCCAGTGTCCCGCAATAGCTTCAGACATCTCTGAAGAGGGACAGTGTTCAGTGCGTCCCCAAGCAGAGAGAAGCACATCGCCATGTTCATCTCTGAGGATGGCCCCCCAGGTACCCAAGTTTGAGCTCTCTATAAATCCAGCATCAAAATTGAGCTTACACCAGCCATCAGGCGGAGTTGTCCAGACTGAACTCTGCACATTTTTAACAGAAGTGTCAGGTTTGACCAAATTCAGTATCGGGCGTTTACCTTTTGGATCAGCCAGAAGTTCAACATTTGTATTATCTATCGCAGAAGATAGGCAAGTCTGCATGAACAGGGTAGACTGCTCTATCCCACATTTTCCATCACCGAAAATCAAATTGTTTCGAATATGCCATGTCTGCCACCATAAGAGAAGGAGTTTAGCTCGCATTGTCTCATCCACTTGACCAAGGAGTAAGAGTACCCAATCCTTACCCGTGTGTTTGAAGGCATTTTCATGAGGAAGATTTCAATCTTTTCTCAAGCGGTGTCTTAATGCTTTTGCCTTTGTGCAAGAGACCATGGCATGAAAAGAATCCTCCGGTTCAGTCCCACAGATAGTACATGTAGGCAAAACATCCATTTTTCTTT
Source organism: Poa pratensis (assembly GCA_947311845.1). Lineage (NCBI taxonomy): Eukaryota > Viridiplantae > Streptophyta > Magnoliopsida > Poales > Poaceae > Poa > Poa pratensis. Next base: position 33,651,842 of record CAMZMU010000033.1, on the reverse strand, counting down.
TGCACCTATGAACTTGAACACCTAGGGAGTTAGAGGCAAGTTTCCAGCCAAACACTCTGACTTTAGGCTGGACCTTAGTGATAGGTCTAAAACGTATCTATAATTTTTGATGTTCCATGCTTATTTTATATCAAATGCCACATGTTTATTCTAAAGTTTATATCATTTTATGACATTTATTGGACTAACCTATTAACCTAGTGCCCAGTGCCACCTTCTGTCTGTTTTGGCTGTTTATTGCAGAAAAGGCCCAAAAATGAAAGTGCTCGGAATTGGACGAAAATTTAGCTGAATTATTTCCAGCACAAATAAGCCACGGAGCCAGAAGACCACCTGGAGGCAGGCCCCACAGCCAGCACGCGGCCTAGGGGCGCGGCCAGGAACTACCTCGCGACGTGGGCCTGCCTGCCCCACCAGAGCACCGCCTCGCGTCGAGTCTTCGTCTATAAATTCACACGTGACCTAAAAACCCCAAAAGACCGAAGACCTTTTCCAGGAACGCGTCCGAGCTCCGCCGCCATCACAAACCCTAGTTTCGGGGGTCAGCAGTTCCTATTTCGGCACCCTGCCGGGACAGGGATTGACCCCCGGAGCCATCTCCATAAACCACGCCGCCTCTACTTCGCCTCCATGATGGTTTGTGAGTAGTTCCCCATGGACTACGGGTTCTAGCAGTAGCTAGTTGGTACTCTCTCTCCCATGTACTTCAATACAATGATCTCATGAGCTGACTTACATGATTGAGATCCATCTGATGTAATCGGTGTTGTGTTTGTTGGGATCCGATGAATTGTGGAATTATGATCAGTATGTTCATCTTGTTATCATACTTATGTTTTATTTAAGATCTTGCATGCTCTCCGGTACTTGTAGTTACCTTGATCAAGTAGTTGCTTGTATCTCAAGAGAGGGTATTTATGCTAGATAGTGGGTTCATGCCTCTAGAAGCCTGGGCTTGATTGACAGAAACGACTAAGCTGTAGATGTGCTGTTGCTATTAGGGAAAAAACGATGCTTAGCTTAAGGGTACTGCTGTTAGGTCTAATGCGTTTGTTTACATTACACACTTTGCTTAATGCTATAATCTGTTGCTTGCAACTTAATACTCATGGGAGACCCAGAAGCTATCCTGTGAGTGGATTATGAGTCATAGATGCAGCTAGTAAGCGGTCTATGTATATTGTTGTAATGCCCAATTAAATACTACACTGAACTTTATCTTATCATAATGTGCATTTTCATGCCCTCACAATTTTATCAATTGCCCAACTGTAATTTGTTCACCCAACACATGTTCTTTGTTTGGAGAGTTACCTCTAGTGTAGATAGCTGAGAACCCCGGTCCATCTGAAATCATTATTGCTTTCCCGTCAACTCCACGCCAACAACTATTTTCTGGTGCCATCGCTTCTGTGTTACTGCTACTATTGCTCTCATATTACTGCTACTTTCACATCATCCCTGTTACTAGTGCTTTTCCAGGTGTGGCTGAACTGACAACTCAGCTGCTAAGCTTATAAGTATTCTTTGGCTCCCCTTGTGTCGAATCAATAAATTTGGGTTTTACTTCCTCGAAGACTGTTGCGATCCCCTATACTTGTGGGTCATCAAGACTATTTTCTGGCGCCGTTGCCGGGGAGCATAGCTCTACTTATAAGTTCACTTGGGGAGTACACTCTACCTCTCTCTCTGTTTTGTTTTTATTTTGTTTAGTTTACTTTTGTCTAGTTTTATTGTGCTTTGTTTACTTCTGTTTAGTTGTGTTTTGTTTAGTTTACTTTTGTTTAGTTTATTTTTGTTTAGTTTTATTTTTCTTATATATTCGAAAATCCATAAAAATTTAAAAAACTGAAAAATCTAAAAAAAACTGTTGCTATGGTTAACTTCTATGAAACTGTATCTTATTGGCAAGGTGGGTTCACGGAGGATGAACAAAAATATTATAAGGAATACCGCTTGTCTCAAAAAGGGAAATATTTATGGGGACAAATAAATACATTGAATGGTTTTGCTAGAAACTTGTGCTCTACATATGATGAATCTTGGTGCTTTAATGAATATTTTTGTTGTAGAAGGCATAAACACCTCCCATTCCAATGTGATTATAATGATAATGAAACCTTGGCTGCTTATGTTAAAGGAAATTATGACTTGGATAATCTTGAACAAATTGAAGAATTTGTTGCCTTTATGGGAGCTTATGAAATTGCTGCTTTGCTTAAAAATAGAGACGATGCTCCTTATAAAACTGAGAATTTTTCTATACTTGGATATTGCCTTGAATATTATAATGATAATCATTATATTACTGAATTTCTTGAGAAAATTTATTCTCAAGAAGAACTTGTTGCCTTTCAGGAATCTGTGGAAGAAGAAATTACTGAAGCTGAAAACTCATTGGATGAAAAAGAGGAAGAGAGTGATGAAGAAAAGGAGGAAGAGTGGAGTAACCCATGCCTACCTTCTAATGAGAGTAACTCTTTATCTCTTACACTATTTGATTGCCCTCCATGCTTACCAAAGGAGGATGAATGTTATGTTCCTATGGATTCTATTGAAATATCCCCTATGAATGAAACTTGTGCAAATGATTATGCTACTGTTGTTTATGATAATCCATGCTATTTTGATAAGTCTTATGATAATCCTCTATTTATGCCTAAATTCGAAATGCATGGTAATGAGAAAGTTTGCCTAGAAAATGTTTATGATAAAGCTCTAGATGATGGTCCTATGTTGCTTGATAATGTTAATTGTACTACTACTGAAAATGGGATTGGAGAGGACTTGACTTTATCTAGATGGAGTCCCATACCTCTTGAGAATGATCAATCATCTTGTTATAATATTATTAAAAGTGGGTTTGAAATTTTTGATTCCACTATTTTGGAGCTTGATAAAAATTATATGTTTGTAGATCATGAAAAGCATGCTTTATGCGATAGTTATATTGTTGAGTTTATTCATGATGCTACTGGAAATTATTATGAGAGAGGAAAATATGATTGTAGAAATTTTCATGTTACTAAAACACCTCTCTTTATGTTGAAAGTTCTGAAGTTGTTCTTGTTTTACCTTTCTATGCTTGTCACTATGTTCTTCATGAATTTATTTGTTTACAAGATTCCTATGCATAGGAAGTGGGTTAGACTTAAATATGTTTCGTTTTTGCTTCTTGATGCTCCCTTTTGCTTCATTTTATATTCTTATGTGAGCATCATTAAAACTATCAATAAGCCTAGCTAAAATGCATTAAAGAAAAGCGCTTTTGGGAGACAACCCAAATTTATTTTCTGTTATTTTTTGTTTTCTTGAGTCAAGGATGTTGCTTACTTCTGTAACAACTCATTTGTATCCTTTATTTTTCGTTTTGTTGTGCCAAGAAGAACCTCTAATGGCAAGAAAGTGTTAAAGTTGGGTTTGCTCTCCGGAAACAGATTTCTGTGCCTCACGGTAACAATTCGTGAAAAATCACGGAATATTATTTTAATCTGCAAATTTTTGAGCATAAGCCTGAGCTTTATATCTATCTTTCGTTAGTTTTGAGTTTTCTGATTTGAGTTACATAAGTGTCTCGAAAAAATTCGTCTTTACTGGCTGTTCTGTTTTTGACAGATTCTGTCTCTGTTTTTTGCATTGTCTCTTCGCGGACTTTATGCGAGGTTCTCCATACATGGAGGCTGTAGCTAATGTTTCATTGAGTTCTTGCAATGTGTCTCTACAGAACCAAAGTGGATTAATGTTTTTGAGTACTAACCCTCTAATGAAGTTTATGAGAAATTATGTGTGAAGGAAGTTTTCAAGTATTAAGAGAGGAGGATGATACAAGAAGATCAAGAAGAGATAAAAGCTTAAGCTTGGGGAAGCTCCCATGGACCTTTCCTGCATATATCAAGAAGACTCAAGCATCTAAGCTTGGGGATGCCCAAGGCATCCCCTTCTTCATCAACAAATTATCAGGTCATCTCTAGTGAGACTATATTTTTATTTCTTCACATGTTGTGTGTTGTTCTTGGAGCGTCTGTGTGTTTTTATTTTTATTTTGTTTTTGTTTAGTTCTCTGATCATATCAATGTTGGATCCTAACTATCTTGTTTGGGAGATAGACACGCTCCGCTTATTCATATAATACTCATGTGCTTCACTTATATCTGTTGAGTATTCTGTTTTTGCTCTGTTTAGCTTCTAGCTCTTGGTTTTCATGCATCTCTTATTCAGAGCTATTAGTTCTTTTATAGAAAGTACTCTCTTGCTTCACTTATATTTGTTTGGAGAGTTGCTTGGTTCATATGTTGGTTCAGGAAATGTTATGCATGTGGTAGTGGTATAATGAAAAACCGGCATAGTCTTGTAGATCATTGAACTTTGATAACTTGATTCCTTGCAAATTTTTTGAGATATTAAGAAGCTAGATGTTAAACGCTTGCTGGTTACTTAAGTTAAAATTTGATTAGTGGATGTGTTATTAAAGCTTGTTCCGTACTACAAACTCTTAAAATTGCGGAAGGTGTAGTTGGACTTGATAGCTTCTCATGTTTGAAGGTAGTTGGAAACAACATAGTTGCGGCTAAGGTCGGGGGATCTAACGGGGTACTTGTGCCACCGTGAACGGACCCTCTTGGAGTAAATTTAATCATGCTCTTAATGTTGAACTTGCTAGTTGTTTGCAATAAACTTGTGAGTTCTTTTTGACTAATGTTGAGCTACGGTTTTTGGCACTTCCACAATCCATATTTTGCTAGCCTCTTCGGTACTGTGCATTGCCTTTTGCTCACATTGAGAGTTGTGCATACTTCGCCAGTACATCCAACCCCGTGGGAGAACTTCCTCTTGTTCTCCTACACATAAGCCAAACATCTTCCTCAAAACAGCCACCATAACTACCTATCACAACATTTACATAGCTGTTCCGAGATATATTGCCATGCAACTTCCATCTTACATTACATGACTTGTTGTCATTCATCATTGTTATATATTGCTTTGCATGATTCTGTACATTTGATGTGTGGTTTACCCATGTTACGCTAGATCATTGCACATCCTGCTACACTGGCAGAGGCACTCAGTTTCATACATCATGTTTTGTTCATTATGAGTTATTTGTACCAAAAAGTGTGTCATCATATTAGAATGTTGTCCCTACAGTGAGGGAGAGAAAAGTGAAAAGAGCCATGGAGGCCATCGAAAAGTGAAATAGAAAAAGAAAAAAAAAGAAAAGAAAAAAGAAAAAAAGAAATAAAGAGAGAGGGGGCAACATTACTATCCTTTATCCACACTTGTGCTCATGTTTAGCACCTATACTCCATATGAGAGAGTTTTCATGTTTTACTAGTATAACTATGTGGGGAATTAACGTTATAGAACTTCAGTTGTATATTCCAATGATGAGCCTCCTCAAAAGTGCATTAGGTCTTCGTGAGCAACCAAGTTGGATGCACCCCCACTAGTTCCATTGGAGAGCTTTCATACACTTATAGCTCTATGTGCATCCGTTGCATGGCAATCACTACTCCTTGCATAGCTTCGATTATAAGACTTCCTCTTGTCTAATGATCATTTACAGCTTTGTGAGACTATCTTCCTTTGGCCTTCCAAACCCCCATTATTATTCTCTTTGCCATAACATCCTGGTGCCAATACCAAATGCTTACGCTCACCGGTTGAATAAAACTTCTAAACAGTTGATTCATTACGTTTGTGATACTTTTGCTTGACAGGATCCTTTCTATGTTTGTGGAAGATTGCTTGATGCTTGAGTAGAAGGATTGAACTTCTATACTGAATGTTTAAAACATCTATAATGAACTTTGTACGGCCTCATGTCTTTATAGCATCTTCCATGAAAGGTTTTGACTTGTTTAATTGTCTTGCTTTATCATCTGTTTGTTTAATATCAATTATAGATATTTGTTTTGAATAATTTGATCTCAGTTCACATGCCTTACATTACTATTGGATCAAGATTATGTTGGTAGCATTTCACTTCAAAAATTATCTTTTTTGTCGTTTACCTACTCGAGGACGAGCAGGAACTAAGCTTGGGGATGCTTGATACGTCTAAAACGTATCTATAATTTTTGATGTTCCATGCTTGTTTTATATCAAATGCCACATGTTTATTCTAAAGTTTATATCATTTTATGATATTTATTGGACTAACCTATTAACCTAGTGCCCAGTGCCAGCTTCTGTCTGTTTTGGCTGTTTATTGCAGAAAAGGCCAAAAAATGATAGTGCTCGGAATTGGACGAAAATTTAGCTGAATTATTTCCAGCACAAATAAGCCACGGAGCCAGAAGACCACCTGGAGGCAGGCCCCACAGCCAGCACGCGGCCTAGGGGCGCGGCTAGGTACTACCTCGCGCCGTGGGCCCGCCTGCCCCACCAGAGCACCGGCTCGCGTCGAGTCTTTGCCTATAAATTCACGCGTGACCTAAAAACCCAAAAAGACCGAAGACCTTTTCCAGAAACGCGACCGAGCTCCGCCGCCATCACAAACCCTAGTTTCGGGGGTCAGCAGTTCCTATTTCGGCACCCTGCCGGGACGGGGATTGACCCCCGGAGCTATCTCCATAAACCACGCCGCCTCTTCTTCGCCTCCATGATGGTTTGTGAGTAGTTCCCCCATGGACTACGGGTTCTAGCAGTAGCTAGTTGGTACTCTCTCTCCCATGTACTTCAATACAATGATCTCATGAGCTGCCTTACATGATTGAGATCCATCTGATGTAATCGGTGTTGTGTTTGTTGGGATCCGATGAATTGTGGAATTATGATCAGTATGTTCATCTTGTTATCATACTTATGTTTTATTTAAGATCTTGCATGCTCTCCGGTACTTGTAGTTACCTTGATCAAGTAGTTGCTTGTATCTCCAAGAGAGGATATTTATGCTAGATAGTGGGTTCATGCCTCTACAGGCCTGGGCTTGATTGACAGAAACGACTAAGGTTGTAGATGTGTTGTTGCTACTAGGGATAAAATAACCGATGCTTAGCTTAAGGGTACTGCTGTTAAGTATAATGCGTTTGTTTACATTACACACTTTGCTTAATGCTATAATCTGCTGCTTGCAACTTAATACTCATGGGAGACCCAGAAGCTATCATGTGAGTGGATTATGAGTCATAGATGCAGCTAGTAAGTGGTCTATGTATATTGTTGTAATGCCCAATTAAATACTACACTGAACTTTATCTTATCATAATGTGCATTTTCATGCCCTCACAATTTTATCAATTGTCCAACTGTAATTTGTTCACCCAACACATGTTCTTTGTTTGGTGAGTTACCTCTAGTGTAGATAGCTGAGAACCCCGGTCCATCTGAAATCATTATTGCTTTCCCGTCAACTCCACGCAAGCAACTATTTTCTGGAGCCATCGCTTCTGTGTTACTGCTACTATTGCTCTCATATTACTGCTGCTTTCACATCACCCCTGTTACTAGTGCTTTTCCAGGTGTGGCTGAACTGACAACTCAGCTGCTAAGCCTTATAAGTATTCTTTGGCTCCCCTTGTGTCGAATCAATAAATTTGGGTTTTACTTCCCTCGAAGACTGTTGCGATCCCCTATACTTGTGGGTCATCACTTAGGGTGTGTTTGGTAGCCTGGGTGAGGCCAGAAAATCTCTCCCCACCCAGTTTTCAGGTGTTTGGTAGGCTGGGTTAGCACTCTGGGCCATGCCCACCCGATGCAGAAAAGCCTCTCGGCCTGGCCGGGTTGCGAAGCTCAAATCGAGCTTCGCAAGCGAGCCTGGCCGAGCTCACCCCGAAAAGTTATCCCTGCGCGACCCGAAAATAATCCCGCGCGACGCACCGGGCCGCTAGGGCACATGACCTCGCACCCCGCCCCGCTCACTTTCCCCTTTCTCTCCCGCATCCTCCCAGACCCTGCGCCGCCATGCTCCTCGCACCCCGCCGCCGCTCGCTCTCCCCTTCTCTCCCGCATATTCCCAGCCTCTCACCGCAGTTCCCTTCTCTCCCCAAACTCCGCGCCCCCCGCCTGTCCGATTCGTTTCTCACCTAGCGCCGACGCCGGCGAGCTTCAACGACAGCCGGCATGGAGCTCGCAAGCTTCGCCGCCGGGCCGGCGTGATCTCCACCGACGGCCGTCATCTCTCCTGCGTCGACCGCGTCCCAAACTTCGTCTCCAACTCCGTCCCGTTCTGCACCGCAAGGGTTGCCGCCGCTGACAAGATTTGCAACGCCACCACGTCTTCTCACCTCCGGCGGTCAGCACCACCACCGTCAGGACCAATGCCTCCTCCACAGCAGCACCCACAATTTCTCCCACACGCAAAGCTGTTTGACCAGCGAAGGTAGCACTGTCTTCTGCTCTCTCCATGCCTTTATTTGTATTTACTTTGCTGTCTAATTGTGAATATTTGTTGTGGGCACATGGATGATTTTATTTGTGGGCAGTGTGTGTTTTTCCTTGCATGAAATTGTGTCAATTGTGAATATTTGTTGTTGGATGATGGATGAGTCTGCCATATTTTTTTGTGTGGATAGTGTATGTTTTTTATTGCATGAATCTGTACCAATTGTGAATATTTGTTGTGGGCAGATGGATGATATGGCAAAAAACGTCGGCAACTAATTGTGAAAGCAGCTGGCCTTGCATCCGTAATGGGTGCTTATATGGTGTTTATCTCAAGGCGAGCTAGGAAAACTCCAATGATAACTATAGGTCGTAGGATCGATATGGATGTAGCTAGGGAAGCAAATCTGAGATACATATATCATTCTAGTGGACTTCGATATTGGTGGTATTGGTGCACCTACTCCTGCCACTACTCCTTCACCTACTGCCACAAATAACAAGAGGAAGAGGGTTATGAGTGAAGAAGATGAACTTCAGTGTTGCAACATGTCCGATGCATTGCGTGATGTGGCCGGTGCTATCAATAACACTTGCCATACCGAGACACACCCAGATTTGTATAAGGCTATAATGGACCTTCCTTTTGATATGGGTCAACGTTTGGCTGTTCTTGATTACTTGACAGAGCACAAGGGTAAAGGACTTAATTTCGTGAAAATGGAAGCTCAAGTTCGTGAAGACTCGTTCAAGCGCATTCTAGCAAAAAATCCTGATCTTGTTTGACTTGGAGTTGAGATTTCATCTCTTTTGTAATGCCTTGTAATGTAAACTTTTTAATATGGATTTATTATGGATGATGTATGTACTATGGACCTTTTATGTTATATCTACTTAATTCGTGTGCTGAATTATGTGATTTAGGTTGCTGTAATATATTGTTTATGTGCTGAAATATATTATTTATGTGCTAAAAATATATTGTCCCTTCATTAAATATTTATTTTATATCTATATGTTGTCCAGATTTTGTTTAACAACGTATTTATGTTGAAACAGGCTCACCAACTCAGAAAGAATTTTACCACATCAAATTCAGAAACAGGCTACCAAACAACATCTCAGCTCAACTTATCTCGACTGATACAGGCTACCAAACAGCATCTCAGCTCAGCATGTCTCAACTCGCACAGGCTACCAAACACACTGCAAAATCTCAGCTGAGCCTGTATAAGGTCAGCTTGTATGAGGAGAGATAGACTTGGTGGAGTGGCACAGGCTACCAAACACACCCTTAGCTTTCCAAATAAGATTCCAAGAGCTTCGAACACCAGGTTGGCTGTTACTCGTTCCTTCCCCATTACTTTTGTCTAGAAGCTCTAAAGCAAGTCTGTATGCACTGTTAACAGAGAACATGCCATTTTTTTCATAATGCCAAGCAAGAGAGTCCTCCCCTGATCTAGATGGTAGCTTGATTTGTAAAATATGATCAGCATCCGCAGCGTGAAACATAGTTCTGACGAGCTGTTCCTTCCAAGATTTAGTGTCTTGATCAATAAGTTCAGAAACCCATCTCCTTCTTGATCCCGACACATTGCCCATGACTTTTAAATTTCCTCTTGGCACCCAATTATCTCTCCAAATCCTGATTTTTTCACCATTATTTATGCGCCAAATCATGCCTTTCTTGAGAAGATCCAGCCCATGAATAATGCCTTGCCAACACGTGGAAGTGTTTGAACTAAAAGCTGTATCAATTATATTTCCAGAAGGGTAGTATTTAGCTTTAAGAAGCCTGGCACAAAGACTATTTGGAAATTCAATAAGTCTCCAAGCCTATTTAGCAAGCAACGCTTGATTAAATAGGCGAAGATCACGGAAGCCCAGTCCTCCTTTGCATTTTGGTTGGATCATCTTATCCCAAGACATCCAGTGTACATTTTTACGGTCCTCTTCATCACCCCACCAAAAGTTCCTGATGATTTGAGCAAGGTCTTCACATAAACCAGCAGGGAATTTAAACACACTCATAGCATGTGTTGTGATAGCCTGAGCCACAGATTTGATCAAAGTTTCTTTTGCAGCGGTAGACATGTATTTTTCAGACCAATCAGAGCATTTCTTCCTCAATCTTTCCTTGTGCGATTGGAATTTGTCATTTTTCAACCTTCCTTCCGGAATTGTAAGGCCAAGGTATTTGTCATCAAAGCTAGTAGAGCTAACATTTAGGACAGAGGCAGTCTTCTTCCCATCTTCCTCAGAACAAATCTGACCCAGCAGCAAGGAACATTTTGCAGGGCTAAGCAACTGCCCCGTGCTGGATTCATAAGCACGCAGAATGGAGTTGATTTTCAAAGTCTCCTCTTCATTAGCTTTGAAAAGGAGGATACTGTCGTCAGCAAAGAGCAGGTGGGAAATGACAGGGCTTCTTCTACAGATTTGGAGTCCTTGTAAATTATCTGAACGAATTTGTTGTTGAAGTAACGAGGAAAGCCCTTTAGCAACAAATAAGAACAGATAAGGTGATAGAGGATCGCCCTGCCTTAATCCTCTAGTTGGTTTAAACCTTTTCAGAAGCTTGCCATTTAACTTGACTGAGAAGGAAACAGATTTTACACAGGTTGACATGGGTATGCCTATCGGGTACCCTACCATGAGGGTACCTGGTGCACGTATCGACTAGGCCCAACTATCAGAGCCTACATGAAGCCCATGAAGGGAGGCCCACGAAGATGGAGTATCCTCCAAGTTTGGCGAAGCAATAGTCGGTTTAGAGTTTCCTTACTTGTAAATCGAGTCGGTTACGAACACCCGAGACCCAGCCTATTATTTAAGGACTGGGAGGGCCATCGAACCAGACAACGAACCACCAGAGCCACAAACCCTAGCGAGATCGACATCTCGCCGGGATCCTTGTAACCATCATATTCACAAATCAATAACAGACAGGCAGGACGTAGGGGTGTTACCTCCACACGAGGGCCCTGAACCTGGGTAAAATCTTTGCCCTGCTTGTCAGCCGACGATACTTCCAGCTCTACCACGTTTCTCCCCCATATTCATAACCTAGGGACCTTAACCATGGGTCTTGATGAGTCTACCCCTCGTCAAGTGGCGCCGTCTGTGGGAAAGAATAGCGCTGGACTCGAAGTTTCGCCGGTCCCAACAGCAAACGGCAAATCGCCGATCACACCAGCAAACGGCAACTCGCCGATCTCATCTGCAAACGGCAACTCGCCGGCCATGTCAGCAAACAGCAACTCGCCGATCCAGGCGACACACGGCGACTCGCCGATCCACTCGAAAAGCGGCAGCCTGCCCGCTTCACCTGCAAAAAGCGCATCTGCTCTTCCAATGAATTTCAATCCGCACTCGCCAGAGCTTCAGGAGGCGTTTTCCGGCCTTGAATCAGGTTTGAGCTTGACTGTTGGAGCATTCAATTTTTTCGTAAACAATCTTGGCACGCAGGACTCGACAGATCCGCAACAACTGGCGCTGGGTGCACTCGAGGCTCCGTCGACTGCGCTCGCCCCATCGTCGATTCCTGAAGCCTGCTCGCCCGCAACAACCATGTCGACCGGCGAGCTCGACAGGTTCATGATGACGGAACTCCAAGGCGAGGAAGCAGAATCAGCATACAACACAAGCAACATCGACTTCAACCTACCACTCGACGAGAGTTTCGACTGCGGGATCTCCCTCGATGACTTCTACGAGCCCGCGATTCATAACGACAACAACGTCGACTCGGAGATCTTCACCAACACCAACCTCGACTCAGAAATCCATAATGGCTTCGCCAACACCGAGATGAGCATAGGTGATGAGCACATCGACAACGAGATTCGCCTCGAAGATCTACTCGATGAACACACTGGCTCTGACATGAGCCTCGACGGCGACGTCGAGTCCATGACTGGAATCGACAGCACATACACCTGTCCTCGGGTCACGCCCCATCAGGTCTACGTGGCCTTCACCGCAGAATCATCCGCAGACGCTGCCGCTCGCAGGCCTGCACAATTCCCATGCACGGTAACCATGCCGGATGGGGTCACAACCTTGACAATCACGGAGGAGATGGCAGCAAAAGCAGATAAAGTCATAAAGGAGTGCACAATGATGCCACCAAATTCCACCCCAGAGGAGATGTTGACCTTCCAGTACTTCAACTGGCAGGAGTCAATTCGACTGCAAAACTACCGAGCGACGCTCGAGGAGCGCAAAAGGCAAGCCAGCCTCTCGAGTGCCCGAAGAAGGGAGCAATCCCTCGGGTCCACACAGCAACCAACCCCTCGACCTAGGTCGCGGTTGGCAAGCCTTCCAGAACATGAAAGGGTAGCAATCACCCGTAACCTGTCGTTCATGACAGAGGACGCTAACGGAATCCCAGTGCCCAAAACTGCTGCGGGTGCATTATTCTCCGTAGGTGCTTACCTCAAGGCAATACAACCTCCGGCGAATGACCCTAACGCAGCCCTGCATCGCCAACAACTCAAATCGCTAGCTCTAGCGGCACAGGCTATACAGCCAGAAGACAAAACTCCAGCAAGGAATCGCGATCGCGACATAGTCGACTCACGACACGCAGCACATCATCGCAGTGGTCGCAGCCACCACTCGGATGAAGGAAGGAGAAGCACGCGCCGGCACAGGTCCAGCAGAAGCAGATCTCGAAGATCCTATAGCAGCGATTCATACTCTGATCGCGAACCAGAGCCATGCGGAGCATTGTGCTTCACTCGACGCATCCGTGAGACGCGGATGCCCAAACGGTTCAAGTTGACAGGCGAACAACCCAAGTACAACGGTCGCCAAGAACCTTCTGGGTGGTTAGAAGATTACAGACTCGCCGTGGCATGCCAGCGTGGCACGAACACCACGGCGATGCAGTACATACGACTTATGCTCGAAGGAACTGCCCGCGACTGGCTCAAATCGCTCCCTCCATCATCATATGACTCGTGGGACGATTTCCGCAGAGACTTCATCAAAAACTTCGAGCCTCTGTGTGAGCGCCCGAAGACATTCGGAATTAAGGACATGCACTCAACGATCAGACGAGTCGTTGAGATCATACATACGGCGGTGGACCGAAATACGCAATTCGGTTGGCAAAGTGTCAGAAGACAGGGCCATGGATGCCTTCATACAAGGTCTCGCCAGGAAGGACTTCAAAGAGGCACTTGGTCGTGAAAAGCCAACCTCCCTGGCTGACCTCATCAAAGTTGCGACTGAGTGGGCAGATGGAGAGGATTCTGTACGCAGATCCCGTGCTTCCCCAACACGCGACAACTACGAAAGCGGCAGTCGAGCCGCAGAGATTCATACAGAGAAGATCGCAGGCGCAAACGTTCCAACGTCCTTACGACGATAACAGACCCGAGTTCATGGCGGCTGGATACACACAGCCGGGAGGACCAAGATAGAAGCAATCGACGCTCGGATGATCGACGGGACAGTCGAGATCGCGAGCAGCGGAGCGACAGCTACAAAAGGCAAGAATGGCGCAAACGTAGCGACGCAAAACCCGAGCGGTCATTCGAGGAAAAGATGGACGACTGGTGCAGATTCCACCTCTTCAAGGGGGACGACGGAAAACTACGCTCCAATCACACCCTAAGGAACTGCAGGGAATTCGACCAAATGGCGACTGACTACATGATACGACTCAAAGGAATGGCCCAGCACCTGCTCAGCCCACGCCTGCACCCGTACCACAGCCGAACGCTGTGCCCGCTCTCATGGCGCCACAGCCGCCACCCAACCACCACCACAGCCTGCTCCAGGCGCAAACCTCGCAGGTGCCATACAACCCGTACTACGGGCGGAAGATGATCAATATCCACAGCCCCACGGGCAGATGTACATGATACAAAAGGGTCGCCCCTCCAACAGGCAGCAAAAGCTAATCACTCGACAGGTGAACATGGCTGTCATGGCACCTCCTGCCGTGCCGAATTTCTGAAGGGATCGGAAACCATCATAAGCTTCAGTCGAGAGGATCATCCCCCAGCTGTAGTTCGACCAGGGCACGCGGCTCTGGTACTCGACGCGCAAATAGGAGGCTACGCCATGACCAAGGTCTTCATGGATGGAGGCAGCGGCATAAACATCATCTTCGCGGACACGCTCCGCAAAATGAACAGGTCAGTCGAAAACCTCCCAAAATCTTCAAATACCTTCCACGGTATGTTCCTGGCAAAGCAATTAGCCCAGAAGGCACCGTACAACTCGACGTTACGTTCGGGGACAAAAGCCACTTCAGGACAGAGTCGATTGAGTTCGAGGTCGTCGACTGGAAATCACAATACCATGCTATTCTTGGTCGCCCGACGTTTGCTCGATTCATGGCGGTGCCACACTATGCGTACCTCACGCTGAAGATGCCAGGACCAAAGGGAGTCATCACTGTCCGTGGAAACTTTCAAAGGTCCGATGCTTGCGACCGCGAGTTCAGCAAAATCTCCGAGATGTTCGGGGTGGAGAATCACTCGCCGACTTGGCGATTACCAACGACCGCACACTCCTTCCAGAGCATAAGAAGTTGGCAGTCGACAGATCCTTCAATGCTACAAATGACACAAGGTCGCATCAGGTGCACCCGACCGATCCGTCCAAGACAGTCAACATATCTTCGAGCCTGCCTATCGCATAGGAAGGCGCGCTCGTCGAATTCCTCCGTGAGAACTGGGAAATATTTGCGTGGTGTCCAGCCGACATGCCAGGTATTCCCAGGGAATTCGCCGAGCACTCTCTCCAATTGTTTCCAGATGCAAAGCCAGTCAAGCAAACGATGCGTCGAATCTCCGGCCCAAAGCGAACCGCAGTCGAATCTGAAGTCGACCGGTTACTCGCAGCAGGATTCATTAGGGAAATCAAGAAATCACAATGGGTGGCCAACCCGTACTCGTAGAAAAGAAGCATACAGACATCCTTCGGATGTGCGTGGACTTCACAGCGCTGAACAAGTGCTGTCCAAAGGATCACTTCCCGCTACCCGATCGACCAGATCGTCGACTCCACCGCCGGATGCGCACGACTCTCCTTTCTGGATGCTTACTCAGGTTATCACCAGATAAGGATGAAGCAAGAAGACGAAGAAAAAACGGCGTTCATAACCCCACTCGGGGTCTACTGCTACACAACTATGCCCTTTGGGCTCAAAAACGCGGGTGCAACATACCAGCGCATGATGCAGGACTGCCTCAAAAAGCAAATTGGACGCAACGTCCAGGTCTACGTGATGACATTGTCATTACCACAAGGGAAGAACACACACTACTCGACGATTTGAGGGAGACGTTCGCAAACCTCAAACGCTTCCATATCAAGCTCAATCCTAAGAAGTGTACGTTCGGCGTTCCAGCCGGGCAGCTCTAGGGTACCTAGTCTCTGCCGTGGAATCGAAGCAGACCCGGAGAAAATACAGGCCATCCTCACAATGCAAAGGCCTTCAAAGCTTCATGATGTGCAGAAACTAGCAGGACGAGTAGCAGCGCTCAGTCGATTCATCAGCAAACTGGGTGAAAAGGCTTTACCATTCTATCGACTGATGAAGAAGGCGGACAAGTTCGAGTGGACGCCAGAAGCTGAAGCAGCCTTCACAGATCTCAAGCGGATCCTCACAAGCCCTCCGATCCTCGTCGCACCTAAGGAACGGGAACCACTCTACCTGTATGTCTCGGCTACAAACAGGGTGGTGAGCACCGTACTGGTAGTCGAACGCATGGAGGAGGGCACATCCAAAGCATACAACGTCCAGTCTACTACCTAAGCGAGGTTCTCTCCATATCAAAACAGCGGTACCCGCACTATCAAAAGCTGGCATACGCTGTATTCATGTCCTCAAGGAAGTTGACACACTACTTCACCGAGCACCCGATCACCGTGGTAAGTAACTCAGCAATCGGTGATATCCTCACAAACCCCAATGCAACGGGTCGAGTCGCAAAATGGCTCATCGAGCTGGCTCCAAGAGACATCAAGTACGAGCACCCGAAGGCTATCAAAGCACAAGTCCTACCCGACTTCACAACCGAGTGGATAGAGGCCCAATTACCTGGAGCACCAGACGTGTCCAATTCCTGGACCATGTACTTCGATGGGTCCAAGAAACACGAAGGCGCAGGCGCAGGCGTCATCCTCATATCACCAAAAGGGGACAAGCTACGTTATGTTTTGCAGATGGGATTCAAACTACCCTCCAATAACGAGGCTGAATACGAGGCCTGATCCATGGCATGCGGATGGCAAAAGCACTTGGGTGCACTCGATTGATGATCTACGGCGACTCCAATCTCGTGGTGCAGCAAACAATGAAGGCCTGCGACGCAATCGCGGACAACATGATCGCTTATCGCGACCTGTACAACACACTGGAGGGCAGCTTCGAGGGCTGCGAGTTGAGGCACATAGGAAGGGAAAGTAACGAAGAAGCAGACATGCTAGCCAATCTTGGCTCAACTGGCGCACAAATTCCACCTGGTGTCTTCCTCGAGCGCATCGAACACAGATCTATCAAGGAGAAACGAGAGCCTCCTCCGTCGACTACGCCACCCAAAAGCAAATGCCTAGCACAGAGGACCCCCCAGTCGAGGTATTTCTCATTGAGCCAACCTGGACTCAACCTTTTCTGGCTTACATACTCCGTGCGAGCTACCAGATGACATAACCGAGTCCCGACGCGTGACTCGAAGATCAAAAGCATACACCGTTATCAACGGCGAGTTATACAAGCGCAGCATATCAGGTATGTTCCAAAGATGCATCGCATTCGAAGATGGCCAAGCCATACTTCGAGACATTCATGCAGGTACCTGTGGGCATCACGCCAGCAGTCGATCACTCGTAGCCAAAGCCTTTCGCGCAGGGTTTTACTGGCCTACAGCACTCAAAGACGCGGAGGACATAGTCAAAAGGTGCGTCGGCTGCCAGAAATTCGCAACAAGGCCGCACGCACCCGCATCGGCGTTGAAGACTATACCGCTGGCCTGGCCTTTCGCCCAATGGGGGCTCGATATGGTTGGGCCACTCAAAAAATCATCGCATGGCGGGCATACTCACCTACTGGTGGCAGTCGACAAGTTCACAAAGTGGATCGAGGCGGTCCCCATCACAAATTCGACTGCTACTACGGCAGTCAACTTCATAAAGAGCATCATCTACCGCTTCGGTGTCCCAAACAGTATCATCACTGATAACGGCACAAACTTCACGGCTGAGGAGTTCAAAACCTTCTGCAAAGAGCAGGACATTACGCTCAACTACGCATCCGTGGCACATCCACAATCCAATGGCCAAGTCGAAAAGGCCAACGGACTTGTGACGAGTGGGATCAAGAAGCGCCTCCTGGTGCCACTCAAAAGAGCTGCGGGTGCTTGGGTCGAAGAACTACCATCTGTGCTATGGAGCCTACGCACAACTCCCAACACTTCTACGCAGTTCACCCATTCTTCATGGTCTATGGTGCAGAGGCAATTCTGCCATCAGATGTAAGGTTCAATGCGCCACGAGTTGAAGCATACAATGAAGAAGACGCGGAAGAAGCACTCGAAGATGCAGTCGACTTACTCGATGAGCGCGAGACACGGCCTTGGCCCGCACAGCTGTTTACCAGCAGATCTCCGCAACTACCATAGCCGTCGACTGCGAACCAGGTCCTTCGTCGTTGGTGACCTGGTTCTTCGACTGAAGCAAAAGAAGGTGCACAAGCTCGCTTCCCCATGGGAGGGTCCCTTCATCATCACGGAGGTCCTTGGTGGAGGCGCATATCGACTGAAGCACGCGAAGACAGGCGAACTCTCTCATAATCCTTGGAACGTTGCGCATCTGCGCCGTTTCTACGCATAAAGTGCTCACAATGTAATAGGCTATATGTCGGATGGCTGCAGGTTTCAGACGCGCTCTTTTCCTTACCAGGGTACCTAAGGGGACTGGAAGGTTTTTAATGAGGCGGCCTGCAGCCTAACATTCAAAAGAGGAATAAAATCAATGTTCCTTCGACTTCTTTGTACTACTACCCGCATAATTCATACCTTAACCGCACCCGAAACCCTCGGGCTGTGTTATTGATCAAATGAGCTCTCGCTCTTGCAGAAACACAATGCCTTAGCCGCACCCGAATGCTCGGGGGCTGCGTAACAAGGATCCACACAAAAACACAAAAACTCTGCAGCCGCACTCGAATACTCGGGGGCTGCACAGTCATTGGTTCACAACCAACACATATTTCACAAACCCCGCTCGACTGACTCGGGGGCTCGACAAAAAATCAAAGTATACAAACTATACAATATACAAAGAGTCAAAAATTACACTCGGGGGCTGCCCCTATACAAAAATTGCACTCGCAAACTATTCTAATCCTCAGGCTCGTCCTTTACGGGCAGCTCGGGACCGCAAAGCTGTTCGCGAGTGCACTCGATTAGTGTCTCCGCAGCTTGGATCGTGTCATCCAGGTCTTTTTGTTCGAGAACCTCTCCGGCTGCAGGTGTCCGCAACACCAACCTTGGTTTTCGACTACGCATATACGCCATTGCAGCGTTGGCTCCAATCACAAGTCTCTGAGACAGCAACTCTCGAATGGGATTTGTTTGGCGGAAGATGTTCAACACAGCACGAATCCCTTGTGGTTGTGGCCCCGAAGGAAAAAGAGTCTCGTTCAGGCGAATAAACGCTGCCCGGCATAACTCCAGCAGTTCAGCACTTCGCCAGACGCGATCCTTCAGGGTGGCGAGTATGCGGGCATGGTACCTATCAAGCCAAAAGTGTTGACGCCCAGTCGTAGGGTCGTCAACCACGCTATCCAGACGCCCTTCCACGCGAATCTTTTCAGCCTGGAAGTTGTCGACAAAGCCTACAAACACGGGCGCACCAGTCAGATCAAAAGGAAAAGCTACGCAAAAAGCTTGTAAACAGAGCAAGACTCGAACTTACACTCGAGTTGCCTGTTCACAAGCTCCATCTCCCCGAGCACATATCCTCGCGTTGGGTGGCCAACGCGGGTCTGGCCCTCAATCGATTCAGCTCAGCCTGGGCGTCCTTCAGATCTTGCTCCATTCTCACAAATTTGGCCTTCATATACTCCATCACCTTGGCATCATTTGCCACCTGACCCTGGGATCGGGTGGTGATTGGAGCCTGCGAGGAACTAGTCGCAGTAGCAGGTTCTCGTGACTGTTCAAAGAGCATAATCACAAACACAAAGTTTGTGTCAGAAGCTAAACTCATGTCGTAAGCATACAACTCTTCGAGTGAAAGACATTAGCAAAAGACAGTTTGCATAAACAAGGTAGCACAAACAAAGCGCAGACTCGCGCAGTTCAGAAGGTATCATTACAAGGCATAAAAAAGCAAAAGGGTACAGCTACCCTAAACCTAAGATTTCGATTTCCTAAGCAGACGATTGGCAGTCTCGAGTGCCCGGCGCTCCATGGTGTTCATAAAAACTTCGGCCAGTCGCGCGGCGGCTCCGCTCACCCCCTTCAGGAAATGGGCTTCCCATCTGGCTTCTGAGGGAATGCAGACAGTGCTGCCTCATAGTCGCAATCTATCCCATGTCCCATAAGAAGCTTGATGGTGGACTCGGATCCGCGTACCGTGTTGGCGCGAGCGAAACCCGCCATGGTGGACGTCCCGGGGCCAAACACGTTGGCGAAGTCATCCACCGTCGACGGCACACGCCAGTCGGGAACACCACTTGGTATACAGCGCCAAGTGTGCTCGTCGATTTGGCGAGTGCTTCTTTCGCCTGGTTGCATAGAGCGCCTAAGCCGCCCACAGCCTGTTCCAGCGAAAGATCGTCACTCGCCACGTCCGCAGAGGCCGGTGCGCCAACAGCTTCTGCACAATTCAAAACAGGCATAAGTCATTTTACGACACTCGACAAGTTATATCGTCATATCAAAAGGAGAAAAGATTACTCACCTCCCATGACCTGCGCGAGTGCCGCGAGCTGGTCAGCATATCTCGCTCGCGTGCAGCGGCTGAGTTGGTGGCGGCAGCCAGCTCTTTCTTCGACTCTTCGCGCTGCGCGGCGAGTGCGTCTTCCAGCTCCTTCTTCTCGCCTGGCCCAGCAAAATCACGTGCATTCAATACTCGACAAAATCAAGCATTGCAAAAAGAATTCGGCAAAACAAAAGCAAAAAGGAAAACTCACGACTGAGCCGCTCAGCTCGGCGCGCATGGTGTCCCTCTCCTGCTCCACCTGGACATAAGCCTTGGCGGAATCTGCCAAGGTGTGGTAGAAGGGCTGCGAGCACACGAATTCAGCAAAAATTCAAACTCTCACAGACCTACAACTAAACGGGTAAGCAAAAACTACTCACGTGGTTCATCCACGGCTCAGGAGCCGCGACTGATGTCCCGACATCTGGAGTTGCCGCCTTGGCTGTCTCAACGACAGCGTCAGTGGCCATTGGCTGGGCAGCCTCGTTTCCAGTCGGTGCAGAATTCGAGTGCTCCAGGGTTGGAACATTTTCGACTGGAGGAGTCCCAGGCTGATTGTTTTCAGCGCTGTGGCAACACAACAAAGCAAAAAGACGGTAGCACAAATATGTGACAGCACAAAATTTCATACTCAAAACACACATACCTGTGTTCCTCATCTTCCTCATCTTCGGAGTCGCCAAAAATTGGTCCCCCAAAGGCTGGGGTACCACTCGACTGAAGAGGAAGAGTTGAGCTTGTTGAGCACGCACGCAAAGGAGCGGCTTGGAAAACAGGTGGTGAACCTGATTCCTCGTCATCCTCCAAGCCCTGCTCCTTCGCGGGTGAACTTGCAGCAGAAGGCGCCTTCTTGGCCAGTCGACGCCGCTTCGGTGGCGCGGTATCGACTTCTTGGTCAGAGGTGGCCTTGTCTTCAGATTGGACCTCTTCTGCTGCTTCCTCCTCGACCTCCTCCACATGTGAAGTGGTGGCAGAAGGGATGGGCGACTGATCCCCTTTGGGTCCACCACCTGTGCCTGTGTTTCTTCAGTCTCGCCATTTTCAGGCAGAGGAGGAAGGGAGGCAGCAGTCGAGTGACCCTGCATAGCATACATCACAAATTGCAAAGTCAGAATCAAAAAACACATATCGTAGAAACTACGAGTGGCAAACTATTAAACTACAGACATACCTCAAGCAAAGGGTTTTCCGTCCCGTATGGCGTAACGGGACAATCGATGTTGCAAGGGTCGGCTGTCGTCAGGCTGGTGATGTGGCGCACGTGCGTCACAAGCTCGTTCCTTGACAGTTCCTCTGGGCTCATCCGAGTGGAGTCACTCGCGCCCTCAAACTCCCACATGGGGTGCGCTCGGGCACGGAGTGGCCACACCCGCCTCTTCACAAAGGTGGCAATCAAATGAATGCCTGTGACCTTGTCCAGCAGTCCGTCGATTCGAGTCAGCAAAGGGCGTGCTTCCTCCATTTCTTCGGCTGAGAGCTGGTGATCCCACGCCTTGGTCCTGACGTAAGCTGCAGTCGAGAAGGTGGCGACTCCTTCTTGCTACACTCGCATAAAACCACCCTTTCCTCCAGCCTTGCGCGGAGTCGACGGTCTTCAGGCGGAAATAGCGGGTGTCGCTGCGCACCTGGATGCCGCAGCCGCCCACGGGGTAGGTGCGACCACCTCCTCTGTTGGGTCGCACCATGAATATGGTCTTCCATAGCGCCCAGCTGGGTGCGACGCCAAGGAAGCACTCGCATAGCGTGATAAAGCACGCAATATGCATAATACCGTTCGGGGTGAGATCGTGGATCTGCACCCCGTAGGCATAAAGGAGGCCACGAACAAAGTCGTGGAGGGGAAGCGAGAAGCCCCTGGACACAAACTCCGCAAAGCAAACGCGCTCGTTGGCGCGTGGTTCGGGGCATACCTCCTTGGGCGATGGAGCGCGGACGGCGAGTTGCTCCGCGGGAGGCAGATATCCCTGCTCGCGGAGCTTGAGCAGATGGGCGTCCTTGACGGTGGACTTCGCCCAGTCCCCGCTGCCCTTCTTCAGCGCGGCGGATGCAGATGTACCCGCCACAGACTTCTTGCCCTTGGCCGCATCGGTCGCGGCAGCGGCGGCGGCACCACGCTTGGGCCTCCACCTTTCGCCATTGTAACGATGGAGGAGGGTGGAGAAGAGAGCTTGGGCGCAGAGCAATGGAGGTGGGCGCGAGGAAGAAGATGAGACGAGGGGCGGCGCAGGGAGTAAATGGCAAGTAAAAAACTCTGCCAGCGCCGTCCCCCTATTTACCACAGATCGCAAAATGATCGTAACCGTCAAAACAGATGCATACGCTCCGCGCGAAATCTGGCCATACACGTGGCAGCCACGGAGAGCAACCGTCGCCGGCCACTCCGCCCACTACGCACGAGAATCCAGGAAGCCATCATCACGCCCCGTGAAAATCGCGCCGAACGGTCAAATCAAGTCCACGCGGCGTCATCCCTGGTCAGCTCTGCAAAAACGGGCCCACAAAACAGGGTCACGTCTTATCAAAGCCTCTCCAAGCACGCCACCGCTTGTCAGAGATAGCAGTCGCAAAATGCGTCATTGCTGACGTTGTTCTCTCTTCACAACTGGCATAAAAGTCACTCGATGATATCTTCGGGTGGTCTCTCGCATAAGTCTCGGTTGGTTTTTAGCAAAAGTCATAGAGGCCAGTCGAAATTCTTTCGACTGCAGCATCGTACTCCCATCGGGAGCGTATCAAAAAATTTCTTTGACTAAAATGTGCAGGGTAAAAGATTTTGAGATTATCCTCCATTGCAAGCAATAAAGCACAATCTCGGGGGCTACTCCCATCGGGAGCGCTGTCGCGCACCCGATAGAATAATGGCAAAAGTGTCAGTCGACGAAACATTCGACTAAGTTCATAAGCAAAATCACACTCAAAATATTCCCGAGTTGATCCGACGATCCTTGGATGCTGCATGCATAGTGCAAAGGTAAGACCCGCCGATCAGTCGAGCTGGGCTAAGGACCGCTCCAGCAGCGTTATCCTTAAATGTTCCGTGTCAGCAGACATGATGAAAATCCCCGACGGACGCGTTGGGTAGATTCAAAACTATACTGCAGTTCGATTCGTAAGACCTCAACGGCCGTTTCGAGTCTGTCCAGTTTGTTCCAGATTCGAGTCCGGGGACTCGAGTTTGATTGAAAGCTAGTATGGTTTTGCCACAAATGGTAGTTAACTGGCCCCGATCCGTCGTGTGTGCCGGGCCTGCTAAGCTAATATCCCTTGACTATCATAAGCAAAAACTCATAGTCGATGAAACACTCGACATAGCCAACATGTGCTATTTCATAAGAATTCTAAATACAGATGTAAAAATATATAACGTGCATGATGTATGAGTCCATGCCCGACTCTTCGAATCAGACAAGTACTCGGGGGCTACTGACATGGGTATGCCTATCGGGTACCCTACCATGAGGGTACCTGGTGCACGTATCGACTAGGCCCAACTATCAGAGCCTACATGAAGCCCATGAAGGGAGGCCCACGAAGATGGAGTATCCTCCAAGTTTGGCGAAGCAATAGTCGGTTTAGAGTTTCCTTACTTGTAAATCGAGTCGGTTACGAACACCCGAGACCCAGCCTATTATTTAAGGACTGGGAGGGCCATCGAACCAGACAACGAACCACCAGAGCCACAAACCCTAGCGAGATCGACATCTCGCCGGGATCCTTGTAACCATCATATTCACAAATCAATAACAGACAGGCAGGACGTAGGGGTGTTACCTCCACACGAGGGCCCTGAACCTGGGTAAAATCTTTGCCCTGCTTGTCAGCCGACGATACTTCCAGCTCTACCACGTTCTCTCCCCCATATTCATAACCTAGGGACCTTAACCATGGGTCTTGATGAGTCTACCCCTCGTCACAGGTCATGATCCAACTTATCTATTTATCAGCAAAACCAAAATTTCTCATGGCTTCCTCAAGATATTTCCAGTCAACTCTGTCATATGCCTTCATAAGATCTAATTTGTAAGCACAGAATTTGCCAGCATTCTTAGAACCATCCTGAATTGCATGGATGCACTCGAAAGCAATCAGTGCATTGTCCGTTATCATGCGACCCGGGATGAAGGCACTTTGCGTCTCCGAGATGATATCCTATAAGATTGGTCTCAATCTATTCACAAGACATTTAGAAACCACTTTATAAACAACATTACAAAGACTGATGGGTCTAAAGTCTTTAAGAGAGAGTGGGTTCTTTATTTTGGGGATCAAGACTAGAGCAGTATCATTAATCCCTCGGGCATGATGCCCTCTGCAAAGAATTTACGGACAGCTGCGATGATATCCTCCTTAAGAATACCCCAATTACGTTGGAAAAAGCAAGCAGGAAATCCATCTGGTCCCGGAGATTTCATAGGTCCAATCTGGAATAAGGCAAAGCTTATTTCTTCATCCGTAAACTCAGCACATAACGATTCATTTTGCTGGTCATCAACTTTCTGTTCCAGAGTTTGAGTGATGATTGAAGGCTGAACCGAAGGGTCAGCCGTATAAAGGTTTTTGAAGAAATCAGTGGTCATATTCTCCATCAGAATCTCGCTAACAATCATATCTCCATTATCATCTATCAGCTTTTTGATTTTTTTTCTGTCTCCAAGTAGCTCGGCGATGAAAGTACCCAGTGTTTCTATCTCCCTCACGCAGCCAAGAGATTCGGGATCGTTGGCGCCAATGGATTTCCTCCTTTGTCAGCAATTCATCAATCTCTTTTCTGATTTTCTTGGTTGCCTTCAAACTGTTGGCATCTCTTCTAGTTTCCAATTTTTCTAGAGCCCTCCTCTTACGATCGAGTTGTTTGGGGATGCATCCTATGGTGCGTCCACTCCAAGCATGCAGCGACTCCATGACCCCAGATAGATTGCTGGCCACGTCGCCCAAATCAGTTGGTTTCTTATGCATATTCCAGGCAGTAGCAATTTCCTCACTCAAAGTCATCTCCCTTTCCCAGTAGCATTCATATCTGCACATACGAGGAAGAGAAGTCACAGTACCAGAAGACTCAAGGTTTAACAACACTGGACAATGATCAGATCGAGAGGAAGTTAAATGACGAACCTGGTAATTCGGGAACATGTTAGACCAACCGATATCGGCCACAACTCTGTCCAGTCTGACTCGAACATTCTTGTTCCCCAGCTGCTGATTGTCATACGTCCAAGGTTTGCCAGAAAACCCAGATCATGAAGATCACAATGTGAGAGAACCTCACGGAAATCTTCCATTTGTTTCTCCCTCCTCCGCCTAGCAGAAAAGTGCTCTTCTTCCACATACACTCATTGAAATCACCAAGCATATACCACGGACCAGGAAGTAAAGGTTTAATTATTTTAAGCAGATTCCACATGTTATGTCTCTCATGTGTGCGCGCCTCACCATACACAAACGTGCACCTCCATCAAGAAGATTATGGATTGTTACATCAATATGCCTAGCACTCATCTTGAACAGCTCGACGTTGACACTTTCATCCCAGAACAAAGCTAACCCTCCCCCTTTTCCCTTCTCTTTGAAGGTGATTACATGTTTCAACCCAAGTCTCCATCTAAGCCCTTCCACGTAATCTTTATTTTTCCTAGTTTCAGAAATAAGAAGGATTTTCGGTTTGTGAGTGTGCACTGGCCTCTCTAATTCCTGAACAGTTGCGGGTTGGCCAAGCCCACGACTGTTCCAAATCAGGATTGTCATGGCTCCTGACAGGTGCGCTCCTTCTCACCTGTCAGGGTACCAGCGGCCCCGGGGCTGGTTGCCTCCACATTCTCCTTCCTTTCCTTCTCACCTTCCACCCTCTGATCTTGCTGCTCCACCTGGGTATTCTTTACAATAGGACACAGTCCTGGGTTGTCAGCGTGTTGTTAATTGCTTCAGACTCGTTGCGCTGGATCCTCTTCGATGTGGGGGTGGTCTTCTTCTTCTGGGAAGTTGTCATGGAAGCCCTTGTTTCGTCCTCCACCAAAGCCACCGTGTCACTTCTGATGCCATCCTGACTGGGAGGCACACCCGCGCCCAATTCTTGAGCCGAGCCCCCAAGCCCGTTTTCAGTACAGGTTGCAGGTTTGTCGGTGCAGGTTTGAGTGTTGTTGACGATCTTGTTTCCCTCGATGCTAGAGCCTGGCTGTTCATTGACGGAGAGCTTGCTCACTCGGCTGACCACATGGTCTACAGCCAGGTGTTGAGAGCTGCGCCATGAGAGAGACGACATCAGGTGGGCGCGCCTCTGTCCTGCAACCTCAGGAAGGAACCAGCGCCTCCGGTCATCATGATGGATCGGCTGCACACGAAGGTCAATGCCGACTCTCTTCCTCTTCATGTTGTTGGGGAGGTTGCATTTTGCATCCCTGTGGCCAATGAGGCCACAGAATCAACAGAAAGTTGGAAGCCTCTCGTAGTGGACCGAGGTGACGACTTCTTTGTCAGTTTTACCATCGAGGAGAGTGATCCACCTCTGAAGGGGTTGATCAATTGGCAGATGTACACGGGCCCTGATAAACTTATTGCAGAGATCTCCACGAGCAAATTTATCAATACAGATAAAAGACCCAAGTTTCTTACCCAGGTCTCTAGCTAGTTGCTTGGAAAGAAGACAATTAGGAATATGCTGAAATTGGGCCTAAATAGGAACCGTGGTGAACCGTACCGTCTCTGGATCAACACCTTCTTTCAGAGCATCAACGAGTACAGCATCTTCTCTGAATCTCCACAGACCTCCTTTGGTCACATGGTTGAAATCACCTTCCTTAGAGAATTCCAGCACGAATCTTCTGTCAGCGAGCTAGTTGGAGTCGAGGTGGCCGTGAATCTTCCATATCTTACGCATGGAGTCGATGAGGTTCTTCGAGGTGATGACTAGGACGGACAGGAAGACACCGACGGCCAGAAACCTGCCCCGGTCTCCTCCCCGCGCCCTCGCCATGTCGACCACCAGTGCCTTCTTCTCCTCTACATTGCCCAGCTCGCATATGGGCTCCTTTCCGCTTCGTCGACCTGCGATGGCCACAACATTGGCCACCGCACCGCCAGCGGAGGAAGTACCCGAACTGTCGCCAACGAGTTCAGTGTCTGGTTTAGAATAGTTAATAAGAAGCGACTTGTTCATCAGAATGTATCCAGGAGGTGGTAGTAGCTCTTTGTGGTTGCGATTGGGTGGATTGTTGCTCTGACCAGCCATGGATGGAAATACCAGGAGAGCAAAGACAGGTGGGGCGGTGGAGGAAGGATTCAGAGAATTGTTGCAGCAGCCAAAGGCACCAGCACCAGCTGAATATAAAGGGAACGCATACCCTGTCAGGATTCTGCTCAATTTGATTCTGTGATTACTGCCAGCAAAGAAACGCGAAATCGGCGGATGGGCTGAATGATCAAAGGCCGGAATCAAGGGGGACGAATAATTAGCAAGAACCAACATACAGAGGGGAAACGGGCGCCCGAAATCAGGTGGGCATTGAGTAACGGGGTCTCCCTCCATCAGGGCTTGATCCGCCATACACTCAACGGGAGAATCACAAATCGAAACAGCAGGCGATGAATCAGGGACAATAACTGGGGAAGAGACAACCACAACCAGGGTGGCGGGGGTGGGCGGCATTACAGCCATCGCTGACGGGCTTGGTGTAGGGGTCGAGATTGACTTACTCAAACCACAATCGGGAATTGGAAGAGTACATCTGGATTCCATATCCGAGTTGGATCAGAACCTCTGCGTAATCCTTGAACGGAGGATCTCCAAGCTCCTGCGTGGGTCGCGGGATTTCAGAATCAACTCTCTCATTCTCTCTCTTGTTTTCGAGGGGATGAAATCGTGTGGGTGAATTTGGGTTCGGTTTGGTGGGATTGGTTGGTGGATCGATAGGGTTCTCTCTCTCACTACTCTCGTTCACTCTCTTTCCTCGGGGTTCATCGAGATCGGTCGGCCCGCCGTTGCCGCCGCCGCTGGGGGCAGGGAGGCGAGCGGACATGGGGAGTTTTTTCGGGTCCCGCATCGAGATAGATTATTTTCTTTAAAATTGTCATCTCATGTACTTTAATTTACCTTGACGTTTATCCATGTGACGATTTTAGTGGAGATTTACTATTATTACACTATTTTGTCATGTTACCAAACAAGTTTGTATGTTACTTGGAGGTTTACAATGGACATACCATCTCCGGGCTTGTAAATCGTTTGTTCTTTGAGTTGCTTGGATAATTTACGTCTCTGGCTACGCAATATTCTCGAATGCCTAAAGCATTGTAGTTGCTTTGAAATTGGTAACACCTGCAGAGTAACAAACATAATACAAACGATGAAAGATTGAAAGCATTGCATGGTTTGCGACACTGCAATATTATGTCTACATATCATCATTAGTTTGAAATCATATACGAATTTTCATTTAATATAAAATATGTAATACAATTTTTTGTGTACTTTTCAACATACAAAATACGTGCATTGCACGTGCAAGATTACTAGTCTATATAAACCTCTCTTGATTCTCCAAAAACAAAAACTGTTTAATCACAACAGACTGACCTGACGGGGAAACCGTCGTGGACCTATTTGGGCCGTGCTAATATCCCTCACAACAGATTTTATGGACACTCTTATTTCTCAGCGGCCCAAAGAGCCAAGTCAGGCTAAATCCATTTTGCACAATACTTGGGACCATGTTTTTTAACTTGGTACTACCAAATTTGTCGGCCTTGCCTAAAAAAAACACCAAAATTGTCAGCCCACACGTGGCAACACTCAATTACCGTGGAAATACACAAAACTAACTCTAGACGCAAAATTCATCACTAAATAATCTTGTTTCAAAAATATTTTTGAAACTAACATTATGCATAGCGCATACCGTGAGGGCAATGGCATAGCCGTCGTTGCGACCATACCGGGCCACGACCCGGTTTTTCTCGGGTTAAAACTCAATTTCTCGTATTGGCGCGTTAGTGACCCATGGCAGTGTTTTTGTCCATCTATTTTAGCAAATACTAAGAGCATCTCCACCGGGGGTCTCCAATGGGGTGTCCGGCACCCCCCCCCCCCCCCCCCCCAATTGAGGCCCAATTGGGGGGTGCCGGACACATGTCCGGCCAAGTTTTGGAAGCCGCCCACAGCGGCGCTCCCCAAGCAGACACTCCAAAAAAAAAATTTGACAAGCCCTTGATAAACAATTTCGGCAGAAAACGAGATTTAACAAACTTACAATTTCAAATCTAAATGAGATTTAACAAACTAAGCCTAAATTACGCCGTTACCGGCTACACGCTACAGCGTCTAGCCAACCACTACACGCGCCGGCGTCGAGGAAGATGCCGCTGCCACGGCTTAGCGGAAGGGAAGAAGATGCGAACCAGCGCCGGAATCATCAACAGACTTGCATGCCTCGATGATCCGGCGCCGGAAGTTTCATCCGCTATTGCTGTCAGCTATGGCCTTTAGAAACCTCGGCCGTGGCTGAGACTTCAGGTTTCGTGGCCGGTGCGTGGTGTGATTTGATCTACCGGCGTTGCATGCCGCAGCGCGCCTGATGGGAAGCCTCGCCGGCTTGTGCCCCCTTCTCCGATGACCGCGACGCTGCTGACCAAGATGCGCCTGCACTTGTTGACGATTCTGCACTTCATGACGGCGGTGGTAACGGGAGATCGGGGAGCTCGGAGTCGTCGTCGTCGCCCTCGCCGTCAGAGCGGGCATGCTCGTCGTCCGAAGCAGACAGCTCCGGCGTTGGCTCCCGCGCCCCGGTAGGGAGGAAGACGCCGCTAAGACGCGCCTGGTACTCTGCGTCCACCACGGCGTGCCAGTAGGGCGCCGAGATGGAGTACTTGGGGTCGAGCTTTTGCTTGTACGGCATCTCCATCCACTTTTGCTTGATGAAGTCGGCGCGCTCCTGCCCGCTGAGCCGCGGCGCCACCGGCACGTTGACGGCGTTTCTCGTCCACCCTTCGGGTAGGGTGTCGTAGTCCTCCACCGGCACGCTGTGGCGGCTGCACAGCCGCGCGGTCCCCAGCGACACCACGAACGGAGGCGCGTTGGCTGCGTCCTCGAGCCACCGCTCACGGTGATACGCCTTAGCCATCTCGGCCACCTCGTTGTGGCGGCAGCGTTCCTCCATCTGCTCGCGGCGTTGCTGGCCGCGGCGCTCGTTGCAGCGGCGAGCACGTTCCGCCGATAGGAAGTCGCGATGACGCCGAAGCTCACGCTCCTCCGGCGTCTCGCGACTGCCCGCCATGCTTTGTGGCCGATCTACTGGTGGCGGGGTTGGAAGAGGGAGAAGTGGTGGTGTGGGAAGAGAAGGGTTGCGACGCGCCGCGTTTTAAAGGCGGTCGGAGGAGCGGGGTTGGGTGGCCTGCATTAACGGCTAGCCACCAGTTCGCCTGGCCAGGCATTGACGCCGACAACGCGTGTGCAGGGCGTCGCCGCTGGAAGCCGCAGCGACGTCAACATGTGGACGGCGCGGCTCGAGGCGTCTCTTCCGTCTGTCATATGGAAACGGGCGCGGCGTAATTGCGACGCGTCGCTTCGCTCTGCACCCGCCAGGGGAACGGGTGCGGCGTTATTGCGACGCATGCTGACAGGCGTGCCGCCGTCTCGTCGCCTCGCCATTAAAATTGGGCGCAATGGCCTCCTACACAGCCCTAATTAACACGAGCGCCGGGCTGTGAGTATGACGGGCGGGCCAGACCTGTCAGAGGCCATGTCTGCCCCAAGTCCGGCACCCCCGAGAGGGCCTCCAAACATGTTTTTGCTCGGGGCGACCCTTTGGAGGGTGCTGTTAGTGACGTTTTTTGGGGTCCGGACCAATGGGCCTTTGGGAATGCTTTGGAGGGTGCCGATGGAGATGCTCTAAGCAGTTGGTCCAGTAAGAACCAATTGGCTTGGTCTAGGTTGGGACGCATGCTCTGCCACTGCGTGAGGGCGCTAAGCTCTACAACATCAATCGGGCATTAGGGCGCTATGGTGTGTCGGCGATGACACAACCCATGACCACTATGTGAAAAAAAACATAGCGCTTTAGACTGCGGCGCTATGTCTAAAACATAGAATTTTAAATATTGTAACTTTTGATCTAGAAACTTCGAACGGGATTCTTTTCTCTATGGGTCACAAATTAAATTATATTTTCAATTCCACTAATCTTATGATGGTTGGACTAGTAGACAATATTTATTGAATTGTTTGGTTATGTTGATTTATCTTGTATTGTATAGAGAATTTTGTAACGGGATTATGAAGGAGGATTCCGTCCAAAATCTAGACCGAGGAGTAACTTGTAGAGCCACAATCATCATCCACTTTGACCATGCGTATCCCATATTTTCAATATGCATGTGTTAATTACAAGTACACATTGCATGTTTCTTTTTTAAATAAACTTGATACAGTATTGATCAAGCGAATTTCATGTGCGATGGTGACACTTTATTATTATCTTAATCCTTGTTAACTTTATTTACCATATATACGCCGTCGTTGGTGTTTGTACTCATTGTCTAATTAATATGCATAGATGTGTTATTATCCCTAGCAGACTGCATACTGCAACGCTAGGATGTGACGTTACAGGAACAGCGCAGAAAGGTACGTACTATGGCGTGTCCCTAAGCCTGGGCATACTTTGGTTTGAAACCGGACAAACCGTCAGGCCACACCGCACCGCACCGTCAGTACGGTTTTGGCCGGGTTTAACCAGTTTACGAACTGAAACCGTCATCGAGAAACTCCCTGATGGGCTGAGACGGGCTGAAACCAACTAAACCGCGAAACCGCGTCAGTTACCCCAATCGTCGTCATCGATCAAAAGATAAAAAACGAAAATTCACCAGCCGCTACGGCACGGTGGAGGCGGACAGGGCGGAGGCAGGGCTTCGAGGTATGGGCGACGAGGTAACGTACACGGCAACGGCGCGGCCTGGGCGCGGCAGGTCTCCACGACCTTGCCGGCGATCGTGGCGGACGGGCAGGTGCCGGCGCTAATTTAACTGCGGCTCTTGGTGGCGAAGGGGGCGCCGCGCGCAACGTGGTGGTCCGGCAGCTGTGGGCGCACACTCTGCAGCAAGAGGTCGAACTAATCGAGTCGCTCCTGCCCTGCTTCTGGTACACGCCGTCGACACGGAGTTCCCGGGACGGTGTACCGGCCGACGATGCCAGCGTACGCGGTCACGACGGAGAAAAAGTACGCCTTGCTCTAGGCGAACGTCGACGAGCTGAACTTGATCCAGATCGACGTCGACCTCACCCTGTTCGACGCGGCGGGCCGGCTACCGAACGGCCGCACCGGCGGCGGCGGCAGCGTGCAGTACGCGAGTTCGACCGCCGCACCGGCGGCTCAATGTTTGGCAGATGAGCGCGCTGTACGCAAGTTCAACTTTCGGGGAGTTCGACCTCCAGCGCCACCACCACGCGCCGGAGTCGATCGCGTGGACTTCGACCGGACGCGCTGGGATGGCATCGACGCGGGCGTTCAGCCCGCGGCTGCAAGCTTACGACCTTGGCGATGCCGGCGTTATCACCTTCAGCGGCGCCTACGACCTGGCGTACCTCGTCAAGATGATGCTGGGCCGCGGGTACAAGCTGCCCGTCACGACGGCGGCGTTCGAGAGCGTCGTCAAGGCCATGATCCGGAACAAGTTCTATGACGTGAAGGAGATGGCCCGCCGATGCGCAAGGGACGTCGACCTCTGCGGCGGGCTGGACCGTGTCGCGGGGAAGCACGACGTGCAGCGAGCCGTCGGGAAGGCGCAACAGGCCGGGTCCAACATCCCAGGCGTCGGGATGAGGGATCACGGTGCAAACCGGTGTAAACCGTGCAAACAACCGCACCAAACCGTCGTTTAACATGTGATGTAAACTCACGAAACCAGACCAACCCGTCGTAAACCGTAGCACACGGTCTGTGTACGGAAACCAGCAGAAACCGTCCCAAACCGTGTATGCCCAGGCTTACGTGTCCCTGTGGCGCAGTGACGCCATCGTTACATGCTAAACATCGCTCGCAGGTACCCGATGCCGTGACGAAGCAGAAGCAGCTAGCACTCATCAGTGATGGTAGCTACTACTACTAGAGTTGCCTGGCACGTGATTGTGCCATCAGTCTTTTTTTTTTTTTTTTTTAGAATTCGTGATCTTTTACAGTACAGCTGTAGTATCTGAACTCACGCACAACGCACTCCACACACACTCAACACCACACACACGCACGCCACCTGTGTGTAAGCTAGACCTAACCAGACTATACTAAGCTTCTGGACCTCCGTGAGCCTAGACCTACTGGGAAACCCCTGCGGTGGTGGGCACACCACAATACCACTGACTGAACCACGGCGGAAACGGTCCAGAAGCTAGAGCTAGGACAGACTGATTTAGGGTTCAGTCTTCTGCGAAAACCGCAGCCCACAGGACCCTCCACAAATTAATTCGGGAAAACTCCCGGGTGAGACACCGCGAGTTGATCCCAGGATCGAACTCGCGATGGATAGGTTGGCCACCGCCTGACGCTACCACTGAGCCACTGGCTCGTTCTCGATTGTGCCATCAGTCTTCAGGCCCTCTCTACGTACTAGTACTAGTAGTACGTCGAGTGTTGGTACACAGCTGACCTGACGCGTACAATCAAATGCATGTACGTTTGTATGTACAGTCTACCATGAGCAGTCAGCTCACAACACAATCCTACAAAACATTCATATTAGCTTTTGGATGAAATCCTGGATCAGGAAAACCCTAAATTAGTAGTAACCTCGCTATGCATTGAGTACTGAAAAATGGCTCCCAAGCAAGAGGAAGCCTTTTTTGAATTCAAAAACAGCATTAAAAACTTTCAGAAAACTTTAAAAAAAAATCCTGAAGAAGACTATTTTGTATTTTACCAGCGTGCAAAATCTTTAACTCAAACTATCTTGTATTTTCAGCTACGCACACATCTGAAGTAGTGCAAAATTTCAAACCAGAATCTATCAGATTTTTCGGAATAGAATTAGTTTTACTATTATTTTTATTTTTTCAATAAAAGTCATCACGGAGCCCGAGCTCCATTTGCAGTTACTGTAGTACTACTGCACTATGTAGATGGTATATTCCTTGGAACATATCGGTGGTAAATGAGAAGACTGACCACGGATTTATTTTTAAAAATTTCTCCAGATCAGTTGCATAACTTTTTTTTATTTCGACTCTTCTCCATCCATAGAGGTAATCTCCCCCATGCTACTCTTTTTTTGTCCTATTAAATTATTCAAATCTGGTGGAGCCGTTCAATTTTTTCGGAGCCCTTGATCTTGCATTTGTGTGGAAATATATGGTTGTTCTTGTTGTATTGGGGGCAATGTGACGATTCGGACCAATGAAATACCTCTTTGAGGGTGCAGGCGGCCCAACCTAGCCTTCGGTCACTTCACTTGTTAATGTCACAACACCCGTGTTTGGAGCGTTGAGCCATCACACCTCAAGGCCCCTTTCAGAGTGGCGTACATTGCCACCCCGGTCAACTTGACGAGCTTCACATTTCCAAGGAACCATAACGCATCCAATCGGGCGTTACCTAGTTCAAGCTCAGCGCCCGATATGAAAATATTTTCTAGATAGGAACCATAACGCATCGAATCGGGCGTTACCTATTTCAAGCTCAGCGCCCGATATGAAAATATTATCTAGATAGGATCATTTAGTGTTGAATTTTTAGTATCGTAGTTTAATAGTTAGCATGATTAGGAAGAGTTCTTAATGGATTTGATCCGATATGGGGGAGATCAGATAGAGGATCATACGGATGGCACACAACTCCCCCCTTTTGTAGTGTTGTTGATGATTCATCCGACGCTAGGAAAAAGGAGGACAAGGAGAAGAGGGTGCTGAAAGAATGGAGTTTGATCCGGTGAGGCTCAAGGAGAAGTTGGAGTTGGAGAGAGCAAGGTTGTCATTGTAGAAGGAGGAGGCTTGGATCAAAACAGAGTTGGAGAAGAAGAAGATGCATGATGCCCTCTTGGTGGAACAAGAAAAAGTGAATATTGCAACGTTTATCATGTTCCAAGACGCTAGCCTCTTGGATGAGCCTAGTGCAAAATGGATCCTCCACATGACGAAGAAGATCTCCGACCGCGACCTCAGCCAAAATTGACTCGCCATCATTCTTGTATCGGTCTATGTATGAACTTGTTGAACTTTTTATTTTGTGTTGAATTCGGCTCTGTACCAGACTAAATTTGAATTCGACAATGTATCGGACTACAATATAATTCGTGCGGATCGACGTTGCATGTGTTTGCATGGATTTGTCCGGAATTTTGAGGAATGCGGTTGGAGGTGGCCACATTTGGGGTTGCCCGGGCTGTGTCCACGGACACGTCTAGCAGACACTTGGGGGCCGAAGTTAGGGTGGCCGGTTGGGATGCTCTTACCAAGCTGAGGTTGACTCAAATTTTCTTGTCAAGCCTCAGTTGATTTAGGACATTGCAATTTCAAATTCAGACTTGAGAAATGCAAAGGAAAATGGTAACGATATACACGAAACGCAGGTAGTTAACATTTGGACCCGGATGCATGCACCGATCAGCTAGATGATAGGTACTGAATGGTCAAAGACTTCCCATTCAATTTGCCGAGGAGCTATTTATTGAGCTGGCTGGACATGCTAACCCACAACGTATTGGCTGCTCATCATGTGCTCCATCGCCGGTGCCGGACCATCCCCTCCACCGGAGCTCCTCTTCACCTCCTCGTGCAGCTCCATGATCAACGGCTTCCACAGCCGAACTCGGGCGTTAATGAACCAGTTCGCCACCTGACAAAACGCAGGCAAATTCACTCAAAAAGTCAGGCGAGATATTTACCTATGAACAACGATCACGCATGGTGGATATGTACTCGGAATCAATGTAGCGACGAACTTGCTACCTGGTTCCTGGTGAGCCCGCTCCTGGCGGCGAGCATGTCCTTCTCGCTGTCCTGCGGATACCTGAAGAAAAAAAACCATCAAAGATCACTGGCAGTCCAAGAAATGTAACTTCGCCCATGGTGGCATCGATCCATCTATGCACGAGCAGCTTACGGGTGGAGGAAGTTCTCCAACAACCAGGCCTTGAGCACGGACACGCTCGTCTCCGGCAGCCCGCGCTGCGGCCGCCAGTCCTTATGCGGCGGGCGGCGCCGCACCGCCAGGTGCTTCTGTATGAACGCCGACTCGTCCAAGCTGCTGCTCTGCTCCATCTTCACGGCAGAAACCATCGAAGATTCCGCCCGTTGGGGGTGGTGACTAGGGTGTCCTGCCGCCCACGCCGCCGCATGATCTCGCCAGTGATCCGCCGCCTCAGGGCGCGGTACGCCGACGACACGGCGCGGTGCGCAAACGGCGCGCAGATGCTGCCGCTGCTGCTGCTGCCTGACGGCTGCATCAGGCCGCTGAACTTGGCCGTCGTGCTCTGGAGCTCCTCCAGGCATTGGTAGTACTTCGCATCCATCTGCACATCATCAGAGAGTTATATTTCGCATGATAAATCTTGCAGTTAACTCTGTAAAAAAAGCGTGAAAAGGAAATGCTCACGAGCTGAAGGATGTTCAGGAGCTCGCCCCTGACCATGTGAGCCTCCCCCCACCGCGCGCCGCCGTGCAAATGCTCCTCGACGGAGGCCATGGACAGGTCTCTGGAGCTCACCGCGGAGCAGCTCGACGCGCCGCTGACGGGCGAGTCGTCATCGACGTCCCCGACGCCGCGCATCACGTGGCCGACGGCGTCGTTCAGCGCACGCTGCGCCACCGGCGCGTACGGCGAGCGCGCCACCACCACGGCGAAATGCACAGGCCAGAAGCGCGGCTGCGGCTGCGGGTGATACGCTTGCTGCGACTGCTGGGACAACTGCACCGCTCTGCTCGTATGCGTCACGGCGGAGCGGCTCGGTCCCGGCGAGAACTGGTCACTGCTGCTCGCCATGCTGTCGGAGGAAGAAACAGAGCACAGGACCATGGCCCGAGCATCCGACTGGCCCTGGCAGGTGAAGATCCCCGCACCGGAGCGGTCATAGCCGCTGTCCATCTCCTCCGTCGTTGGCGTCCGCGCGCTGAGGTGATCGCCGTGTGGTGGCCGCTGCGCGTGCGAAGCAGACGCGTATAGCGGGCCGGCGAGGGAGGCGAGCATCAGGTTGTTCGCCGTGAACTGCTCGCCCATATCCGCCGTCCCCGTGACACCGCCGAAGCAGACGCCATGGCCGTACCCACTGTGATCAGGCGGCGGCATGGTCGGATGGAACGGCGGCACGTCGGCGCTGAGCATGCCGCCGCCGCCGCCGCTCGCCGCGAAGTAGCCGTTCATGGCGTCCACACCAAATTGCGGAATCCACAGATTGCTGCTGCCCATCGCAGCCTCGGGAACCTCCAAGAACTGCAGCCACGGATTGCGGATGCCTGGCCCTGGAGACAGCAATCTGAATCAGATCATTGGGCACACTGTTCTTACCAAGATTCTTGACAGATAATACTACAGGATCAGGCTGTACTAGTGTACTAGTCCCCTACTAGTTAGGTACCCTTGGATTCGATATATTCATCTGCTCTTTCTAGTTTACAGTGCCACTAGAACCAACCGTGCAAACTCAACAAAGAGAAGGGAAGGTCTTCACAAAAGGAGAAATTAAGAAGGGTATAAATTCTGAAGATTCAGCACCTCAAACACACGGATCCTAAAATGGAAAGATAATCACTTCCAAATAGAATGCATACAAGGAACAAGAAAACAATTGGGGCAGGAAGCTGTTCTCACTCATCAGGTTGCGTGTAATGATCAAAGAGAAGGGGAAAAAATCATGCAAAGATCAGAGACACCAGAGAAGCAGCTCTCACCTGAGCTTGACACCGGGTCAGAGGTTTTGGCCTTGGGTTACCATCTCTCTCAGAAAAGCATTGAAGGAAGACGAAGCAATGGGAGGAAGAGGAGGAGGCCAAAGCAATGGCTCCAAAGCTTGGGTGTGCTCGGCCCTGTATGATGGGGGTTCTTTTAACAGGGTGTGGGGCTGTGGGCAAGACGCAGCAAGCTACAGGGCCACGCTCATCATCAACCTCATGCATGCAATGCAACGGAGCAAACTTTTCTTTGAGGTGAAGGGAGCATGCAAGCAACAACTTTGAGCTAACACGAGGAGAGGAGACAACAGAAAGGAGGGAAGAAAGGCATGGGCTCCGGCTCCGGTGGGAGGGAGACTAGTGTGTGTGAATGTTGTGGTGGGAGGATAATTTTGTGCAGCCTTTTCAAGGACTCTCTCTCTCTCACCCTCTGCATTCATGTTGCTCTGGCTCTGTTTATTTTTTCGTGTACCTGACCTCAGGCCACTCCATGCAAATGATCAGACAGCCAAAAGATCTGGAATCTCTGTGTGCAGGGATGCAGCAGCAGCTAGGCCGTAGATCCTGTGTTGGCAGGCGGTGTCCTGCCCTATTGCTCTCTCGT
Organism: Poa pratensis; assembly: GCA_947311845.1. Classification (NCBI taxonomy): domain Eukaryota; kingdom Viridiplantae; phylum Streptophyta; class Magnoliopsida; order Poales; family Poaceae; genus Poa; species Poa pratensis. Next base: position 33,613,104 of record CAMZMU010000033.1, on the reverse strand, counting down.
CACCACACCCTGAGACAAAAGAGTACTGCTCCCCGAAGCCACACCGCACCACTCTAGATGGCAATTTTCCCCGTGGGGGCGGATACCCGTGGGATGTACCCGCTAAGAACCGGGATGGGGGCGAATTGCCTCCATGGGGATTGTCTGATGGGTACCCGATAGCATAACGGGGCGGGTACGGTGAACAAATTCGCCCCATGGAGCCTCCACGGATACCCGCAAACTACTGACATGTGGGACCTCTGTCGATGTAGCAGCCAACCTAGCACCAGCCAGCCCAGCAACGAAGCCCAACCCACCCCGACCTAACCTAACTCAACACGAGACATCACAGAGTAACGATTCGACGCTCCACCTCGCTCGCTCGTCCTCACAGCGCCGCCGCCTCCCTATCGTTCCTCTCTCGCGTGACTTGCATCTCTCCGCCGTCTCTACGCAACCGCCATGCTTCTCCTCTCCCCTAGCTCCCTCCCACCTAGCACTGCCCTCTCCCAAGTCCTCGTCCGTCGTCCGTCGTCCGCGAGTAGCAGGCGACCAGGAGCCAGCCGACCACCTAGGTCCCAGCCGCCCTTGACCTTGTCGTCGGCAAGGAACGAAGAGCTCGTCGCCAGCGTCGTCTCTAGCCCGTCGTCGGAGTCGTCCCGCAGCGGCGTCATCTCCTTGGCGTCGCATCGAGATGCCCATGGAGACCCCAGTGGGTACCGGGTACCCGGTATTGACGGGGACGGGGGGCGTTTCCGCCCCGATAGCATTGCGGGGATTTGCGGGGACGGGTACTGGCGGGGATCGGGGCGGGGATGGTGGAGTCATCCCCGGTCATACCTGTCCCCGTTGCCACCTTGACGCACCACCACCTTTACCTTCAAGCAGGTCATTAACCACCCGGCCGTGCAGTAATCTTGTGCCCTAATAACTTATTAGAGCATCCCCTCCCCCCCCCCCCTAATTTTTTTTGTCTGTCATCTACCAAATTGTGTCCACTTTGGTGTGCCGCACACTTGCCCGACCAAATCTGGGTTCATATCCACACCGGCACCTCTAAAACTAAAATCAAAATAGACTTAATTGCAAAGACAGACCAATTTTGTACAAATTTGTTCATACAAATCTAATCTAGATCCTATGACGCCTAACTCTACGCGGCGGCGCCTCCTTGGTAGCGGGTTTGGGCGCCTCGAGCGTAGCTGCTGCAGCTTATGCCCAGGCATTTTCTGCCAAGGCGGCCTCATACACGCCCCAGATGTTGCGGTCGGGCTTCGACCAGAACCTCGTCCGCTGCTCGGCGTTCTTGTTTGGGGGTGGATACTCGTCGGTGAAGCGGTTGAGCGCCGCATCCCTCTCCTCGCGGAAGTATGTGGCCCAATATGTGTTGTTAGTGTAGAACTTGGGGTCGAGCCACAGCCGGAGCTTCTTCTTGCGGTTGTCGACCTCGCACTCGAACTCCAAGCCGGCTTTGGTGATTGGCGCCACGGGCACCCACCCAAGATGAGGGCGAAGCCTTTTGGCAACGCCGCCTTCGGTGGCGACAGGATGCCGTGCTCGGCGAAGACCTTGGCCTCATGCCAGTTGAGCCACTTCCTGTATATAATTTTTTTCATGTCTATGGCATGTGGGCTCCGCTTGTCGGAGGGCTTGTCCGGCGCCCCCGAGCAGGCGCCCAAGTTTGGAGGTCCTCTTGGGGGTGCCGGCAGAATTTGGGTTGGGTCGGACACTTGGGGGGTGTCGGTGTGGTAGTTTTTCATGTCCGCCCCCCAATGGTCCTTTGGGGGATGCTTTTGGAGGGTGCCAGTGGAGACGCTCTTGAGATGCTCTTACTCACTCTATCATAAGAGCGTCTCCACTGGCACCCCAAAGCACCCCCAAGGCCCATTGGGATGCAGGATAAGAAAAATGGCCACACCGGCACTCCGAGCGGGTCTCCAAACTTGGTGGTGGACTCGAGGCTGCCAGACAGCGCTGGGATATGTCCACTTGCGGCCAATGATAGGCGGGTCCTGCCTGTCAGCCGCACACCTGTCACATCGCGGATGTAATGGCGGAGCAGCCTTTCGAAGCAGCGCTGCCAGGCCAACGCGGCGGAGACGTGTCGCAAGCATTAAACCGGCACGCTGCCTCACAACCCACCGATCGGTTCTCGCACGCACCATCGTTTCCCGCCGCTTCCCCTTGCTTTCCCGCCCACGACCGGCTATAAAGAAGCCCCATCACGCGGTCGCTTCTCGTCGTGCTCTCCCTTCTCGCCGTAGACAAACACAACCCCCACGCACCGCCGTCGACAACATGCCACGCCGCTTAGCCACCTCCTGGGCCACACTCACCCAGGTTGCACACCGCCGTTACCCGGAGGGGGAGAAAAATCCTCCGCCATCTGACAGCGAGGACGACAGGAGAGTGATGATGAAGCGCCGGAGCCGGAGGCGCAACCGGGGCTGGAACCTCCGGTGTGGCCGAAACAGGTCACTGCGATGAACTCCATCCTCACCACGCGCGACGAGGAGACAAACCGCCAGGTGCACGTGGCCTGTGTGGAGGCGAACGCGGCGGCACATGCTGCCGCGATGCAGCAGTCGCTCGAGTCCACAGCGATCGAGGAGCATACCCGCTCCTTCATGGCCACCGAGAAGACGACACAGGAGGATCTGAACGCCATAAGGGCAGCGGGACAGGCCATTGCATGCTCATTTAGTGACAGCGCGGACGCTCACCGTCGCCGGGTGGAAGAAGCTTTCCACTAGGCCGACGTAGCACATGCGCTAGAGAGATCGCGCTGGGAGACCGAGGCATGGGAGATGACGGAGTTCAGAGTTCCTTCCCACGAGAGGACACGCCTGGTGACAGAGGCGACGACAAGGGAGGAGTTCACGATGTGCGCGAAGAGGGAGAGGCAGACGCACGAGGCGGCGGCGGAGGAGAGGCAGCTCCGCGCTTCCCAGAGCACGGGCCGCCAACAGAGGCGCCTACGTGCGCGCGCAACAGCGGCAGAGGCGCATGCCATGATGGTGATGGCAGGTCGGAGAGGCGTTGGCTGGCGTATGTCGCAGGCCGCAATGAGTCTGTCTCCCCCTCCTTTATGACGACGACGAGGTCGGCCCCTCTCACGCGGCGATGGACGGCGAGGCTGGCCCTAGCGCGCCACCTCCTCCTGTAGTTTAGATTAGTTAACTGCTAGTTTAACTCTAGATTAGTTGTATTTAAAATTTTGTTGTAATGTATCAAATTTCAATGAAAATGTGTCTTTTGTTCATAATTTGCAAAACTCGGTAAAATTTGATTTTTTTGGTTTGGGGGGTGCCGGTGTGGACAACACCCCGGGATTGGCCGGACAAGTGTCCGGTACCCCCTAAAGCGGACAAAATTTGGGGTGTGCTGGATAGAATTCCGGGGGTGACGATGGAGATGCTCTAACTTATGTGGTGCCCTATGTTTTATATTTGATCACTAATTTTGCTAATAATACATGTGTTACCTGTTCATTTCCAAAAGAAAAAACATGTGTCACCTGTTATATAAATTATATCATTAAAAACTTTATTCGAATAAGTATACCTTTGGTGAGATATGAACCATGTTTTGTTAGTCGAATTGATGGTTGAAACTAGACCTCGAAAACGTTTGCACCACCTAAATGTTGAAACTAGAAAAATTGATGGTAAAATTTAGCAGTAATCTCGCATAATCGGTACATTTGTCACGATAATTGGAAATACCCTAGCTTTTAACTTCAGGGTTTGTTTGGTTCAGAGTAAAAGTGAATGAATAACATAGGAATAGAAAATTTCATCGACGGTACTATTCATCCTTCGGTTCAATGGGGCTAACGAAAACCATAGGAACATTTTCTACCTTAGTTTTCAAGGAAAACACGATTATTTACCATCCATTTGGACCTTTTTCAAAAATCTTACGCATGAAGAATGTGACCGAGACCTGTGGTGGCATAATAATATTCTAATTATACTTTCCCATTTTGGTTTGTTTTGATTTGACCATGTTTACCAAGGTTCCTATGATTCCTATCTATGATTCCTATTCATTTGAACCAAAAAATTATGACATCTTTAATTCGTAGGATCCTCGGAACATAAAAACATTGGATTAGAGTGTCATGTCTAGTTGAATTTTGCAGGATTGGAACCTAAATAAATTTTTGCCAACGAGTGTTTAAATCACACAAAAAAATTGTAATATGAGGTTTGAGTGGATGAAAATTTCCTATAAACAAAGTGCAATGCAATCCTATGGGAAAAAAAAATCCTAAGATGCTAATCCTGTGAATCAGGCACATCGATTTTTTCGTTTGAATCAAAAGAGCCCTTTACAAAATTTCTGTATTTTTTTATCATCTGCTTTGTATTCATATATTCTATTGATGTCTGTTACTGAATTTTTTGGAATCCTGCGAAGGCCAGGTGCGTTGTAGTAGGCTTGTGTCTGTGGAGGCAGAGGCGATGGAATACAACAGCACACAGTAGAGGGAATGCAGCATTGGGAAGGTTGGTGATCAATGGTCCTGGTCGATGAGGTCAGCGAGATCTAGTAAGCAGAGCGCTCACATCCATTTATGGCCGGCAGAGAGGAACAGAGAGTAGTAACTATAGTAGCTAAACAGAGGTTCATGACCTCACGCACAGCAAAGCCCTCACTGTCCTTGCTCGTCCTCTTGGCAGGGTAAGTTTATACTACAATTACAGCGTTAAAAGCCGAGTAAATTTATTGTTTTAGTTACACGAATATAGTTTTAAGTGAAGACACGCGGCTCCATATGTTTATCTAAAACAACACATTTCCAGATTGAAGAAGGATCTTTGTAAGTAATTTAGAGAATAAAAATCCATGTCGAAAAAAAATGCAATTTTCTTGTGGAAACTATTTTGGATCAAACTTCATGCATTTTTTCGAAATGGGTAAGCGAGTTTGTTTCAGGTTTCAGGTCAAAACAATTACGGCTGGTCAAATTGCCTCTTAAGATCCATCAAGGTGTTCATTTGATTTATGTGCCGGGGGATTGGTTTTATGAAATGAAACTGGGAAGGGAACACGCGGTGCAACTTTTGTTTCGAACATAATACCATTCCACATATATTTTTTAACTATGAGTTAGCACATGTTTGTCGCGTTGTTTGTTTAGCATCCAACATTACTTCATACCATGGTATCTCATATGTTTTTGGGTCGTGGCTTGTGGGGATTGGATAAAGGTTTGCCGTCATTAATTTTGGTAGGGCATGTGGTGTTTTTTTTTTCTCCATGTAGCTATACAAAAAATAACAAGACCGGGGGGGGACTCCACCCCGGCATTGTCATTAAGGTAGAAGTGAGGACTCGAACCCGAGACCTGGCCCTTATGCGCATATGCACGGCTACCACTAGTCCACGGAAGAGTTCTCTCCATTTAGCTATACAAAATGATATTGTTTGATAAGGAAATTCAATCTTGTATGTAGGTTTTGTTCTTTTTAAATAGTTTTATTGCGTTCATGGGGTTTGTTACCCAAGGTGTAGCATAAGGGGCCGACTATCTTGGCGCCAAGAGGACCAAGTGCCTTGTAAGAAGGTTTATGTCCTCTTTCGGTGCCAGTGCCACTAATAGGTTTCTTAGTTTTCACAGTGATGTTACTTATATTTTTTCTATAATACATCATGGAAGGGTGTATCATTTTTCATAGAAAAGGTAGCCAAGCGGCTTGAACAACGTATTTCAGCTTACAACGCTAATCCGAAGACTAGACACTAAACACCACAAACACAACACAAAAGGGTCTCGTCCAAAGTATACATCGAAACCGTGTCTTGACCAATGTCTGCCATCTCTCAATAACAACATATTCATCCAAGCTCTCCTTGTCGACGTACCCTCCAACTTGAGTGCACAAAGGAGTCAGCGAGTGGGTGGTAAGATTTGATCGGTCGGTGGGAGAAGCTAGAGTTCCCCGTGCTGACGCGGGGCCAAATTAACTCCTTGCTATGGAAGAACTAGGCGAACATAGTAAAGCTTTTATTTCCTAAAGATATATGATTAGATAATTTCACCAGATCATGCACCACTTGTAAGCACAACCTACACGTGGAAGTAGTTGAGAATTGTAAGAAACTCTCTTTCCACTGAATTCTACACATTTAAAACAAGATTAAGTAGTCTTTGGAATGAAAAAAAATCTGTAAGAAAACAATCCTATCGAAAGAACTGAGATCCAACCTCACGACACAAATTAATTTGTGGAAAATGTATCCATGGTCTCTTTCTTTCCCGAATTAACCAATTAACATCTAATTTGTTTATCCATTCAGTAATCAAGAACGTCTCATTGAGCTTTTTCATTTATTTTTATTTATTTGAAAGAGAGCTTTCTCAACTTTCATGGTCTTGTTCACCTAAACGAAGTGCCAACGCCGCCACGACGCTGCGCTCGAGGTGTGGATCGCTGACCAGCTCCTGTGCGAGTGGAAGATGGAGGCCCTCCTCCATTGCCAGTTCGTCGACCTCTCCTCCGACGAGTATTGAGAGCTCGACGGCGCCGCCGCACTCGCAGGACCGGTGAGGACGTCCCGGATCCCCTTTTGCACAGGGTTAGGTTTATATTATGTGTATTTTCATGCTCTGTATGAACTGAAGATCAACTGCAATCAACGTTGTTTCTCTGGATTTTCGCGAATAACTTTTATTTTAAATTAAGATTTAGCTTAAGGGATCTGTTTTGCTAGTTCGTGTTCCGCCCTCTCTACAAGTAATTTTAAGAAAGCATGCAAAGCCTGCATGGGCTGTTGCCACTGTGCGCGCTCCCCTGCAAGGTTTTTAGCAGTAGCCCTCTAGCCTACCGCCCGGATGGCCGGATCCCAGGCCTTCCTACTAGCTATAGTAGCCTAGCAGCTACTACTTGTTCAGAGCTTCTGGGCTCTCCCTAGCCTACGATGGTGTGCGAGACGTCACTTAAATTATTGCCTGTCTGTACACCAGCCACGGGCTGAAGTGCATCAAACATTAAGTAAACAAAATTGAGGGTTATTGCTGTACATAGGGTCGTTGTTTTTAGTAAGAAAACATACTGTGATAACAATGACCGGAAGACAGGCCTTCGGCTAGCAGCGACCGAAACGGGTCGAAGCGGACGTCGGCCATGAACCGCGGCGATTCCTATTCTATCGCTCAACGCACCGGTTATCGCGGAATCGCGTACCCTCATCATTCGTCAAGCATTAACTGGGCCGGCCCACCTCGTGCGCACTGACCGGGGAAGAAGAAGAACAACGCGCGCCCACCTTGCCGCCAACGGGACGGCACGGCTGGCCGCAAGTCGCCGGCCAGGCGAGGGATGAACCTCACCGTAGCCGGCGACGACGCGGCTTGCCGCGGCGGCGTGGGTAGAGGTGAGGACAAACCTTAACTTGGGGGGAGGGTTCGTCTGAGTCAGGGGCAAGGGGATTTGAAGGAGGATGGGGGCAGCGGCGGACCGGCGGTGGGCTGCGGATGGATGAGGGCGGCGCGGCGAGGCGTGTCGGAGTGGTCGACGAAGAAGTTGGAGGCGCATCGATGGGCCTGGCCCATGCAGCTCGTGCTTCAGGCGTCAGCGGCGGCACCCCGACAGGGAGGGAGGGGGTGAATTCAGTGGTGGACTGGACATGTGCCGCTAAATTTGGGCTAGAAATGGATCGAAACGGAGGTGGCCGTTGGAGATGCCCTCATAAGCAGTTTGCCAACACGGGGTTGTCTTAAGTAGTCAAACTCATCAGTATTGACATGTTAGAAGCAGACGCGACCAATATTTCTGCCCATATTCAGGACAATATACCATTTTACTATGTGCGATGTTAATGTTACAGATCACTGAGACGAGAGCCATTGCCCAATCATCACACTCACACACGTGTCCTTCCTGACGACTCCTGAAGTGCTGTTTCAGCACATGATACATCGTGAGCTCTCTTGCTGCATTGGTTCATACGAAATTACTTGTCTAACTATGACAATGTCACCAATTTTTACCACTCAAGTCTTTCAACTCATGGAAAATGGCACACAATTCTTGGGAGCAAACCCTCAGTTAAGTAACATACAGAAACATAAGTACGTGCACTGATGATATTGCGGTTGGGATTATAGTCTCAAACTCTGGAGGCAACTAAAGTTAACAATGCATTGGTGTCAAGTACATAATCAAAGCATGTTCACACGTCAGTTAGTAACCTAGAATCATTCAGCACTAAAGAAAAAACACTTACAAGTTTCTCAATTCAAGTCAGTTCTGGAAAACCTTCGGAACCAGTACAAGCCAGTGCAACAAGGTTAAATGGTTAATGTGAATTTTGCAAGCATATGACTCAAAACACAACATGAACAGGTGCCGTGTTGCAAGAATCCAACAATGCGCGGAAAGCAAGGAATGATAAGATGCCTGTACTTGAAACAAACCAGTGAAGTCTCAACTCACACCTATGAAGCTATTACTCCTACCTATGACAATGACAAGAGAACATCGAACATAATTTTCAGTCTCAGATCAGCTCCACGTGGAAGAACAGGTAATAATATCAGAGCTGGTGTCTAAAGAATCAGGATACTAGAAGAGGCAGCCGCATGGCTCTCAATTCTGACTTCACCAAGCACTTCTCAGTTTGATACAAGCTATTCGATTCTATATACAGAATCTATAAAGGACGTACCCAGTGCTGAGAGCTCCCGCACTGTGCGGGGTCTAGGGAAGGTGTCAGTGGCAAGCCTTACCCTCACCTAGTGCAATGTGAGGAGACCGCGACTCGAACCTGGTACCTCTCGGTCACAGGCGGTGAGGCTCTACCGCTGCACCAGGTCCGCCCTTCTATATATACAGAATCTATACAAGGTGGAATTCCTCAAGAATCAGTATTTTGCATGGAATTCTTGCTTCTTTCTGTTGACATGAAGGAATTCTACTTCTACTTCTCTATGCAAATGGCAAGAACTTATTTGGCACCAGCAGGTATGCTGCTTATGGGCTTATTGAAGGCCGAATTTATTTTTTCTTATTCCCTAAAGAATTGTGGGGGTGCAGAAATAATACTATACTACATGCCTGTCAATATTAAGGCAGTGACGGGCGTTGCACCACCAGAATATGCGACTTGCTCTAACTGGAGTGAACAGGGGTAGCGTTACTTCCGTCTTCTGTCAGCACGGGGACGACCACGGCTGCTTTCTCTCTAGATGGAACACTAAGCCAATCCTTCATCGAGTCGTAAACAGTAAATCCTATGGCTACCGATGGGACAACCTGTAAGAAAAGAGAATTCAAGAAAGTTTATACTTTGACCTTGAACATAAACTGTACCATAAATGAAGATGCACATTGCTACATATGTTAATATGCATAACTATATAAATCATTAGTTACTCAATGTAGCACTTATTTTCACCTATAACATAGCGATAAGAAGAAAGTACAATGAATTTCCAATTAAAAACTTCTTAAGCATGATCATGTAGAGGGAGCAACAATCACTGGTGAAATACTCTAAGCAAAGTATGTTTGAGCATATTCTATTAACTAATTAACATAACAAATGAAACATGAACAAAACAATTTGGAGATTTGGAATGACAGTGTTCTTAAATAATAAGTAAAAAGCTGCCTAAAGTCAACTCCAAATATATAACAGATGGAAATTGCAGTGTTCCAATAGCCGGGCAGCCGCATCTGTCTTCACATTTGGCAGCGGAAAGGAGAATGATATTTTTAACTACAAGTAAATGATTAGTGGTACAAGTGTTTCACCTTCAAATAGTTGATAGATAGTCCTGAAAACAGTTGTTTCCAACCTTGATGTTTTGCTATCATAACAAGACTTCCGAATGTTCCTTTCCCATTGGCAAGGTTGGATGATGAGAACGCCTGAACCTAAAAACAATGCATCGAAATCATTCTTTAGAACAATGAAGATATTTAAGAACCACAAACAGTGAAAATATTATACCTGCATTTGCCGCCTAACAACATCAAGGGGATATGTTATTGTCTGTCCTAACAAACCAGCAACTGATCCACAAGCAAGTTTTGGTGTTATATCTTTTCTGTGCTCTTCAGGAACATGACTCTTCATCTTCTCATAAAAATAGAATTTAAGACCGGAATAAGGAAAGATTCCATATAATGATGGAGCTGGAGAGCAAGAAGCCAGTCAATATAGCAACAGAACAAAATCTTGGCCTTGAGCAAAATGTGAAATTCAAAAATACCATACCATGCCACGGTATAGGCCTTTCAAGCCATTTTGCTTGTATATTGTTTTCACACAATCAAGGATCCCTTTATAAACCTGTTCATAGGCCTTAGATTCTCTTAAACCAAGGTTCACTGCACCTTTGACCTGCAGCTGATTATTAGTCAATTAGTGTTGGATTGAGCAGTACTGTGCCACAACTGAACGAATGAGTTAATATTAACAGAAGCATACTAGAAACTAGAAGATCCCCTCAAACACTACGACACAAGTATTATGATATAGACAAAAAACAATGCTGTTAACATGTTGATGTGTGATACATCAGAAGATAATATTAAGAACCACACTGGAGAAGTGTCATTTCCTTATACAAGGAGTAAAGCCAACCTGATATGCCAACTTTGTGCGAACCAGATCAAGTGGATATGTGCATACAACTGCTGTTCCTCCAGCAATTGATCCGGCCACTAGATCAAGAATAGGCCCTTGTTCAACATTAGGAAAACCAAGAATGATCCATCGCCGATACTCTTCATAGGCCATGTAATGCAAAGCTGCATAAGGAACAATTCTAGCAACGCTGGCACCATTTCCCCTAAGGAAAAGCAGTTGAAAAGTCAAGCTTACGTTTGCACTATATATTTATGCATTCCTAGGCTACATTTACTATGGTAACTAAGAAAAGACAAACCTGTAAAATCCTAAAGGACCTTCTGTCCGATAGATTGTCCGAAAGGATCCAACCAATCCAGAACCACGGAACTCCGCTCTTCTAGTCTGAGAGCACAAAAAAGAAAATATTAGAGGATTACAGAACTACCATGCAAAGTTACAGGGAGGTGGTTGTGTACAAGCATGAATTTCGAAGTCAAAGATAACCAGACAATTTATGCTCCTACTTATAAACTCATCAATGCAACATTCTTCAGTTGCACACTATGTTCACAGACCATGTTGTTCAATACTATTATGGTACTTATTGACGTTTAAAGCCGAACCAATCTGAGCGCGTTGTTCAACAAAATTCACACCTAGCTTCGGTTTGCCTAGAGTAACACGTTACACACTAATCTCGAACCTTCATGACATCTATCCATAAATACTTGAATTTATGAAGTTACCAAATTGCATCTCTGACAGAAAGAACACGCTACAAGTTGCAAGCAACAATGCCCCAAACCTCAAAACGCTCGTACCGAATTGTCACCAAAATTCTGTGCATAGCCCACGCTCTGTAACAGTACGAAGCACCTGCCTACGGATTCCGTGCGAGTTCTACCATCCACGCCCAAAACTGAATGCAATACTACCGCCTAGAATAATATCATCTGTAACGATCACGACTCAAGAAACCCTCGCGGCATTTCAGGCAATCAGGTACCGCCGCCGGCAGGAACTACATGCCCTAGCAAGAACAGCATAGGAGCCCACCGTCCAAGATTCCTCGAGAACAGCAGCCTCACAAAATCTAATCTAACTGAATCGCGAGAAGAGTCGGAAATAACAATAGCATAGCATCAAGAATAGCATCCCCACATCCTCACACAGCAAAACGAAATCACGAAAAGTCGGAATTAACGCGGGCGGGGGCAGAGGATCGGTAACACGTGCCTGGAGGAGGATCTTGACGCGCTCGAGCGGCGCGACGGCGGACTTGGCGACGCCCCGGCGACCCCGCCGGCGATGAGCTCCCGCACGGCGAGCGGCAGCGCCCCGCCTCTCTCCGCTGCCTCCATTACGCCTCCGCCTCCGCCTGGGCCGTCCGTCCGTCCGCCGCCTCCCTCCTCGTTTCGAGCGATGGCGGAGGGAGCCCGGAGGCGCGCGCGAATTCGGCGGAGACGAAGAGGGGAAGCCTGGCAAGGCGGAGAGAGAACGGAAGAGAATGTCTGCGCTCCGTTCCGTTCCGTGCGGGCCCATATGTAAGTGGATTTCGGCGACCACGTGGAAAGCGCTTTCTTTTTTTTTGTAAGAAGTAAAGAGGGAATCGTTAGTTGTTGCGGAATTGGAGTTGGCTGGCTGGTAGCAGAGCTGCACATGAACGATCTTGCAAGATCGATGAATGTTTTAAGCATGCGCAAGTGTGAGGTTACATAATTTTGTATGCAAATAGATCTGTACTTTTGTCCTCCAACAGCACACCGAGGCCATAATATAGAATTGCCCATCGGAAACGATTTTATTCTGACAGCCTAAGTTTTTGTTAGAACTCGGTGAGCATGCAGAGGCAGGGGCTTCTCGCCTTCTCCCCATTTGGAAAAAAAATGCATCTCCCCCTTCACCTTGCAACGTTGATCCTGAGGCCGGTTGCCTTCCTATCACTTCATTCTTGGGCAATAACGTTTCTGCCGACACCTCGTTAATAGTTAACACAAGAAATGATAAAACACATTTTGAACTAAAAAAGAGTGTTATGTTTACGAAGAAATAGACCGTAGCCCCGCTATATTAATATAGCAACCAACCGATATAACAAACAAGAGTCACGAAGCGAAAAAAATGTTGGGCCAGCAACAAACACACACCCCCCTCGTAATTATGAGCTTGAATGCTCACACACTCAAGAACCCAGTGGGCAAACTTTATTGAAGGTGAACTTTCAACAAAGCGCGGCGAAACTTTCGGAATCTTGGCCCCCCTGTTTCATAGCTCGGATTGTTAGCGTGGTAGCTTTGCACTTGAACATCTTCTACTGCCAAAGCACATAAATAAAACAACAAATGCGTTGACATAGAGTAAGCAAATTAATTACTAGGCCCACATGACAGATTCACATTCGACAATTTTTGTCATGGTAGAGTCTTCTCTTCGATGCTTGATTCACAGACAACCTTTCCCGCTGAGCAACTCAATAGTATACACAACACCACCAAAGCCGAAACAGTTGAATACATCGTCACTTTGATGGATGTGAAGTCGATGAACAAAGCAAAACTCTAGAAAATTCACCTACATCTAGATGCAAGGCAATCATCTTTGATGACTAGGTAACTGACACACTCAAAATTGTGAAATTCACCGCTTCTTTTGTACACGTATCTATTAATTTGTAGTTTGGTAGCACAACATTCACACTCCATAGCGACACTATTGGTGTGTCCATGAGGCAACAAAATAGCTTGTTATATCAACACTAAAATACCTGCAAAAAATACTAAAGATAGATGCACTCACGATATAGTGTTGGATATAATGTATCTAAGGTATATACATGAATCGGGAACCAAAATTAAGATAAGTGGCATTGTACAGACCCTACATAACTATGTGATTGAGAAAAAAATCGCAATAGATTATTTCTTAATATTTCTTCGGTGTTATCAGCATAAAATAAACCATGGATTTATTTAAAAGCGAGCACAACGTCCCAGTGGCAGTAATCACCATATCAAGGTGGTAAAGCAATGCATATGACATTAGTTCCACAATGGATGGTACAATAGGTGTGGTAACATAGAAATCTTCATGTATATTTTATAGAATCTCAATGCAAATTTGTGGACTTAGATCTATCTGTCATTAATAGCTCTAGTTATATGCGTATACTATTGTAACATAACATGTTATCATTATCATCTAGCTCTTCTTTAATTGTTGTGCCACATCAGCTTTTTGCCAAAATGGATTGCATGTTACTAGCTATGTTAGTCCAGATATGAGAGTTTAAACCTACACACCTAACTAAGGCAACCGTTGTGATAATTGGTAGATAATTTAACAGCAAACAAAAATGGAACAAGTCCAAGGGAAAGCATGTGCCAAAAGAATACATTGTATAGTAATGAATTTCTAGACGGGACTTCGAATGTACTTCTAGACACAGGTGCACCAATGATGAAGATGCACCATCTGAGTGAATATTAACCATCTACGACTTATTTGTAATCTATCATAAGACAAAAAAAAGAAGTGTCATGCAAATTTTAAGAACACATGGATTATCACGGAAAGGAGGAACTAGCTGGGTTAGTAGCATTTCCGGTGCAGAATAGAATTGCACTTCTATGTACAGAAGAAAAAATGCCATAAGAGAAAAAATATTCAATACAATATCAAATTCAGGCAACATAATAGTCCGAGATTGGAACATACAAGACAAGACTAGCAACATCACATATGGATATCATGTTTGGCTATACACATCTACAAGATTCATATGGTTCGATTCAGAATAACAACACCACCCCTAAGGTTGAGATGAACATTCCTAACGCTGCAACTCCAACCATGCCTTTCCCCACCAACCACTAATCCGAGGAACTGAAAATCTAAGTGGTAATACCTGATATATTGGAGATTTTGCGGCTCATATTTTTGTGTTTTGAGTAATTCCTGGGCGCACTATCTCTGGTCGCACTACAGTTTTTGTGTGCCTTTATGTGTTGCATGCTTAGATGGAATTTGATTTTGGTGACAGAAATGATGCACTTTGTTTTAGTCTTGTTGTAGTTAATACATGTCAGTGATGGCTATTTAATTGATTGCTACCAGACAGGGCCGGTCCAACAAAAATCTGGGCTCAAGATGAATCAAAATAAATATAATTTATACTAAACTTTTATACTTCTCTATATTTAGATTTTAGCATGTACAGTATTACAAGTATAATTTTATGTTTGTTGCATAGTTTTACCACAAAACTAGAAATATTACGAACAATTAGGTGGTGTTATTTTCGTAATGAGTATTTTGTAACAAAAGTCCGTTATAGGACTTGTTTCCTACAATGCATAATCTATCTGATTTATAGTTATTTATGGTGAAGATCCGTAAAAAGTACGAGCTAACAAATATTTCAATAGCGGTTTCTAGTGTACGATTAAGTACGCATATGTATAGAAGCTTATTGACGAGCCGCCGTGCTCACCGCAATGTACTCTCGTATGAAGAGATTGCCACCTTTTGCTTCTGAGAATTCCAACTGATCGGATTTGGACCTAGTGTGCTTTTCCGATCATCAACATCGCCTACCATGTCGCTGCCAACTAGCAGGTTCGAATCTTTGTAGTGCTTCGTAGAGACTGTGTGCTCGAGGGGACATCTACTGGTCCGAGGGAGACCAAACTTTGGTCCAAATTTTCATTCCAAGCTCGTGGCACTTGCCTGAGCCCATATAGTGCCTTCTCGAGCTTGTAAACCTTCTCTTCTTCGTCTTTCTTCTCGTAGCCGAGGGGCTGTTGTACGTACACTTCCTCCGTGAGATCACCGTTGAGGAATGCGGATTTAACATCCATGTGATAAACCTTCCAATCCTCTTGTGCTTCCATAGCTAGGACCAGCCTCACGATCTCGAGTTGAGCAACTGGTGCAAACACCTCCTCATAATCAACTCCTTGATGTTGTACGTAACCCCTTGGAACGAGTCTTGCCTTGTACTTCACAACAACACCCTTCGTGTCCTTCTCCAACTTGTAAACCCACTTCAAACCAATAGGCTTATGGTTCAAAGGTCGGGTTACCAAGGTCCATTTGTTGTTGCTCTCAATCGCCTTCATCTCCTCATCCATGGCGTGCTTCCAACTTGGATCTTTGCTCGCCTCTACAAAATTTGTTGGCTCCTCGACTTTAGGAGACACAAATTGTGTCGGTGTCGATGCAATTGAGGAATGTGGCGAAGTTCTTGGCATGCTTGGCACCGGGTCATCGGCATCCGTGTCGACGGCGTAGTCGTCGTGACCATGACCATCGTCGTGTTGGTCGTTGTCGCTTTGCGCCTCGTTGTGATCATGATCACCATGCACCGCTTCATTTGCGGCGTCATTGCCAAGATCTTCACTCATGTCATCATCGTCGGTGTCCGCATCGTGGTGATCGTGATCACCTCGGTCACCTTGGTCGCGTGTGTCCTTGTTCCCAGATTGCTTCGGTGTTACCTTCTTCTCATGAAGTAGCAGCTTCCGGTTTGGCTTCGCAACCACCATTTGGGTGAGATCAGAAACTTCGGCCATTAGAAGAGCTGGATCATCATCTTCATACTTCGCCAAGTTTGCCCTCATCTCTCGCTTGTTGGGCTCCGGACATTGCTTTGCAAAGTGACCCATCGTATTGCAGTTGTAGCACTTGACCTTGGACATATCCAAGTTACGTGGCCTCTGCTCGTTAGATTGATAACCTTTGCCACACCCTTGTGGCTTGCCTTTTCCTTTGCCCTTTTAATGGTGCCCATCATGGTTTGAGTAGCTCGATTCTTCACCATCACGCCTTCCATTGCTGCTTGGGGCTTCCCAGTCAGCGCGTGAGTAGAGGAGTTGATCGCCGTCTCCTCCATGGCCTTTCCGACAACCACGAGAATTTTCTTCTCACGTCCGCAAGTGTCCGATCGCCTCCGTTATGGTCATGTTCTCGATGTCGGTGAGCTGCTCAAGTGTGCCGATGATGTACGTGAATTTATCAGTAACTAAGCTGAAAAACTTTTCCACGACATCGATTCATCGAGCTTTGCACCAAGTGCGCGGATCTCTCCTACCAACGTGGTGAGACGCATGGCGTAGTCGTTCACCAATTCCGTTTCCTCCGTCTGCAACTTGTGAAGTTGGCGCTTCAGCACTTGTGCCCGAGCCTTTGTGACACGATCTTCTCCAATCCTCATCTCCCTGATTATGTCCCACGCCTCTCTTGTTGTCTCGAACTCTGCCAATGTCATCAGCACAGAATCCAGAACAGACTGGGCTATGGCGGCTATGGCACCTTCGTCGCACTCGTCGTCCACTGCATCGTCGGTGATTGCCTGCCACACTCGGAGTGATCGGAGAATAATCTTCATCTTCACCGCCCAAACACCGTAGTTGGTGTCGGTCAGCATCGGGTACTGCACCGGGATATTGCGGTGCGCCATTACGTTGGCACCGCTCACCCTGTTCGTTGCTGTCTTCTTGGCCTCCTTCACGATCTTGTCGCCGTTCTTGTTTGCCTTGGAGCCGTTTCTCTTTTCCTCGGACTTGACGGACTCAGCATCGTTGATGTCGCCCATCGTCTTGTCGTCAAGACTTTGATATTAATTGTTCGATTTAGAGGATCAAATCGATGCCGCCGGTTGGCGACTTGCGAACATAGCGATGGAACGAAAAACACACGCAGATCGGAAACGATTTTTGGATCGCCATAGACACGTATCGTGCCTGTCCTTACTCTCTTTATTTCTTCTGTGATTTTTGTTATGTTTACAAGTCACTGTTTTTTGCGAAACACATTACAAATGCAGACGCTCACATACACATGCACACACTCAACCCTATGAACGCACGCACGCACACTCTATCCCTATGAGCACCTCCGAAAGACTGAGCCGGCGGGTCAAGTCTTGAGATTGACGAAGTCACCATAGGTGTCTCACTGTCGACGGGAATGTCGCCTCCCACTGAAGAATATTCTGACTAAATGAGAAACACCAGTATTAAACCTGTGGTTTGAACTCTGATGGGTTGGGGTACAACAACCCTCCTAACCATCTTGCCACAGGCAAGTTCTCTATTTACAAGCCACCTTGTCAATGTATTAATACACGTCCACACAGGGACAAGTCAGGACTTGGACTAGAAATCCTAGTTCTACTATGACTCGTACTACTTATTCCTAATCGTGTTCCTAGGTGAACATGGGCAACAATGAGGTTAACATCTACAGCAGCAAGAGCCTGGACGAAATTTTCTTGCTGAAGCCATGCACCAACGAGAGTACGGCTTTCTCCGGCAAGGAGTTCCCGCTGAACCGGTGCACCAGCAAGAGCATGGTGGGCATCAACGGCAAGCAGGAGTCTTCGATGAAGCTGTGCCTAAACGAAAGAATGAACATGGAGGCGCTCATCGCAGAGGAGCAGTGTTCGCTGAAGCTGTGTCCCACCGAGAGAATGAGCAGGAATGCGGAGACCGGCGAGGAGGAGTGCTCGCTGCAGATTAGGATGACTCCAACCATGCGACGCATCGAGTCCGTTTGTGTCCGGATGGCAAAAATCAGCCCCAACCATGCGACACAACCAGTCCGCTGGTCCGTTTTGTGTCCTTTTTGTGTCTGGGCCGACGCATTCCTAGCCCAACTTTGGGTCAGTTTTGCATCGTGGACGGACAGAAACGGAGCGAGAGAAGCGTCCGCCGAGTCCGCGCACGTACTCCCCTGTCCGCGTGCTACCCCACATGGCAGCCACACAAATCTCTCTCCACTCCATCTCTCTCCTCCGTCTCTCTCCCGATTTGCTTTTCCCCTTTTGGCATCTCTTCCTCGCCGCCACACCACTCGCCCGTGCGGCCATGGCGGGTGCCCCACCAAAAGGAAGGCACCGACGGCGGGACATCTGCATGCTCTCAGGGCAGGCGCCTCAAAGAGGAAGGCGGGTGACTACTGTTTCCAGGGAGATATTGCGGCGACGGACGCTGTCTTCTTCGAGGAGGTGGACAAATGTGTTGATGCTACCGTGGAAGCCGGCGAGACAAAATCGTTGCAGTTCTGGGGTAATTTCTTGGACGATTCTGAGGATGAAGAGGTTGATGAGGAGGAAAGGGATGACAACGAGGAAGAAGACAGCTCCGACGGTAATGAATAATCTCGGACGAGGAGTTCCAGTTGACGTTGGCCGAGAACAACAAAATAGTTACCAAATACATCGAGGGTATGTTTGTTGATCGTGAACTCGTGATTGGTGACTTTCTAAATCCATGGATATCTTTTTGTGTTCCGATGATGAAGGCGAGGAAGACGAGGTCACCCTAAATGATGCCAGGTTTGATGCCCTGGAATGAAACTGAGATGATGATACAATTGTATTGGTACACCAGTGCTTCGATGTGCTATCTACCTAACCTACTGTTTTATCTACCCATGTAAACGATGCAGCGCTCCTCTATGTTATGGAGTGGGAGACTTGTATTCTTTAGGTGTAATCATAGGATCATGTCACAAAAATCAGATTTAAAAATTGTAAAAAAATCTGAAAAAGTTACACAACATACCCACGGGCTGTTTGTACAACTTAAAAAATTCAGCTCAAAATTTGATCTACAGTTAGAGAAAAAAATGCTAAATTATACTGTGAATAGTGTCAGATTTGAGTTTCACACTATTCACACAGAAATTTCTCTTTTTTTGCCTCTCTAAGTATAGGTCGAATTTGAAGCAGAATTTTTTTGATGTTGCATATATAACATAGATGTGTGTTGCCAATTCTTTTGATAATATTTGAACATGTTTTGTCCATTAAAAAAAATTAATTTCATGGATCCTATCTAATGCTAGAGCCTACCCAAGTCTCCCCCATGTTATGGATCCCCTTCATACCTTCATGATGCTGTGAAGTTGCTATCAAGTTCTGTAACCTTATTAGAGGCAATGCTAAGCAAATGATGTGTGTTAGCTTGCTAGTGTGTTGCAGCTCTGTTCTCTATTAGTATAATCCTATGTTTTTCATGCGGAAGAGGTGCCTTTTTTTTTTGCTTTACTGGTTGTGAATCATTTCGTTCTTGCTATTTACATATATTTTTTCATTTGAAATGTTTGTTACGTCCTTCTACTATTGAAGGGTTTGGTTTAGTTGGAGTGAATTCATAAACCTATTTCTTATTACCTCTGTTCCATAATTCTTATTGTGGTGTTAAACTAAATCATGAAATGGAGGGTGTACTAATTATTGCCCAAAGTTAAAAAAATGCCCGCTATTTTTGCGAGTGAACTCCCCCAATCAAAAATTCTACTCGTCAAAGTGGGTGGAAGGAGGTAGCGACGAGGGAGGTAGGAGTCGCATCGCCGGTTAGTGGCGGCAAGGGGTGTTGCTGGCGCATCCAGGAGAGGGATATTAGTCATGATCGTTACAAAAATTGGAAGTGAGACCAAAATTTCTCAAATTGTATCGTGTTAGACTGATATTAGTCAAATTACTGGCCTTTATCGGAATGTTGTACATATGCTATATAACAAGTGATGTTGGGACTAGGAATAGGACACAGTTGTACACTACTTTCAGTATGGCAATCATCGAGTAATGTGCATTAGCACCATACATCTCACCGAGCAATGTGAAATAGCAACCATACATCACACAAGAGGGTCAAAATTGTGTCGTCTTCCCTCGATCCTTTCAACCAACCATACGATGAACAATGTGTATCAGCTCGGTTATTAGTCTTACCAGGGAAACGTCTTCGTAGCAAGTACAAGAGTAACCGAGAGAGAGAAAGACTGATCACAAACCGAATCCAATTAGACAAAATTACTAAGACAACCACTCATTCCTGCTTCTTCGGATACTGAGGTAACTGCGGTAATGCTTCGGTAGAGTAACTGGCCTACTACCGACAACTGTGATTGTATCCGATTGCCTCTCAGCTTTGGCCTGCAACAGCAAATACCCTTCACGACACTTTCTGAAGGACTGCTAAGTTTCTTTGGTTCTCGGCTCTTCATCAAGCAGAAAATAATACTCAACACGCTTGTCACCGAGTTCATCGAACGTCTCTTCAAAATGAGTGCTCTATTCCTAGAGTTCATTTTCCTATTGAATTTGTGAATTATCTTCTCCTATAGAGGCAGAAAATGGCATCGAAAACTGCAAGATAGAGAAGAATCTACGATGTAACATAAAGTGACATCAGCACATAAGGGAACACTTCTAGTGGGAGCCCAATTCGCGTCTTTCCCACCAGGCCTGGGCCAAACAATAACTAGTCCCGGAGCAAACTAAATATTATAATTTGTACTAAATTTTCAAAAAATATATATTTTTTGCGTACTACAATATAAATGACTATAACTTTCTATTATTTATTTGCAATATTGACCATAAATAAATATTGTTGATTTTTTTGTAATGTTCATTTTTATACGATTGTAATGAATATCTTCAAACAAACTTGACAGTGCTGAAGATAAATTGTAGTTTACAACAAAATTTTGTTCTCAAACTACGTTCAATTCTGTAAACTATATAGTCTATACGTATCCAGGGCAAAAATATCTTAGAATTATGACGTAAGAACTATCTTAATACTATTTTCTAGTATATGACTTCAGTAACTATATTTACTGAGAATTCTAGAAAGTAAAATATATTATTATTATTCTTTATTGACATTTTCTAGGTAAAACGTGTCTTATATATAAGTTGAAATTTGTGCATGCTACCTATATTTATAAACAAGTCGCTTGTAGTTATAATCAACGAACATAAAATGGTGCATATTCTACTAGATAGACGTACAATTAAATTAATTTCTTGCATGTAATGTCGTGTTTTATCATGTAGCTTACACATGGCCCTCTACTAGTTTCTAAAATAAAATGTCATCTTGTTAGCATAGATTTCAGTACGATCTAATGAACATTATGTCGCCGATCTGATTTATGAGCTTCTACATGGTACAAGGTTAATGCAATAGACCTTCTCTAGCAAATCGAGAATCTTATTTATTTAATATATTCAATAATGGTGTTCAGGTGTACTAGATAATTTTATTAATATCGTAGTCAGGCACCTCGTCAGGCAAACAAAGCCTAATTACCTACCTTGTTTCTGTGCCATCACATCGCCTATAATTGCAAGCACAACACATAGAGGAGCAGCCATTCAATGGAGTTGAACCTCACAAAAACTAGGAGAAACACAAAACTCACCATAGGGCAACCTGGGGTACCAGCTACACCTATCTACAAGGTGAAATGGTTCAGAAGTTCGTAGTCGACAATCTCTGCAGTTCAACATTCAATGAATTAAATACCATCACTAACAAGGAGACACTATGTACAAACTCATGCAAGGCTAAACCACGCGCACCGCTCTCCATGACGAAAATCAATAAAATTCTAGCAAAAATAAAACAAATCGCTCCCTGTCCTTGTATCTGCGTAACAGAAATCAATTGTTTAGGCAATAGCCAAATCCATCTCAGAACGCAACTCAAATCATCAGAACTAAGGATTTGGGCAAATCATCGAAACTAAAGGGTTTGGGCGTCCAAATCCCATCCCAACATGCAACACATTGAACAATACAGAAACTGTAGGGCGGCTAGGGATACTGCACATAGGATATAACTCAACACGAGAAGAATGATACTCGCTCAGTACCATAAT
This sequence comes from Poa pratensis, assembly GCA_947311845.1. NCBI lineage: Eukaryota > Viridiplantae > Streptophyta > Magnoliopsida > Poales > Poaceae > Poa > Poa pratensis. Next base: position 33,590,859 of record CAMZMU010000033.1, on the reverse strand, counting down.
ATAAGATCTTTTAGGCATTCCAATACGGATTACATACGGCGCAAAATGAATGAATGTAGACACTAAAATATGTCTATGTACAATCGTATATAACCCGCATTGCAATATCTAAACATCTTATATTACGGTATAGACTATAGAGGGACTGAGGGAGTATATGTCAAATCCATGGGTGTAGTTTTTTTTCCACCTTTTTTTTTTGCGAGATTACAGATGCAGATTACATCGAGTAGGCAGAAGAAATCAAGCAGAAAAAACACATTACACATCGATTCTTCTGCGTCGACGTCGCCGGTGAAGAAGACGCATCGGATACGCGCCGCCGCCACTGCTTCGAAACCTTGGAACAGAAGCATCCCCCAGGCGGACGGGAAGTTTCCGAAACTCGAACCTCGAAAGGCCTCCATCCAGCTCCATCGTCGTCGTCGTCGCTCGCGCCATGAGCACCTGCAATCAAAGGGTCAACCAGATCCGCCGCAAGCAGATCTGGAGGGGGGAACTCCGCGCACGGCGACCCCGGAGGGCCGCGAGCACGAAGAAGAGGGCGCCGCTCCGCCATGGACCTCCACGGAGCTCCACTGCCAGAGGGGACGAACGCCGCCCGCAAACACACCGCCGACGAAGCCACCGCCTCCAAGCCGCCGCCAGCTGAAGCCCTACTACTACCTACACTATTTACACACCGGGATCCGGCGATTCCCCAGCCTCCCGCCGCCGAAGCGGCCGGCAGAGGCGAGGAATCGCACGGATCCGCGGCGGCGAGGTGGGAGCAGCGGGGGGGGGGGGGGGGGGGGGGGGGTGCACAAATCGCCTTTCTCCTTGCGGGAGAGAGAGGGACCGGTCCAAGGTTCGGTCTCTCCGGTAGTTTTTTTTTTTTCCACCTTGTCTATCAAATCCACAAGCGTCAAAGCGCACTACGAGGGAGGGTTCAGAACTTAATCTCTTAAGCAAATTGCTCCCTCTCCGTTTCTATCAGAACCTAGGGTTGGAGTATCGGACATCGCAATCCGTAGCAAACTTTGAGAGAGAGAATGGGGATTTACATGCGTGTCCAACCTTCTTTGATATTTGTGCACTGGCTTCTAGACATCGTAGACGATCTCTAATGGGGCACATTATTCAATTATCTAAAAAGAAATATCTAATTAATGGAACACATGCCCATTGGCATGTTTTAGCAGTTCAACCTAATTATAGACCGTTCCGAGACATATGCTGCCATTGTTGTTCACTGCAATGGGAAACATGAGGAAAAGTCCGGAGCAATGGCTAAGCGCTAGGCGTGCCTAAATAGAGCGTTAATGGAGCAGCGGACACTGTGGGGGCGTACCCAAACGTCCTTGCATAACACTGCTGTTGGATTATTAGGCATAATTTCATGATTAATTCCAGAATATAAAGCATGATCGCAAGAGCTACTAACATGTTAATCTCGAAAATACTAGACGTATTAATTAACATGAACAGCAGCAAGACATCTACGAACACAGCCATCGGAACGTGACGAACGTACCGAACAATTGTAGATGAAGTAGTCGTTGGAGCAGCGACGGCAGCAGCTTGAGCGGCGACGGTAGCAGCTCGAAGAAGACGACGTTGGAGACGAGTCGCCCGCGGACCCGGAGATCGTCCAGGAAGTCGAGCCGTGATGAAGAACTTGAAAGCAGTCGCGCGGGCGCTTCCCAAAAACCTTATTCGCCCTCTCCCGTACAGGATCACAAGGACAAGTGGTTCCGGAGACCTGCTGTCCCGTTCGCCGGTGCACGCCGGCGCACGGGATGGAGTAGACTACGGTGGCGGCGCAAGGCACGAGATTGGCAAAACCTAGATTGGTTCGGTGTGTGACGGCGCACGCAGTGCAAGGCAATATATAGTGCGGTTCGGGAAACCCTAACGGGTACAACGTGGGCCGGCCACGTCGCACACGTTCGAGTCGGTTACAGCAGCCCACGATCCGGTAGCGATCCGAATTGGCTAAGCTGTACACGTACGCTAACACGACTCGATTTTCCTGAACAGCAAAAATATAGGCATCGGCTCGGCTCATTCCCGCAACCCGCGGTCGTGTCGTGACGAGACGGACGGACGGCGGCGGAGGAGGAGGAGGAGTGCGCACGAGAGAGCCTTCTGTTCTCAACTAGCACACCAAGTGGTACAACACTCCACCTATAAGGTGGTGTTTGTCTCCTCCAACTAGCAATGTGGGACTAAACTTTAGCACCACATTGCACCTCCAAAATTCTGCCATGCACATGGGCCAATTTGAGATTTCAGAATTGCTTATTGGGCTGCCCAAATGGGCCCAAATTCTAACAATCCCCCACCAGATCTCAAATTCCCATTTAGAGATTTTGCCAAACCTCGTTTCTTGTTTATATACCAGTGTTTCAGCAGAGACTGTTAAGTTGAACTTCCGCCTAGAGCTTCAAGCTACATCTACCAGCAACTTGAACAATGGACGAACCTTGAATTGCAAGTTTGGTGCCAATAGACTTCACTCAAAGTCATAACCAGTACGTGGCTGCCAGTAGCCTACCCCGCGGGTGGAGCATATGCGTCATACTCCCTGGTCTCTTCATGAGCTTACTAGAGATCACCCAAATCTCATAGACTGCGACGTTTAACAGTCGGACTCATATAGGTGTGTTCTTTCAAGGTCGCTCTGTAGGATAGCACCTTTGCTACGAATAGCCAACAGAAACACATTAAGGCATATTGCCAACCTGCCTTACAGAATGTGAGAGTTATGCATCTTCCCACGGAGAGGGTTATAAAATAACTCTCCTCTGTTAAACCACTAGCTTGTTCTTCCCAGGTCCTAATTCACGGGATCTCCGATCACATAGGTTGGGTTACCACTATGGTGTAACGCTCACGGGTCTCAACCCCATCTCCTCGATGCACTATCTATCACATTACGTGATAGTCCCTTCGTAAAGGGATCTGCCAGGTTTTTGTCTGTTTGAATATAACTAACAGTTATTACTCCGGAGTTTCTCATTTTCCTGACAGACTTCAAGCGTCTTTTGACGTGTCTTGATGACTTCGCATTATCCTTAGCACTGTTCACTTTCATGATAACCGTTTGGTTGTCACAGTTCATAAGGATGGCCGGTAATGGTTTCTCAACCACCGGCAAGTCCATCAAGAGCTCACGCAGCCATTCTGCCTCAACAGAAGCTGTATCTAAAGCAGTAAGTTCTGCTTCCATGGTTGACCTCGTCAAAATGGTCTGTTTGCAAGACCTCCATGACACTGCGCCACCTCCAAGAATAAATGCATATCCACTTGTGGCGTAGAGCTCATCAACATCTGAGATCCAGTTCGCATCACAGTATCCCTCAAGCACCGCAGGGTGCCCTGAATAGTGAATCCCATAACTCATTGTACCGTTCAGATAGCGCATGACCCTTTCAAGTGCATGCCAATGATCAATACCCGGGTTAGACATGAACCTGCTCAACTTGCTCACAGCAAAAGAGATATCAGGTCTCGTCGCGCTCGCAAGGTACATGAGTGAACCGATCACTTGAGAATATCTTAATTGATCTCTCGTTTCCTTTTTGTTCTTTCTGAGTGTCACACTGGGATCATAGGGTGTTGGAGAAGGCTTGCTGTCTATATAACCAAAGCGGCTCAAGACCTTCTCAACATAGTGTGATTGCGTTAACGTAATCCCACTCTCATCCCTAATCAGCTTAATGTTCAGGATCACATCAGCTTGTCCCAGATCTTTCATATCAAAGCTCTTTGACAGAAAGACTTGACCTCATTTATCACTATCATGCTTGTACCGAAAATAAGTATGTCATCAACATACAAGCATAATATAACACTATCGCCCCCACCATGGCGATAATACACACCTGTCAGCCTCATTAATGGCAAAGCCTGCAGAAGTTAAAGTTCTGTCAAACTTCTCATGCCATTGCTTAGGTGCTTGCTTCAGCCCATACAAAGATTTTAACAATTTGCACACCTTTCTCTCTTCACCTTTTACTACAAACCCATCAGGCTGATCCATATAGATTTCCTCTTCCAACTCTCCGTTAAGGAAAGCTGTCTTTACGTCCATTTGATGAACGATAAGACCATAGGAGGCAGCCAGGGAAAGTAGTACTCGAATGGTGGTGAGTCTAGCAACAGGTGAATAGGTGTCAAAGTAATCTTCGCCTTCGCGCTGGGTGTAGCCCTTGGCTACAAGCCGTGCCTTGTACTTCTCAATAGTACCATCAGGCCTTAGCTTCTTCTTGAACACCCACTTACAACCCACAGGTTTGCAGCCGTAGGGTCGTTCAGATAATTCCCAAGTTCCATTAGAAAGAATCGAGTCCATCTCATTATGGACAGCTTCTTTCCAGTCATCAGCATCAGGAGATGCAAATGCCTCTGCAATGGACGTGGGAGTATTGTCCACAAGGTACACAATGAAATCATCACCAAAGGATTTTTCAGTCCTCTGTCTCTTGCTCCTCTTGGGAGCTGATTCATTGTCATCCTTCTCAAGGACTTCCTCAACAAGTGGTTGTTCAGAATGATCAACAGATGTACTAGGTTCAGCAAATATCTCAGAAGAAATTCTAGCAATGCTATGCATATCCTTCATAGGAAACGTGTTCTCAAAAAATGTTGCATCACGAGATTCCAAAATAGTATCAACATGCATATCAGGTATCTCAGATTTAACCACTAAAAATCTATAGCAAATGCTCCGCTGAGCATAACCTAGAAAGACACAATCCACTGTCTTCGGTCCAAGTTTTCGTTTCTTAGGAATTGGAACATTGACTTTCGCCAAACATCCCCAAGTACGAAAATAAGAAAGTGATGGTTTTCTCCCAGACCACTCCTCGTAAGGTGTCTTCTCTTTATCCTTGTTAGGAACTCTATTCAGGACATGACACGAAGTCAACAAAGCCTCCCCCCACCATGCCTTAGATAAACCAGCAGTGTCCAACATGGCGTTCACCAAGTCGGTCAGCGTGCGGTTTTTCCTCTCGGCAACCCCGTTTGATTGGGGCGAATAGGGAGGCGTCCTCTCATGAATAATACCATGTTCCTCACAGAATTCATCAAATACGTTGGAGAAATACTCGCCACCACGATCTGACCTAAGACGTTTGATCTTTCTCTCTAATTGATTTTCTACTTCAGCTTTATAGATTTTAAAGTAGTCTAAAGCTTCATCTTTAGTGTGCAACAAATATACATAACAGAACCTAGTAGCATCATCGATTAAAGTCATGAAATATCTCTTATCACCTTTTGTCAACACGCCATTCATCTCACATAGATCCGAATGTACGAGTTCTAGAGGTGCCAAGTTTCTCTCCTCGGCTGCCTTGTGAGGCTTTCGAGGTTGCTTAGATTGCACACAGCTATGGCACTTAGAACCTTTGGCAATGGTGAAAGTAGGAATTAAACTCAAACTGGAAAGTCTACTCATTAAACCAAAATTAACATGACATAAACGAGAGTGCCAAACATTAGCATCCGAATCCACACTGCCACAAATATGGTTTACTGACTTATTACAAAAATCCGATAATGAAAAGCGGAACAAGCCTCCGCACTCATACCCTTTACCAATAAATTGTCCAAACTTTGACACAACTACTTTATTGGACTCCAAGACTAATTTAAACCCATCTCTGCATAGAAGGGAGCCGCTAACAAGATTCTTGTTCATAGTAGGGACATGCTGCACGTTCCTCAGCTGCACGATCTTCCCCGAAGTAAACTTCAGATCTACCGTGCCAACACCACGAACAGAAGCATGTGATCCATTCCCCATTAAGACGCTTGAATCTGCGACCTGATAAGAAGTGAACATAGAGATGTCAGCACATACATGAACATTAGCACCCGTATCAATCCACCAACATGGAGATTGAAATACTGAAAGCACAATCGGTAAATTACCGTACCCATCAGCATTGCTAGCGGTCACGACGTTGACATGCTTTGGCGCCTTCCCTTTCTTGTCTGCACGATCTGGGCAGTCCACAGAGAAGTGTCCGGGCTCTCCACAAGTGTAGCACTTTAGCTCAGATTTGTTCAGCATCTTCTTCTTCTTCTTGAAAGAAGTAGTCTTGGTAGGCATGTTGAAGGAAGGCTTGCTCTTTGCCTTGCTCTTGCCATGGTGAAAGTTCTTCTGCACCATGTTGGCGCTAGACTGACCTTCACCACCTCTCTCAGCAGTGTCCTTAGCCCGAGCCTTCTCCTCAACATCAAGAGACGCTATCAGGTTTTCAACCGATATCTCCTGTCTCTTGTGTTTGAGAGTTGTGGCGAAGTTCCTCCATGAAGAGGGCAACTTTGCAATAATGCATCCAGCCACAAACTTGTCAGGTAAGGCACACTTAGCGTGCTCAAGCTCCTTAGCAATGCACTGTATCTCATGAGCCTGTTCGACTACAGAACGGTTGTTAGCCATCCTGAAGTCATGGAAGCTCTCCATGATGTACAGTTCACTGCCAGCATCTGCTACACCGAACTTAGCGTTCAGTGCCTCCCAGAGCTCTTTGGCATCTGTAATGTGCATGTACACATCAAACAGCTTGTTGCTAAGAGCACTCAGAACGAGTCCCACAAAGGCAGTATTGGTTTCCTTGAACTTGTTCTGATCCTCGTCAGATATAGTTCCTTCAGGTAAACCCTCACTAGCCTCGAACACTTTCAGAGATCGCAACCACAGTGTGGTCTTGTACTGCCATCTCTTAAAGTCCACACCGGTAAACTTGTCCGGCCTCAGCGCATCAGATAGATGTCCCATGTTTAACTCAGGAAATTGCCTATAACAAAATAAGGTTTTTGGATTGTTGGATTATTAGGCATAATTTCCATGATTAATTCCAGAATATAAAGCATGATCGCAAGAGCTACTAACATGTTAATCTCGAAAATACTAGACGTATTAATTAACATGAACAGCAGCAAGACATCTACGAACACAGCCATCGGAACGTGACGAACGTACCGAACAATTGTAGATGAAGTAGTCGTTGGAGCAGCGACGGCAGCAGCTTGAGCGGCGACGGTAGCAGCTCGAAGAAGACGACGTTGGAGACGAGTCGCCCGCGGACCCGGAGATCGTCCAGGAAGTCGAGCCGTGATGAAGAACTTGAAAGCAGTCGCGCGGGCGCTTCCCAAAAACCTTATTCGCCCTCTCCCGTACAGGATCACAAGGACAAGTGGTTCCGGAGACCTGCTGTCCCGTTCGCCGGTGCACGCCGGCGCACGGGATGGAGTAGACTACGGTGGCGGCGCAAGGCACGAGATTGGCAAAACCTAGATTGGTTCGGTGTGTGACGGCGCACGTAGTGCAAGGCAATATATAGTGCGGTTCAGGAAACCCTAACGGGTACAACGTGGGCCGGCCACGTCGCACACGTTCGAGTCGGTTACAGCAGCCCACGATCCGGTAGCGATCCGAATTGGCTAAGCTGTACACGTACGCTAACACGACTCGATTTTCCTGAACAGAAAAAATATAGGCATCGGCTCGGCTCATTCCCGCAACCCGCGGCGTGTCGTGTCGTGACGAGACGGACGGACGGCGGAGGAGGAGTGCGCACGAGAGAGCCTTATGTTCTCAACTAGCACACCTAGTGGTACAACACTCTAGGTGGTGTTTGTCTCCTCCAACTAGCAATGTGGGACTAAATTTTAGCACCACATTGCACCTCCAAATTCTGCCATGCACATGTGCCAATTTGAGATTTCAGATTTGCTTATATGGGCTGCCCACAATGGGCCCAATATTCTAACAACTACTCTCTGCTCGGCGGAGCTCCTGGTACTAGGATCCGTTGGTCACTACGAGCCGGGACGAAGGACGCTCGACCATTGTAGTACTTGTAACCAGGCGGCTGCTCCGGCTCCGTGCCCAACTGAAACAACACCATCCTCTGGCCAATTTCAAGTCTCCCTTCTATCCTGCGAACGTACAGTCCGTGGTCGCTGAAGCTCAACAACACGCGCCCCCCTGGCAAGTGGGCGGCACCGCCCTCTTCAGATTCCGAAAACCACCCATCCCACTCGAAGCTTGAGCCGTAAGTTATCACGCAAGGCGGCGTCGAGTTCACCAGCCTGCAGAAGAGTACCCTCTCTCGCCTTAGTGGATCCTGCTGCAGGCGCACGGTCGCCTCCGATGTGATCTTCTCCGTTGCCGGATCAAAGCACTCGAGCTTCTCATGTCGCCTGTGTTTCACATAGTTGCGCGAGGGCCAGTACACTACCCTGTCAATGTACAAAGGATTGCCGTATGCTTGGCCATGTACCGCGTGGGCCACATCCACCCTCCTCCAGCCCTTGCCTCCTCCGACTGTGTACACTTGCAGTCTTGGTCTCCCGGCGCGCTGTTTGTGAGAAAGTTATGGTGTACGATCTTGTATTGCCTGGTGGCAGCATCGAAGCCGAAGCAGTAGGCCCCAGGGTTGATGGTCCACCTTACCACCCCCGACGCCTCTGGCGGTAGTGGCACCGCGAGCGACTCGCCCGTGAAGGGCTCTACGATCTTGATGGAGCTCTGGCCGGCTTCCAGGAAGCAGAGCAGGCCATTGCACGCGCCTATCAAGTCGTCCCACCTGCCGGCTGTGAGCTCGGCCTTGAGCCGCCAGTGCTCGTCGAAGAGGAAGCCGCGGCCGTTGCGCGGATCCTGGCGGCTACCGTAGGTGAATCCAGGAAAGAAGACGATGGTGTGGGTCGGGGGCGACTTTGGTTCGTACACCATGTGCTCTTGGATGAATTTGGGATCAGAGATGATGTCCCTCCATTCTTTGCAGACGCGGCGGAGGCGCCGGAGGTCGCTCCCAGGGAGGCGAACGAGGATGCTGGCCAGGATATCTTGTGGCAGCAAGAGGAACGTGGGTGTGGTTGCCCTTGCTTTTTTCTTGAGGGCTACTTTGATTCATAGGATAGGAAAAATGTAGAACATGAAATCTATGGGATTGGGATGGCATGTCCAAGTGAAACCTATAGGAAGATGGATTCTCTTTGATTCCTATGAGATTAATCTCTACTATTATTATTAAACAATCAAACATTATCTTTCCTACAGGTACCCCATCTAACGTACACAGAACAACGCTGAGCAATTACAACCTCAGGATGAGTCCCACAAATTTGGATCTAACCGTCGAGATTACAACTAACCCTCACCAAGAGTACGATTAGCAATTTTCGGTAGCAGACGAAAACTCTGCCATCCGCGTCTGCACTGTTCAGCTACGGGAAAAAGGGCGCAATAAACGGCTCCGCATTAGTTGTTCAACTAAATAACGAAAGAGAAAGAATTATGCTAAATCAGCGGAGATCACGTCAATTGGTCCCGTCGCCGTTCAGCGTTGCCGTCAGGCTACCCTGAAGTTAGATGCCGCCGCCCAGACTGTCCTCCGCCATCGCTGCCCTGCGAAGCCGACCACGTCCGCGCAGATGAGCTCCTAGCCAACACAGGTACATGCTCTTCTCTTCTGCTCAATATATGGCCAATTACATTCGAACTAATCTGGATGACCTGCTTCATACTCGCCATCCAGACTCGTGAGGCTTTCAGACGGCGCAGCCCAGAGCGTCCTGCTCCATCACCGCCCTGCGCAGCCAACGACGTCTGCATCAACGCAGGTGCAGGCTCTTCTCTTCTACGCAATATGTGGCAAACTCCATTCCAATTAATCTGGATGTCTTTCGTCAGCGTCGTCGTCCAGACGCTATCCCTGCAGTGAGACGCCGCCACCGCCTGTGCTGCGCCATCGCCGCCTTGCGCAGCCGAAGACGTCGGCGCCAACAAGCTCCTCGGCAACACAGGTGCCTGTACCAAAATAACACAGTATGACGGTACACATATTAAAATTAATTGCTTCCCTCATTCCTGTCAGATGTGCATCTTATAACAATGATCTGATCGGTAGATGCATCATTTGTGATTTCAGTATAATACAGAAACAAGAATGTAAACATGAATTTATAGGATCTACCTTTGTGACTTTAATATGAATTTGATAATAAAAGAATGTGTAACCAATAAATATGGTTTAACAATACTATTTGAATCTGTAGGATTTAGCTTCAGCAAATTAACATGTAGAAATTTTGCTGCCCGGAGAATTGTTCATCAATATCAAGAACTATATCAATATACTAAAGAATCAATTGGTCATCAGTAGCAAAAATTATATCAATCATATGATATGTGAAACATCACCGGTTCTACGGCTCATCCCAATCTATAGTTCTATACTCACAAACTGAATGGAATGGTTAACCCTCTCCCACTGACAGAAGATGAATGTTGCTTTGCGCTCAAATACTAGAAGTAAGCTAACATTTTACATAAGTGTGGCCCGATCATTGGGGTAAGTGCATTTGTGCTACCCTTTCCACTAAGAACTTGGAAACCTACAATGGTTGTAGCAGTTCAAGGATAAACATTATTTAGAGGTAACAGATATGAGTGAAAAAACACTTTCTGTAAAGACTCATTCGTATAATTGAGCCTTTCCCAACTACTGAATCACATTTCCTATAACTGTAGGTCCAAGGTAAAATATATCGCTAGCATACCTCAATGCCCATGTCAATGCTCATGCTGGCACCCCACTCACCAGACGCTTGTCCTGCAAAATTCTGACCCGGTGCTTCATCGCCTACATGCAGAAAATCGATCAGTATAATAAACAGTTGAGCCTAAGCTGAATCAGAAAATCAGCCACCACAACCAAATCAAGAAATCAACAAACATAACCAAAATCATGCAGATAGTGTTGGAGTAGGCTGTAGTTTTGTAGTATTTTAGGGTGCTATGTGTAAAGTGTTGAGAAGAATCGAGAATTAGAGAGAAGCTCCAGAACTCCTCCTTATCCCCCATCGACCTGTACCTAAGTTGTATTGAGAAATTATTGAGTGAATCAAAGTAAGCTTCCCTAAATTTCTACATGGTATCAGAGCAGGACGAATCCGGTGCAATTTTCCTGCGATCTTGAGCGGATTTTAGGCCTCCCGCGAGGAATCGGATCGAGCGGAGCCGTAGAGGGTGCTGTGTCGCCTGCGGAGATTGGTCGCCAGTGGAGAGCTGCTCAAGTTGAAGTCACCTCTGCTGCCCTATCTTTCTCCTTGAGTTCCGTTGCTGCTCCTGCCGCCGGCGAGCGTCTGTAAAGGAGCCGTGCTAGGATTGACGTTGGTGCGACTTGGTGTTCGCCTGTGCGACCAGAGCGAAGCTAAGTTTTTTCTGTCCGCACCTACCAACTGCTTGTGTGCATCTGAGAAACTAGTACATCCGATTGCCACCAAAACTAGTACTACTTGTTCGTGGCTTGAAAAAGGAGTCCTGTGAAGCTGCTTTTACATGTGGTGATTGAGCGGGAGTAACCAGAAGGCACAACTACTGATTTATTCTTGCTCTTGGGTATTACTAGCAGTTCAACTTCAGAGTGTACTTGTTCATTGTTGTATTTTCTGAGCTGTGAATAATGTCAGATGCAAACAAAGGCAAGTCAGGTGATTCAAGTATGGAGAGAATGTATGAAATCTTCAGCAAACTATTGGAGCACCAGGAAGAACAAGCCAAGGTATTCCTGAAGCTGTAAAGTATGCACTTGAGCCCAACCCTGTCAAATTATCCGGTCCTGGAAATTATGTCAGTTGGAGGCGTCATGCTCAGTTAATTCTGAGCTCTCATGGTTACGAATCTTTGCTTGTTGATGATGAGGAAAAACTGAAGAGCGGTGACACTTCTTCTAGACAGATTAATGATCGGGTTTTGGTTTGGTTATTGGGAACTATGGAGCCCATTGTGCGCCAACAGGTTGAGATCATGACAACTGTATTTGAGGTATGGACTGCATTAGAAAAGCAGTTTGCTGGTAAATCAAATAAAATGCAGGCCACTCGCATTATGGAGGAACTCACTCACCTGAGTCAAGGCACACAATCTGTAACCGAGTATGCTGGCGAGGTGAAACGTTTATACAGGGATCTGTATTATTATCACCCCTTCAACCCTGTTGATAAGAATGATTTAGCCATCCATCATAAATGGTTTGAGTCACTTGTTGCCAAGGTTTTCCTCGATGGACTAAACCAGGAATTTAATCTCCGTCGTCAGCTTATTTTCTCTCAAACTGTGTGGCCCAGCCTTGATGATATCATTTCTAGTGTCCTTGAGGAAGAGACACGGTTGGCTCATTCTAAGGAAGATAACCTGCAAGGTGGGGATGATCGTGCAGCTCTGTCTATGCGACCTCGTCATGCTGCAAGGTCCTTCAGTAAAACGGACAGGAGTAAATTCTATTGTGATCATTGTAAAATGAATGGGCACACTAAGGACAAGTGTTTTGAACTTCATGGTTTTCCATCTTGGTGGGATAAAGGGAGACCTCGGCCAGGGGGAGCTCAAGCAGCAGGTAAACGACAAGCTAACCACATCACATCCGTGCAGGACTCACCAGTGGTAGATGCACAAGCTCTTGAGGAATTCAGTTCCAAGCTAAGACTCTCTGAAGGCACTTCCTCCTCCCAGGGTCCCTCTAAGGCTGAATCCAGTCTCCTAGCCACTTCATCTCAAGGTAAAGAATGTAATCATGCATATACTGCCACATCAAAATCAAAGCCTTGGATTATTGACACGGGAGCCACTAATCATATGACAGGAGCTTCTGAACTATTCTCTACATATACTCCTTGTTCTGGTAAGGACAAGGTACGTGTAGCTGATGGATCCATGGCACCTATTGTAGGACGTGGATCCATTAGATGCACCAAGACATTGTCCTTATCTCCTGTTTTACACGTCCCTAAATTTCCAGTTAACCTATTATCTGTTAGCTCTATTAATAAAACCCTTAACTGTAGGAGTTGGTTTGATCCTACTTGTTGTGCTTTTCAGGAGCTAGGAACTGGGAGACTTTTGGGGACTGGGACCGAGCATGATGGACTCTATTACCTTAATGATGGAAGTGATGAAGTTGCCCTTGTATCTTCTTTGTCTCCTGGTCAGGAGCTTCTACTTCATCATCGCAGGCTTGGCCATCTTTCTTTTGCAGTCTTATCTCGTATGTATCCTACTTTGTTCAAGTCGTGTCCTAAAGAACTTCTGGTATGTGATGCTTGTGAGCTGGCTAAACATACCAGAGGTCCTTATCCTAGTGTCGGTCTGAGGAGCAACAAACCATTTGAAATAATCCATTCAGATGTTTGGGGACCCTGTGAGGTCAAGTCTATCTTAGGATACAGATGGTTTGTAACCTTTATCGACTGTTTTAGCCGTTATACTTGGCTTTACCTTTTAAAACACAAGAGTGATGTTTTGTCTGTGTTCAAAGATCTGTGTGCTCTTATAAAAAACCAGCATGCCACAACAGTTAAGATTTTACGTTCAGATAATGGCACCGAATATATTAATATGGAATTTGGTCAATTTCTAGCCTTAAATGGTATAGAACACCAAACTTCTTGTGTCAACACCCCTGAGCAAAATGGTGTCGCAGAGCGTAAAAATAGGCACTTACTGGAGGTTGCACGCTCACTTATGTTTACAACAAATGTACCTAAGTTTCTTTGGGGAGAAGCAATAAAAACGGCTACATATTTGATAAATCGTATGCCTCTCCGTGTCTTAGGATATAAAACTCCTGCTGAGTGTCTTTTAAACTCAAATGAATTTATAGTCCCTCCAAAGGTGTTTGGATGTGTTTGTTTTGTGCATGATTATAGAAATTCTGTTGGGAAATTAGATCCACGGGCCATTAAATGTGTGTTTGTAGGCTATTCACCATCAAAAAAGGGATACAGGTGTTGGTGTCCCTCAGAACGTAGATTCTTTGTAAGCATGGATGTAACCTTTCGTGAACATGAGTCGTATTATGGCCCAGCAAGTAGCACTGGCATTACCTTGGCTACACCTGAAGTGCAACAAGAAGGGGGCATGAGGATACCATGAACCCAATTCTTGTTCCTTCTTCAGGTGGCTCTTTTATTCATAACAATGCTCAAAGTCAGGGGGAGGAAAAAGATGATGATAGTGACTCTCGCCATGGTGATACAGGAGATGCAACGAGGGACTTATCACTTCCATTACAAGGTACAGAGTCTCCCATGCATGAGGGTCCAGGTATCGACACTAACTCTTCTAGTTCTGAAGCTCCTACTAGCACTACAAGGCAGAGTGATGACCAATCAACTACTCATATCCATCATGATGCCCCTCAAAATAATTCTCCTATTGCCTTGAGAAAACCAACTAGAACCCGAAATACTCCAGGATATCTCAAAGACTATGTTGGGTATAAACATGATATAGCTAACTTTGTTTCCTATAAGTACTGTAGTCCTTCCTTCAGAAGCTTCATTGCCTCTTTAGACTCGGTTTCTATACCATCTCGCTGGGAAATAGCCATAGAGGACCCAAAATGGAAGGATGCCATGCTTGATGAGATGAAAGCTTTGGAAAAGAACAAAACTTGGGAGCTCGTGGATCTACCACCAGGTAAGCATCCTGTAGGATGTAAATGGGTATTCACCATTAAACATACTCCAGAGGGAAAGGTGGATAGATATAAAGCTCGTTTAGTGGCCAAGGGTTATACACAAACCTATGGGATTGACTATGAAGAAACCTTTGCACCTGTGGCAAAGATGAATTCAGTCAGGACTCTTATTTCCTGTGCTATTAATCTTGACTGGGACATTTACCAAATGGATGTTAAAAACGCCTTCCTTCATGGAGACCTTCAAGAGGAAGTATATATGCATATTCCTCCCGGTTTTGAATCAAGTCAAACTAACGGAAAGGTGCTACGTCTACATCGGTCATTATATGGCTTGAAACAATCACCACGGGCTTGGTTCGATCGATTCAGACAAGCCATGTTGAACAGGGGCTATCATCAAAGCAATGCCGATCATACACTATTCTACCAACATGCAAATGACAAGGTAGCAATATTGATAGTATATGTTGATGACATTGTAATTACAGGGGATGACTCGCAGGAGATTATAAATCTAAAGCGGTATTTGGCACAAAAGTTTGAAGTAAAAGACTTGGGCCACTTGAGGTATTTTCTTGGTATAGAAGTCTCACGGGGATCAAAGGGCATATTCTTGTCACAAAGGAAATATGTCCTAGATTTACTTAAGGAAACTGGTATGCACGGGTCACGACCTGCAGCTACACCGATTGAGCAAAATCATCGATTAAGTGGTGATTTTGGGGCTTCGGTTGATAGGGAACGCTACCAAAGGCTAGTAGGAAGGCTAATTTATCTTTCACATACACGTCCAGATATAGCTTATGCTGTCAGTGTGGTGAGCCAATTTATGCATGATCCAAAAATAGCACATATGGAGGCTGTCTATAGAATTTTACGGTATCTAAAGGGAAGTCCAGGAAAAGGTCTCCTGTATACAAAACAAGGAGAGTTACAGGTTGAATGTTATACTGACGCGGATTGGGCAGGTTCACTCGAAGACCGGAGATCAACATCTGGGTATTGCACATTTGTTGGAGGGAATCTTGTCTCATGGCGTAGCAAGAAGCAGAGTGTGGTAGCTCGATCAACCGCAGAAGCCGAATTCAGATCCATGGCCCAAGGTATATGTGAACTGTTATGGCTGAAGATACTTCTAACAGAGCTAAAGCTGTATAAATGTAAGCCCCTGATGCTCTATTGTGATAATAAAGCTGCTATCGATATTGCTAATAACCCTGTTCAACATGACAGAACAAAACATGTTGAAATTGATAGACATTTCATCAAAGAAAAGTTGGATAGAGGATTAATATGTTTACCATATATTACATCAGCTAGTCAAGTGGCAGATGTACTTACAAAAGGGTTGCCTGAAAAGTTATTTTCTACATTTTGTAGCAAGATGGGTCTATATGATGTATTTGCCCCATCTTGAGGGGGAGTGTTGGAGTAGGTTGTAGTTTTGTAGTATTTTAGGGTGCTATGTGTAAAGTGTTGAGAAGAATCGAGAATTAGAGAGAAGCTCCAGAACTCCTCCTTATCCCCCATCGACCTGTACCTAAGTTGTATTGAGAAATTATTGAGTGAATCAAAGTAAGCTTCCCTAAATTTCTACAGATAGTCATAATCATCATCTACGTGCACGGGTACGAAATTCACAGCTTTCTGAACCAAAGTCAGTAACAATTTGCGAACCAAAGAATCCTGTACATCCTCCTTTAATACTATTGCAAGAAAGAAAAAGATGCAGAGAAAGAATGAAAGATTTTACCTTCGCTTGAGAGGATGAACCGGCCCAGATGTAGTCGCTGGACGGCAGGCTGGAGAGTAGACGTGGAGCAGGGGTTCCGACCGGAGTAGTCGTCGCTGGTCGTGGGTAGTCGGAGGAAGCACCAATCACAGGAGGTCTGTGTGGAGGAGGGTCTTTTTGCCGATGCAGGCCGTGGGTCACCGGTCGCCGGAGGTCCATCTGGAGGCGCCGATCGCCCGAGAGGCGAGATGGGGGAGAACTGCAGCCGCGTGCCGCAGGGAGGAGGGATGGGGGAGGAGGAGCACAGAGGCTGCTGGTGTCCGGTCAACAGGGCCGAAGAGCGGACGCGAGAAGTCGAGGCGGAGGGAGCCGGTGCTGTCTGTCGAGGCGGCAACGAAGGACGGGGAGAGAACTTGGGTGAGAGCAGACAAGAAGGTGCTGGGTCGGGTGAGGCGTGGGGAAAGCGGGGATGACGAGACTGGAGTGATGCGAGGTGCAGCCAGGTGTCTCTGAGCCACTTATTACATCCGTCCTCCACTCCTCCGTTGGTAAACTTTAGATAAAATATATTTTTTTTTTTGCAAAAAGGACATGGCATTAAAAGAAACACCAAACAGTACAAAACACGTCAACAAAAAAAAAATTACAACGAAATCATTGAGATGCCCTTCGTCTTCAACCTCCAGACCGTGTCGACGGCGCGCCGCCGCTGCCGCTCCACCGTGAGCCGGCCTGACGTTGTTGGTTGCGGACGGGAAGCCGCCGAACGGGTCTAGAAGACCACATCCGTCCCGGAGACGAAGAAGAAGGAAGAACCGTCGATGAAGCTCTTTGACGATCCGGAGAACGCCACCGCCAGAAGAAATCGTCGAGACCACACCACTCCCACAGGCTTCTCGACGTTGCCGCCGAGATGGGACTGAAACCGGGGAGACCTTATTAAACGAGACGCCGCCGCCGCCGCCATCTGAGTGCCGCCCCAACAAACCTTGACCCAAACACCCGAAAACAGAGCCCTCCCGCCGACGAGGGCCGAGATCCACCGTGCCTCCATAATCTAATTACTTCTCAAACATAAACGTTATCATATTGCTTTTGTTAGGGGTTGACAAATCTATTCTGATTATTTTCAGAAACACTTGTTTTCTTACAGTTTTCATCGTTTTTGTTAGGGCACTAACCAATGAGCTTTCTCGCCTAGATTGATTGTTGGAGATGAGGGCTTAGTGCAGTTTATAGCAACAAAAGCAGAAATGTGGTTGGTTAGTATGAACTGGAGCTTGCTTATGCACAACGCCGTAGCTAGAGGCGTAACTTTGATTAAATAAGCATAATAAGTTGTGATGCTAATTGGGACCAAGTTGAGAGCAATATTGGCGGGTTGAAGTGCTCCGAATAGACATATATGAACACATGAAAGGATTTTCTAATTATGTTTCTTTAGCCATTGATCTTAGAATAAACCGTTGTTTACTTGAATGAAAGGATTTTCTGCTGAAATGCGGAAGGTCGAATGAATTTTTACATAAATCACAAAATAAAAAATGGTTTTATATAATTTATCTTGTGATAAGTATGTGCCTATATATATTTTTAACGTATGCTAAGTAGAGCTTGAGTTGTTTAAAAAAAGAGCTTGATTGTAATATTTCATAATAACACTATAATATGCTACTTGTAATGTTATTTATAGATTCAGATTTATTTATTCATAAGTCATTCACTCTAATTGTAATTTATTGTAGCTGGTGTAGCCACATTCTTTCTCTTTTAAGAGACCATGCACCTAAGTAGGTACAAAATTTGTGTATCGTCATATTTTATTTCATTTTTCTAGAAGTTGTCTTCACATTGCTCTGCTGCATTTTGGTGAACAAGTGCATGCATTTGAGTTGTCAGACTTGTATATAACATATTCGAATTACTTAAAAGGTAACTCATTAAAAAGAGAAATTCCATTCAAACGAACATATGTCGTTTTATATTTTGGAGACGTGTGTTGCGCGTGCAAAGCAACTAGTTCCTATAGGATGTGATCCTATGAATCAAACAACTTCCATAGAAAAATTTCCTATAGGAACCAATCTTTTAAAAATCCTATACCATTCCTTTGAATCAAAGGGGCCCTGAAACCCTGTCGACGCGGACGCATCGCCGTTCGCCTCCACATCCGATATACTAGCTTAGATGTGAAATTCATTGCGGGAGACGAGAATTGGGATTGACAACCTTTGAAATTTTCAATCCACTAATAACTTGTCAACAAATTAGATGGAAGCCACGCCAAAAAAATCCGGAGACGACCCGGAGTCTTTATGCCAGAAGATTTGCTAGATTTTGACGAAAACAAGATGATTTGCTAGAGTTTGTTACCATGCGTGAGACGATGAGAGATTTGGTTAGGATTGATGTCTGATACCGATACGTTTGGGCTTGCTAGAAGGAAAGTTACAGTTCCTCTCTATATGGCATTTCACTTGTGAATTGTGATGGCAGGGGAAGAAGCTGCAGTTACCAGTTTTTATGCCAGTTCAAAGCCGTGGCTGTACGACTGAATAGATGTGGCATTGGCATCACGAGGACTGTAATTTCTTTTGTCGCTTACAAGAACTATTACTATTAAGCACTGTAATTAAAAGGGCAGGTGATCGATGGACAGATCAGAAACAAACATTTTAGGAGTGGGGATGAAAATACTTTTAGCTGCACCACCAGTCAGCCAGTCGCCACTATCTCCTCATTTTAGTTGCCAACTGAGCATCCTGGCTATTGATGATCAGTGGGTTGGCAATGACAACTGTGCTTCGCTGGGTTACTAAACCTCTCCCACCTTATCCGCTCCGCTACAGTAGAGAGAGGCGGAAAAGGAGGCGACCGCGCGTGCTTGCTCCCGCCGG
Source organism: Poa pratensis (assembly GCA_947311845.1). Lineage (NCBI taxonomy): Eukaryota > Viridiplantae > Streptophyta > Magnoliopsida > Poales > Poaceae > Poa > Poa pratensis. The sequence continues at coordinate 33,571,744 of CAMZMU010000033.1, read as the reverse complement.
CGAATCCGCCGCTCCCCTCTGCCTCCGGCCGCCGTTCAGGCGCTGTGAGGTAGGGGGGAGTCCCGGAGGCTGCCGTGCGTGTATTGTTAGGTGTAGCTGTTAGGTGTGCGTGCCCGGACGGCGCTGCCGAAGACGGAGATGGTGGCGTCGGTGTGGTGGGCGAGGTGCTTCCCCTCCTTTCTCCGTTCCGGCCTCGGTGCCGGGGAGGCCGTGAAGCTTCGTCGGGCGCTCTCCTCCTCCCTTGCTTCTCCGGCCGGCCGTGGCGGCGAGGGGAGAAGCTGGAGGTGGTCAGGCTTCCGTTTTTGTTGCAGGTGGTGCTGCTGGTCTCCTCTGGTGTTTCTGCTCTGGCCTGCCGTGGTGGTGAGGTGAGTGGGCTCTGGAGGTGGTGTGGTGTTGGTGCTGGTGGTCTTGGTCGCCGGCGTCTCGGCTGGAAGTTGGGTGGAGGTGGGGAGTTGGCGCTGCGGCCGTGGTCGTTCATCGAGGTCAGATTCCGGTGCTTCGCGGCGGATGGATTTTGCGGCCTTCTACAACGTGTGGGTGTGCCTTCTTCCCAGCGGACGGTGGTACGGCGTCGTCGCCGGCGACTAGGAGCTTTGGGTGCGGCTGAGGATCCAATCGAGTTTCTTCACAGTGGCTTAGGGTGCTTTCTGCACTTTTATGGGGTCTCTTTGTAATTTTCTGTTTCTTTGGAGACCTGTCTGTAAAGTGCTGAGCCTCCTTTTATATGAATTGGATCCTTCCTTCAAAAAAAAAAAAGACAACTGTGCTTCAAGATTAATTTTCTTTGAACAAAAAAAAGAAGAGTGAATATCAACAGGAAACCATCAAAAGGGTACAATTAAGAGAGTGGATTTCCCAGGATTTTTCACCTTACAATTAAGATTATTATTTTTTGAACAAAAAAAAAAGATTAATCCTTCTGTGGTGGCAGGGGCAGAAGCTGCAGTTACCAGTTTTATGCCAGTTCAGATGAGCACCAAGAAGAATTGGCATGCATACTTCACTTTGCAAGTAGGCAACATGTATAGACTCCCAGTATCAATTTGTATACATAGCTGGGATTTTTCTTTTCATTTTATCTAAAATAGAATTGTCATGTGTGTGATTTACATAACGTTGCAATTCTGAATGATTTTTTTTTAGAAACAAGGGGCAAAAGATTTGCCCCATTTTCTTTATTAAGAGAGAGTTAGGGCATAGTGTTCGGGCAACATCAAAAATACATTACAACAAAGGATTACTCTCCCGGCATTAATTCTCCAAGATGTTTTGCCCCCGCAATCACCCACAACTTCGCCTCATTCTTGATCTTTGAGAAGATTCCAATAGACGATGCGTGCTTGTTACGGAACACACGAGCGTTCCGCTCGTTCCAAATTTCCCAAGAGATGAGGAGGACTAGGGAAGTCATTGCCTTGCGGTTGATCATACCGACACCGGACATATGCCGCCACCAATCCTTGATGGAAAGATCCGGCCAAGGTGAGAGGTCAAGGTGTTGAAGCCCGAGCCAAACTTTTAAGAGGGTCCAAATCCGAGTGGTGAAACGATAATGGACTAGGAGGTGAGAGGCCGATTCGGGCACCCTTTTACAAAGCGGGCAAAGACCACAATTTGGGCGACCCCGGCGCGCCAAACGATCCGCCGTCGAAAGGCGGTTTTGTAGAGCAAGCCAAGCGAAGAACTTCGTTTTGGGTGGCGCCCAAGCTTTCCAAACCAAGGTGTTCATGTCGGAGGAGTGAGCCCCATAGAATTGCGCCTTGTAGGCCGTCTTCGCCGAATAAACACCATTTACGGAGAGCTTCCACAAAATGGTGTCCTCCAAATTGTCCTCAAGGGCACGCTTTGAAGCTTGACCCATAGGTCCACATATTGGCGCGCATGGTGGATGATGAAGTCTTGGGTCATGGCGATTTTCCCAATCCAAGCATCATTGAGGAGGGCTTGAGAAATAGACCATTTCTTGTTAGAGGAGAGATCGAAAATGAGAGGAGCAATATTTCTAGGCTTCTCTCCCTCAAGCCAAGGGGCCTCCCAAAAAGATGTTCTTTTCCCATTCCCAACCGTGATTGTTGTGGAAGCATAGAAAAGATCCATATCCTCTTTGGTGCAAGGGTTAGTGGATCCGGCCCAAATCTTGTTGGGGTCTCTCCAATGGAGCCAAGGCCATCTCAATCGCAAGGCCCGCGCGAACTTGTCGGAGTGAAGAATCCCTAGCCCCCCAAGAGATGTGGGGCGGCAAACGGTCTCCCAATTTACTTTACATTGGCCTCCCGAAACCTTGTCGGTTCCCGTCCAAAGGAAAGCGCGATCAATCTTTTTAAGAGAGGTAAGGAGACCCGGAGGGACAATGAGGGGCATCAAGAAGTAAATGGCTTGTGAAGTGAGGACCGATTTAACAAGAGTTCCTCTCCCGGCAATGTTCATGAAGCGCCCATGCCAAGCGGGTATCTTTCCCACACACTTGTCTTCGAGCGATTGGAAATCAACTTTTCGAAGACGCCAAACCGAGAGAGGGAGGCCAAGGAATATCAAAGGGAAAGTGGCCCTCACCACCGGTAGGCCCTCAAGGATGGCGTCAAGGTCAACTTGTCCGCAATGGATAGGCACAACGGAGCTTTTTTGAAAGTTTGTGCAAAGGCCCGTCACAACACCGAAGTCATTAAGGATTTCCGCAAGGTTTTGGATGTCCTCTTTTATTAGTGCCACGAAAATGGCCGCATCATCCGCATAAAGAGAGGTCCTCAAGATGGTTCCCCTCCCTCTAATCTTGTGGAGGAGACCAAGCCGAGTTGCCACTTCAAGAATTTGTTGTAGAGGATCAATCGCAATCACGAATAGGAGAGGTGAAAGGGGGTCCCCTTGACGAAGGCCACGACCATGCCGGATGGGGAGGCCGGCGATACCGTTGAGAAGAATGCGCGAGGACGAGGTGGAGAACAAAGCGGTGATCCAATTTCGAAATTTGCTTGGGAAGCCCCTCCGTTGGAGGAGATCGAGGATGTAATCCCACCGGATGGAGTCGAAGGCCTTTCGTATGTCCAACTTGAAGATGAGAGACGGTGTCTTGCTCTTGTGAAGTCTCCGGGCTAGGTTCTTGACATAGAGGAAGTTATCGTGAATGCTCCGCTTTTTAATGAAGGCACTTTGCGCGTGTGAGACGAGGTCGTTCATGTGCGGTCCTAGCCGGAGCGCAAGCATCTTGGCAATTATCTTGGTGACGGCGTGGATGAGGCTAATAGGCCTATAGTCGGAGATCTCTTCCGCCCCATCCTTTTTTGGCAAGAGGACAACTTTTGCGGAGTTTAGCCAATGTAGGTTGTTGGTATGAAGGTTGTCAAAATTTTGAATGACCCTCATAACATCCACCCGAACAATGCCCCAACATCGCTTGAAGAAGGCACCGGTGAAGCCATCCGGGTCGGGAGCCTTGTCACTTGGCATTTGGTTGATCGCGTTCTTGACTTCCTCTTCGGAGAAGGGAGCGGCCAAAGCATCAAGGTCCGGATTTTCGAAGTTTAACTCCTCCCACTTAAAGTCAAGAGATCTTGGCTCCCCTTTGCCAATGGTTGCGGTAAAATGGTCATGGATGATGTCCTCTTTGTGTTCATGCCCCGTCACCCAACCATTGTTGCACTTGAGATGGTAGATGTGGTTTTTCCGTCGACGCCAATTTACTTTTAGGTGGAATTTTTTTGTGTTGGCATCACCCTCTTTTAGGTTCGCAATCCTTGAACATTGTTTCTTTCTCGCTCTCTCAAGAATGGACAAGCTAAGAACTTTCCGCTTAAGCCTAGCATGGATCTCTCTTTCTTCATTTGAGAGGGTTCTTGTCTCTTGCGCAATGTCAAGTTGTAGGATGACAAGAAGGGCCGCATGGAGAAGGACCTTAGGCTTGGAGAAGAGACGGCGACTCCATTTCGCAAGGCAAGCACCAAGCCTCTTTAGCTTATGGAACAAAACGTGGTAGGGTTCCGTGTGAGCTATAGGCATGTCCCAAGAGTTCTTCACAATCTCATCGAACCCCGGTAACTTTAACCAAAAATTTTCGAAGCGGAAGGTTCTTGGTTTATAGGGACCGGAATCATCGGCGAGGAGCAAGGGGCAATGATCCGACAACGAAGAGGAAAGAGCATGGAGCACATGTGTACCAAACCGAAGGTCCCATTCCGGATTGCAAAAGATGGCATCAAGCTTGCAAAGAGTAGGATCTTGTCTCCCGTTACTCCAAGTGAAACGCCTATTTTGGAGGTGCACCTCATTGAGTACACAAGCACTAAGTGTGTTGCGAAAACGCGCGATGCAGCCCCGGTTGACATTTCTTTTGTTCTTATCTCTCGCACGATAGATTTGGTTGAAGTCACCGAGAACAAGCCAACGGGATCCTTGCGGTGGCTTTTGGGCAACCAACTCGGCGAAGAAATCATCTTTGCGGTTAGCGGCCGTCGGGCGATAGACGGTGGTGATGCGGAAGTCGCAATCTCCGTTGATGACATGGACGGTAGCCGAGAGACAAAATTCGGTAGCAACAATATCGGAGATTTGAACCGATGAATCATCCCATAACAGTAAGATGCCTCCTCTAGTACCAATGGCCGGCCTCTCAGCAAAACCTTTCAAACGGTTGCCTCCAATGAAGAAAACATCAGAAGCACTAACAGATTGCAGTTTAGTCTCTTATAGGCAAATCACCTGACAAGATGAGGAGCTAATAGTCTCGTTTACAGCAGCCTTACGATCATCGTCATTCAAACCTCTAACATTCCAGGAAAGCAAATTAATGAGGGTCTCTAATATTAGGAAACTTTTAAAAGGAGCAACAACAGAACAGAGCCGGATCATGCATCGGCAGTGGCCACCGCATCAGCGTCCGCATCCGCGTCCAGACCCTGGGCACCCCCATGTCCAATGAGTGCTTCTTCTATAGCGACGTCTTCCGGCGAGTCGAGCTTGAACAGAGCCCGGAGAGCAGCGATGACTTGAGGCTGGACCTGGTCCTTGAACATGTCAGCAAACTTGGCGAGGGCATTCTCGCTGCGTCGAACGAGCGACCGCGTCCGTGCCAGGCAATTCTGAATGATCAAATCAGAACTAATCACCATTGCACTGGTTTTTCCAACAGCTCATCATTCCACATACAGACCACTATGTCAGCAACAGATCAACAACAGCATGGCAGAGTAAGTATACAACCTGTAAACTTACAGACCTTCCGAGGCCCTGAGTGGCTGACCAGACATAGAATGCTTAATGTCTTGCTTTCAGCCAGGATAGCTACGAATCGTTTCTTCCATTAACACACATGGACAGAAATAAAAGGAGAACACATCTGTCTATATTCAGATCATGATGGATCTGAGTTCATTGGACTTTTCTTCCAGAAAGCACGGTACCATAATGCTTGCACTCAGTATGGCCAGGATAGTTACTAATTGCTCCTTCCATTTAACACATGTGCAAAAAAAAAAATCAAGGACACATCTGCCTATATTCAGATTTCGATGAACCTGAGTTCTCGGATTTTTCTTCCAGAAAGCACGAGCTCTTGGAGTACAAGAGTAAACTTAATCCAATGCATGAAAAGTTGGCGCCGTGGCTCTTTTGCTAGATCGTTATTAGGCCGAGCGATTCTTAGTTAGCGAATAGACATCGGTGTTTGTTGCTGACAGTCCTGTCAGAAGCTTTCTTTACCCCTTAGGTTGCGCACTGTTTTTGCTTTGGTGTCATGTGACACATCTCGTTCTGTAGTATTTGGGGGTTTGTGAAACGAGTTTGGTACGCCAATACGCTTTTACGGTTTCCATGTTTTCCACTTTTCCTCCGTACACATATGAAAGCAGCCATATATTGAACGCAAAATCTAATTATTGCCTGGGCTCCGTCTTGTCTTACGCGGTGCTCACCCCTCGCGGCCGTCCGATCGGAACGAGCGACGGAGATTCGCCCGCAACGCATCGGCACGTCCGGACAATTCCCCACCGCGATTCGTTCCTCTCATGTTCTCGCCTCGTGTTTCTCCCTCTTCTCCCCTTCGCCCCCGCGGAGAAGTCGCCATCCCCATCGCCGGCGATTTGTCCGTCGGAGAGACAAATCCAGCGGAGGGCTTGCGCGCTGACTTCGTTCGTCGACTGGTGCGAGTCGATTTGACGGCGCAAACCTAGCTCGAATCAGAAATCTGAGGGAAGCAGGGGGTCGGCGGAAGGGAACGGCGGGGGAAGAGGTGCTGCTGGGCTACTCTACGACCATTATCTCGACCATCTGACCAAGGGAACGGCGGATCATCTTTGTGTTTCTCCCGTAAGGTGAGTGGTGCTCAAACCTAGCCTCTTGCATGCGATTTGTCACACATGCGTGATGCGTCCCCTAGTGGCGATGGTGTTGGATCAGTAGTTGTTTTCTGATCTCGCCGCCGATTGGATGTTTAGGTGTCGACATGATTCTGGTCGAAGGGCTTCTCCATCTTGTAGTTGAATCCGTGAGTACAAAATCATCCCAATTCTCCGGAACATTTCTTATGAACAGGCCATTGCAAGCATGTTGACTTCCGTTGGCTTATGCGATCAGGATTTCAAACAGATAGTGGATGTAGTTTTTGTTAGCTTTTAATCTTGATTTATATTTGCATGTTTATTACGTTCTGCAGATAGTTGATCATCTAGTGTGGCTCCTACGCGAGTAGGTTGCAATAGGTGCACATGGTGAGATGCCGGAGAAGTTCGTGAGATGTGGCGAGCATGGCGAGATGCCAATGGCGGTGTGAAGCTGCAGTGCAGGTGCTGAAACTAATGGACTGTACGTGAACTAGATGAGATCGTTAACAGCATGGGTGGAGTAGTTAGCTATCTGTATACATGTGCATGCTGGCCTGGTCGTGGTGTCTAGATCGATTTTAGGAGAGATCAAGCCAGCTGTCAGTGGCGTCCGTTAGCGCGTTGAGTGGTACAAAGTCAGGGAAGTTTGTTGCTCTGGCTGTGTGCTGTGTGTGTTTTAACAGTTGTACCCATGTTTGCTTGGAACAACAGAATAGAGAGTAGAAATCGTTCAACTGCGTGAGGCAGCCAGCACCAAACGCTTGTCTTCCTGTTCTTGTGAGAGTTGTGAGAGGCAACAACTTGGGAGGACGAAGAGGGACTGAGCGATCAGCCCCAACAGTTTTAGGGTCAGATTTACACTTGTGTTTATGCGATGTGTTTGTTTTGAGTAGTAACTGCTCCGATTACACCTGTGTTTGGGTAGCATGCAAGTTATCACATATAATGGATGTAATTATTACTCTATGCCCTGTTTGGCTAGTTTTACTGTTGGTCAGTGGTTGTTTTTTTAGGAGTATCTGCTCCTGATTTTGCACTTGATTTTGGTAGCAATGTAAGTTATCACTTATAATTGATGTACTTATCACAGATTTTTTTTGCATTTGGTAGCATGTAAGTTATGACAGATTTTGCTATCATGTAAGTTTATTGGTATATAGGGAGCAATTGCCTGATTCTTTTGCAAACTTGATTGGGTGAGATATAGTTCTCATACATTATTTGATCTAGTTCTCATAAAACAATGCTAACGTCTCTGCTTTGCAAATTAAATTTGGCAGCATGTAAATTATCACACATTGTGGATGTAGGTGCCATCGATACTGGATGTTTTTCAGTCTGGATTTGGTGGGTTGTAAGTTATCACATAGAGTGGATGTAGGGTTCATTTTGTACACTTGATGTTTTTTCAATCTGGATTTGGCTGGTTGTAGTTTTAATTCAATATTGGATGTATTTTTAGAGTCATTTTCTATCATCATAAATGCTTTGGTTGTTACATAGATGTAGTTTCTTCCTCATAAACAGGATGATTTTTCTATGTTTGTTGCAACTTTTTGATTAATGCAATCTGAAAATGGTAGAATGTAGTTTTCATTGTGATTACAATGTAATTTCAGATGTCATTGTACATCCAGTATTTAGTTATATATAATGTAGTCTTTACTAGGTAAATCTGATGTATAGTTTAGCCTCATGTATTTTGATGTATAAAGCACATATGTCCTTTGTATAGATGCACTTTTCTGAATTTTTAAATGTAATTTACTTGTGTGTCCATGGTTTTTTCTCGTTTTTGTTAGGGGTACTTTTGAGGCTAAAAAAATGTACAAAATAAAATGTAGCTTTCTCATAATCTTTGCACATTTGTTGAACATAAATTCTATGGCGTATGTCGAAGAGTCCAGGAGGCCTTTGGTTCACGGTGTGTGTTGGAGCATCTTAGGCTCCAACCAGGTCTAGTCAATGATGTTTTCTTGATCAGTGTGGTCAGCACTAGTTTTCAACTTGCACCACAAAGGATCTTCACCGCTCTTCACCTTTTTAAGTCGTTAGTGTCTAGTCGTGTCACTATTGCTGTCAACCAGACTATGCAGGCTCAGTTTATAGTTAGATAGCTACACAGATGTGAATACTGACATAAATGTCTTTATGTTACAGCCAACGCATATCTGGATGTCATTTGCACATATATGGATGTCATTTGCACATGCGACAACTTAAATCTGCAGAGGAATCAGGACAAACAACAGGAAATTCATTATCATCAAGGGGACAAGTTACATCTGGCGATAGGTTTACATATGAATTCAGTGGGTTTGTGAGGGAAGAACTACAGGTGCACATTTTTCAGTTTCCCCCGTGGGAAAGATCCATCACAAAAAAACTACTGTTAAATGCAATTTCTGTTGTTTTTTGTACACAAACGTACATGAAAGCAACTTTCAATACGAGCAAACAACTGGCAGTTCGTATGATCAACTTTTTTTTTGAGCAAGATGTAAATCGCCTTCTTTTGAAGATGTTCTTGAGCCTGTGGATGTATTTTTCTGCTGGATCTGGATTCCTCTCCTCCGGATCCTTCTTTTGTTGCTTCTGTAAAATTGGATTTCAGATCCGCTGCATGTAGAGTTTTCTCCTACTGGCGATGTGAGCTGAATTTTTTTTTTTGAGGCAAGCGAGCAGGATCTCTTACATGTAAGGTGCCAGTTTTTTGGGCCTTAAGAGTTTTCGGGCCTGGGTACTGCTTCCGCAGCTGTGGGTTCGTGTGTTTGCGCTTGCGCGCCCAAATCGATCGGAAACAGGTCGCTTTCTGTTTCTGGAAAGGTTTGGGGACCACTTTCCTTTTTTGGATTTCGGACAGGGGGGCACTGCGGAAGACTACCTGGTGCCTGGGCACTGTGTAGTCGTGTCCTATATTGAATATCACATTCCGTATTTTTAGTATGTCTGTAAATTATCTGCGTTGACAGAATAAAATGCTCTGAGCCTACTCAACATTAACAGACCATCGACAGACACAAGACGAAACACCCCCAACGCAAACAACAACAACGGGCGCAGCAAAGCGTGGTCTATTCCTTCTAGTTTCATCCTAATCATAGATCATTCCGATAAGTATAATGTTGTAGTTGTTCATTGCAATGGAAAACATGAGGCAAAAGCCGGAGCAATGGCTAAGGATTAGGCGTGCCTAAATAGAGCGTTAATGGAGCAGCGGAAACTGTGGGGACGTACCCAAACGTCCTTGCAAAAAAGTATTTTCTGCTCGGTGGGGCTCCTGGTACTGGGAGCTGCTGGTGACGATGAGCCGGGACGAACGACGCTCGACCATTGTACTTGTAACCAGGGGGCTGCTCCGAGCCCACCTCAAACAGCAGCTTCCTCTGGCCAAATTCAAGTTTGTTATTCATCGTGCGAAGGAATAGTTCGTTGTCAAACCTGTCCCTCAACAACACGCATGCCCCTGGAAAGCAGCCAGCACTGCCCTCTTCAGCTTCAGGAAACCACGCATCCCACTCGTAGTATGAGCCGTAGGTCATCATCCAAGGCGTTGAGTTCACCAGCCTGCAGAAGACTGCCCTCTCTTCGTTCGGTGGATCCAGTCGCAGGCGCACTGTCGCCTCCGACGTGATCCTCTCTGTTGCCAGATCGAAGCGCGTGAGCTTGTAGTTCACGTAGCTACCCGAGGTCCAGTACACTGCCCCGTCAATGTACAAAGGATCGCCGCGTGCCTCGCCATGGACCGCGTTGTCCACACGCACCCTCCTCCAGCCCTTGCCTCCTCTCACCGTGTACACATGCAGTTCTTCGTCATCAACGGCCTCTACCTCTCCCGGCATGCTGTTTCTGAGAAAGTTATGGTGCACAATCTTGTATTTCCTGGTGGTAGCATCAAACCCAAAGCAGTACGCTTTAGGATTGCTGGTCCTTCTTACTAGCTGGTAAGTTGGCACGGTGGGCCTCCCTGCAGGCGGCTGCGGCACGGCGAGCGACTCACCTGTGAACGGCTCTATGATTTTGATGGAGCTCTGACCGGCTTCCAGGAAGCAGAGCAGGCCGTTGCAAGCGCCGATCAAGTCATCCCACCTGCCGGCCGTGAGCTCGGCCGTGAGCCGCCAGTGCTCGTCGAAGAGGAAGCCGCGGCCGTTGCGCGGTTCCTGGTGGCTATTGTAGGTGAATCCGGGAAAGAAGACGATGGTGTGGGTCGGGGGTAACTTTGGCTTGGAGACCATGTGCTCCTGGATGAATGTGGGATCGGAGATGATGTCCCTCCATTCTTTGCAGACGCGGCGGAGGCGCCGGAGGTCGCTCCCCGGAAGGCGGATCAGGATGCTGGCCAGGACGTCTTGTGGCAGGAGGGACGCAGGTATCTTTGCCCCTGCCTTTTGCTTGGAACCCTCATGCCGACGCGGACGCATTGCGATTCGCGACAAACCAATCTATTAACCAATTTGCGTGGGCTATGGGATTAAGGTATCGACTCCCTCGTATATATGAGGCGACGTCAAGAAAAGGCGCGGAGGAGGAGTCTTTATGCCATACGATATGTTGAGTTTGTTACCATGTGGAAGACGACGAGAGATTTAGTTGGTGTCAGATATTCAGATCCGTAGAACAACTCACGTACGTGTTAGCCCTAGCCGCCATAAATCTGCAAGTAACGCCTATCCGGTAGACGTGACCATGGATGAGATTGAGGAGCAGGCCATCAGCGACGCCAAAGTTGTAGCGGCGAGAGCGCCGTGCATAGACTTCAACGAGGTGGGTAGGTCTGCTGATGCGAAGATGGAGGCTGACAAGACCATAAGCAACGAGCAGGCAGATCACAAGTGTGGTGACGATGCTGCTGTGGCGGCCGGCGAGACGAAATCTCCGCAGGTCCGGGATGATGGGGAAGGGGAGGATGGCAACAAGGAAGAAGACGATTCCGAGGGTAACGAGATCATCTCGGACGCTGAGTTCAGGTTGACGTTGGCAGAGAACAACGAGAAAATTAAGAGATACGTTCGAGAGGAGATGTTTGTTGGCCTCGATTGGGGCTTTGCTGATTCCATGGATATATTTCTGTGTCTGAGGACGAAGCGGAGGAAGAGGAGGTCGGTCCTCAGACCCAAGGGCTGTGAGGCGCTCTAGTCTCTAGAATACAAACAGAGATGATGCATGATTCAGTCTGTATGGGTCCAGGGTCCATCGGTGCTATGCTGTGTTATCGATCTAACCTGCTGTTTATCTATTGTTGAATAAACCTTGCGCATTCAGTTGTCTGAAACGAACAGAGAAAGAAAGAAAAGCAGTGCAACATTACGCTCCTTCCTCTAGCTCTCGCGTGTTACTGTTTGGTTACCGAGGGGATCGGGCTGACATCTATCTATGCAATTGATCTTGTGCTGGTCTATGTTATGGATCCTTGCATACCTTAATGATGTTGCGATTTTGTTATCAAGTTAGGCTGTGAGCCTGTGACCTTCTTACTTATTAGCTTGTTAATAGGCACTGATAATCAAATGCCACAGGTGTTAGTGTTGCAGCTCTGTATTCTATTAGTACAATCCTGTATTTATCTTGCGCAGGGGGTGTCTGTTTTTTCCTTTACTAGTTTGTATCAACAAATATTTCGAGCTTTTCACCGACTGATGACTACGCCTCCTACGTAATGATTTTTTTTCATTGAATTTTTCTTGTGTCTTTCTAAAGAGCATGTGTTTGTTCTGTTACCGTGGAAGGGTTGGTTGAGTCGCTATGATTTCATAAATCTATTTCGTAACAAAATTAGTTTTTCTGTATGTTTTATTTTCGTATTGATCTGCTAATTTTATCAGTCGCTAAGATGACGTTTTACTGTATCAAATCATTATTGCGCATCATACCGTGTGTAGTCTTACATAGAAGGTTGCTATTAACTTTCCAACAATGCTACATTTACGTGCAGGTTCTTACAGAATCTTGTTACGGTCTAACAGTCCATCGCCACGGGAGTTGTTTTCGAACTAGCCCATGTAAGTTTTCTCCTTGGCACGACTTCACGGCACCTCCGTGCGACCAATCTATGAACTTCATCTGTAAGAGCATCTCCACTCGCGGCGCCCAAACGGCCGCCCAAAGCCTTTTGGGGCGTGCCGGACACATTTTCTCTCCCACTCGCGTCGCCCAAACGCGTTTTCGGTCCAGCGCGGCCCAGTTTTGTGTCCGGCACGCCCAGCCCACGCCCTCAACTTGGGGAGGCTTGGGGCGGCCCCGGACAGAACGAAACGCGACGCCACGTCTGCCTCCGACGTACGGGCCACGCCTGTCAGTGAGACACGAGGCTGAGCGACCTGGTCAGCTAAATTAATGGCGGGCGACGTCTCGGTTTCCTAGCCGGGCGCAGCGACGCGTCGCTTCACCTCTCTGCGGCAAGGAAGCGTCTGCGCCACGGCGGCGCCACGGCAGGCGAGCGCGCCTTTTGAAGCGTCGACGTTAATGGTGTGGCAGGCGAGCCGTTGGCCGGCCGGAGTTAAGGCGATCTCATCCATTCGCCTCCCCGGCCGCTATATAGAGCGGGTTCCTCGCCATCTCCACCACAAACACCTCCACTCCACCACCTAGCCATGGCCCCTCCCCGGCGCTCCACGGAGGAAGAGGTCTGGGCGGCGACAGCGGCACGCCGGCGCCGCCGCGACAATCAGGCTATCCAGACGGCGCTGCGTGACGCTCGCCGCGCGAACGACCGCGAGGCAGGCTCGTCTGCCAGCGTTCCGCCACCTCCTCCGCCACCGGCGAACGTACTCACGGAAGCCGAGGCACGTGAGCTCGTCCGCACCAACACGCCGGTGCCGGCGAACAGCCGCCTCCCGACGGATGGGAGACAAACCCAATGCACGTCCCGGTTGCACCAAGGCTCGCCGGCCAGGCACGCCTCGACTACATCGCCTCGTGCATGCAAACCATGCCGCCGGAGCTGATCGACGACGTCAGGTTCGAGCCGAACTCGGCGTACTGGGACAAGCAGATCGAGTTAGAGCACGCCTACCGCCTCCACTCCTTCATCGCCCGCGAGCCGCCTGCGGACTGGTTCGACTCCGACGGCGACGTCGTCACCAACACCTCCGACGAGGACTTCGCGGCGGGCATGGAAAGGGAGAGGGTTCGCTACGAGGCGGCGGAGCAGGCTCGTCGCGCAAGATCAGAACAAGGCCGCGTGCAACCTCCTCCGCCGCAACCTCAACAAGAAGCGGAGAAGGTTGATGGTGATGATGCCGCCGACGCCGGAGTGGGATCCTGGCCACATGCAGCTCGTCATTGAGGCAGACATAGCCTCCGCCACCGCCCAGCCTCCTGCGCCGACCACCGGCTACCTCTACCGCGTCTGCTCCGGCTGCCGTCGGGGTCCTGTGCTCGCCGCCGCAAGGGCCGGCTCCTGCCCCAACTGCTGGTGCCCGGCGTGCCACCCTACGTACTAGATCTAGGTCTAGAATTAATTTGAATGAATTATGTTCATTTTTAACGAAATTTCAATGAAATGTATGCACTTCGTATCAAAATTTCGTATTTGAATAATATTTGGGCGCCGCGAGTGGGGAGCGACGGCGCCCAAAGGTAGCGACTAGTCCGGACGGCGCCCAAACGGCCTGTTCGGAAGGCGTTTGGGCGGCCATTTGGGCGCCGCGACTGGAGATGCTCTAAGTGTAGCATTTGTAAAAAAAAATCAAATATTACCTACCGTTAAGTCAATTCAACTTGGTTGATCTGCGATGTCAAACTACATAGAAAGGTTAGCCATTGGCAATTTATTCTGAATGATTATCATTAAAGTAGAAAATATTACAACACCGCAATAATGTTTTCCTACTTTGCTCCACACTCACCAAGCACATATGCATCCACCCAATGCACCTTTTCCGGGCTTCTAACATGTAATCCCAAGTTAAGAAGAAAAATACACCTCTTGCGTCGTCAAGCATGCACATATTGCAATTGCTCAAGGTGAGATTATGTGGGTTGGTTTGCCCGATATTCACAATTCAACCAAGAACACAATGAAGGGTATGAAGTAGCGGAAGCAAATACAGCAAATCAGCTAAGATACAAAGGTAACTAGCAAGAGTAAGGGACAAAGAACTTATACACAAACACCAAGCGTGCAACATTTGGTTCTGTGAGGAATAAGTGTGTTACATTTGGTTCTTGAACTCCATATAAGGAGCGCCTTGGACTCCGCAAGGGGAGAGAAGGAGCTATGTTCTCTATCTCGTCATCTTCATGTCTAACCCTAGAATTGATAGGAGGAGGGTATTTATAGCCCTAGACACGAAAAATAGGAGTTGGGCCCATAGCCATTTGGTCTTACTCCTCGGAGTTGTCGTGTAACTATGACTTGATCGAGTTCATTCCAATGCAAGTTTAAAAACATGCATGTGGTCATGTTCTAATGCAAGTGGAGCCTTAAGAAAACACAACTAATTGTTACGCCATTGACAGCTAGACCAGAAAATGTCAAGCATAATCAATAGTAAACATCCAAACGTAGCATTAAGTTCTATCGTTTTCTCTAATCTCCTAACAAACCTGGCATCCTTGATCTTTGCTGAAGTAATCATATTGGCGATTGCACTAACCTGGCAAAGCATCCTCCAATGAATCAAGGCTCCATCGATAATTCACTACTACTCGCACTAAAGCAGTAGTTTAACCTTCTTCTTGTGACCAAATAAACACATAAAAAAGACAAAGAACTAGAAGATACCGTACAACCTTTGTAGGAGCCCAACACTGCTAACTTCATCCTCATCATTGTTGTCACCGTTTCTAGTCTCCAAAAACCGAGATGTCTTGCAGACCAGATATTTCTTTAGATTATTGTGCTCTTTGAAGTAAATAATGCGGCCATTAATTAGGACAAGATGGTATCTCCTTACATCCCATGCCTTATGTAGTTTTACATGCTAACTAGTGCTCGTAAGCAAAAAGTTGTCCTCACGAAGAACTTTTGCAAGGTAAACCAACATTTAGCTGAAGCTTTTTTCGGCCAATTGTGGCATATCTTGACCTTTTGAATGTCAACCTTGATTAAGAGATTCATGTGCGGATCTTAGCAGGGATACAAAGGACTTGTTGAGTATGTCACTAATTTACAAATTGTTTGGCTTCTTTTTAATTATCATTTTTACAATTTTATCATAAATTTCATGCAACATGTCAACCCAATCTCGGTGTGTTGCGTACCTAAACCACGGATTTGAAATTGGTTTGATCTTCTCCTAACACTACCCCTTTACCTTCACCGACATGAACAATTAATTCACCTTGCAGATAACTTGTTCCTGCTCACAAACAAATATCCCACATTTTATAACCAAAACCCTTAGCCAGCAAATGTAACTGTAGCATCCCACTCAGACGAGAAATTCTCGTGTAATCACATTTTTAGATGGACAACATATGCTCTTGTTTCATTTTCCTGTCGTACCTATATTTTTTTCCGAAACCGGCATGGGAGCAGCCTCATGCTATTTCAATTAAGAAGAATGGTGCAACATCATCGAATTTGCAAGTAAGAGGACTGAAACTCGGCTGGGTGGAAAGGCATCAACCCCTAACCACCACTAGGATATGCCATAGTCTGTTGTCATACCTATTTCGGTGACTTGAAAAAAATCATCCAGAGAATCAAAGAAACTCTTTGTCGCCCTGGCCCATACATCCAACTATGATCCATCAATCATATGATACAAAATAGTCACAATTTCCGATTATTCCCCCTACAGTAGAAAAATGAGACAAAAAGGCGAAAAAAAGTTGGTCGACAAGCAAGGATGAAAATTCACAGAGAGTCGTTTAGGAGAGGAGGATCGAGAGACTTTATGGGAAGATGATCTGTCGTCTTGACGTCTTCAATACAAGAAGAACTCGAGGAAGGGGGAGGAGAAGCCAGATACTCCCTCTGTTCCTTAAAGACGTATTTTTTTCAAAAGTCAAACAATGAAAAGTTTGACCAAGTTTTTAGAAAAAATGACCAACAAGGACATCATATGAAAATATATTTCAGGATATATATAAAGGTATTGATTTGGTATTATAAATATTAATGATTTTTTCATAATATTTGGTCAAACTTCATAATGTTTGACTTTTGAAAAAAAAATACACCTTTCTTTCAGAAACGGAGGTAGTACTATAAATCTTGATCTAGCTTTGGGAGAGGAGTAGGGAGACCAATTAATACCAAGGGAGAGGCTCGAGGTGAGATGAGCTTGCGATAGGGAGTCAGGATGCAGAAAGGATCCACGGGCACCCGTGTGTTCTGAACTGGGTGCTCTGCCTGAGATTATGTAGGGAGCTCACCACTGGTAGACAATTAACTTATGCATGTGATTTGCGACCCTCCTGAGATCGATGATTACAGCTGACGCCATACCCACCACTAAACGATCCTTATGCATGCGGTTGTAAGATTTACCTCTCATCACGTCTTCTCCACCCGTCAAAGATTAGCTCTCGGACCGAACAGGGTAACCTACCGTGGCAATAGATCTCTAATAAGTATCTTTACAATTGTGTACCAAAGAACAGTAGAGATTAATTGCCACAATTTTATATAATCCGGAATGACTGATAGAGCATTATCTGGCTGTCACGCTCATCACTACTGGAAAATCACTCTTCGCCGTGTGGTCAAAACACACGGCGAAGACCGCAATCTACCTCGGCGAAGCGTTCGCCGAGAGGGCACTCGGCAGAGACCTCTCGGCGACAATCGCCTCGGCGACGCCTCTTCGCCGAGTGCTTTCTATCGGGTATACACGGCAACGTCTTCGCCGAGACAATTTAACGGACACCCGGCGAAGAAAACGTCATCCGGTCCGTCGACTGTCAGATGTGTGTCAGTACTTCGCCGAGTCTGGGCGTGTCGGCGCTCGGCGAAGAAGGAACGCACAGGCGGCGCCACGTGTCCTAGAAATTGGGTGCCGGCGAAGGCTTCGCCGACATGGCCTTCGCCGAGTGCCGGATTCCTTTGCCGGGAGGACGCTTTGCCGAGAACTTCTTCGCCGAGCATATTCTTCGCCGAGCATTTTTATCGCCGAGTGTTTTGCATTTTGCCGAGTGCCTGGTGTTCAGCCGGTCTCGGCGAAGGCAACTCCCAGGAGAGACCATATGGCACCTCTTCGCCGAGAGCCCGTCTCGGCAAAACCGAAAATCTCGGCGAAGGATGTTCCCAGGTGACCAAATGGCACCTGTAGCGCCTCTTCGCCGAGAGCCCTACTCGGCAAAGGCAGGTTCGCCGAGTATAGCACACGGCGAAGATAGTACATTGTGCCAGATTTTGCTGCTTTTTAAAAATCCCTGCATTTTAAACACAATATATGCATATATATATCAATTATATCACTGGATCACTCCCAGAACATTGAAAGGAGACACATATAACAAAAATATCGCACACATTGTCCGAAAGTTCACAAAATAGAGTCCACAAGTTCATAAGCACACAACCCAAGGTCAAACAAGTCCAAAATACATCGCACTAGTTCACAGCTAGCAGGAAATGCCACAAAATCAGATGTAGCACAAGTCCAGTAGTCACCGAAGGCCTCATGGATGCAATCCTACAAGATTGAAAGCTATAAGCATTAGTTTCAAAACATGTGTGTGGAAATGTGGGTATTGACATGTATTTGGGACCTGAGCTTACCTAGAGTCACTCGGGGTTGTTGGAGGCCGATGGCGCTGATGATGGGCTTGCAGCCCCGCCTCCACCATTCCCTCCGTCTTCACCATCCGCGGGAGTGTGGGATCCAGACGATCGATTGTCCTATGAAGATTCAGAAGTGGCATACAAATTGTTCATACAAAATATTACATCACAAATGGTTCATACAAAATATTACATCACAAATGGTTCATACAAACAGAAATTCTAAATCGACGAGTACAAAGCTTCAGAAGCCTGTGTCTACGTTTGGATCATAACTTGGACCAGGATCATCATCATCACTATCACGATTGTACCACCAATCTTCTACGTAGTCTAGAGGTGGACCGCTCGGCTCCTCTACATCGGGTAGGTGCATCCGTTCAAGAAGCTCCATGTCTTTCTGGTTGACAACCAGCTCACCGTCCTCTTGCCCATGGTCGACTCTAATGCCATCGTCGTCTTCTTCCATTTCATCTACAGTAGGCAAGGTGATGTTCAAACGGCCTGACAGCCCATCTTCTTGATAAAACTCTCCCTCGTAGGTGTTCGGGTTTAGGCGGTGGTGGTAGTCGTCATCGTTAGGGGTAGGTACTTTATTACGCGGCGGTACCGAGATCACTACATCCCACCCTAGTAGACGTTTCACAGTTTTGCATGGGTACGGGAGATAAAAAACTTGGATGGCTTGGTGTGCTAGGATATAGACATCATCACCCGCGTAGACGGATTCTCGCTCAATTTCGACCAACCCAATTTCAGGTCTTCGTCTCACTCTTGTTGGATTGAACCAATGGCATTTGAAGACAACAGGGTTCTTCTTTTTGCCGAATTCACAATCCAGTTCAATTATTTCCTTGACTATTCCATAGTAATCAAGGTCACCTCGCACTTGGCATAAGACCCCGGAATTTCTTGTCTTCGGGTTTGGCCGAGTTTTTTCGTAATGATCGGTATGGAAGCGGAACCCATTCACGTCATAAGAATTATAGGTCTTGACGGCATAGGTGCATGAGGTAAGTTTCTTCAACTCGGGCCTCATGTCCGGGTCGGATATTCCCTACAAGTGCAATAGGAACAAGTATGATATATTAGTGTTGACGAAACGTATTGCACAAACATGGAATGAAACAAGGGGATATTCCCTACTTTAGCTTTGAACCATGGAATGAAACCGCCGCCTCCTTGACCCCCCTTTTTAAAAAGGACCAACTTGTCATTGTCGGTACATGGTCTTCGATGTTTCCATGTTTCTGTCTCAAATAACCTATGAATGGCAACGATCAAGGAACGGAGTTAGTCCACAAACTAGGAAATGGAAGTGTGCCGAACAATTCACTGAGCACTTACTCAATGTAGGGTTGTACTTCCGTCGTGTTCTTCAAGACATAAGATGTAATGTTCGTCCACTCATCATATGATAATTTCTTCTTCTTGTGGCCACTTGATTTGCCACCGGAGCCGATGAAAATGCTAAGTTCAGGTAGATCTTCCGGGTTGGCCATATTGAGACGAGGCACTGGATTATGAACAGTGGTAAGATTGTCACTATAGAACTTAGTGGTGAAGTTTGACACCTCCTCGTTCAGTGTTGCCTCAGCTATGGATGCTTCGATGCGGCATTTGTTCGTGCTTTTCTTTTGAAGGTCCTTCTGCTCTCTCTCAGTTGCAAACATCCAACGGGTCTGCACAGGCCCCCCCAATCTTGCCTCGGTCGCGAGATGCACCAACAAATGTTGCATGGGATTGAACATGCCTGGTGGAAAGATAGCCTCTAGCTCGCAAATCAACTCGGGTGTCTGTTCCTCCAACTCTTCAATCACCTTGATATCTAATTCTTTAGCACAAAGCCGGCGGAAGAAATAGCTCAACTTTGCCAAGACTAGCCAAATTTCCTCATCGATATAGCCTCGAAACATGACCGGCATTATCCGCTCGATCCATACGTGATAGTCATGACTCTTGAGCCCACCTATCCGCAACCCAGCCAAATTCACTCCCCTCATTATGTTAGCTGCATAGCCATCAGGGAAGAATAGGTGATCCAGGACCCACTGGAGAATTTGTTTCCTTTGGGCCCTTGTTGGGGTGAAACGGGCCTTTGGTTTGGACCATCCTTTTTTGACTGTGCCGGGAGGGTCCATCTTCATGTTTGGCCTATCACATAGCGCCTGCTGATCGACTCTAGCCTTGACATTATCCTTCGACTTCTCGAGGTCCATTAGTGTGGACCAAAGGGCCTCGGCGATATTCTTTTCAGTGTGCATTACATCAATGTTATGAGGAAGAAGGAGATCCTTAAAGTAAGGGAGCTTCCAGAAGCATGGAATGTGTGTCCACTGGTGTGTGTCTCCATAACCCACAAAGCCATTCCCATCTGCATTGGGCACAAGAGCTTCTAGCTGAGCCTTAATGGCGGCACCATCCATGGTAGGTATTGGTACATATGCATCAACAACTACATCTTTCAAGAACTTCTTTGCGTCTCTCTTGAATCTATGACCAGGTTTAAGGAACTGGCGATGCTTATCAAAACAAGAATACTTGCCGCCCTTCGTCAGCCAAACGAAAGTCATAGCCTGCATGCACACTGGGCAAGGCCACTTCCCGTGCGTACACCATCCGCAGAATATCGCGTGCCGGCAAGTCATGCAGGGACGTGTGGTACCAGACGTACATAGTGAAGTGCTCCTTTGTTACGGCGTCGTACGTCCGTACCCCTTGTTGCCAGGCAAGCAACAAATCATCCACCAACGGCTCCATGTACACACTCATATTCTTCCCCGGATATTCAGGCCCTGGAATTATCAGTGACAAGAACATGTTCTGTTTTTGCATGCAGACGCCAGGGGGAGATTCAACGGAATGACAAACATCGGCCAACAACTATATGTGCAAGCAGACATACCATATGGGTTGAACCCATCTGTTGATAAGGCAACTGCTACACTCCTGTTTGAGCCCGCTTTTTCGGGATACTTCTCAATGAATTTCTTCCATGCAACACCATCAGACGGATGTACCATCTTCTCAGGACGATACCTCTTCCCATCTATCGGCCATCTCATTTGTTGGGCAGATTCGTTGGTCATAAAAAGCCGTTGGATCCTCGGTAGGAATGGAAGATACCGAAGGACCTTTTTGGCTACTGTGAGCTGCGTCTTCTGACCATCACCGCTGTCGACCTCCATATACCTAGAGGACTTGCACTTGAGACAGTAGTTTTCATCGATGTGTTCTTTTCTAAATAACATGCAGCCCTTTGGACAAGCATCTATCGGCGTATATTCCATCTTAAGTGAACCGAGGATTTTCTTCGACTCGTACATGTTCTTTGGCAGAATATGTGTCTCCGGTAGAAGAGAGGCAATAACATGCAGGAATGCATCAAAGCAATTAATGCTTACGTGATACTGGGACTTGACAGCCATCAGGCGACTTATGGAATCAAGTTGAGAAACCTTTGTATGGGCGTGGAGGGTTTTCTGCGAGGCAAACAAAGTATCATAGAACTCCTTTGTGCTCTTGTCCGTCTCCCCCTCTGCATCTTCGGTTGGAATTTCAGGTGCACGTGCATTAGCGAATTGATCTAGCATTCTATCAGCCCCAGTATCAAAAGCCGTTGATGCCTCCTCGGTGCGCTGTCGCGCGACCTTCTTCCCTCTAGATGCACGCTCGCCATGCAAAGTCCAACGATGGTAGTCTGGCATAAACCCTGACTTGGCAAGGTGAAAACCCATGTCGTCCTTTGTTTGGCGACGCTGGTTTTTGCAACATTTGCACGGGCACCAAGTTAACCCAGGATTTTTAGCAAATGCAAACTCCAGAAACTCTAAGGTCTTAGTCAGCCATTCATCGGACATCTGACTCGCACCGGCTCGGCCACTGTACATCCAATTACGATCCTCCATCTCCACACTGAATAATGCAGACATATATTTAACAAAAAGATTCATGCATCATTAATTTAATTATTTACAGAACTATAGATTTTACGCGTTGAATGCACTCACCTATATCTACTAGGTAAAGCTAAGGCCATCCCACCCGAGTATGTGTAGCTTGTGTTCGTTTCCATGTCCTACTCCTATCCAAGACAGAATTTCGGCAGCACCTCCCCGCTGCTCTCCCAATACACGTCTCGACAAAGTTTCGAGAGATTGTGTATCCAGAGAACAACATGGGAGGCGCCACCGAAATTCTGTCTCGGATAGGAGTAGAACATGGAAACGAACACAAGCTACACATACTCGAGCTGTCCAAAATGTGGACAATTCGAAACGGCCACGGTTATAAAAGATATAGCTCTTTGTATATAAATATATACCCTGGACAAGGTGTATACATAAATATATACAAACAGCTCTTTATATATAAACATATACCCTTGACAAGGTGTATACATAAATATATATAAAGAGTTTCATCTTTATAACTATAACCCTTCCGAACGGGAGACACCTAGGGTTACGCGACTTGTTTGGTGAGCTACAAAATAATGCAACCTAGCAAGAGGAGCGGAAGAGCGTCATTACCCTCGAAGCGTGACCGACGAAAAGACAGGGGAAGTAGCTCCTGCCCAAGCCCTGTCCTACAACGACGCTCCCGTCGTCAACCTCGCTGCATATCCTGCAGAAATGAATTAACAAATGAGTGCACAAAGTAAGGAAAAAAATTACTAAGCTAACTAACCCTAAACAGCAACTACTAAAATACTAAGCTAACTAAGCAACTAACCCTAAACAGCAACTACTAAACTACTAAGCTAACTAAGCAACTAACCCTAACCAGCAGCTAACTAGCTAGCAACTAACAAATGAGTATGCAAAGCAAGAAAAAAATTTAAAACTAATTACCTAGATCGGGCTGGAGGAGGTTCGAAGCAGAGGAGGTGGAGCAGCGCCGAGGCAGCAGGTGGACCTCGTGGCAGAGGTGGAGGACCCTAGCTCGCGCCTCCCTCCATTGCTCCGGCCGGCCGGTGGCAGAACGAGCGGTGGCGAGAGGATTGGCCCAGCTAGCCGGCGCCTTCCATGTCACGGCGGCGGACGGGGCGACGGCGAACCGGGGATAAGGAGCGAGAGCGGAGCAGGAGGGTGGTGCGGGTACGACGGCGAAGGGGAGGGCGGTGACCGGAGGCAGAGGGCAGCGGGTGGCGGCGGGCGGCGGCGGGGGCTGGGGTCGGGTTTGGTGGAGACGGCCGGTTCGAGCGCGCGAGGGATTTGGGAAATTTCGGCTCGATTGGGCCAAATTTTTCCTAAGTCCCCTCCAACTCTTCGCCGAGTAGCTTGTTCGCCGAGTGCTACACTCGGCAAATAGATAAAAAAATATGTAAAATAAATTTGTTAATTCATATTTTTCATTAATTATTCGCAATTTGGTTATACAACCCTAACAACCTAGGTACCACACTCTAGTGCATATTATGTGACACCGCCTAGGTTTTGGTGTGGTTCCGACACCCCGAAGCCCCCGGTTCCGTCGAAACCCACCCACGGTTGACCAGAAGTCAACTTCTGGTCAACCGTGTCGTCTACCCCTTCGACGGGCGTCGAAAGGGGGTAGCTACTAGGACTTTTATACTTGGTTGTGTTTGGGTGGGCCATGTGAACATAATAAACCTGATTTGGACTCATGTTATCGCATGATTCCATCCGTTGCACCCGAAATGGGGGTTTCCGCATAGAAGGGCATAATCTTCGAGGGGGATAAGTGCGGTTTGTGAGGAGTGTCACACCTCGGAGTCCCGAGATGTCTCTAACAACCTCCCACCACACTCTCATGCATATTATGTGACACCACCTAGGGTTTGGTGTGGTTCCGACACCTCGAACCCCCCCAGATTTGACCAGAAGTCAACCGTGTCGTCTGCCCCTTCGACGGGCGTCGAAAGGGGTAGCTACAAGGACTTTTATACTTGGTTGTGTTTGGGTGGGCCATGTGAACATAATTAACCTGAGTTGGGCTCATGTTATCGCATGATTCCATCCGTTGCACCCGAAATGGCGGTTTTCGCGTAGAAGAGCATAACCTTCGAGGCGGATAAGTGCGGTTTGTGAGGAGTGTCACACCTCGGAGTCCCGAGATGTCTCTAACAACCTCCCACCACACTCTCATGCATATTATGTGACACCACCTATGTTTTGGTGTGGTTCCGACACCCCGAACCCCCCGCCTCCGTTGAAACCCACCCACAGTTGACGAGAAGTCAACCGTGTCGTCTACCCCTTCGACGGGCGTCGAAAGGGGTAGCTACAAGGACTTTTATACTTGGTTGTGTTTGGGTGGGCCATGTGAACATAATTAACCTGATTTGGGCTCATGTTATCACATATTCAATACCGAGAGGGAAAAGTGCAGTGTGTGTGAAGTCGGTCACACGTATCTCGGAGTCTTGTGATATCACATGTGAGTTTTCTTTTATTTTCCCTTAATTAATTGCCTTACAGCAGGTGATTCACGCGTGGTAGGTGGCTGTCGGTGGAGTGGATAAGATCACATATTCCGGGTATGTGGTGACAAGAATACATTTAATTAAGAAAACACACACATTTAATATCGAAGACATATTGATTTAACGTTAACACATAACGAGCACATTCCGGAACCGCCGATACACAATTGACTAACAAACAAATAAACATGTAGAACAAATTACAACAATCACGAACAACTAACAAATTAATTAAAACCTACGATCTTCTCATCAAATATCTTCTCCTCCGGCCGATCCCAGGCCAGATGGACCTCCGAAGAAGTGGCCTCCCGTCCTGAAGAACGGACCCGGGTCGACGACCTGCTCCACATGGATTCGGATAGTATGAACCAGTCACGGATTCTTCGTGGTTGAGTAGGGGCGTCAAACTCAGACGGTGGAAGCTCCGGCTCTGGCACCTCCACATCGTAGACGGTAGGAACTTCTGATGGATTCTTGATGGCCCTTCACGTAGTTACCCCACAACGGCGCCAGAAAAGGTCTTGACGGCCCTTCGTGTGATTACCTGCGTGCAAAGTAAATGGGTTAGGTTGAGACTCCAAGTGCAGAGTGTATGTAGTAGTGGAAGACAGTTTTCCCCACGAGGGTGACTCGAGGGTTTAATATCGAA
Organism: Poa pratensis; assembly: GCA_947311845.1. Classification (NCBI taxonomy): domain Eukaryota; kingdom Viridiplantae; phylum Streptophyta; class Magnoliopsida; order Poales; family Poaceae; genus Poa; species Poa pratensis. The sequence continues at coordinate 33,546,659 of CAMZMU010000033.1, read as the reverse complement.
CTCTCAGGGAACCAGTATTTCAGGTGTTATCTCCTTATCCTTCTCTTGAGAACCTGCAACAAAATAGATTGTTTTGTGCCCTCAACCTCACCAAGTGGTTGTCAAGCACAAGGTGTGAGAATGATAATAAAATAATATGCAATGCAAACAATAAGTAAATATGCAATGATGGTAAATAAATATGCAAGGATGATGGTAGTAATGATAAATGATATTTTTGGGTTTTTTATGATGAATGCAAGATGTAAAAGTGTTTTTATATTTTCGGATTTAATAATGGCAGCAAACAAAAGTGATGATAAAAGTGTTGGAAAGGTGTTTCTTATGATTAAAAATGGACCGGGGTTCATGGTTTCACAAATGCACTCTCTCTTGATAATGTGGTAGACAATGGAACACTAAAATTAACATGAAAGATGGCAAGACATGGTTTGAAAAGTTATTAATAATATGGGCATCACGTCCTAACATAGAGATCTCAAGTATAAGTTGTTCTCTCTCTCTTATGCTCCACCAAGATGCGAACTGATACGTCTCAAACGTATCTATAATTTTTTATGTTCCATGCTTGTTTTATACCAATTGCTACATGTTTTGCATCTACTTTATATCACTTTTATACATTTTTTGGGACTAACCTATTAACAAGATGCCGAAGTGCCAGTTCCTGTTTTCTGCTGTTTTTGTATTCCAGAAAAGCTAGTCTGGAAATATTCTCGGAATTGGACGAAACTTCACGGGGATCCCTATTTTACCAGAACACACCCGACGGACCAAAGGAGCAGCAGAGGAGAGCCACCAGGGCCCCACACGCCACTAGGGCGCGGGTCCCCCTGGCGTGCCCTAGGGTGGTGTGGGCCCCTCGGGGGTCGTCAGCCGCCGCCCTTTCGCCTACTTATTTCCCCGACGCGAAAACCCTAAGTGCCTGAGCAAATATCCACGAAAAGTTCCAGAGACGCCGCCGCCGTCAACCCTAGCTCGGAGGGTCCAGAACCTCTTCCCGGCACCCTGCCGGAGAGGGGAATCGTCACCGGAGGCTTCTACATCGCCATGCCTGCCTCCGGAGTGATGCGTGAGTAGTTCATCCTTGGACTACGGGTCCATAGCAGTAGCTAGATGGTTGTCTCTCCAATTTGTGCCATCATGTTTAGATCTTGTGAGCTGCCCTAGATGATCAAGATCATATTATTGTAATGCTACATGTTGTGTTTGCTGGGATCCGATGAATATTGAATACTATGTCAAGTTGATTATCAATCTATGCCCTATGTTATTTAAGATCTTGCAGGCTTTTCGTTACTCGTAGATGCTTTGGCCAAGTAGATGCTTGTAACTCCAAGAGAGAGTATTTATGCTAGATAGTGGGTTCATGCCTCCGGTAATCTGGGAGAGTGACAGCAACTTCTAAGGTTGCGGATGTGCTATTGCCACTAGGGATAACCTAACAATGCTATGTCCACAGTCATATGTATTTGTTTACATTACACACTTTACTTAATGCAATTATCCGTTGCTTGCAACTTAATACCAACGGGGGACTCGGATGACAACCCGGCGGTGGATTTTTAGTCATAGACGCTGTTGGATGACGGTCTATGTATTATGTCGTAATGCCCAATTAAATATCATAGTAATCATCATGTCATGTATATGCATTGTCATGCGCTCACTATTTGTCAATTGCCCAGCTGTAATTTGTTCACCCAACATGTTAGTTATCTTTTATGGAGAGATACCACTAGTGAACTGTGGACCCCGGTCCATTCTTTTACACTGATTAAACCACCACAAACTGCAAACTGTTCCTTTTCATTCTCTGTAATTTAATACTCATTTTCCACACCATACGTTTAATCCTTTGTTTTCAGCAAGCCGGTGAGATTGACAACCTCCCTGTTTCGTTGGGGTAAAGTAGTTTGATTGTGTTGTGTGCAAATTCCACGTTGGTGATCGCATTGCGCCGTGCGAGCCACCAACAACCTTCTGAAGAGTTGCTGCTCCCACTGGTTCGATAACCTTGGTTTCTTTCTGAGGGAAAACTTGCTGCTGAACTGCATCATACCTTCCTCTTGGGTCACCCAACGAGCGTGTGATTCACGCCATCACGAACTAAATCATAACACCTTAGTAATTAAGATAAATCAGAGCATAGCAATAAGTTCAATGACATGAAGTTAAAATAAGAACATGCTAGATCTAGTCATGGAGATAGTGGCCAAGGTCACATCCACTCTCCGGTAGCATGGTATTTTTGTTTATCCCTAGTGAGGCAACAAAGTAAGGTAGAAAACCCAAGTGGATCGCAGAACTTTCTCTCACGTTCACTGCACTAGCCACCCCCTGTTACTCCAACTAATGCACACGTTTCCCCTCACATGCTCTCATAAACAAGCTTGATCATGACAAGTAAATAAGAACGGGGTACATAATATGCATCTATTTTCATAACTGAAACAAAACCATTGCAATCTCAAAACATGTATTAACTCATAATAAAGATCCACCACAGAGGAATTACATAGATGACTGTAATCATGTTCAGCAGCTCATACGGTACAAATTAGTGAAGCTCATAGAGAGGAGAGATACATAAGTTACTTCCACAAACCCATAGTCCAGGGGTGGACTACTCCTTCTTCATCATGGTGTCGGTGGAGATGTTGTTGGAGGGGAAGGAGACCACACAGGCAGCGCCCCGCCGGAGTTTTCCCCCTCCAATCTTCAGCTCCAGATCTCTGTTTCGTGGTTTCTGTGTTTCTGCGGCGCTCCCTTTCGCGAAAGCCCTGGGGGGTCTATATATAGTCGTTTTTAGGTCAAGATGAAGCTTCGGGAAGAAAGATCGACGGCAGCGGAGGCCCGAGGGCCAGGATGGGGGACCCCACGTGGTCAGGGAATCTGGCCGCGTGGGCCCACCCCTTTTGGCCTTCTGGTCTCCGTTTCTTCGATTCCTTTGCGCCTACGTTTCGTTCCTTCCAAAAAAAATGATCCCCGTAAAGTTTCAGGTCATTTGGACGTCGTTTGGGTCCCTGAAACATCAAAATATAGAAAAGGGGGTTTTCTGACAGCGCAGGGTTAATTCCAGAAAAATGGGGGAGTTGTTAATTATCCCCAAAACTCAATATAAATCATGAATATAACCCTTATATGATGCAAATAACATGGAATAACATGTAATAAAATGTAAAGTTAATGTATGCATTTTACATGCATCAACATCCCCAAGCTTAACCCATGCTCGTCCCGAGTATGAAGGTGATAAAACTAACATGGACTTTGCATTTTAATACTATCAATGGATATCAAAGGTGATTACTATTGCTACATAGAGTCAAATGATTCATTCTTCAAAGGAATAACAATATTATCGGGGAATACTTTCTGGGTTAACCCGCGGCCCAGTGCGACTTAACTTACTCGCACGGACGAAGGCCCACTTGGGAGCAAGCCCAATATTGAACCGCCATAAGGGAAAGATCTAGAAGACATATCCCGGAGGACGTGAAGACCAAGTAGTCTCCGAGTAGGCCTCTGTGGATGTATTCCTTATGGGGAAGTTTCCTTTTGTAACCTAGCGAGCCTCTGTGTATATAAAGAGGACTCGCAGGACTTAGAGCGGGTCAAGCTATCAAGCCCCAAACCCTAGCTCATACGGCGAGTACCAGATCGGATCGCCTCCATTGTAACACCTCGATTATCATATCAATACCAATCTAGGGTAGGCAGGAAGTAGGTCTTTTACCTCACATTGAGGGGGCCGAACCTGGGTAAATCTGTGTTGATCTTTGTTCCTGCGATCCCAAGCTCGGAGATGCTTGACTCGCATAATCCCACACCTACGAAGTCATCTATGACACCTGACGTGACAAACCCACGACAGTTGGCGCCCACCGTGGGGCCTGCGGTCAAGAGCGTCACGTTCCGCGCAGGATCCATGAAGGGAGCTGAAGATCTTGTTGTTGGCCGTATCATCACGGTCAATGGCACACCCCTCATCGACGATTCAAGCTGGGGGCCGGAAGCAGATTACTTGGAGACCGGCCACGTCATCCCCTTTGGATCCATCAACGTCTTCGTCGGCTTCATTGGCGGCGAGTCAGAGGATCCATCGCAACATGGCGACTCAGAAGAAGGAGTCGCGGTAACAGTGGACCAAGAAGAAGAATCTATCAACCACGAGTCGCTGCCTCTCGAAGACGAAGAAGGCCAATCCATTGAGTATGTCCTTGAGGAAAGGCTATGCGGAGGCCCTGTGGATAGTGGCTCGCCCTCTGTAGAAGATCGGCACGTGGAAGGGGTCTACAGGACCACAGAAGCAGACGAAGGGCTGGGCATGCCACCAGGCAGCTTAGCCCCCACACCGCCGGAAGCAGCAGAACAAGCCGCGCTAGACGCATCAGGAGTCGCGGCATCCGCTGCGATGACGCCAGGAGTCGCGGCCTCAGGAGTCGCAAACAGAGAGACCCACCTGGAGTCGCGCCTGCGGAATCAGGGTCAAGGGTAACCCCCAACGCAGCGGTCACGCCGCCACAGGGAAGCGTGTTGTTTACACCAATATCTGCGGTTAACGCGGCTGCTAGGGTGACAGAATTGGAGGCTACCAGGATCGGGCTATATGATGAAGTCCAGAGAATCGCAGATGAGAGAGCCAGGCTGGCGCGTGAGGAACAGCGCCTCCAACAGGAGCAACTGCGACTCATCGAGGAAACCAATACTCTGCAAGGAATACAGGCCACCTTGCCACACAGACGCCACGCGAGTCGCCTGCAGCCAGGAACAGTAAACCCTATGGAGCTGTTCCAATCACCTACCGCTGAACCAGCAATTGCGGTCCCGTCAGCCGCCACCAACACGATCCCATCAGTCGCCACCAACACGGCGCACCCGGTCGCATGGTCAGGGGTCGCACAACCTTCAGTCGCGGTACCCGCACGCATGGCACCATCTGCCATGGTTATGCGGTCCGTGGCCCCGTTAGCTGCGCCCGCGGTTCAAGCAATCGCTGTACCATCAATCGTACCAGCGGTTCCATCTTTCGCAGCACCAAGAGTAGCAGAGATACCTGGGTCAAGGGCCATAGTACAGGCTAACAACAGGGCCATGATGCCCCCGCCATTGACGCAGCCAACCTTTGTTCAGCAATCGCCACAGCAGCCTCAAAGGTTCCACACGCCGCAAGGGCATTATGTTAGCCCAGTGGAGAATCTCTTTGCAGCCACAAACATCTTGGCCAGATTAGCGCCAGCAGGAAACACGCCAATGGACAGAGAGGCACGGCGCGCCATTGAGATGCTGAGCACAGCAGTAATACAGCAGGCGAATATGTCCGAACACGCAGGACGGCTGCACTCCACCCCTTACAATAGCAGAGCAACGGCGGAGAGAAGCATCCACGCGGAGTCGCCACACGTTGCGACCTCGAGTCGGCTAGGCGACAAAGGGAAGATCAACCTGCGGCTCAAAATCAACCTCAGCAAATTCAACCCATAGAGATTGTGCAGCCGCGCGCGGCGGCCAATCCAATAGGAAGGCCAGCTTCGTCCAACCTATCGTCGCGACTCAAAGGCCCAGTCTGTTTCAGCGAAAGAATCAGGTCTGAACCGTTTCCTGCAGATTTCAAAGGGCCTCGCAAGGTCGCCAACTACAACGCCAGCATGGACCCTGTTACTTGGCTCAACAATTACGAGATGGGCATGAGCATCCTAAATGCATCCGAAGAGATCTGCGCACGTTACCTAAACATGATGTTAGAAGGCGCAGCCCACATATGGCTACAAAATTTGCCACCAAATTCAATAAACTCTTGGGATGAGATGAAGGAAGCTTTTATCAAGAATTTCCAAGGAACATGCAAGCGACTCTGCAGCATAGAGGACCTTGAGCGTTGTGTACAGAAGGAAGGCGAGTCGAGTCGCCACTGGATGAGAAGGGTCGCAGAGATCATACATTCCTCAGACAACATACCACCCAGTTCAGCAGTCCTTGTCATGGAGAAAAATTGCAAATTTGAGCCGCTAGTCCACAAACTAGGTCGCATGAAGGATAAAGTCAAGAGCCTAAGCGAGGTAATGGCGGCGGCCAACAAGTATGCTAGCTCGGATAAAACCAGGGACGCATCTGATGGGGAGGAAGAGGAAAACACTGGCAAGGGAAAGAAGGCCAGTAGCAAGCCTCAACAACAGCAAGCTAGCAATGCCAATGCGAGTTATAACAAGCGCAAAAACGAGGAAGGAAACTCAGGGTTAGTCGCAAATACGAATACTCGTTACAAACAAAGCAGCAGCAGAGGAAGGAATTTTCACCCAGTTAATTTGGAAGAGGTTTTCAACCGCCCCTGCGACATCCATATAGGAAAAGATGGGAAACCACCCAACCACACGAAGGCACAGTGTTATCATTACAAAAAGTGGAAGGATGGACAGCCACTCAACACAAACTTCAATCATCAAAACAACGAGGAAGGTAAACATGGCGGAGGCAACAACAGCAACAACGCCGTCCCAAATCCGCAGCCAGATCAGCCACAGTTCCCAAAACAGTTGGGTCAGTATCATACCATTGTGGTGAATACTTCAAGGAGGGAACAAAAGCTGCGACGACGCAATCAGGCTGTTAACGCCATAGTACCAGCCGTCCCACAGTGGCTAAAGTGGTCCGAGCAACCAGTAGTTTGGAGCCGCGAGGATCACCCAGGAGAAATAAATGAAGAGGGAAAACTCGCGCTGGTGGTTGCCCCTCAAGTCGCAGGGTACAAGTTGAGCAAAGTACTGATGGATGGAGGCAGCAGCATCAATATATTATACTATGAAACCTTCAAAAGAATGAACCTTCAAGAAAAGCAGCTACACCCATCAAGAACAACGTTTCATGGTGTCGTGCCAGGCATATCAGCTCAGCCATTGGGGCGAGTTAACTTGGAGGTCGCCTTTGGGACACAAAGCAACTTCAGGAGCGAGTACATTTGGTTCGAGGTTGTAGATTTCCAGAGCCCATATCATGCGCTGTTTGGCAGAGAAGCATTCGCAAAGTTTATGGCTAGGCCGTGCTATGTGTACCTAAAGCTTAAAATACCAGGCCCTAGGGGAGTCATCACCATCAATGGCGACAAAAGAATAGCTCAAGAATGCGAAGAGGCGACAAGGCCATAGCCAGAGCAGCTTGCATCGCAGAGAGCGCGCCCATGCGCGAGTCGCAGGAGAATTTTGATGACATCGTGAAGGCCAAGAGGCACCTGCCTGACTTGCGACTTCAGATTACGGCCGCAAGGGAGGCAAGGAAGTCAAAGGCTACAGCCATTGCCAATAAGGACACATCCCAGGCATCGCGAGTTGCCATCAGCAGCCGCAGCAAAATTATTAAGAGTTTACATCATCAAGCTGGCCACTCAGGGCTAAAAATTTCAATTCTGGTCGCCACTCAGGCGCGACCGACCCAATGTGACACTTCTGATCGCCACCTAGGCGCGATCGACCCAATTCTGGTCGCCACTCAGGCGCGACCGACCCATGTAACATCTCTGGTTGCCACCTAGGCGCAACCGACCCAATTCTGGTCGCCACTCAGGCGCGACCGACCCATGTAACATCTCTGGTTGCCACCTAGGCGCAACCGACCCAATTCTGGTCGCCACTCAGGCGCGACCGACCCATGTAACATCTCTGGTTGCCACCTAGGCGCAACCGACCCAAGCATCACTTCTGGTCGCCACCTAGGCGCGACCGACCCTATGTATCATATAATGATTCTGAAATAAAGCATCTCAAACTACCAATTGAGCTGTGAGTCTTTTATTTTTTAATCATTGGTCCCTTGGGGGTGCGGCAGCTTTTTAGCGCGGCCTATTCCTTGGGATCGCCAAACAAGTGGCATTTATCGTGATTATACTCAACCTCTCTTGGATGCGACTTGCACTATGCGGCCAAAGTACTGGGGGTGCGGCGTCAATCGAGTTTGATTGCCTATCATGGCCGCTCTCGACCCTGAACACGCACTTTTTACCTGGGAAATACTGAGCCGCGCAAGGGCCTAAGTGAGGAAAAACCGAGACAAATCATAAGGACCAGCCTATTGGTCGAAACATGTACTGCCAAGAGTACTTAAGCAAACCATAATATTGTCTTATGACACATAAATTCTAACAATTATTACAGACCGCTAAGGGCCAAGATCATCAAACCATTGTTTTCTCTTCTTCACTTGTGCGCAGCTTTTGGCCGGTGGGAAGGAGGAACAGGCGGCTTACCAAGCTTGCCAGAAGGAGCAATCGCAGGCTCGCTGGAGGGCTCTTCAGTCGCGGGCTTGGGGGCTGCAGAGCTGGATACGCCTGGAGAGGGGTTCTTTTCCTGCGGAATCACCGCACTGGATGACGGAGCGGGTAACTTCTCCCATCTGCTTCCATCTGCATTATACTTGCCCATATAGGTCGCAAGATCTATCCCCTCCACCAGTTCAGTCGCGTGGCCGCGCATATCCTTCCAAGTCGTCGCATATTCTGAGGCCGTCAGTTCGGTGCCATCCACCTTCTTCGAGGGCCTACCTTTTGCAACCTTGGCAGCATCAAAAGAAGGATAGTACGTCTTGGCCAAAGCAAGAACATGAGCCGCGCCGGTGCGAGCTGAGGACTCCTTCCAGTCCAAAAAGAACTGAGGCGCCCTAAGCAGTCTTTTCAGCAGCCCTTCAGAATCACCGGGGACTGGCTTGGTCGGCAGCAGGCACTTAGACAGTGATTTCATGGCGTCACAAGTTCTTCGCGAAAAATCGCGGATATACTCCAGCTGTTCTTGAGTACTGCCGCGCTGCTCCTTGGCATCTTCACCTACATCGAGGCATGTCTCCGTCAGCTCTACAACATACAGGCAAAGATAGTAGAGAAAACAGATGCAGATATGAGTCGCAACACATACCAGTTAACTCTTGAGTCATGATGCACACTTTGGCGTGGACAAGGTTATGGGCATCAGAAACTTTCTTCAACTTTTTCTCAAGCTCGCCAATGGAAACAGCCTTAAGCCTTGCGTCCTCATTGGCATCAGCAATGGCGTCTTTCTGAGCACTGACTTGGAGGTCCAGCTGCTGGACCCTCTCTTGGAACTTCTCTTCAACAGTTTTAAGCCGCAGCTCGGTGGCTTTGGCTTGCTCAGATAACTTGAAGCTTTCATCAGATAGCTCGCCCATCCTGGTTTCCCTCTTCTTCAGCTCAGCGTCACGCTGGCCAAGGAGCTCGCGCAGCCTCTCCAGTTCAGAGGGAGTATCCCCCAGCTGCTTTTCCAAGGCAAGTTTGGCAGCCGTTATGGAGCTTAGTTCCTCCTACGAAGGGTACATCAGTTAGTAAGTATATATCAACAGCTAAAAGAGAAGCATCAAGTCTCCCTTTACAGTCAAAGAAGAAACTTGATCCTTGGGGGCTAGAGACAGATAACTGGAGATAGAAGTTTACCTTATAAGCCGCAGACAGGTCAGACAGTGCCTTGCGGAGCTCCATGGCTTGCTTGTCATTTGAGGCAATGATAGCCTCTGACAGTCTCTCAGCGCGGCTTGTGGAGGAGGAAGAAGCAACCTCAGCATGCAGAATTGGCGACCGCAGGCTGTCCGCCGCTGGCGACTCAACCACTGGCGTATCAGCATCCTTGGCCATTACATCTATGGAGGAGGGGTTGACCTTCTCCACGTCCTGGATCATAAGGGGATCCGTTCTATCCTCCAGAGCCACCTCTTGGGTGGCTGTGTCAAGAACAGGGACCGTGGCCAGGTCATCAGTGGTGGCCACGCCCTCTACCATGGCGGTATGAGCCGCAGGTGATAAATGCGGCTCAACCGCGGTTCCAGGCTCAGTCGCGGGTTTAGCCGCACTTCTGCAAAAAGCAAGGGCATTGTGTGAAGAAGAAGCACATAAGCCAGAATAAAAGTATTATAAGCACAGGGAAAAGTTACTAACTCTGGAGCCATCTTCACAAAGGCCATAAGTTCACCGCTTGACGGTGAGGACAGGCCTTGGGTCCCAGAATCTACGAGCAGAAGTTTTGCGTGTCAGTAGAGGAAAAAGAATAAGCATTCAAGATGACAAGACAACAGAAATTACCAGAGTGGGGACCCATGTCTTCTTCAGCAGAGGCGGTGGCTTTGAAAGCACGCCTGGCAACGAGGAGGTCGCGCCCGTAGCAGGTTTGCGACGCTTCGTGGCCTCAGGGTTTTCCAGAGCATCAACCTCTGGTTCCTCACGAGATAGCCTCTTGGAGGCTCTACGGGGAGTTGGTCCAGCCGCGGCAACAGAACTCGCGGCTGGCACTGGACTGTCATCCTCGTCCAGTTCAGTCTCTTCACCATCTGAGGCCGCAGAAGCAACAGAAGGGATATCAGCAGTCTCGCTGCCCTCTAGAGTGGGCAGCAACTTCTTTCGTGCGGCACGCTTGGGAGCAGCAGTGCCGGCGACGGTCGCAGGCAGCGACCAGTAGTTCTCATCAGCCTGGATCAGGGAGATATAAGTTGCAGTATTAAGAAAAGGAATGCGACTCAACTACGAAGGCGAAAAGACAGAGAAGAGGAGTTACCTCAAAAGGCTTGTTGTTAACACTGAAAGGGGCAAGCCCCACCTTATCGAAGGAGATGTCCTTCTCCTCAGTCACGCGGGTGACAAATTCCACCCAATCCTCAGGCCTCCAGTCCGAAGCCTTGATACGATCAACGTCAGCAGAGGTGCCTGTGCACTCAAGGAAGGATCGCTGTCGTGGACTCACGGGCTGAATGCGCCATTTGGTCCAGCAAGAGAGAAGATCAAGGCCAGTAAGACCATGACCTATTAAGGCGCGGACTTTGATCAGCGACTCATTGATGAAGGACATGGACGAGTCGCGGGGTTTTGATTTCAGTGCCTCGGTAGGCACGAAGAGGGTGTTAGACCAGGAGGGAAGGCGAGTTTCGCCCTCCGGTGAAGTATCTTGGCAATAGAAGAAAGATTTTTGCCAAGCCCTGGGTCGATTCGCCAGGGCTAGCTTGGGAAGGCAAGAGTTCCTATGGCGTTGAAGAGAGATGGCGCCGACCTGAACGTAGGCGCCACCCTTGGAGACAAGTTGGCTGTTGCAGGTGAAAGAGGCCAGCCATAGATCGATGTTGGGGGCTATGCCAAGATAATCCTCGCACAGCACATGAAAATTGCTCACCTGGAGCATTGAGTTGGGCCCGATGTCGTGAAGACGGAGGCCTAGGCGTTGCAGCAAATTGCGGAAGAAGGGAGAACCTGGCGGCGTGAATCCACGCTCCACGTGCTCCACGAACATCACCAGCTCGTTGGGCTTGGGGCGCGGCTCGATTTCATCGCCTGGCGCCCGCCAGACGCCGTCCTCCTTCGGCGGCAAGAAGCCAGCCTCGGCCAGATCGCAAGAGTTTCCTCCGTTACCCAGGATCCTTCCCAGTTGCAGGAGATCTTGCGCCTATCGTCAGATGGCTTCGCCTTGGGCGCCATTGCGAGGGGGAGATTGGATTGGGGAACTAGGCTCGGGTCGAGGAAGAAGACGGCGCGGCTAGGGATGAGAAGATTGCAAGGGCAAATGGATAATGACCTAGGTGGCCGCAGCTTATAACTGAAGGGGCCCGCAACTAACGGCATTATCTGTGCTCGCAACCAACGGCACAATTTGCGCCCGCAAAACGAGTAACGGTCCGCAATTAAAGGAAACAGAATATTTCCAGAAGAGAGATGAGTCGCGCAGATGAGTCACAGCTCTGAATCGCATAAGTCAGGAGATTGGTCAGAACGTTTACAGTGCGGCTCAGAGACCATTTCAAGAGGTCAGAAGATTCTCACCGTAAAGTCCTAACCAATCTTGGGGGCTAATGTCGGGGGAATACTTTCTGGATTAACCCGCGGCCCAGTGCGACTTAACTTACTCGCACGGACGAAGGCCCACTTGGGAGCAAGCCCAATATTGAACCGCCATAAGGGAAAGATCTAGAAGACATATCCCGGAGGACGTGAAGACCAAGTAGTCTCCGAGTAGGCCTCTGTGGATGTATTCCTTATGGGGAAGTTTCCTTTTGTAACCTAGCGAGCCTCTGTGTATATAAAGAGGACTCGCAGGACTTAGAGCGGGTCAAGCTATCAAGCCCCAAACCCTAGCTCATACGGCGAGTACCAGATCGGATCGCCTCCATTGTAACACCTCGATTATCATATCAATACCAATCTAGGGTAGGCAGGAAGTAGGTCTTTTACCTCACATTGAGGGGGCCGAACCTGGGTAAATCTGTGTTGATCTTTGTTCCTGCGATCCCAAGCTCGGAGATGCTTGACTCGCGTAATCCCACACCTACGAAGTCATCTATGACACCTGACGTGACAAACCCACGACAAATATGCAAGATAAATTATGAAGTGGTATCAAATACTCAATGTAAAGATGTTCAATGATGAATTCACAAAGTGTAATATAGAAGAAAGTACTATGGACCAAATGTATGCATAATGAAAAGTAAAAACATCCTATGGTGGTCATAGAGTACTTCTTATGAAAACTGAATATAAAAGGTGGACACTTTGGATAGATAAATAAGTAGAGGTAAAGCATGAATAAGTTTCATCTAACTTCCAAACACTTCTACTTAAGTCAATGCTTGCAATGTGGTAGTCATTGGTGTGGAGCTCTCATTACCCCTATCATAGCATCTTGAATGATTAATGTTTAAAGTGAAAGCAAATATGAGTGGTGTGCTTGACAATGTATTGGTTGAATGTCTCATGTCCCTTGAATACAAGTACCTACACCATGTGTTACTCACTTTGGTCCACAAAGTAAATTCAAATAAAGGTCATTGCAAGTAATAATAGTATCATCAAGAACTGCACTGGGGTACCTCTTGCCCCTTGACATGAACAAGCCCATGTCAAAACAACAAGACAAACAAACAATGAACAATCTCAGCACTCTTTTATTTACTATGGGTATAGCTTTTTATTATGAGGTGCATCACTGAATGAACATTATGGTTATGCTGTAAATTTCCACCATGAATGATGCATGGCTTAGATTAGTGGCCCAGGCATTTCTCTAACCATTTATACAAACTCTTTGAACTTACTAAGTATCCACATTCATTTCACCCATGATAGGCATCCATAAACAAAAGTACATGACATCAACTAAATATAAATAAGTGCAATGTTGAAACCTTGCCATGTGACAGCACATATGGGCTAACTCCCAACCAAAACAATTGTCAAGCCCACAACTTCATAATTTTAATCACAATGGTTCATGCTTATTAAATGCAATAAAAGTAAATTGTGCATCAAGTTCGTGAGAGCTTTTAACCAATTTTTTCCATGACAATCAATAACATAAGCATTTAAATTCAGAAATGTCGATAACACAATATAACATGATAAACATACTTGGAATAGCATAAAGCTAATAGGTAGATATGGTTGACTCACTGGAAAAACTTTGGTTGAAGGTGTTGGGAAACAAGCTTTTTACTCGTTGTGATTTTTGGGCTAGCAATAGGGAGAAAGTTGACCATCTAAATGCATGCATAAGTGTCCATAGAATTAATCAATCCATGTTAAACCAAGTAAAGTTAAAATTCAACATCTAAACATGGTAAAAGATAGCTCTTAACAACACTCTCGCAAATTAACATTCATTCAAAGCACATGAATTATGCAACTATATGTATCTTTTAAAATCAACCCAAACATCCCTATCCCAATATATTTAATAGCATCCAACATAATTCAACCCAAACTTCCAGTAGCTCTCTCATATATAAATTATAGTGGTGGTCTTAAGAAAATATAAATCAAACCAAAATAACAAAAGCAAAAGAAAACAGACGCTCCAAGTTTATACGATAAAGTGCTTTGATCAAAACACAGAAGTTAGACGTGTGCAAACCGCGAGTGTGTTGGTCCAGTGGGGTTGTATTGACATCCCCAAGCTTATGGTCTTCACCATCCTTGGATAGCTCTTGGTGCAGCTCCTCTAATCCCTGTGAAAAAACTTCAAAACATCGTTTCTCCCATTTCTTTTCTGTGGGGTGATATTAGTAGTGATAAACAAATAGGTTCCTTGCTACATAAAATCCTTAGGCAAAAATTAATAGGAATGTCCAGAGAGTATATAATGTTGTATGCCTACTCATAAACTCAATTGAATCAAAAATATTCAATCAAAAAGCTCAAAGAATGCATAAAACAATATCAAGACAGAATCTGTCCAGAAAAACAGCAGCAGCAAAACGCATTTTGCTACCCTACTTAAACTCGTCAGAAAAATCTGAAAAAAAATCACGTATACAGAGGATGAAAAGTTGAAGCTACAGTTCAAATTACAGATCAATCGGAGTTACAGATAAAAAATGAAAAATCAAACCGTCCACAGACTTCGTGTAGGCAGAAAACTCTCCGAAAATGAATAGCAACTTTTCAAACCCAAAATAGGTAAAACTTGGTTCTTTATTTAAAATCCCAGAAACAAAACTAACAAACTACTCTCTTGTTACAGCAAGAGGACTCAAAGAAAATCTCAAACAAAAACAACCGGGTTGCCTCCCGTAAAGCGCTTTCTTTATAGCCATATAGCTAGGCTTACTTACTTGATAATCAAAGGGGACGTAGCTCATGAGGGAGCTTGAACCTTGGTGTGTCCCTCTTCCTTGGGAAGTGTTCCATCTCTTCTTGTGTGTAAACTGAAACTTCACATTCCCTTCCTTTGAATCAATAATGGCACCTGTAGTACAAAGAAAAGGTCTTCCCAAAATAATAGGACTAGAGGTTTTATTTTCCATGTCCATGATTAGAAAATCAACAGGCACAAAAGTCATGTGTAACTCTACCATGACATCACTTACTTTTCCTAAAGCATGTCTAATGGAATCATCAGCAAGTGCAAGTTCAATAGAGCATTTCTCAATATTTTTAAGTTCAAGGACTTCATATAGTTCTTTAGATAATATAGAGACACTAGATCCTAGATCTAAAATGGCATGGTGTGTCTCTTTTCCAATGGTTACTAGTACTTTGGGGATCCAGATATCCCCAAGCTTAGGTGGTATCATAGCTTCTTGATTGTACCTAGCAATCTTTTCTTTTAAGACATGATTAGCAATATAGGAACCAAAACCAGCCTGGTTAACATTAACAGAAGGATCACTTGCAAATTTTTGTAAGATAGAAATTAATTCATGCAAGCTACACTTCTCTAAATCAACAAATGGTTCCTTAACTTCACTAAGCATTTTAACTTCCTCAACTTTTTTCTCTTTTTTAATCCAAACTTGTTTCTTAATAGGAACTTCCTTCACATGTTTAAATGATGGGTTTTTTCTTAATAAATCACTAACACAAACCAACTTTTCCTCAATACTGTTGAGACTAATATTTTTTTCAAGAAATTCTTTCTCACATAATCTTAGTTTATGCATGACATTAACTAATTCATCATTTATCTTAGGAATGATATTTTTAGAAACAGATGCTAATTGTTCAAAATCCTCTTTATTTGGTAGTTTCTCTAAACCAGCTTTGAATTTATCTTTAGACAAAGCAAGTGCTACTGTGGTATCCTCTACCTTTTTCTTTCTACCAACAAAGTTACCAAAAATCCTTCTAAGTGTCATGGCCGCACAGGATGGTGTTGACAGGACAAAACTTTCACCTGTAGCCCCATCTAAAGCATTTTGATACCAAGGATCTATTCCATAATAAAAGTAAAGATCTAGCTTTTCATCTTCACAAGGTGTAGGATCTTCATAGTGCATCCTATTAATTCTAATCCAGGCATCTTTTAATGTTTCTCCAGGTTGTTGTTTAAAACTAGAAATGGAACTTAAAGGAAGACTCACTTTCTTTTTGTTTTCAAGACTCATGATTGCAAGTTTTTATGTGTTTTTAATTTTTTATGCAAAACTGAAAGTAAAATGACACTAATGCAACTTGAAATAACAAATGCAACACAAAATGCAAAACAGAATATAAAAATGCAAACCGAAATATAAAATGATATGCAAGACAAGAACAAAACAAAATAAAATGATTGTAGGTAAAGATGGATAAGATGATGCTCACGAAGGTGCAACCTCCCCAAGCTTAGGTTGTTACACAAGTTGGTGATGAAGTTGACTTGATGTGAGTGATCCTTGGATAAACCTTTCAGCTATGGCTCCCCGGCAACGGCGCCAGAAAACGTCTTGATGGCCCTTCACGTAGTTACCCCACAACGGCGCCAGAAAAGGTCTTGACGGCCCTTCGTGTGATTACCTACGTGAAAAGTAAATGGGTTAGGTTGAGACTCCAAGTGCAGAGTGTATGTAGTAGTGGAAGACAGTTTCCCCACGAGGGGTGACTCGTGGGTTTAATATCGAACTCTCGGGGAACCAGTATTTCAGGTGTTATCTCCTTATCCTTCTCTTGAGAACCTGCAACAAAATAGATTGTTTTGTGCCCTCAACCTCACCAAGTGGTTGTCAAGCACAAGGTGTGAGAATGATAATAAAATAATATGCAATGCAAACAATAAGTAAATATGCAATGATGGTAAATAAATATGCAAGGATGATGGTAGTAATGATAAATGATATTTTTGGGTTTTTTTATGATGAATGCAAGATGTAAAAGTGTTTTTGTATTTTCGGATTTAATAATGGCAGCAAACAAAAGTGATGATAAAAGTGTTGGAAAGGTGTTTTTTATGATTAAAAATGGACCGGGGTTTCATGGTTTCACAAATGCACTCTCTCTTGATAACGTGGTAGACAATGGAACACTAAAATTAACATGAAAGATGGCAAGACATGGTTTGACAAGTTATTAATAATATGGGCATCACGTCCTAACATAGAGATCTCAAGTATAAGTTGTTCTCTCTCTTATGCTCCACCAAGATGCGAACTAAATCATAACACCTTAGTAATTAAGATAAATCAGAGCATAGCAATAAGTTCAATGACATGAAGTTAAAATAAGAACATGCTAGATCTAGTCGTGGAGATAGTGGCCAAGGTCACATCCACTCTCCAGTAGCATGGTATTTTTGTTTATCCCTAGTGAGGCAACAAAGTAAGGTAGAAAACCCAAGTGGATCGCAGAACTTTCTCTCACGTTCACTGCACTAGCCACCCCCCGTTACTCCAACTAATGCACACGTTCCCCCTCACATGCTCTCATAAACAAGCTTGATCATGACAAGTAAATAAGAACGGGGTACATAATATGCATCTACTTTCATAACTGAAACAAAACCATTGCAATCTCAAAACATGTATTAACTCATAATAAAGATCCACCACAAAGGAATTACATAGATGACCGTAATCATGTTCAGCAACTCATACGGTACTAATTAGTGAAGCTCATAGAGAGGAGAGATACATAAGTTACTTCCACAAACCCATAGTCTAGGGGTGGACTACTCCTTCTTCATCATGGTGTCGGTGGAGATTTTGTTGGAGGGGAAGGAGACCACACCGGCAGCGCCCCGCCGGAGTTTTCCCCCTCCAATCTTCAGCTCCAGATCTCTGTTTCGTGGTTTCTGTGCTTCTGCGACGCTCCCTTTCGCGAAATCCCTGGGGGTCTATATATAGTCGTTTTTAGGTCAAGACGAAGCTTCGGGAAGAAAGATCGACGGCAGCAGAGGCCCGAGGGCCAGGATGGGGGACCCCACGCGGTCAGGGAATCTGGCCGTGTGGGCCCACCCCTTTTGGCCTTCTGGTCTCCGTTTCTTCGATTCCTTTGCGCCTACGTTTCGTTCCTTCCAAAAAAATGATCCCCGTAAAGTTTCAGGTCATTTGGACGTCGTTTGGGTCCCTGAAACATCAAAATATAGAAAAATGGTTTTCTGACAGCACAAGGTTAATTCCAGAAAAATGGGGGAGTTGTTAATTATCCCCAAAACTCAATATAAATCATGAATATAACCCTTATATGATACAAATAACATGGAATAACATGTAATAAAATGTAAAGTTCATGTATGCATTTTACATGCATCAATTCTTCATCCACGCCATCACACTCAGGTACCAGCTGTCCTCCGGCTTGAGCATTTCCACAAGCTTCCCACCTAGCCTGTTGATGAACTGGTTCACGGCTTGGGGCTCTCACACCTCCCGTGGGAACCTCTCAAACCTCAGCTTCGTTAAGTACGGCAGCTCCGATGGCCGCCCTCCGTGCCCACGATGCCAGCGGCTCATCGCGAGCGTCTCGCCGTTGACGACGAGGCCGGGGGAGGCATGGAGGATGCGAGTGCAGTCCTCGCTGAAGCGGAAGCGCACGAAGAAGTCGAATGGCGGCGCGCAAACCTCCACCTTGACGTTGCGGCGGTTCACACCGCACTGCACCACCACCGCCCCCACGACCGTCTCCGGCGACACCGGTGGTCGGCTACCTCCCACCGTCGCCATCAGTGCGCGCCTGCTCCACTTCTCCTCCAGCTTGACCATGCCGGGAGTGCAAGACAACACACAGTGCCCGCGCTCGGAGTCTTCAAGCTCACTCCACATCCTTCTCTGGAGACGCGGTACGACGACTATCTACGATGGGGTAAATATTGCAATGGGCGAATTTGTGTGTAAAAGATCAGTGGCCGGCCGGGGTCTTTTATAGCCTTCCCACCAGCTATCCCGCCCAAAAATTCCCGCTCAAAAATTCCAGCCAAAAAAACATCAAAATTTCCCGCCGAAAATTTTACCACCCAAAAAATTTGCAGGTCGTGTAATAAACAAGATAAAATACTTTGAGACTAAACACATCGATGAACAAATCATACGGTTTCCCCGAGCTATAGTCCCACACTGGCTGCGATATCACATGCAGCGTGGGACTGAGCTCGGGAATCCGGATGATTTGTGTTGGACGACACGAATTAATCTGAAAAACTACTTGTGTTGAATACCTAAATATAGCTGAAACAAAACACACGGTTTCCCCCAGCTATAGCCCTACAGTGATTCACGGTCGAATGCCGTTGCATTCACTGTAGGACATAGCTGGGGAATCCGAATGTTTTGTGTTTGAGCACAAGCTAGAATGAGCGAGTAACATGTCTGAGAGGTGGAGTATTTATAGGCGTCGTTAGGGCTGCGAAACTGGCGCCAA
Source organism: Poa pratensis (assembly GCA_947311845.1). Classification (NCBI taxonomy): domain Eukaryota; kingdom Viridiplantae; phylum Streptophyta; class Magnoliopsida; order Poales; family Poaceae; genus Poa; species Poa pratensis. Next base: position 33,527,578 of record CAMZMU010000033.1, on the reverse strand, counting down.
AACACCACATGCAGGAGAGGGGAAAGAGCGGGAAAACCCTAATTTCGCCGAGCACGGCCCTCGGCGAAGATGGCTGCTCGGCGAAGAATTGGCGCGTACTGAAATTTTATCTCCCGCCCACCTATTTTGCCGAGAGCAGTTCTCGGCAACGCCCAACACCCGGCGAAGAAATGGCGCGGAACGAAATTTTCCTTCCCGCCCATTCCTTTGCCGAGTGTCGTCCACCGACAAACTCGGCAAAGAGGATTAAGTTTGCGCGGCAACCCAAATTTTTTTGCGCCAGTTCTTCGCCGAGTGCCGTCCACCGACACACTCGGCGAACTGTTTACGGAAAAGGCGGCAAAATATCAAAAGTTTCCCGCGCACACGTTACCGAGGGTGGCTCTCGGCGCAGAAAAGGCATCCCATCTTTGCCGGGTGCGACACTCGGCGAAATTCACGCATCGCCGCGGAAATGTGGGACCCAATGGCAGGCGCCACGTGGTCATCCGTTTCGCCGAGATCTCAGTATTGCCGAGTGTTTTCTGTGTTCTTCGCCAAGAAAACTGTCTTCGCCGAGTTCTTTATCCACGCAGTGCCGGCGAACGTGTTATTTGCCGAGTGGTCTCGGCTTCGCCGAGTGTCATCTGCGCGGTGACGGCTTAGACGCTCTTCGCCGAGTCAGCCCGACATTTTGCACTCGCAAAGCCGAGACCACTCGGCAGAGAGGGATTTTCCCGTAGTGCATATGACTGAAAATATACTTTTATCTTTTTTTAACGGAACATATATACTTTTATCGGCCTCCTGTTCCAAGAGAAGTAACATTGCAAACACACTCGCTCTCCACTTCAAGCTCTCGTCCTTACGACTGAGCTAATCAAGCCACATCATGTCCCATCCCATGCTTAAGCTACTGTTGTTGCTGCTGCTATTACTACGGCGTATGATACCTCACCATCACTTAACAGTACTCCAAGCGTAAGTATAAATGATACGTACGAGTACTTTACATGGTGAAAGCCAATAAGCCATCATCCCCCATGCACGCATATCAGTTGGGCGCCTGAACTGCCTTGGGGAGAACCGCCATCCCCAGCTCCGGAGCAGAGGCCAACGGCGCTAGGGCACGGCACTCAGCGGGCACCACCACTTGATTTCCACCGTCTTCCTCAATCTTGGCGGCGGCGGCGCACTCATGTATGATGTCGAGCAGCACCGTCTCGAGGTCCTCGGCGTCGGCCCACCCGCGCACGTCGGCGCGAACTGCGTGGCGGTCGGCGATGATGAGGTCCCACACGGGGTAGCCCTTCCTCGGCATCATGTAGTCCTGCTCGGCCAGCTTCAGGGTAGGGCAGTAGTCACCCCTGCCATCACCCAGGTACACCACTCTCCTTCTCTTCCTCTTCCCCGCCGCCTTGGACAGTTCTTGGAGCATCCCCTCCATCACCTTGCCCTGAATATATTTTACCACACAGAAGCACACAAAATTCTGAGTGAATTGAAATATAGCAACGGTACAGATTCTCTGAGGTGCATATGTGCGTGGCAGGTGCGTCACCTTGCACATGTTGGGAGGACAGGTGGCGAGGGTGCAGCCATGGCGGAAGGCGTGGTGCGGGGTGATCCTGAGGCGGCCGGCGGCGTCGACGTGGGCGGGGTTGGTGCTGATCTCCGAGAAGTAGCCGGCGAGGCCGTGGTGAGCAAGGACGGCGTCGATGAAGAAGGCGTTGGCGTCGCTGAGGATCCGCAGCTCGCACCCGAGGGCGTGCGCGGTCTCGATGGCCGCCACGACGTGAGGCGACAGCGGCGCCGTCCTCATGCTGCCCGCGATCTCCTCGATCGACTTGCCTTGCGAGTGCAGCTCGCCCATCATTGCGTCCTGTTCAAAACACAGAACGCAACACATTCATAAAAAAAAGTAGACCTTTTATTTGGGTTACGTAAGTGTGCACATTCCACACAAAAACTGCAAATAAGCTAACGTAACGCTGCTGATTTGGCTGATAAATCTGAATTGTTAACGGAGGAAAATGGGGAAAGTGACGTGTGAGACTAAATGAGTTGTTCCAAAGTGAGAAGAGACACAAGAAACATCACGCCGCACGAATACGATGTAACGAAACGGAGGCTTACGATGGCGGAGTTCCATGGGAGGTGGAGCAGGAGCTCGTCGAACCGCTGGGTGGCGCCGAGGGCATCGACGACCCAGTTGTCGCTGTCGCAGTCGATGATCGTCTTGTCGAAGTCGAACACCACCACCACGCCGGCGCCATTGCTCGCGGCCATTGCTGGCAGCTCGATCTGCTCAGAGATATCTAACTCTACCAGAACAATGAAGGTGCGCTGCACTGGTCGGATGGAACGCCATGGCCAGGGTATTTATAGGGCCGGGGCAGGCACATCACGGGACGGCAAGGCCATGAATCGAAATGGCAAAAGGAAGAAGTACTGTCGCTAATGGGATCTCATTAGACACGGCAGCTAGCATCCTCCTAAATACTCCAACTAATGCGCTGTGATGCCGTCCGCATTATCGCGTCCCGTCCACGAGATCGGGGATCCTCCTTTTCCACGAAGGCGATCGGGCTAAATTTGGGCGACGCACCAGCTAAAAGAGGCCGGATTGATTACTAATTGCCAGGATTGTTCTTGGGAATATTCTTGGAGCAGGCGAATGAATGGGCGATCCAGTGTTGTGTCTTCCTTAACCTCGCCGCCACCGCTTTTCAGGCGGTTATAACAGCTCATGCGTGGCGGACTCTCCTTTTCCCAGATTTCCCGGGAGAAGAAGACGTTGGCTCTGCCTTCTGCTTACCCGTTGCGGCGCCGTGTGATCATGATCTTACGAAAGCAACAAATTTGCACCAGCACTCAAGCACAGCTAATGCACAATCATGCGAGATTTTCTCAAGCTTTAGCCAGTCATCGCAACATTTGATTCGGGTTTGCTTTGAGATTAAAGAGGCGATCCATGTGAGCAGAGTATGGGCCCATTTGTGTACCCATGGTAGTACCCTTATCAAATTGTGGTTAGGGTAAGAAAATAGTCGTGTGCCCGTGAAAGGGTATACCGATACCCTACCCATTTACTTATTGATATGTGAGCTATTAGACTGCTCACAGTGGGAAGTAACATAGAGTAGTAACATGCTGATGTTATTAGCCTATGTTACTACCTTCACAGTGGAGAGTAATATATGTGTGGTGTCATATAAGATTTTATTTATTAGGCTATAAACTTATTTTGTCTCGATAAGTGTGATGTTACAGTAACTAGCTAAGTTGCCACAAACAACTCTCTCCTCATTAACTACATGCCACATAAGCAAATTTGTCTTGAAATGTGTAATGTTACTAACTAAATTATTTCCATTGTGACCAGCCTTAGAACTCACAAGGGTAAAACCTCTATTAACCTGCAACTCATGCCCTACATGACAACACCCCATCCAGGGCACGGTAACACCCCATCCTGTGTAGGAAAATATGTTTTGCTAATTCTCAGCTAGCTGTGTACTAAGTTAGTGCTCAGTCAACTGTACAGCCATTCGATCTAATGCTGAGATTCGTGCGCTTTTTTTTTCTTTTTCCTTTTTTGTTAATTTTGACGGGCTACTAACACATCTCGGCCGGCCCAGCAAAACGAATGTAAAATAAATGCTTTTTTCTAGATTTAAACCCGTCACTTCCAGCAATAGGAACAACAAAATTTACCACTGAGCCAATATGATACTCGCTCTGTATGGCCCAACATGCTAAAAGGTCTTATATTTTGATACGGAGGGAGTATATACCAGTGTCTATTTTGGTTTGATTTTTTGTTTTTGTCTATTTCTCTACGTAAGATGTCTTGTTACCTTATCTTCTTGTTTGTTGGCTTTGTTTTACCTTGGCCTTTTTGTATTTTTTGTTTTTGTTAATCCTTAACTAGCTGAGCGCTTAGTAGACACGATAATTATCCGATTCTTTTAGCGCTAAAATTCATGTAATTCATTTGACGCTTGTCTTGTTGCTATGTGTGGCATGTAGGCCTAGAGGTAGGTGCGTTTGGCTGGCTGTTATTGTTATATTGTTTTCTCTACCACCTAGTCAACTGTTTGCATGATGTGCTTTTAATCTATTTTGCTTTGTATCGACAAAGTTAGGCCTTTTTGTACGCGTGTGAGTTTCTTTTTGTGTCGTGCTGTTTTGATGTTTAAGGGAAACGTGGAGCACTCGGTTGTTTTATCTGTTTTTGTTGATTCTAAAAATAATCTATTTCTTATAATTTTTTCCTTTTTTCTATAAATTACTATTTGCGTGTTCAAAAAATGCACCAATTTGTTTTTTTACAACTTTTGTTCCACATATTTGAATATTTCTTATTCATGATTATTTTTAACTCTATTTTCTTAATTATTTTTCCAAATTACTAATTTTTAGTCGTATAACAATTAGTTAAATCTCGGCCACTTCATGTCGTTGGATCTAGGCCGCCAAGATTTATCTGAATCAATTGTTGCTTTGTGTTTTGTGTACGGAGGATAATGTTGTCATTTTGTTGTGTATGGCAACGGGTTTCGATTTTAGCCATGCTTTGGTTGCAAATCAGGATGCAACCGATATTTTTTTCAGTTGCAAACCAGGTTGCAATTGAGATTTATTTAGTTACAAGTCGGGTTACAATTGAGAATTTTGCCAATTGCAAGTGGGATTGCAACTAAGACTTTGTCAGTTGCAAGTCGGATTGCAACTGACGGCTTTTTCCCAGTTGCAAGTCAGGTTACAAATGATATTTTTTTGTAGTTGCAAGTCAGGATACAACTGAATTTTTTAATGTTGCAAATTAGGTTGCAACTGATTTTTGGATTTTCTATTTCTCAGCTAGCTGAGAACTAACTTAGCCCTCAGTCAATCTACATGTCGTTCGATTGGTTTAGCGTTTAGATTTGTGTTTTGTCGTCATATGTTCTGGATTGGCCCGTTTGTGTTTATTTGTATCCATGCCGTTGGGGTGTTGGGTTTTTTCTATTGTTTTTGTGGACTGTTATTGTTGTTCAGGACGTTTAATTCATGCGGGCATGTGCACAATTTATTTTTTTGGTGGGCTTCTAGTTGATTCATATTTTGCGTTTTATTGTTTTTCTTTAATTTTTCTGATAATTTTTGCAATCCAGTTACAGGTAATTTCCCATTTGCCCATTTTTTCTCTATATCTTTGAAACTAAATTTTTACCAGTTACATATAAGTTGTAACCGAGATTTTTTCAGTTACAAGTAGGGGTAGGTTTTCCACTTGCAATTGAGGTTGTAACTGAGTTTTTTTTTCATTTGCAAGTGGGGTTAGGGTTGCAACTAGGATTTCTCACGTTACTAGTGGGGTTACAGCTGAGACTTTTTTGGTTGCAATTGTGGTTACAACTGAGACTATTATTTCATATGTAAGTATGGTCGCTATTGAGATTTCTCCAGTGCAACTCATAAATTTTTCAGTTGCAAGCAGGGCTGTAATTGAGTTTTATTTTCTAGTTGCAAATGAGGTCGCAACTGAGATTTACAATTGAGATTTTTTAAATTACGGGTAGGGTTGTAACTGAGATATTTTTTTAGTTGTAAATTAGGTTGCAAGTGAGATTTCTCCAGTTGCAAGTGAGGTTGCAACTGAGATTTTTTTACAGTTGCAAGTAGGGTTGTAACTGAGTTTTTTTCTTCTGTTTGGAAATGAGGTCACGAGATTTCTCCAGTTGCAAGTGAGATTGTAACTGAGATTTTTTCTAGCTGCAAGTAGGGTTGTAACTAAGATTTTTTTTCTTCATTTGCAAATGAGGTTGCAAGTTGCAACTGAGATTTCTCCACTTGTAGGTAGAGTTGTAACTGAGATTTTTTTTCTAATTGCAAATGAGGTCGCAACTGAGATTTTACTAAGATTTGCAAATATGGTTGGAACTGAGACTTTTTAATCTGCAAAAATTGAGAAAAAATGTTTTTTTCTAGATGTGTTTTTGCAAGTGACTTGCAACTGAGAGAAAAAAATCTTGAATGTTTGAGTTATAATTTTTTTATTCTATTTCTTTTTGTGTTTCATGTTTGAACGTGGGTACACTTCCAGCGCGTATCTTGTTGGCGGTGGGGGCGGCGGAGGTCGCGGCAGGAGCTGCGCCTACGCCGGCGAAGTTTGGGACGACAGCGAACACAAAAGCGCATCGCACTATGAACACATACAACAAAGACATCATAAACATGTACGACGGAGTGGGACAACGGAGCGGCACGACGGCATGCAGTGGAAGAGGTCGCGTCAGTAGGTGTGCCAGGGTCGGCGAAGTTTTGCACCGGAGCGAACAAACAAATATATACATATAATGCAATATTTATACATATATATTCTCCAAAACGAAAAATTACAACACGAAAATTGTGGGAAACGGTGAGATCGATCTACTCTTCAAAGAAAATTTCAAATTGATTATCGATTGAGACGAATTTGACAATTTTTGTCTAAAAATGATGCGAACTTTGGTTCCAAATTGAAAACTTACAGTCGACGAAACTCGAAACCGATCACGAGAATAGAACCTACTCGTCGAGACACATATATTTCGTTTATATTTTATCTTGAATCGTAGCACGTTTCAATTTTACTCAGTGAGTACTGTGCTCGTGCCTAGTGTTCCTCTAGGCAATCCCTCTACAAGCTATCTCTCTTCAGGTAGCGTCTCCTCACCTAGCATAGGGCCGGCCGGCCGGGAACGGAACAGGTGCGAAACAAACAAATTGAAAAGGCCAGGAACGGAGTAGCTCGGTAATGATTTTGATGACCCTCCGTTGATAATTACTGTGCTGATGTCGACTGACTGATAATTAGCTTAGTGAGCCCTAGACGGACCCAGAAATGTGTCCCAACTATTCCCTTTTATCATGAACTCGTGTACCTTATAAATTATTGGTGAATGTGAATATGTAAACAATTATTGTTCTACCTAATGGGTAAGGTTATTCACTAATTAAGGGTGTGTGTAAGTTTTATACCACTGATGAGGGTATAGGCTGGTTACACAACCCGGCTCGGCGTGACACCTAGGTAGAATTTTGTACCCACGGATATAAAAGTATGTGCATGGTATTATTCTACCCATTTCCATGATTATGTGTCGCGACTCACTTGGATCTAAGAGTAATACACACTAATAAGAAATATCCTACTAGTGGTATGCCACTTTTGCAACGGGTGGCGTGTATTAGGCACGCCACTAGTATGGCGCCACTGATAACCGTGCTGGTGGCTTTCGCCCGACACGCCACTAGTAACAGTTATTAGGGGCGTGCTGCCTATTCTACACGTCATTGATAACAATATGTTCTAAGTGGTGTGCCTCCCATAACACAGGTCACTACTAACTTTTCGAGAAAACAAAACGAAGCCGACGGCGGCTGTGAGCTTGACAAGGCAGATGGCACTGTAGGCAAGCAAGAGCAGGAGCAACAACATCTGCCGACAGCCGAGCCACGCAGCAAGTAGGTGGCCGTGGGTAGCTCTCGCTGGTAAAGGACGGAGGACGTGGCCTGCTCGCGCGTCCCTCACCCGAGCTAGGGAAGGAGACAACGTGGTGGCTAGCCTCGTCGACCGTGGGGAGAGCTGGGAGGCGGCGAGCTGATTAAGGCGTGCTCGCCTACAGTGGGACTTCAATGCCGGACGAAGGTCATGGTGGCACACGTGTCACACGACACGGCATGTGGAGGACAGTAAGACTCGCGAGCGAGCGGTGACCCAGCTGGGTGGCTGGTCGCAAGAAGGAAGGAGGGAGGGTGAGGCGCTCGGGGTAAGAGGAGGAGCACACACACGTGCACGATCGGGTGGTTAGAACGGCGGAAGGGTGGGCGCGGTGTTGAGAGGGGCTCGATGGAGAGGATGAGGGAGGCGAAAGGGACCTCATGTCGCGTTGTCGTCAAGGGAACAATGGGTGAGGGTAGGAATGTGTCAATGCTGGACTGTTTATTCGTTTGTTGACCTAAATCTCCAGGTGTGAACTGTTAAGAAACTCCTAGCGCATGTGATGAGAAGGGGGAGACTTGTAAGGATCTCTACTTTAGGAAAGATCATAGAATAAAGTCATAAAACCATATTTAGAAATTGTCAAAAAATCTCAAAAAAAAATGCACAACACACCTACGAGCTGTTTCTACGACTCCAAAAAATTTCAACTATAAATTCGATACAAAAAAGCTAAAGTACACTGTGAACAGTGTCAAATTTGGGTGAATATTATGAAACACTATGCACAGTGAAGTTTCTGTTTTTTGTCACTCTTAGTTTAGGTCGAATTTAAAGCAGAATTTTTTTTGGCGTTGCATATATAACATATATGTGTGTTTTCAATTTTTTTGAGAATATTTGAACATGTTTTGTCTATTAAAAAAATTGAACTCATAGATCCTATCCCCGTGAGAAGGGAAAATACTAGTGACGTGGGATTAAACGGCACGCCACTAGTGTATAATTAGTACTGTTCTGCCTCATAAGGAAAATCTTGGAGACTTTGGCAGTATCCAGAAGACCAAAACGACAGTATTTATGGACCGATTGGGTATAGTCGTTTTAGCACTTAAGTGGATGAGAAATAGAGTGTCAAAGAAATTACCAAATGTGAAGATAGTGTCTGTTAAGTGTATATCTAGTGTGTGTGTTCAGGCCCATAGAGGCCCAGCCCATGTAACAACATGTATATCTTCTATCGTTCAATAAAGAAACCATAGTTCGGTTATCTCGTTTTCCTCTCAATATTGAACATGGTATCAGAGCTGGGCGCCGGCGTCCCGTCTCCGTCGCCGTCTCCGCCGGCGAGCTGACTCCGGCGAGCTCCCCGGCCGTCTCCATCTCCGTCGTCGTCTCCGCGCATCTCCGCCGCGCATCTCCGTCGTCGTCCGTGCATCTCCCGTCTCGCGTCCGTGCATCTCCGTCGTCGTCCTCGCGCATCTCCGCCGCGCATCTCCGTCGCCGTCCTCGCTGGTCGTCGTCATCTCCAGCAACACCCGTCGTCGTCCTCGCTGGTTGTCGTCATCTCCAGCAACCCCTGTCGCCCCCGTCGCCGAACTCGATCTCGATCCATATCGATTTGGTGAGTGTTGCCTCATTCGGATAATCCGATTCTGGACTCACCCGGATAATCCGATTTGCGGTACTCCGCTACTGGACTCACTCGGATAATCCGATTCTGGACTCACCCGGATAATCCGATTTGCGGGATTTTAGTAGTTGTGCTGCTGTTGTTTAGTTGCTGCTGCTGTCCATTTTTAGTGGTCTGTTTGCTGCCATGGCAAAGAATGAAGGCTCCATGTCTATTGACATCAAGCTGGATGGCTCAAACTACAGGGAATGGGCCTTCTCAGCTAGGACTGTTGTGAGAGCTGCTGGTCTTGCCTCTCACTTGACCGATGATCCACCTACTCGGGATGATGAAGCAGCAAAGAAATCTTGGCAAAAAGCTGATGATCGTGTGATAGGAGCTTTGGTTCTGGGTGTTGACCCGTCTCTCCGGATGAGTCTTGAGCATCACACATCAGCCAAGGAAATCTGGACATATTTTGAGCAGCGGTATCTTCAGCCTAGTGGTGCTCTTCATTTCTCCTTGCTACAAAATTTAAACAGTACTCAGCAAAATGACATGTCCATGGATGAGTACTATGCTGCCTTCACTCGCATTAGCGGCCAACTTAGCTCCATGGCTCCAAAGAGCAGCCCTGGTTGCACATCTTGTTTGGCTAAGGAAGAATTTGAACAACGAACACTCATGTACCAGTTTGTGATGAAGCTGAGGCAGGAGTATGAGAACATCCGCACTCAACTCCTTGGTCGTACTACTTCTCCCACTTTGACTGAGGCACTTGCTAGTCTGATTGCTGAGGAGACTCGTCTTCATTCTTTGGCTACGACTTATACACCGTCTCTACACAACAGTGTTTTGGGTTTTCCTCACCGGACAGGTCCTACCAAGGCTTCATATCCGTCGCGACCTCCGTCGCGTGACTTCTGCACACATTGCAAGAAGATAGGACACAACATGGCTGGTTGTTTCCAGCTTCACCCAGAATTGTTAGCTCAGTTTTATGCTAGACGAGCAGCCTTTCAGGATCAGCAGCGTCATGCACCTAACCGTGTTCAGTCTCAGTTTGTGAGGCCTTCTACTGCTGTTATCACTGAACCACCAGCGAGGAGTGCTTCTGTGTCTGCTCTCTCTCAGTCTGCCGTAGTTCCAGCTCAGTCTTGGGTTATGGATTCTGGTGCCTCTTTTCATGTGACATCCGATCGCTCTCAGCTGATGTCTTGCCAGCCAGTGAAGGATGGTGCATCTGTTCAGACTGCTGATGGTACATCTTGTTCTGTTACCCATCAGGGTTCTCTTTGCACATCGAAGTTTACTGTTCCGGACATCTCTTTTGTTCCTCAGTTGTCCATGAACCTTATGTCTGTTGGTCAGATTACTGATATGAACTATTTTGTTGGTTTTGATGCCTCCTCTTGTTATGTGCAGGATCGTCAGAGCAAGAGGATCATTGGAACTGGCCATCGCCGTAGAGGATCCACATCCCTCTACATCCTTAACAACTTGCACCTTCCTTTGGCTTCCACTGCATCGTTGTTTCGCTCTGCAGCATCTACATCAAGTTCTACTTCGTCTCTTTCGTTTGCCCAGTGGCATCATCATTTAGGTCACTTGTGTGGCTCTCGTTTATCTACTCTGGTTCAGCAAGGTGTTTTGGGTCGGGTCCCTGTAGATTCTGGTTTTCATTGTAAGGGATGTAAGCTAGGCAAGCAGATTCAACTACCATACCCCTCTAGCACTACTCATTCTAGCCATCTTTTTGATTTGGTGCACTCTGATGTATGGGGCCCCTCTCCTTTTGTTTCAAAAGGTGGTCACAAATATTATGTCATATTTATTGATGATCACTCTCGATATACTTGGGTGTATTTCATGAAGCATCGTTCTAAGTTGATTTCTATATATAAGGCTTTTGTGTGCATGTTGCATACTCAATTCTCCAGTGCGATTCGTGTTTTTCGTTCTGACTCTGGGGGGGGGAATATCTGTCTACGTCTTTTCATGAGTTTCTCTCTTCTGAAGGTACTCTCCCTCAACTTTCATGTCCTGGTGCTCATGCTCAGAATGGTGTTGCTGAACGTAAGCACCGACACATTGTTGAGACAGCTCGCACTCTTCTAATTTCATCTTTTGTGCCTACTCAGTTTTGGGGTGAAGCTATCTCGACTGCTGTCTACCTTATCAATCTCCAGCCTTCTTCTCGTCTTCAAGGCAAGTCTCCTGGTGAGATTTTGTTTGGTTGTCCTCCCACGTATGACCATCTTCGTGTTTTTGGTTGTATTTGCTATGTTCTTTTAGCACCTCGCGAGCGTACCAAGTTGAATGCACAGTCCGTTCAGTGTGTTTTCCATGGCTATAGTCTCGAGCATAAGGGCTACCGTTGCTATGATTCTTCTGCTCGTCGCATTCGCTTTTCTCGTGATGTCACTTTTGTTGAGGATCAACCCTTTTTCTATTCCCCTTCGACTCAATCTTCATCATCAACCTCTTTAGAATCTACCTCTTTTCTTTCACTTCCACCTATTTTTTCAGATGATTCTGCACCTGATCAGTCTTCGGATCCACCTCCAGCATATGATTCACCAGCTCCTCCTCTAGCTAGTTTTCCTTTTCATTATAGTCGTCGTCCTAGAGTTTCACCAGATATTCAATCATCCATTCCTTTGTCTTCTCCTCCGGCCAGTACTACTGATCCTTGCACTGATGACTCCTCTCAGACAACAAGGTATGCTCTTCGTGATCGCTCCTCTCTTGAGATTCCTAGCAGATACCGCAATGATTTCTGTGCAGGGGCAGCTTATGAGCCTACTACTTATCAGGAGGCAGTGGTGTTACCTGAGTGGCAATTGGCTATGTCCGAGGAGCTTGCAGCTCTAGAGGGTACTGGTACATGGGATTTGGTTCCTCTACCTTCTCGGTCCGTCCCTATCACTTGCAAATGGGTGTACAAGGTCAAAACCAAGTCAGATGGATCTGTGGAACGCTACAAGGCTCGACTTGTTGCAAGAGGTTTTCAGCAGGCTCATGGGAGAGATTATGATGAGACTTTTGCTCCAGTTGCTCACATGACTTCAGTTCGCACTTTGATTGATGTGGCTGCCACTCGTTCATGGAAAATTTCCCAAATGGATGTGAAGAATGCTTTCCTTCATGGTGATCTGCATGAGGAAGTATATATGCAACCACCTCCAGGTATTGAGGCTCCATCTGGTCATGTTTGTCGCCTTCGAAAGGCGCTATATGGGCTCAAACAAGCTCCTCGTACCTGGTTTGAGAGGTTCACTTCTGTGGTTCGAGCTGCTGGCTTTTCTCCTAGTGAGCATGACCCAGCCCTCTTCATTCATACATCAGAGCGTGGGCGTACTTTGCTTCTACTGTATGTAGATGATATGCTGATCACGGGAGATGATGTTGGATATATTTCCTTTGTCAAGAAAAAGTTGAGTGAGCAATTCAAGATGTCAGATTTGGGGTCCCTCGGTTACTTTCTCGGAATTGAGGTCCAACACACAGATGATGGTTACTATATCTCTCAACAAAGGTACACTCGGGATTTGATTTCGCGTTCTGGCCTCACTGACACATGTATTGCTACTACACCCATGGAACTTCATTTGCAATTGCGTCCTACCGATGGAATTCCCCTTGAGGATTCCTCTCGATATCGTCATATTGTTGGCAGTCTAGTGTACCTCACAGTAACAAGACCTGATATTGCACATGCAGTTCATATTCTCAGCCAATTTGTGGGTGCTCCCACCTCGGTACATTATGGCCATCTACTTCGAGTGCTGCGATATTTAAGGGGCACCACATCTCGTCGCTTGTTCTATGCTAACTCAAGTCAGCTCCAACTTCATGCTTACTCTGATTCCACTTGGGCGAGTGATCCCGTCGATCGACGTTCAGTCACTGGTTATTGCATATTTCTTGGAACATCTCATTGCATGGAAATCGAAGAAGCAAACTGCTGTGTCTCGTTCTAGCGCTGAGGCTGAGCTTAGGGCTCTTTCTACTACTACATCAGAGATTGTGTGGCTTCGCTGGTTATTGGCTGATCTTGGGGTTTCATGTCATACACCTACACCTCTTCTCTGTGACAGCACTGCTGCTATTCAAATTGCTAATGATCCTGTCAAACATGAGCTGACTAAACACATTGGTGTGGATGCATCTTTCACTCGATCTCATTGTCAGCAATCTACTATTAAGCTCCAGTATGTTCCATCGGAGCTTCAAGTTGCAGATTTCTTCACGAAGGCTCAAACTAGAGATCAATATAGGTTTCATATTCTCAAACTTAGTGTATCCGATGCTCCTGATCCACCTTAAGTTTGAGGAGGGGGGGGGGGGGTGTTAAGTGTATATCTAGTGTGTGTGTTCAGGCCCATAGAGGCCCAGCCCATGTAACAACATGTATATCTTCTATCGTTCAATACAGAAACCATAGTTCGGTTATCTCGTTTTCCTCTCAATACTGAACAGTGTCTACCTTTAGATCTTCAACACAGTCACTAAAAGAAAATGTTTGTTTGTGGAGATATGCTACTTTAACACCATCCATGATCAATGCTCCTCAATTGATTTATGTCATCTTTCTCCCCTCCATTAATTGAAGCAACAAAGCGTCATTTTGCATTAACACTAGTGACCGTCTTTGTAGAGACTGACATTAATATTATTGTGGAACACATTTTCACATTTCAATTACTTGCAATGACCTGCCTATATAAGATAATATACAAATCAAGGCTTGATGTTGAGGGCAAACCTTACAATACGGCATGTTTATTTCAGGCTCTGAACGACCAGAACAAGGTCTTCTTAAAATCAATTGAAAATTTACAATCTTACGGCCCCTTGTGAACAACCAGTCACCAACTATGATTATACTAAGTTTCTAATAGATACTTACTCGGAACATCCCTCGGAATATTTGTCCTACGATGTGTTGCTATTCGGTAGGAAAAAAGATGTACTGTACGTGAGAATGATCTAATGTCAAACATGATATATTACTAAAACCAATAGTTACTGGGCCCAACTCTAAAGATAATGACATTTGTTTTGAGACAGAGACGCGGAGTACCGTCTTTTATGATTATAGCGCCCCGAACCTACTGTAAAAATACCAGCGATTAATTAGCAAGAAGATTTGCCTTTCAAGATCTCCAGGCACCTATATAAAATGGAGCATTGCACACGTAAGCAGTCTGGTATCCTCTATATCTAGGGGGCATATAGGATACACTAGCCACATTAGGTGTGTACTAATGCACTAGGTGATTGATTAGCACCTTTAACTATGAGGAAAACTTTCTAAAAAAGACTAATGTGAATTCAGAAAAAAAAATACACAATACTGACACAACATACATCTACCACGCTTGCAGCCTCAACTCCTAATTCGACTCACAATTAAAGAGTAAAAAGTAGTACAAATCTGTTTGAATAGTACCAACGTATAGTAATATTCAGCCTTGATTTGAATTTGGTACTAGAATGGTTTTTCTTTTTTGTTTCTCGATATGTGGGTTAAATTTGAATTTGAAACTTTAACACATGGTAGATGTGCATTGTGTCTACGTTGTAATTTTTTATTTTTTACAATACTTAGATGAATTTTTTTGTTCAGATTGTAAGGCATGGTAGATGTATGTTGTGTCACTTTTGTGAAATTTTTCTGAAGTTTTCATAATAGCTAAAGGTGCTAATGAAACTCCTACTACATTAGTGTACCTAATGTGTTTACTACTCGAGCGGACCCTCTATTATATCTTCCGTCGTTATTTTACATGGCATCGCTTATTCAGAACAAGAGACAAAGCCCCTAAAAAAATACAAACAGAGAAATTTTGAGCTATGTCTAGCTAGGGAAACAATATTGGCAAGTTGACTGGAAAGGTGTTCCAGCAAGTGGAATAAGATTTGGTGTTTTCCCTTTATTTTTGGTCTTGGTAAAGAAGCAATCATCAGTGTGGTCCTGATTGCCTTTTGCTGCTCACAACATCAGTAATTTGGTTTAACAACGGCACGCACCAAGCGAGATATTTTGACAGGTGAGCTTACACCTTTTGCAGGTCATAGCTTCCAAGGTTAGTGCGTCCTTGATTGTGTAATACGTCAAGATTCAAGTCAAGATGTACTTTTTCTGCAGCCGGTTGATACTACTTTTTTTTTTCATGTGCAGGGTGACTAGGAGTTACCTTGCGATTGTCAGCCCGGCCCGGACGGCCTGACTCGTCCCAGCCCAAAAATCACGGCCCGGGCTTGGGCCTGGAATTTTGGCATTGGGCCTTTTCCGGCCCGGCCTAAGAAATGGCCAGGCATAACTAAGAGGCTATCGTTTTGTTTTGTTATTCTCTTAGGTCATAGGCAACTTAACTGCTCCATCTGTTTCATAATATAAACATTTTTACCAAGCTAGGCTTACATTTTGGAACATAGAGAGTACGTCGCAACATGATTGATAGGCCATTGATACATGCAATGTCTCACCGTGCGGCAGACATGGTCAGCCATCTCAAATCTCGATACATGCAACGGCGTCTAGCCATGTGCAGAGTTCTCATTGCTTTTCTTAATTTTCGTAAGTTACATCTCTGATGTCCTACATTTTTGAGAAATATAAGCGACAAATTCTACCAAGAGTACACTTTGATTTGTGCCAGATAGCGGTGGACCGGTGGTCCAACCTTTTCAACTAGCATATCTACTTTCATTTGCCTATTAGCGGCATATTTCCAAAGGGGTGGCCGAGAACGTCGTCCTTTCTCGTGCCTGATGTCTAAGCGAAAAAATTGGATATTCTCATACATATCCAAGGTACGCATATCCAGGATGTACCTACTGTCTACATACCTAAATCATATTGTATTCCATCATGGTGACCGGGCAGTAGGGAGCACCTGTTAATTTACTATATTGTAGTTGCTAATATATTTTCTATAAATTTAGCCAAATTTTACAAGGTTTCAATTGGTCAGAACTAATACGCATCTATGTAATCTTACCCACGACCATTGCTTGCTAAAATTGCTTAATATCACTCCATTTTTAAATGTAAGATGTTTTAGATGTTTCAGATATTGTCTAGATGCATACTAAAATGAGTGAACATACACATTAAAACATGTCTAGATACATTTGTATACATAAGAATGTGGACAAATGTTAAAGGACTTTGCTAACTAGGGCACGTGCACTAGATTAGAGTTCCATACGGCGGCTAAAAAATAATAACTCAGGCCCATGGATCTCACTTTTCATGCATGCATCACGTATATTTTCTTTTGGTTCTGAAACTTTAAAATGTTTTATCTGTTAAATCGTAAGTCGAAATTCAGATCCATTTTCACGGATGGCTTTGTTACGACAAGATCTTCGAAATTAGATCCCATGTTGGTATGTTTTGAAAACTTTTTTCGACCATGGTTACCAGATTATAGCCACTTGGTCACCAAGCAGAGTCAAGTCGGTTACCATATTTAAATCAAATGGTTATCAGGTTTTCTGAACTTTGTTCCTCACCAATGTAAGCATTGCATGATGGTAATGTCATCTTGTACGTGTTTAGTGTAGATCAAATACTCACTCTCAGGGTGTTAAACCATTGTTATGAAAGAACATGGAAAAATTATCCGATAATTGTGTATTATTTGGATGGTAACCGTCAACTAATAACCTGGTGGCTACAGTACAATAATCTGGAAACTGGCGGCGAGAAAAAGTTCGTCGAAACGGGATCTTGTTTTAAAGTTTTTATCGAGGCGAACCTAGCGGTGAAAACGGATCGTCAATCAGATTAACGATTTAAAAGATAATTCATTTTGAAATTAGGAATGTGAAAAATTCCATGCATGTCGTTGGTCCTCCGTCATATAAGAGAGCGCGTGCTTCCGCAAAGTGCCGGACGGAAACGCTAGGCAACCGGATGGGATAGCTAGCCAAAGCGTTTCCTTGTTAGGTTTATCAAAAGTTAAGACATCTTATATTTAGAAACGGATTATATTTAGAAACAGAGAATATATAGCGCGCACTTCACTTGAATGAAATCTGCACCGTCCATATATACAGCAGCGCGTGCTTCTTGAAGAACTTTTGGGAAAGCACTAGGCGTCCCCGGGGATCTTTCCCCCGATCCCCCGGGTCGAGCAAACGACACGTGTCCCCCGTGGTCAACGGGTACGACTGCGCATGCGCACCTCTCTCGTGCACCTCTGCTTTTTGCTAGGGAAAAAAAATAAAAAACAAATCCCCACATGGAGACGACCGCTTATGGCCTGCACCGCCGCCCCATCGGCACATCGTACGAAGTAGTCTGGCGAGGTCGACCTCGCCGACAGCACGCCGGCTCTGATTGGCAGCACCGTCGCTCCTCCGCAGCACTGATGCCCCTCCTTGTAGCACCGCCTCCCACCGATTGATCGGTAGCACGGCCGCCGCCGACCGAGAGCACCTCCGCTCCTCCGTGCAGCACTGATGCCTCTCCTTGTAGCACCGCCTCCCACCAATTGACCGGTAGCACGACCGCCGCCGGCTGAGAGCACCTCCGCTCCTCTGTGCAATGATGCCCCTCCTTGTAGCACCGCCTCCCACCGATTGGAGCACCCGTGGTCCACCTACGGCAACACCACAGGTAGCACGGCCACCGCCGACAGAGAGCACCGCCGCCCCTCATTGCAGCATCGTCGGAGAAGACACCGTCACAGCTTCTCCATTTCGTCGGCCGTCCTCGTCGGTCCGGCGTATTCATCCGCCGTCGTCGGAGAAGAGCATCATGTATCCGCTGGAATCACCGGTCCGAGCAATGCCGTCCGCCATGTAGCAATTTTTTCCTTCCTATGATGCAAAACAAAATAAGATTGGTAGCAATTTTCTCCTTCATAAAATACAATACAGAAGAACATTGGTAGCAAATTTGTCCTTATGATGTGGATCAGAAGAACATCGGTAGAATTCTCCCTGCTAGGATGCAAAACAGAAGAACATCGGTAGCAAATTTCTACTACAATTACGCATGAAGAAAAATTGCATCTTGTCAGAAGACATTTGCTACAATCCTTCTATGGATTTGCATCAAAAGCAGAAAAATTCTGCGACAAATCTTTAAAAAAATTGCACCACAGCAAATGAGCATGAGCAAAATCAGCAAAAGAGCATCACGCGTAAAAGAAAAATTGCTACAGACCTTCTTCGGATTTGCATAAAAAGGAGAAAAAGATCTGCTACAAATGAGCATCTGCAAAATTAGCAAAAGAGCATCACGTGAAAAAAGAAAATCGCTACAGACCTCCTACCGGTTTGCAGCAGCGACGCCGGCCATCCGTAGCACAGACGTCGGTCGCTTGTGGCTCCACCGGTGGCCTCTGGTAGCTTGGTTGCTAGGAGCTGGAAGCACCACGGGTCACAGTTGGTAG
Source organism: Poa pratensis (assembly GCA_947311845.1). NCBI lineage: Eukaryota > Viridiplantae > Streptophyta > Magnoliopsida > Poales > Poaceae > Poa > Poa pratensis. Next base: position 33,509,097 of record CAMZMU010000033.1, on the reverse strand, counting down.
CAAGTCCTTCTCCAGTGGGTAGCATCTCCGGCGATGGTCTCTGGTAGCACAGCTAGAAGCGGACGGTAGCAACGGGGCTTAAAACTCGTAGCACCGTCGTATGTTGTCGGTAGCATCGGCGCCTACCGCCGGTAGCACCGCCGTGTATGGCTCACAGCAGCGACGAGCAGCACCACCGATCCCCGTCCATGGGGCAACCTTGGACGCGCGTCGACAAAGAGCATCAGCGCCGTCTGCCGGTAATAACACGCGTTGCCGGCGCAGGGATGCTCGTCGGCGCAGAGCTTGCCGTAGCTTGGGAAGACGGAGGGAGGGTTGTGGAGCTCGATGCGGGGGAGGGCGGCCGACCATGGCACCGGGTCGAGCTGGTCGCGGACGGAGCAAATGCCTCGCCGCGCGGAGAGGCAAAGAGTAGGAGAGGCCGTGCGCCGCTTCGCCGGCGGCGGCGCGAGGACCAGTGCCTGGAGGGATGCGATTTCAAAGCGGTGAGAGGAGTAGCGATGGTGGACAGGAACACGAGAGGATAAGGTGAGAAAGGAGGAGGAAGGGATAAGAGCGACCAGTCAAGGATGGGTCCCACCAGTATTTCCGCACGACACGGGACGCGTGTCCCACGCTCGCACAGGAGGATGGAATCGCACGATCCTCGGGGGATTAGAAGGGTTTTCCAACTTTTGGCCGTTCGTCTACTTCCAAGCTAATAACCCAGTTTTCTGTTTGTTCGATCATGATTCTGCCCTAGATATACGGAAGTTCAAAACCTGAATTTCCACAAAATACTCAACAGGAATATACTCAATAGGAAGACGAGAGAGATCAAGAAGACAAGTGGCGATGGCGACTTCCATCACGGCCTTCGGTGGCAGCGAGTACATGGTGGCGTTCGACGAGGACCGCATCTTCACGACCTTCACGGCGTCCGGCGACACCGTCAACGCCTGGCTCAGCCTCATCTACCGCCTCGACCACCTCGTCGTCGGCCTTGACGTCGAGTGGCGGCCCTCCTTCACGCGCGGCGTCCCGCGTGGCCCTGTCGCGCTGCTCAAATCTGCGTCGGCCGCCGCTGCCTCGTCTTCCAGATCCTCCGCGCCGACTACATACCGGACGCCCTCCACGACTTCTTCGAGGACGACCGGTTCACCTTCGTCGGCGTCGGGATCCACGGCGACGTGGGCAAGTTGAGGCACGAGTACGGCCTGGAGGTGGCGAGCTGGCAGGACCTGCGGTACCTCGCGGCGGAGAAGCTGGAGAAGCCGCGGCTGGAGAGCGCTGGGTTGCAGACCCTGGTGTGGGAGGTGATGGAGGTGTGGCAGGAGAAGCCGCACCACGTGCGCGTCAGCGCCTGGGACGCGCCGCGGCTGACGGGGGAGCAGCTGAAGTATGCGTGCGCCGACGCTTTCATGTCGTTCGAGGTCGGCCGGAGGCTCTATGACGACGACTACTAGGGCGACTGCCGTGTAAAGGTTTCCTCGATCGTTTTACGTGTTTTTTCACCTAAGTTTGTTGGATTGATTTATGATATATATTGCCATGCATTGCCAAATTGTATGTTCTTCAGTGGTGCACATGAGTGTTGTGTTCATCTGATGATAAAAAAGTATTAATTACTTCTTACGTTTCTCACGTTGAAGGTTTAGGGAATCAATGTTGCTCGTTAACAACTCTAATCCGTGAGACTTTTTACAGTAGAACTGAAAAAAGACCGATGGCATGGTAAGGCACAAATGTTTTACTATTTTTTCTATAAAACATATATTTTATATGCTCTCCTAGGAAAATGAACATGGCGTCGTCCGTCCCTAATCGGCCAAATAAGTCTTTCGTGTGAGCGTATGGGCAACTTGGCTATCCACGTAGGCGTGAAAGACCTAGCCGTTTGATGGAACTCTAAGATTCCAAAGTACCTGGTGGTGCAATTATCACATCGTCGCAAAGAACACAAGAACACAATCATAAGGAACTCTAAGATTCCAAGCCACTTGGTGGAGCGTGGTTTCTCTGTCTCTTCCTCCTCAGACGAGGTCATTGGCAAAATCACCCGCCTTTGAAGCTAGCAGAAGAATTGTATACAGTCAGTAAAGTGCAACACAGATGAAGCTCAAAGAAACCAAGGGACTTACTTTGGGAGCCCACTGAATCTTCTGCTTTCGGGAAGTCGAAGGCTCTTCTGTCTGATCGTCCATCATCAAGGTCTCCGGCCTCTAGCGCTGAGTTAGTCTTCCTAACACTTATCTACATGTGCCATACATCGAAATCAGATTTGCACAGAATAAAAACAGAGGAACAGAAGGAAGTCGGGAAAGTCTTAGCGTAACGGCTTATTATACATTCAAATATGTATTCATTCATTACATGGGAAATAAACAATCCATGTGTTTTTTTAATAGAAAGAAACAAAAAAATTGTACACCAAAACATGAAGGAACATAATAAAATAGAATTAGTAAACAGAAAATTATAATAAAAAAGAAAAGAAACAGGAAAACGAATTAAAGTAAAAGGAAAAAGAAAAGAATACAGAAACACAAAAACACAAAAAAGAACCTTGCTGGGCCGGCCCGCCACGTTCTATGGGCTTGGGCCAGTCCATCCCAGCGAGCGATCCTGCACCTGGGCCGAATCCTACGATTCTCTGTCCCCTCTTCTTCGTCTCACTCTCCCATTGTTTTTTTTGTTTTTGTTTTGCAAGTTCTTCTTCGTCCCTAAACATCGAAAAGATCAAAAGCCGGAGACAGAAAAAAAATCGCATCGCGGGCCTCGCGGCGCGAGCGTGCGAAGCGTGCTCTGAGAAGTACTCCGTAGGTGCGAGGCAGATCGAAGCGGCTCGGAGCCAGACGCCGGCTGCCATGGCAGGAGGAGGCGGCGGCGGCGAAGGAGGAGGAGGGGATTCGTTGCCTCGCAGGGCGTGGAAGCAGTACCTGCTCCAGCTCCAGCTCCACCCTCTCCGCACCAAGGTCCTCAACGCTTTCTCTCGCTGTTTCCGTTGGATTGACCCGATTGGTTTCGGGGGGTCTCCTTCACCTGGGGTTTCGTTGGTGAACAGATGATCACGGCGGGGTGCCTCGCCGGCGTCAGCGACTCGGTGGCGCAGAAGCTATCAGGGTACCAGAGGATCGAGAAGCGCCGCCTCCTGCTCAAGATGGTGAGGACGCCGATGCTTCCTTGTTTTGTCTTTTATTTCTGGTGGGGCTCTTATTCTGGGTGCTAGATTCATTTCTGTGTACTGTTAATGTTCCATTCTCTTGGAAGAACAGTTGATTTACTGATAGGAGGATGAAATGTCAGTTCAATTTTGACTTAACTTTCTGACAGCTCATCGATTGCAAGACTTCTTTGTTGCTGGAACCCCAGTGCCGAGTAGTCCGTACCAGATGGATTTCAGTAGGGGCTGGTTTTTATTTTTTGGGGGGAGGAAATGGCGATTCAGTTGAAAGGCGTCTTGCTTGTAGATTATCTAGCTATTGGGTTCAGACTGTTCAGTTCATCCTTTGAATCTGGATTATCTAGCTATTGGTTGCCAGCGTACTTACAGACTGGTGGGTTGCTTTTTTTTTTTTTGAGAATAGACTGGTGGGTTGCTGTGTTGCTAGCTATTCCGTGCATATTAGTTATATCTGAAACCACCTAAAAATTTGAGATTCACAACATCCTTTGCTTTTGCTACTTGCTTGCTTGACAGTGAGCTACTCCGCATGCCTTCTTATACTTCACTTGTCGGCATATATTTTGGCGAGTAGTTGTATCAAAGAGGATGTCGTGATGTATAGCTTTTATGAAAGAGGAGGTGCATTTCATCTACATGTGGAAATCTATTAAAGGGGCTTGACTATGTTTGGCAGATGGCTTCACTATATGTGGTATTGTAAGTTGTTCTTAGATTTGGTGTGACATCATAGCATGGATTCATAGTAAGGTGTGTGACCATTAAAGTAACGAAAATCGAAAACATATGTTTCTGAGATTTTAAATGAGAAAAATGACTTGAGCATTATTTATTCACCTATTACTTGTGAACAGAGTAAAGATACTTACAGCTGCTGGACAACGGATATTACTCGCCATAATTTCAGTGATTTTTTGTCCCTGCTATCTTACTAACTCATAAGAAACTAATCACAGATAGGCATTTGTGCAATATATGTTTCTCTGCTGCTGTTTATGACGCTTTCTTTTGTGCTTTCTGCATTATGATGTGACATGGTGTACTGAATTATTTGCTGCAGATGTTGGGGTTCGCATATGGGGGCCCATTTGGGCATTTCATGCATAAACTGTTGGATTATATCTTTAAAGGAAAGAAGGATACCAAAACTGTTGCTAAGAAGGTAAAATCTTATCATCTGATAATCTACATCTTATCATTCACTTTTTTTTTTGTGGTGGCTATATATACAAATAGTCTTCCCGAAAACAATAAAAGTTCAAGTGAATATATGTGTAAAGCATGCTACACCTTGTTCTCTTAAAGTTTTGACTTCAGCATAATAATACAGACCAGCTATGTAGTTAAACTATGGTAATGTATATATGTTGCTAGCAAATTTCCCGAATTCATGATTTGAGTCAGAATGCATTAAGATGTTTCATAGATTATACTCTTTTCAGGTGTTGTTGGAGCAGATCACCTCCTCTCCCTGGAACAATCTACTCTTCTTATTCTATTATGGATATGTTGTCGAGAGTAAGTCTGTAATTTTTAGAATAGTTTAGATCTTGCGCTAATCAGAAGAGTTCCATTGGCATCCCACTAAGCCAACTGAGGGGGAAAAAGGACAGACCCAGTTCTAGAAGCTCCCACAACAGATTGGGTCTGGGAAAGGATTATACGAAGCAAGCCTTACCCCTGCACAGTGCAATGCAGAGAGGCTGCGTCGAACCCAGGACCTCTTGGCACAAGTGGCCTGTACTTCACCACTAAGCCAACTGACGGTGATAATTTGATCAGTTTTACCATCATACAAGTATGGTTCTGTCATATAGAAGGAAGTATTAGCAGAGCAGAGTTTAGGAACTGAACAGGTAAAAAAAGGGCACCAGACTGTTTTGCAGTTTTGGGCCAGTGATCAGATGTTTTGTGAATTTATTCTCAGCTGGGCTTTTGGTCCAAATTTTCCCTTGGATTTTTTATTGAATAAGTGATGTCTGAAACATACCTAACAAACATCTACGAACACATTCCCCTAAAAATAGAGCATTGCCTAGGGAAAGTCCACAACTGAGCCAATCACAAATATATCCTAGGTCTTAGAATAGAGTGCCGTGTACCCGAAAACTCCATTTGGAGATGATGGTCTATCTATATTCAAATAAATTGTTGAATATAGTTCCCATGTCTTGTTAGTCTACTCCACTGTACTTATCAGTTATGGACACGTTGCAATGTAGAGAGGCCTTTCAAGGAGGTGAAGACTAGGGTCAGGAAACAATATCCTTCAGTGCAATTGTCTGCTTGGATGGTACGTAATCTGGTTATGGTATATTGCTGCTTCCGTTTGAGTTTCCTCTACGGCTCATTAATACATCTGATTTAACACGCAGTTCTGGCCAATAATTGGTTGGATAAACCATCAGTACGTTCCGTTGCAGTTCCGGGTGATTGTCCACAGCTTCGTTGCATGTTGTTGGTAATGTTATTTTGGCTGAACTCTCCGGTACCTTTTTTCCGGGCTCAGACGCGTGATATTCCCGGTCACATCTCTTACCTGGTCATCCTTTTAATTTCTTGCAGGGGGATATTTCTCAACCTCCGCGCCAGGGCGACGTCTTTGAAGCAGTCTTAGACAGGTTTAGAAGGAAGATTTCAGCTCAGCTCCGACGTGGGAGTAACAAGGATGCTGAGCTCGATATTGTGTATTTCTGGTATTTCAATGTATTTAAGTGGTTTGAGGATTTGCAATATATCTCTAGTATTTCGGTTGTTTATTTGCACCGACACTCTCTTATCCCTAAGCCTCTTTGGTAACTCGCTGGCCTACCAAAAAAGAGTAGGCAACGGGTACTCTGTTATTCATGCTCTCGATGAAGAGTACTCTGTTGTTGCCACTTGAGCTCTATGTTCTTGATAGAACAAAATTATGTTTGCTACTTTCTCCTATCCAAAATAAGTGTTGCTGTTTTGAACTAGGGTTAGTTCGAAACTACGACACTTATTATGGATCCGAGGTAGTAAAGCATATTTGGTCTACCTTTCAACGCAATACTATGCAGCAACTTAAACTGCTTGAAATGCTGAATCCTTGACGACGAAGCACCTGAAACTGAATCTTCAACGTAAGTAGCGTAGCCTCTATCCTGCTTTGCAGTTGCCGTTACCGGCAGGCTGGAATGGGTAGCGAGTAGGAGCCGTCAACGTCCGCATGTCGTTGGACTTGACAACTCCCTGGCCTTGAAATCTTGAATTGACTCTGCCGTGCTACTCCCTCTCTGAACAATTCATGGTCCAACTGGATGCTCATTTGGGTGGTTAGTATTAGTATTATTTTTCTGAGAGGACGTAGTGTATTTTAAGCCGTAGAGTCGTTCGTGGCGCTAATTTTCTCAAGCGAAAGAATTTCCACGGCTCCTGCCCTCTGATTGTTACTTCCAACAGTAAGGAATCAGTCACCTGTGCTTGTTTTATTTGCTCATACTGTGATCAGAGCTGTCATGTAAGGATATATATATTTTTAAACAGGAAGTACAATCCCTAATTTTTTTTTGTTTGTAATTTTTCAGTGCTAACCATGCAGAAGCCCTAGTTCAGATGGTACAGTGACGGCTATGTCTCAGTTCAGCTAAACACGAGACTTGTTTTAGTCCTCATTAAACCTTAATTAGAATCCAACTAGTAAACTAGTTAATCCAAGTTGCAAATATTTAGCAACCCAGTTGGATGCAGATTAACCAACTGTTGGCCTAACAACTTTGCCAAATTTTTGTTTGGGCTACTTGGGGCTCAAACCAATCATACTCTTTGACAAAGAATTACTAGTAGCATCAGCTAGTATCATTTGCTCATAGTGTGATCAGAGATTCGAAACAAGGATCATATATATTTTTTTAACAGGAAGTAGAATCATAATTTTATGTTATTTTTCAGTGGTAACTGGTAAGCATGTATGCCTGCCCTAATCTCTCGTTCTCAGACTGACCCAAAATGACACTGAGAAACGAGTTGTGCCACAAACGTTTGCACACTGCTCGATTGGTCAAAAAGATCAAATCCAGTTTGTCTTGCATGAACGGAAACGAATAATGTGAAATGCAGGCTGGGTCATCTCAGGTCAGGACTGTAGTATACGACCTCAAGGTTAGGTGGCGCAAATTTTCGGCGTTAGCTTTGGATCCTTGAACGCCGTTGGTCTATGCTCTACGTACTAACCATGGCCATGTTCTTGTACCGTGTGAACCATTGCAAAATTATGATCTCGCTTCAAACCGGTCAGGTGTGAAACTGGAGTTGAATTAAAGAATGATATGAATCAAAGAATTGTCATTTCAGTTATGATCTCTACAAAATTAATTGGAATTGCTACACACATCTGATGAATTCTTCTGTCAGCTATGCTAGAGTGAGTGAGTTGATCAGAAGAGTTTTCCGGCGAATTCCTTGATGTCCTCGTCTCTGACTGACGGCGAGGCCATCTTCCTGAACTGCTTGAGGTCCGACAGGCTGCGGCCGAGCTTCAGCGCCACCTTTGTCGCGAACAACTCGCCGCCCTCCCTCCGCTCCACGTCCGGTTCTGCAAGGTTGGCCTCGATGTCCTCCTGGATCTTGCGGTAGAATCCGGCACAGTTGCGGAGCAGCTCGAAGAGCATGCCCATCTGCCCGCCGTGCTCCACCGTGTTCACCGCCGCCGCAAGCGCGCCGCCGAGGACGGCCGCACCCGACGCCCACGTCCCGGCTTCCCCGGAGCCAATGAACACTGAGGCAAGCGCGGCCGTGCCGGCCAGAGCCGGGCCGGCCACGGCGAGGCCCTGTTGAGATTAAGCACCAGCTTGCCCACCGTGAGGAACTCATTCTCGTCCTTGGCCTTGATGACCCGGAGGAGGCCTCGCATCTCGTCCTCAAGATCTTGGCTCCACCCATTGCCGGAAGCGACGGAGGCGCTGCCACGGCGGCCGAAGCTCTTGGACTTCTTGGGCAGCGCGGGCCGACGGCTCGGCCACCAGCGTGCGGGCTCGACGACCTTCGGGAACTTCTCGAGCATGCCGGGGAGCAGCGGTAGCGGGTAGGCGGCGTCGAGCGCAAGCACCCTATCCATGGCTTCTTGCACGTCGGCCTTGGTCGTCGGCTCGCCGAGCGCGAGCGCGGCACGGAGGTCGCGCTCGAGCTCCCTCCAGAGCATTGTGGACTTGCGCTGCTCCTCGGCGAGCTGCGAGGGCTGGATCTTGTTGACGGCGGCCATGGTCACCGCGGCGGTTGCCAGGAGGGCGCCCGCGGATGCCTTGAGCGCGACCATGCTCGGCGCGGCGGGCGCGAGCGCGGCCATGACGGAGGCGGCGAGCGTGAGGGAGTTGGTGGAGTGGAGCAGAAGGTGGTTCCAGTTGTCGCGCTGCCTGCCGATGATGTCGTGCATCTCGGCGCGGTCCGCCGCGGCATCCGCGATCGCGCGGAGCTTCTCCAATGACACGTCTGCCGAAGGGGAGGCCGGGATGTGCGACGTCTCGATCCAGTCGAGCTTGAGGCCGAGGTTGTCTTCCGCGGCGTGAATACCGGAAGGCACGCGCAGGGCGGCGCGGCAGGTAGCGACGCTGCTTCGCCGTGGCTGTGGCCGTGGCCGCACGGCGGAAGTAGAAGGAGAGGAGGAAGACGAGGCCAAGAAGAGGCGCTGGGCCTGGAGTGCCGCCATGGCTGGGGTGCTGTCTTGTCGCTTCCTTTGGTTCACTGGACACTGGAGCTGATTTCGAAGGCGAAGTGGCTTCAAGCTTTGCTGCTTCCGTTCCCTGTAGATGAGCTGATGAAGAGGATACAGGAATGGGATGGCAGCGAAGTGGTATTTATAGGGACGCGCTGGTGGATGTGTGGGTGATGGTGTATAGTTTGACTGGGGATGGGGTTGGGCTGAGTCAGGGTCAATTCCCTCGGAAACACTGGTTTGAAGGATGCTTTGATCAGAGACAGGATCGCGCGGCCAAGAAGACCTGGCAAGGGAAACGGTTAGTTTAAGGTAAGCGGTTCATCCAGCACAGAAACACACACTCTTATTTAATTTAGGCCTCCTTTGTTCACAACATTTTTTTTAAACACAGAATAAGAAAACCTGTGAATAGTATTATTTTTTTTCAAATGGGCACCATATCCCCGTGCATCATGATGATGCACAGAGTCTCACTTTATTGTAAAGATTCAAACTAACATAGTAAAAACTATACGGCTTAAGGATCAGTTACAGTGGCTATACGAATCAACCAACGAAAAATAGAAAAAACACCGTGTCTACACATGTTAGATTTGTCTAACATGCTGCCAGCCATATCTTGATCGAATATAGACCGTACGACCACCATCAACCGAATGCATATATCATGACATGTGGACTCTCAGGTGAATTGAGAGCACACAAATATAAAGTAAAGATTATTTTTTCTGTTGCAGAAAAACAAAATATCTTTTTCAAATAATTTATTGTATTTCATAGTTGTCATTCATATTACCGTGATAGTAGTTGTGGATAGGGATGGTAATGGGCCGCATTCCCCACAAACCCGTGGGAATTCGTCTATTAGAGGATGAGTTTGGGGAAATTTGATCCCTGTCAACGATTTGCAGCGATGGGGATTAGATGGTCTCACATCCAAATTCGAGCGAGGGTTGTCGCCCTAAAGAGCAGACAGTCATCGCTGACAAAGACGCACCCCAGAAGCAGATGAAAAAAAATCCGGCAAAGACAAGCAGGCTTTCATTTGCGCATTAAGGGCAGTTTCTTTTATAGCACTAGAAATCTATACCGTTAGTCTCAGCTAGAACAGAGGTTTAGCATCGACTAAATTCCGTAAATAGTACGTTAGGGGAGGCATATCCTGAATGTGCCTGATAGACACAATTTTTTCATGAAAATATAGATATTCAATTTGACTGGACTTAAGACTTTATTAAGTTTTCGAAGAAAGAAAGTGAATGCTTAGAAATGCATCTAATCGAAGAGTTCATAAGCTACCATTATTTTTTAATAATTTACCGAACTTTTTTTTGCCCTCTTCGCTTCCTAAAATATTGTCCTCTTCACTTCCTAATCGGAGAAAGAAAGTGAATGCTTAGAAATGCATCTAATCGGCCACCACTTGCTAACGTCGAAAGGCATCATCCAATGACGCTTCGGGCTTCGAAAGAGAAGAAGGAATTGACACACAAGGTTCGCCATACTTGTTTCTCGCTGCGCTCGATCACTAAAGTGACTTCGGTTTGCCAGTTCAGGCTCAACTCCTCGCTTTACGTTAGCGGGCTTACAGGTCGGGCCGGGGCTCCACGCTCTTTCTTTCTGTGTGGGACGATGCCGGGGAATGTGTCGAGGTGGCGAACAACAACCGTATTCTAGGTAGAGCACAACATTCTTATGTATCCATTCCACATGTTAGGTGTAGCTGGTGTATTAGGCGGCTCGATCCGATTGGTCATCAACATCTTAAGGTGCTGCTCTTCGCGAATCCCGGCATACCCTAGGTTGGGATGGGTAGGCCCACCACTTCACTTTTTCACCAATATATGATTATATATTAATTTGTATACTTTATATGCAAGATATTGTAATATCGTGTCTAGTGTTAATAATATTTAGCATCCGAACCTAACTTATTAGCATTTATCATGTTTTTATAATAGTTTACGTATTTTAATATCAACAATATAACATATTTATATTATGACGACATTATTTGAATACCAGTTTTTCCCGTCGGGGATCAGAGTTGTCATCCCTAGTTGTGGATGTTATCGACACCTCTTCTACATTCCCCATCACCCTCTCCATCTTCCTCACACGACTAATTTGATTGACTCTCTCCCCAAAACATGAGCGAACATTCCGTGTAGACAATAAAAATGAAACCGGAGGGAAGAAAGACTTCTTTCTTTATTTGCAAAGAGTGTGAAAGCTCACCAAGGCGGGCGCGGAGGCTCGGCCGTGGGTGAGAAACGACATATCTGCTTGCCCTTGCCATCTGCGCTACCTTCGACAAGTTTGAGTGTGCGTGTTCAAAGATAACAAAATAAATGTAGGTAACAAAAGTTTAACTCGATTGACTAAAACTTAACAAAAAGTTGCTGAGACTTTTTATTGAATCACAATAAACAAAAAAAAGGTAACAAAAACTACAAATAATTTAGAGACCCTCATTTTAGCAATTCCAAATATCATATGCTTTTATCTATTTTACATATGAGAAGGTAGTTTGTCGCTGAATCAGATGTATCTAGACGTGTTTTGATGATACATAAATCGAATTCAACGACAATTAAAATGAATCAGAGGAAGTAGCATTTGTGGAGGGGGAGGGAGGGAGGGAGGGAGCACGGAAGTCAGTTCGACTGACAGATACAGCTAGCGCCGTCTCGAGTATGGAAGAGCGTCGGCCCCCACCGTGCGCACCTGCTTACCTGGCTTCCCGGTTAGTTCGTTTCGGTTAATTGACGTGAAATAGAATGCTTCGCCGAAATACATGCGAGATGTTCAGACTTTTTCCAAGCTTTGAATGCAATACCTAGCTTAATACAAGCATTTCATTTGGTGAATGCCTACCGTATAGTACTAGTAGTAAATTGTAGTTGTAATATGCAGTATTCGACACGCTAAACTCTGCATGTGCATACGTTGTACAAATCCACTGCTCTTCATTGACTTTGAACAATACTCCTGTGCTGCTTAGCTTTGCTCTTTGGTCGTAGAGAAGGAAAAAAACACAAGAGCAGACCTACCTGATTTTGTGAAGAAAAAGGAGTGTCGTTGCGAGAGGGAAATACGCCCGTACGTAAAAAAACATATTTTCTCTACCTTTTCCCTGTTGAAAACTTGATTCTGATTGGTCTTTGTGTCAACCATGTATCTTGGCGCAGTTCACACCGATTTAGAAATGAACTAGAAGGGTAGGCGCGCGCTTTGCTGCGTGGCTGTTTCTGTTTGGTCGTATATGTTCAAAGATAGTTGCATTGGCAACTAACCGACCAACATATCAGGAGAGATGACATGCTGAATGTCATAATAGTTTTTTTTATATTAAACAAGAATGACATCATATTAGTGTTTAAGCTTAATAATGCATTGTATTTTAAAAGGAAAAATGGCATCAATTGGAGCTTCACAGCTGTTCACATGCCCCAATGTGTATGCATGTCATCAGCACATAGGCGTGATTAGTAGGCATTTCAACTGCAACTGTTCACAAAATATATGGTTCCAAAAGCATCATTTCATAGATCAGGCCAAGGAAGTCATAGACCTATGTTAGTGAGAGCAAAGTCCTGGGACATGTCTACTTGTGGGATGACTTGCAGATGCAATTTGGGTTCATTAATATTTGACATACTCTATGAAAATTATACTACCAAAACAACATATAGCACCCATATTTCATTACACATGCTCTGAAGCTCTTGATACACCAACTCTTTGGCCCATAACCTACATGTACTTTTCAGAGTAATTTCTTCAGTAATTGACATCATCTTCTTTGAAAGCAATTGGAGATAACATGACATGGCAAAATTAAGTAACTCGATTGTGCTGATTAAGTGACACTTCATGACGGTCAGAAATCACTAACATAAGTAAAATTACCCATGGCATCAACGTATCATGGTCTTGGGAATCATGTGAAAGGCGAGGGGGCAGTAAAAGGGTACCCACGTGGTTCTGGAGCACCTCCGAGTCGACGCATGAATAAGGAACAGTAACAATTTGATTGGAAATTTACAATGTAGGCAATAAGACAAAGTAAATCTAATGGTAGAAATATTGTATTTACTTATTGACAATAATCAGCGGCAAGAAAATAAACAAAATTAGGCTATAAGTCCATGCTTACAGCCTTTAGTAGATAATATTTTCATGTTCTGGAAGAGCTGGTAATAAACAATACTACAAGGTAAAACTACCAAGGCCCCGCTTGGTATGTCGGGCGGAATTCCGGCGCCGTAATATTTCCTGGCCGCACGCCGGTATTTTCACAGGACCACCTCACGTCCGTGAAATTTAGCCGGTATTGACTAAAATATAGTCAATCCAAGCGAGGCCCAAAGCCAGAAATTACCTCCCAAATGCTGAATCTGTTGGATTATTAGGCATAATTTCCATGATTAATTCCAGAATATAAAGCATGATCGCAAGAGCTACTAACATGTTAATCTCGAAAATACTAGACGTATTAATTAACATGAACAGCAGCAAGACATCTACGAACACAGCCATCGGAACGTGACGAACGTACCGAACAATTGTAGATGAAGTAGTCGTTGGAGCAGCGACGGCAGCAGCTTGAGCAGCGACGGTAGCAGCTCGAAGAAGACGACGTTGGAGACGAGTCGCCCGCGGACCCGGAGATCATCCAGAAAGTCGAGCCGTGATGAAGAACTTGAAAGCAGTCGCGCGGGGCGCTTCCCAAAAACCTTATTCGCCCTCTCCCGTACAGGATCACAAGGACAAGTGGTTCCGGAGACCTGCTGTCCCGTTCGCCGGTGCACGCCGGCGCACGGGATGGAGTAGACTACGGTGGCGGCGCAAGGCACGAGATTGGCAAAACCTAGATTGGTTCGGTGTGTGACGGCGCACGCAGTGCAAGGCAATATATAGTGCGGCTCGGGAAACCCTAACGGGCACAACGTGGGCCAACCACGTCGCACACGTCCGAGTTGGATAGCAGCCCACGATCCGGGAGCGACCCGAACTGGCAAAACTATACGCGTACGCAAAAACTCGTTTTTTCCGAATAGCAAAAATATAGGCATCGGCTCGGCTCATTCCCGCAACCCGCGGCGTGTCGTGATGAGACGGACGGACGGCGGCGGAGGAGGAGGAGGAGGAGTGCGCACGAGAGAGCCTTCTGTTCTCAACTAGCACACCAAGTGGTACAACACTCCACCTTATAAGGTGGTGTTTGTCTCCTCCAACTAGCAATGTGGGACTAAACTTTAGCTCCCACTCCACTCCTATGTGTGCTGCCATAAATGTGGGCTTTTGAGATTTCTGAAATTGCTATTGGGCTGCCCACTAATGGGCCCAATTCTAACAATCCCCCACCAGATCTCAAATCCCCATTTAGAGATATTTGCCAAACCTCGTTTCTTGTTTATATACCAGTGTTTCAGCAGAGACTGTTAAGTTGAACTTCCGCCTAGAGCTTCAAGCTACATCTACCAGCAACTTGAACAATGGACGAACCTTGAATTGCAAGTTTGGTGCCAATAGACTTCACTCAAAGTCATAACCAGTACGTGGCTGCCAGTAGCCTACCCCGCGGGTGGAGCATATGCGTCATACTCTCTGGTCTCTTCATGAGCTTACTAGAGATCACCCAAATCTCATAGACTGCGACGTTTAACAGTCGGACTCATATAGGTGTGTTCTTTCAAGGTCGCTCTGTAGGATAGAACCTTTGCTACGAATAGCCAACAGAAACACATTAAGGCATATTGTCAACCTGCCTTACAGAATCTGAGAGTTATGCATCTTCCCACGGAGAGGGTTATAAAATAACTCTCCTCTGTTAAACCACTAGCTTGTTCTTCCCAGGTCCTAATTCACGGGATCTCCGATCACATAGTTTGGGTTACCACTATGGTGTAACGCTCACGGGTCTCAATGCCAGGTTTTTGTCTGTTTGAATATAACTAACAGTTATTACTCCGGAGTTTCTCATTTTCTGACAGACTTCAAGCGTCTTTTGACGTGTCTTGATGACTTCGCGTTATCCTTAGCACTGTTCACTTTCATGATAACCGTTTGGTTGTCACAGTTCATAAGGATGGCCGGTAATGGTTTCTCAACCACCGGCAAGTCCATCAAGAGCTCACGCAGCCATTCTGCCTCAACAGAAGCTGTATCTAAAGCAGTAAGTTCTGCTTCCATGGTTGACCTCGTCAAAATGGTCTGTTTGCAAGACCTCCATGACACTGCGCCACCTCCAAGAATAAATGCATATCCACTTGTGGCGTAGAGCTCATCAACATCTGAGATCCAGTTCGCATCACAGTATCCCTCAAGCACCGCAGGGTGCCCTGAATAGTGAATCCCATAACTCATTGTACCGTTCAGATAGCGCATGACCCTTTCAAGTGCATGCCAATGATCAATACCCGGGTTAGACATGAACCTGCTCAACTTGCTCACAGCAAAAGAGATGTCAGGTCTCGTCGCGCTCGCAAGGTACATGAGTGAACCGATCACTTGAGAATATCTTAATTGATCTCTCGTTTCCTTTTGTTCTTTCTGAGTGTCACACTGGGATCATAGGGTGTTGGAGAAGGCTTGCTGTCTATATAACCAAAGCGGCTCAAGACCTTCTCAACATAGTGTGATTGCGTTAACGTAATCCCACTCTCATCCCTAATCAGCTTAATGTTCAGGATCACATCAGCTTGTCCCAGATCTTTCATATCAAAGCTCTTTGACAGGAAAGACTTGACCTCATTTATCACTATCATGCTTGTACCGAAAATAAGTATGTCATCAACATACAAGCATAATATAACACTATCGCCCCCACCATGGCGATAATACACACACCTATCAGCCTCATTAATGGCAAAGCCTGCAGAGTTAAAGTCTGTCAAACTTCTCATGCCATTGCTTAGGTGCTTGCTTCAGCCCATACAAAGATTTTAACAATTTGCACACCTTTCTCTCTTCACCTTTTACTACAAACCCATCAGGCTGATCCATATAGATTTCCTCTTCCAACTCTCCGTTAAGGAAAGCTGTCTTTACGTCCATTTGATGAACGATAAGACCATAGGAGGCAGCCAGGGAAAGTAGTACTCGAATGGTGGTGAGTCTAGCAACAGGTGAATAGGTGTCAAAGTAATCTTCGCCTTCGCGCTGGGTGTAGCCCTTGGCTACAAGCCGTGCCTTGTACTTCTCAATAGTACCATCAGGCCTTAGCTTCTTCTTGAACACCCACTTACAACCCACAGGTTTGCAGCCGTAGGGTCGTTCAGATAATTCCCAAGTTCCATTAGAAAGAATCGAGTCCATCTCATTATGGACAGCTTCTTTCCAGTCATCAGCATCAGGAGATGCAAATGCCTCTGCAATGGACGTGGGAGTATTGTCCACAAGGTACACAATGAAATCATCACCAAAGGATTTTTCAGTCCTCTGTCTCTTGCTCCTCTTGGGAGCTGATTCATTGTCATCCTTCTCAAGGACTTCCTCAACAAGTGGTTGTTCAGAATGATCAACAGATGTACTAGGTTCAGCAAATATCTCAGAAGAAATTCTAGCAATGCTATGCATATCCTTCATAGGAAACGTGTTCTCAAAAAATGTTGCATCACGAGATTCCAAAATAGTATCAACATGCATATCAGGTATCTCAGATTTAACCACTAAAAATCTATAGCAAATGCTCCGCTGAGCATAACCTAGAAAGACACAATCCACTGTCTTCGGTCCAAGTTTTCGTTTCTTAGGAATTGGAACATTGACTTTCGCCAAACATCCCCAAGTACGAAAATAAGAAAGTGATGGTTTTCTCCCAGACCACTCCTCGTAAGGTGTCTTCTCTTTATCCTTGTTAGGAACTCTATTCAGGACATGACACGAAGTCAACAAAGCCTCCCCCCACCATGCCTTAGATAAACCAGCAGTGTCCAACATGGCGTTCACCAAGTCGGTCAGCGTGCGGTTTTTCCTCTCGGCAACCCCGTTTGATTGGGGCGAATAGGGAGGCGTCCTCTCATGAATAATACCATGTTCCTCACAGAATTCATCAAATACGTTGGAGAAATACTCGCCACCACGATCTGACCTAAGACGTTTGATCTTTCTCTCTAATTGATTTTCTACTTCAGCTTTATAGATTTTAAAGTAGTCTAAAGCTTCATCTTTAGTGTGCAACAAATATACATAACAGAACCTAGTAGCATCATCGATTAAAGTCATGAAATATCTCTTATCACCTTTTGTCAACACGCCATTCATCTCACATAGATCCGAATGTACGAGTTCTAGAGGTGCCAAGTTTCTCTCCTCGGCTGCCTTGTGAGGCTTTCGAGGTTGCTTAGATTGCACACAGCTATGGCACTTAGAACCTTTGGCAATGGTGAAAGTAGGAATTAAACTCAAACTGGAAAGTCTACTCATTAAACCAAAATTAACATGACATAAACGAGAGTGCCAAACATTAGCATCCGAATCCACACTGCCACAAATATGGTTTACTGACTTATTACAAAAATCCGATAATGAAAAGCGGAACAAGCCTCCGCACTCATACCCTTTACCAATAAATTGTCCAAACTTTGACACAACTACTTTATTGGACTCCAAGACTAATTTAAACCCATCTCTGCATAGAAGGGAGCCGCTAACAAGATTCTTGTTCATAGTAGGGACATGCTGCACGTTCCTCAGCTGCACGATCTTCCCGAAGTAAACTTCAGATCTACCGTGCCAACACCACGAACAGAAGCATGTGATCCATTCCCCATTAAGACGCTTGAATCTGCGACCTGATAAGAAGTGAACATAGAGATGTCAGCACATACATGAACATTAGCACCCGTATCAATCCACCAACATGGAGATTGAAATACTGAAAGCACAATCGGTAAATTACCGTACCCATCAGCATTGCTAGCGGTCACGACGTTGACATGCTTTGGCGCCTTCCCTTTCTTGTCTGCACGATCTGGGCAGTCCACAGAGAAGTGTCCGGGCTCTCCACAAGTGTAGCACTTTAGCTCAGATTTGTTCAGCATCTTCTTCTTCTTCTTGAAAGAAGTAGTCTTGGTAGGCATGTTGAAGGAAGGCTTGCTCTTTGCCTTGCTCTTGCCATGGTGAAAGTTCTTCTGCACCATGTTGGCGCTAGACTGACCTTCACCACCTCTCTCAGCAGTGTCCTTAGCCCGAGCCTTCTCCTCAACATCAAGAGACGCTATCAGGTTTTCAACCGATATCTCCTGTCTCTTGTGTTTGAGAGTTGTGGCGAAGTTCCTCCATGAAGAGGGCAACTTTGCAATAATGCATCCAGCCACAAACTTGTCAGGTAAGGCACACTTAGCGTGCTCAAGCTCCTTAGCAATGCACTGTATCTCATGAGCCTGTTCGACTACAGAACGGTTGTTAGCCATCCTGAAGTCATGGAAGCTCTCCATGATGTACAGTTCACTGCCAGCATCTGCTACACCGAACTTAGCGTTCAGTGCCTCCCAGAGCTCTTTGGCATCTGTAATGTGCATGTACACATCAAACAGCTTGTTGCTAAGAGCACTCAGAACGAGTCCCACAAAGGCAGTATTGGTTTCCTTGAACTTGTTCTGATCCTCGTCAGATATAGTTCCTTCAGGTAAACCCTCACTAGCCTCGAACACTTTCAGAGATCGCAACCACAGTGTGGTCTTGTACTGCCATCTCTTAAAGTCCACACCGGTAAACTTGTCCGGCCTCAGCGCATCAGATAGATGTCCCATGTTTAACTCAGGAAATTGCCTATAACAAATATAAGGTTTTTGGATTGTTGGATTATTAGGCATAATTTCCATGATTAATTCCAGAATATAAAGCATGATCGCAAGAGCTACTAACATGTTAATCTCGAAAATACTAGACGTATTAATTAACATGAACAGCAGCAAGACATCTACGAACACAGCCATCGGAACGTGACGAACGTACCGAACAATTGTAGATGAAGTAGTCGTTGGAGCAGCGACGGCAGCAGCTTGAGCGGCGACGGTAGCAGCTCGAAGAAGACGACGTTGGAGACGAGTCGCCCGCGGACCCGGAGATCGTCCAGGAAGTCGAGCCGTGATGAAGAACTTGAAAGCAGTCGCGCGGGGCGCTTCCCAAAAACCTTATTCGCCCTCTCCCGTACAGGATCACAAGGACAAGTGGTTCCGGAGACCTGCTGTCCCGTTCGCCGGTGCACGCCGGCGCACGGGATGGAGTAGACTACGGTGGCGGCGCAAGGCACGAGATTGGCAAAACCTAGATTGGTTCGGTGTGTGACGGCGCACGCAGTGCAAGGCAATATATAGTGCGGCTCGGGAAACCCTAACGGGTACAACGTGGGCCAACCACGTCGCACACGTCCGAGTTGGATAGCAGCCCACGATCCGGGAGCGACCCGAACTGGCAAAACTATACGCGTACGCAAAAACTCGTTTTTCCCGAACAGCAAAAATATAGGCATCGGCTCATTCCCGCAACCCGCGGCGTGTCGTGACGAGACGGACGGACGGACGGCGGCGGCGGAGGAGGAGGAGGAGTGCGCACGAGAGAGCCTTCTGTTCTCAACTAGCACACCAAGTGGTACAACACTCCACCTTATAAGGTGGTGTTTGTCTCCTCCAACTAGCAATGTGGGACTAAACTTTAGCTCCCACTCCACTCCCATGTGTGCTGCCATAAATGTGGGCTTTTGAGATTTCTGAAATTGCTATTGGGCTGCCCACTAATGGGCCCAATTCTAACAGAATCTAGGACTGTATGGTATCTCAGATGGAGTGGAAGGAACATTAAAACAGATCATGATGGCGTGCAGAAACATGTCACCTATGCTTTGAATAATAAAAGTATATCACTGATAGCATGATAGCTCAGTGTACCAGGGCTAATTTAACTGATTTCAGAGCAACTTATAAACATGGCATGGGGCATTGGAGGCCAATTTTAACTACTCATATTATGTGAGCTTTAAAGGAAAAGTAAAACACTAAGATTAGCACCTTCGCTTTTCTCTTCTTGCTTGAGCCATCTGCTGCAGTGGCATTTTCAGTTGCATCAAAAGAGCCAGTTGTCTGAGCTTCAAGAAATTTGACAATTCCACCACGAGCACTTGTTGAAGCAGAAAAAACAGTTCCTGGGTTGCTATACCATGGTCGTTCCGCCTTATCCTAAAATTAATGCAAACAAATCTTGAAACCATCGGAGATAAATAAACTCAAAGATATAACTGAATCTAACTGAAACATGATGCAAAACAGCATTACATGATCGACATCCTTGTCCTTCATGATCTGCATTTTCTATTAATAATCTTCCTGGTCGCCGTCAAATAATACAAATTTAGCAACAAAAAAAATTGGTGCGGGTATGTGGACTGTATACAAGCTGCAGCCGTGACTGGCATTCTCTACAGCGAACAAAATTGTGGATCTCCAGTAGCAGCGTTACAAGGAGCCTGGTCTGCTGGTCTCCACGATCAGACATTCTTGTGCATTGCGGGAGCAGAAGCAAGCAGTGTCTCCCTGTGGATTACACATAGCTTTCAAAAACACAACGTACTCCGGTGCCTTCTGCTTACAAAATGCTCAATTATTTCTTCTTTCCCGCGAGACTTCTCATATCTCAGTTATTTTTTGAACAAGAACCGCAAATGGAGAGCATGGTATGACATGAATTTCTTAATGGCAAATATCACAGGTAGGCTATGTTGATCAGCGAAACAAGTAACGATCTTTCCAAACAATAATTCAGGGTATCACACCAGGAAATAGAAGAGATAACCGTAATTGACAGCCATGGAATCTAATACAGATACATTGTTCAAGTTTGAGCTCAGACCTTCATCTTTTTTGGAGGAAGACAAAAGGGTAAACGTTCATCCAAACCCTTAAATAATGCCCGTATAACTTGTGTGTCACCAACTCAAATTTTCTACAAAAGTTCATGCTTGTCAATGAAATTGAATCAGTTGACAGAATAACAAATAGAGTTAACATTTGAAATGAAAATTTACTTGTTCTAGGTAAAAAACACTCTGGAGATCTGTTCTTTTTGGGCACTCGAAGATCAGCTTACATCTGGATCTCCTTCCTCAGGCAAACATCACTTGAAATCAACGATAGAAGTCTGCCAAAGAATCTGTGGCAGACTTGGAAGCGCCGGATTTGGCCAGAGGTCCAAAGAAGAAATCCTGAAGATCATGTCCAATCAGCCGAGAAAGAAAATTTCCCTGAATTGAAAGAACCAAAGCTGCTAGAGAACAACCTTCCAACAAAAGCACTCAGCACAAGCATTCGTTGAGAACGACCCCAACCTCCAAAATCCCGAAGTAATTGCAATGTCACCTAAATCAGGCGTCGCGCACAGCTGCCGCCCACCCATCCAGCAGCACCTTTGGGGAAGAACGGCGGCCGGATCCGGCGACTCCGTACGACGCCGGCATGGCGCGAGGCCACGACCTACAGGGCACCGCCTCCTCGCCAGGACTGGTGGCGTGTGGAGAACAGCGGCGGTGGGATCCGGCGTCCTCCCGTTGTACTCCTCCACCGCTCCTACCGGTGGGAAGGAGCCACTGTGTCCTACCTGACAGCGTCCATGAATTCGAAGACTGGGAGCAGGACTCGAACCGGCCACGGCACCTTGCCTCGGCCCCGTTGAGGAATCGATCCCCGGCCACCGACGGGTGCGCGACTTGGCTTCTCCCGAACGGTGGCCAACGTACGGCTCGTCGTGCGTCAGCGCCCTCCGGCGCAGAACTCTCACTGCCCGGCCGCCTAAGGCGCGGCGGCGACGCCCGGCGACGTGCGCGTGCGGAGCTAAACCAAACTCTCGATTGGTAATCACACGAGGAAGAGGCGGAACAGGACGCTTCGTCTCGCCTCTTGGTCAAAGGCAAAACTCGGAACGTCGGTCGATTTGGTGGGTCCACGTCGCGTGTCATCACCTTACTGGTGCGGACATGGAAGCAGCGAACCGTCCTATTTCTTACTTGTTGACATGTGGGGACACATATAGAAGAATCGTGGACGCACCACAGCTCGAGAATTCCAGGGAGTGTAGGTAGTTAGATATTACATTGTTTTTTGTTCAACCGAAAGCATCCAACACATAGGGAATTGGAATATCTTTGTATCGTCGTAGGAGCCACTGAAATACTCGCAAGGTAGTGAGAGACCAGCCGTAATTAAAAAATATAGCAAGAAAATAAAGTGCATGATTATTTATATCTACAGTAAACATGATTATTTATATTCTTTTCTTGGTCAAGATACCATTATTTCTAGGGTATACAACTCTTTTACGGGTAGGGACCAATAAATGTGGGCCATCCATTGAGGTCGATAAACGGGTTATAATTCTCTCATATTAGGAAATGAGTTGTGTAGTATTTTTCATTGAAAGGGCAAAACGGGAAATGTAATAACTAATCAATTCTCGCTGCCTGAAAGACATAATTCTTTTTTTTTTTGAGATTTCTAGGACTTAGTACATCTGTAGTATCTGAACTCACGCACTACGCACTCCACACACACAACACCACACGCACGCCACCCGTGCGCAAGCTAGACCTAACCAGACTATACTAAGACTTAGAGCCTTCCGCGAGCCTAGATCTTCTGGGAAACCCCTGCGGTGGTGGGCACACCACAATACCAGTATCGAACCGCGGTGGAATCGGCTCAGCGCAAACACTGTTCACGTGAACAGTGCCGCGCGGGTGAGACACCCAGAAATTCGCTCCCACTGGGAGGCGAGCTGGGAGGACTCCGCCGTCCCAAGCCACCGAGCCAAGGCTTGTTCTCTGAAAGACATAATTCAAAGAGAGTTATTTCCTAGGGAACTTGTTGGTGTCCATCTATTCAATGTATTTGTACGTCACAAACACCATTGACGACCCAAACCCCTCCTAATGAAACTGAAATAATTTTCCAACTGTTAAACATTAAATGGTGTTATGTCAAAAGCAAATGCCGAGCAGATTGTTCTTCCATCACACATACTTGTAACAAATCATGCCAAAATTGATAACCACACAATATTATATCACTAAGAAGAGGCTCCACTGAGAACTAACACCCGAAGATTGATACTTCCTCCGTTCATAAAAGGATGTCTCAAGCTAGCTCAAATTTGCAAGTATCTAGACATGATTTAGTGTGTAGATACATGCAAATTTGAGCTAGGTTGAGACATCCTTTTGTGAACAGAGGGAGTAAGACATTTCTGCTGGTATTTGCTTTTGGAATTGCCTCGTGTGAGCGTCGCATGCGCAGCATGAAACTCCTTCCCGCAAAATGTTTCGTGGATTCAATAAAAACTTAGCCCCCGTACTAGATATTTGAGTATGGGAGGGAAATTTTGCGGTATAATTTAAAAAGAATTCATGATGAGGTTTTATTTCACATTATATACTAGACTGTGTTTTGTGTCATCGTATTGTTGTTCCATACGATGAAAAGCATTTTTGTGATAAAATTGCATTTTTGGAACTGAAAAAGAAAAACTTTGCCTCACCTTATTAATTAAGAAGAAGAAAATGTTATGGCTAATTAACAGTAACCGAGAGAAAACAGTCACAAATACCCTCTCCGGCTCTCGTGAAACACGACAGCCTTGAGTGCACCCATTTCAATCAATGTTGTATCATATTGTTGTTCCATAGAAACACACGCGTATTCTTACATTACATTTTAGATATAAAATGACTGTTGGGATTCCATGTTTCCACAATATTAGAAAAACAAGACTCCAATTACATAAATTCAAGATAAAAAAATATTTCAACAAGCGCAAAGATAATAATTTAAAAAATCATTGGTAAGTAAAAAACCATGCATGCTAGCACCACCACGTAATATCTCTTCTTGGTATCTGTGGAATTCTAACATGGTTTACAGCATTTACATTGCCTAAATAAAAACCCTCCTGTTGGACAAATGCCAGTTTCAAAACCCTCTTTCTGACAAGTTTCACTACAAGGCCCATCAGAAGCACATGGACCCTTGAACTTGCCACTTGGTCCTTTGCACAAGCCCTCTGGACACTGTTCATGGCCAGTCCCACCTAAAATTTAAAATCATACGTCAACATAGGAAAATGAAAATAATGCATGTGACATATAAATCTAAAATCACAAACTATAACAGTTTTATTGTTTGGATAAAAGCAATTTTATGTAGAATAAAAATGCATGTTTCAGTTACCCGTAGCCACCACAAGCAACAACAACAGCGCCATGATGATGAGCATATTTCGTAGTGACTTCATTTTCACAATAGATGCCAATTTTTATGAGCCCTTTCCAACTTATTGCGGTGGGAGAATGAGGACACCTAATTCTTATATACACATAGACTAAATGACATTTAAGGAACAAGTGCCACGTGGAGGACGACAAATGAATCTTGACCCTATAAATACATGTTATTGGCTAATATTGGCACTACAACGCAACCTCTATATATGTAACTACCTAATATTAGTTTTGAAGTGCATCGCATGTGTTATGTGACATGTAAAAATAGAAATCATTGTGCATGCCGCTAGAGGGGAAATACCATCGCACATGTTATAAACGTAAATAGTAATTGATGAAGATCATATCATGGTAGAGAAATAAGAACAAAAATTTCATGGTGTTATTTTGTTATTCATTAAATAAACTTCAAATTATTTTACTTAAGAGTTATTTCTTCACAATTTAACAACTTCCCTTACAACCAAACCACTTAATTTCATTTTTTTTTCCATGTACGTACAAGTGCATCGGCCTCGTCCAAACGCTAAGTACACTTAGATGTAAGAAAAATAATTCAGCATAAATATTTTGACTTCTTCAATTCGTGAAATCGACGATCAAGTGTCCAACTACTTCCGTTTTTAAAATGAACAAATAACATATTTGAAATTGACGGCTGGGTCGATCCCGCGGTGAAAGGGCATGTCCCTATTTATATATGTTTAAGATGACACTCGAGGTAGAGTAGACTAATGTTACCTACAGAGTGCATACTCAGGTTTTAGTCCACTTTTATTGATGATGGCTGATGGATGGAGGCCCCTCATTTTAAGATGATCAAGTGTCGATGGTTTTGTTTGTTTTCTCTATGTACCT
This sequence comes from Poa pratensis, assembly GCA_947311845.1. Classification (NCBI taxonomy): domain Eukaryota; kingdom Viridiplantae; phylum Streptophyta; class Magnoliopsida; order Poales; family Poaceae; genus Poa; species Poa pratensis. The sequence goes on along the minus strand of CAMZMU010000033.1, from coordinate 33,484,125 downwards.
TTTTTAGTCGATAGGATCACCGCACTATTAAGAGGGGTATCTTGTGAATCTTATTGGGGATGATCTCATGCCATACGCCTATGACCCAATAAACCTCATATGCATCCAAAAAATAAGAGAGAGATATATGCAACCCACTTGAGATATTGACTATTCTACATAAATGGCATGTCCGGTGTAGAACCCGGAATATTTTGGATCTGACACCGGGGACCGGAACAATGTACGGTAAGAATCCGGGCTTGAACCGGGCAACTCCAGTAGCTACTAGCTAAGCCTGGACAACCCGGTGTCTGATCCAGCCGAAACATGTTCCGGGTTCCGGCTCTAGCTCCGGAATGCTCCAGATTCCATACCAGACAACACGATTTCTGTGTAACGGTTAGATTTTAAGTGGCTAGTATATAAGCCCGCCTCTTCTTCTACAAGAGGTAGGTTAACCAGCTACAAACACGAAAAATAATTTGCTCCCCCTCCTCCATTGTTGTTGACCTCAAAAGTTTCAAGATCTCTCTAGCCCTCCAACCAAATTCGAATCCCTTTGGGGAAAACCAAGAGGAGGTCTAGATCTATAGTTCAACCTAGTCAAAAGTGATTCCCCCTTGAGTTTATCAAGTTACTTGTTACTATTGGGATTGTTGGAAAACCCTAAGGGTCGCCCGGAAGCTTCCAGGTTGTGGACTGTGCTCCAAGAAAGTTTGTGAAAGTTCGGAGGCCGGCTCAAGGCCTACCAATAGTGGACTGAACTCCTTCTTCGTGGAGGAGGCTCAAGGAGAAGGAGGTGAGCCTTCGAGGCATACATGGGTCCTTCATGGTATCCACACCTCTCCAACGTGACGTACTTCTCTCCCAAGGGAAGGAACACATGTTATATCTTCGTCCCCGCGTGACTCGGTTTTTTCTATCCGAGCTCTTTCACTATTGTTGTTATATTTGTGATAGCCTTCGTGCTTGAATTATTGTATCGTATCATATATGGTGTTTCACTTAGTTGTTAGGCTCACCTTATTTATCCGCATAGTCTAAAACTTCAGAAAAGAAAAGAAATTTTTGTAGAAACCGATTCACCCCCTATAGAGGTTACCACCTCTATCCTTTCACGCGGTATGGGGTCAGATCTAAACATATATATAGTTGAGTCAACAAATTAATCGGCATCATCTGATGTGTCATGCAGATTAGTCGTCCACGTCCAAATATTTGGATCGCTGCATGCATACATTGATGAAGTTCTTCGCATGGCAACATATACTATGCATGCCCTTTTTATTTTAGAGTTAAGTCAGCCATCAGACAAGAAAACTGTGGAGGTGACTTTGAGCACTTGCCATCAACCCGAGCCATTAAGAAAGTGATGTCGGTCTTACTTAGCTTGTGAAAGATGATACACCTTTCTCTTGTTTAACGAAGAACCACTTACTCAAACCGAATCGGCTGTGCTGGGTTGCGAGTACGGTAATTTAAAATTTTGACTACCATGCTACGCAACAAACCAAGATCTACTATGAAGATACAAGCGAATACGAAGATCCGAAGATCTAGACTGAATACGTTACCAACACCGTAGAAGCGGAAGAAGTGTCGATGACGTAGTCGATGTAGCGTGAAGTAGATTCCCTCAACCATGCCTGGTAGAGAGAATTTCGTCGCCTTCTCCTCCTTAGCTCGACCTTCTTGATCCAACAGAGTGAGGGTCAACCGTCGGGATCCAACACCTCACCACTCTGAGAGCTCGCACGCGTACACTGGGAAAGGTTCAGCAGGGCTTCGCCGTCAAAGCTTGAAGCACCACTGGTGTATATAAAGGTGGAGGTCTCAACGCATGAGAAGGAGGGAGAGAGAGAGAGAGATGAGATCTAATCTAATTGGAGAGGGACCCTCTAATCTAGAGAGGTTCTCTCAATCCTTTTAGACCATGATCCAACTAGAGAGAAAATGTCTCCAACTTGTGTGTCTCCAAAAGGAGGGCATGGGGGTTTATATAAGAGGCCAGGGGGAGGGGTTCTTGGAGAAGGGGTTGAACCCCTCCTCCCCAACCTCCACCTTGGGGTGGGGCTCCTAGCGACCTAGGTGGGGGGGGGACCCACCCCAAGTCGGTTTCCCCTTGGCCATCGGACCCACATGGGCATGTGGGGCCCACTTGGGTGGAAGGAGGGGCGCCTCCCCTCCTGGCCCATGAGCCGGTGGTGCGGCTGCCATGTGGGCACTAGGGACCATGTGGCAGCCCCCCAAAGGTGGGCTCCAATTTTTTATTGATTAAACATTTTTTCCGAATAATTAATTAGTTAATTAATTAATATTTTGTCTAATTAAGTCCCATTTGAATATTTCCTTTTACAGAAAATTCTCGGAATTAATTACTTATCATATAAACAAATTTATATGATCCAGGATACCTAGTATCCGCAGACAAAATTCTACGGATAAATATTTCCTTCTTATATAAACCCTCAGAATAAATCTGATGGTGATAGAAATTTCTATCACCCTGAGACATCCAATGTCTGCCTGATCCAGTCTCTCTGATATGAATATATCTACCACGCAGAAACCATTCCGTTCATACTCTCTCAATGTTCCAGACCAACCAATAAACACAACTAACCAAACCTAGTTTAAGCGTGTGACCCCTACAGGTTCGATAATGTGTAGCTATAATTAGATGTACTCATCTAATCATCAGCCAGGGTCAGGCCCGGGAATGACCTGAATAACTGCTACCGTTATACGAAGACACTCAGTTGGACCTGTTGATTATTAATACATCATTCCCATGACTCACGATACTAAAAACTTTACCCGATATGTAGATCCGTTGATGTTACCATGAATCAATCATTGATTCATCACATCTTCGTCTATCTCGTTAACTGTCAAGCTCCCTTTACTTGTTCCCGTATTACCATATCCCACACGGTGTAACTTCACCATGCATTGTCTTCAGAACATATTAGATACATCTCATACCGAGTGGGTCCAGGGTGTATCTCTCTTTTGACAGAGGAGCAATTTCCCATCTCTAACATTAGGATATATACACACCTTCGTAACTACCCAATAACTGCCATTTTGATCACCCTGTTACGGCCGTGATGATTGACAACACCAAAGTAATTCTTCTAGCATGCACAACCCTAATAACCTCATGGTTCGAGGACATGCTATGTACTAACCTTTCTGTGATAAAGCTAAGGACAAAAAGACACTTTAACAGAATCTCTTAGCATACCAAAATTTGGGTCTACCCGGCCATATTGTTCTCTAACAATATGCTACTCATTGATGCTGACATAAACAATATCCATGACCAGGAAAGCACACTCATCTAGCATTCAACAACTTAGTCCGTAGAAAAGACTAGGATATATTTTACTGTTCATGTTTACTACACGTGCGTATGAGCTTTCTTCTGAATCTCGCATTCAGGAGCCACGACAGTTATAGCTTAGAAACACAAAACATAATTAATGAATCAGATATATAAATATATTTTCTTTTGGGCATACATCCAACAGGCTGGTGCACGATCAGTACGGATTTTTGACATGTAAGTTGATATCACGAGCTTATCAATTGTTTCATAATATTTCAAGATTCATGCTCTCAAAATTTTACATCCGCGAATGGGAAATTAAACTGTGTCCTTAACCCGTCCTTATCCCTTTGGGGTCCGCACCCAACCTCTCTCCTTCCGCACTTTCTTTGCTCCCACACCCCACCTCTAAAGCCAAGCCGAGGAGTCTCTCCATCCAAGCCAAATCGAAGAGGCGGCACTATCACTCGTCCTCGACGGGCGTTGAAGACTAAAAAAATATGCACTTTGGAAGAAAACTATTACTTCAATCTTAGCTACTTGTACGGAGTACATTATGGATGAGAATTATAAGATATTATCAATGTCTAGAGTGATCGTAATTCAAGAAAATATCATGTACTCCCTCTGTCCCATAACATAAAACATTTTGGCAAAATGTTTTATATTGGGACAGAGAGATTACTTATTATTTTTCTTTCCAAATACGTGTCTCTTTTGAGCTAGAAGAAGTCAACTCGTTGCATAGAACCAATGTATATTGTCAAATCCTAGCAAAACAAAAGTAGCATATATCTTCACATTTTCTTCATAAGTGATTATGTGCACCAACATTATCTCGTGATACAAGTATTCCGAGTGTAGTTTTTCTCTAAGACTAATCCCATCGTATACTTTGACCCACAGAATGAAAAATAGAGCATTTCTTTTCTGTAGAACAAAATGGTCTATATCCATTATATTGTCCCACCAAAGTGAACAATGTAGTCATATTTTCCCTAGGGCTAATTTACCCTTCTGTAGTGTGCCCACTGCCCACAACAAATTAGAGATGTAAACTTTCTTGTTTCTGAAACAGTGTGTGTTAACCATGGGTCCATGCCTATGTAACCATGTTTTTGTACCGTTTCAGCATTTGGTTTGCATCCAACTGCGTTGTCAAACATTTGGCAACTTGGATTAACTAGGGGCTGTTTGGTTTATGCCCACACTAGCCCCGCCAAATCATGGGCTAGCCAAATTTTTGGCGAAGGATTCGCCCGCCCCAGTTCTGCCAGCGCGTGGGCGCAAAATCAGGCGTAGCAACCAAAATTTTGGCAGGGCTCCGCTAGCTGGGCTTCAAACCAAACGATATGCTATGCCGGCAGTCAACGCCAATATTTTGGTATGGTAACTGTTGGCCACGATCCAAACAGCCCCCTAGTTACTAGTTTCTAAAAGCTGATATGAGACATAGTCATCACTATAGCATCTGAACTCATGGCTCCTGGTATTAGGTCATCCATACATAGTTAGCACTGAAAAAAGAAATTAAAAAATTAGGGATTCTGCTTCCTTTTAAAAAAAGGCATTGTCTAATGCTTAGTCCACTATAATTAACTAAATCTCGATCGGTAGCACACATTTGCAAACCAAATGCAACTCTCATACCAATACGAACCACAATGCAAAATTCAATGGCTAAATAGTTGACTAATATTTAAATGCACATTTTTTAAGTTGCTAACTGTGTATTCAACTCTCGGAGTTAGCACGAATCACGACGTAAATCTAACGTTGAAGAGCCGATTGAGATTTAGTTAACTCTGAGACGACTTAGAATTAGCAAAACCGATAAAATAATTTTTCAACTTTTCCTTGAGTGAACGCCTACCGTAGTACGAGTACTACGTACTCCATCCGTTCCAAATTAATTGACTTCCATTTGTCCACACGTGGATGTATCTAGACATGTTACACGTATAGATACATCCATGTGTGGACAAATAGAAATCAATTAATTTGGAACGGAGTGAGTACGTAGTAAATTGGAATATGCAGTCTTCCACACGGTGACCTCTGCATGTGTATAGGACTGTACGGGATCGACGCTGCTTGGAACTAATCCACTGCTCTTCGTTAACTTTGAACAATACTATTCGTCTGCTGCTTGGATTATTCTTTGGTCCATTGACCTTGGGTAGAGAAGGAAGAAAAAAACAAGCCGACCTCGCTGACTGTTGTAAACAAGTAGGGAAATACGCCCGTAAGTCAAGGAAAACATATTTTTCTCTGTAACTTTTCGCTGCTGAAAACTTGAATCTGATCAGTCGTTGTGTCAACCATGCATCATCTTTGCGCAGTTCACACCAATTTACAAATGGATATTGCATTGTTTTTGGCTCAACCGTACGCACAAGTGCATCGTCCCTCGTCCAACCGCCAAGTACACTTAGATGCAAAGCTAAATTGTGTTGTGTTAATATTTTAACTTCTTCAATCAGTGAAATCGACGACCAAGTCCCAACTACTTCCGTTTTTGAAATAAACAAAAAAAAATCAAATCGACGGCAAGTACCTACCAGCTTGGTCGATCCCACAGTCTGTGTCCAGATCTAAATATTAAAAAATATATTGTTAAGACCACAAACTAATCCGCGTCATCTGATGTGTCATGCAGATTAGTCAATTGGGCACTGATCGCTGCATACACACATTAGTGAAGTTCCTCAAATCGCAACATATACTTTCTCCGTCTCAAAATATAAGTTCCTCAAATTTTGCTGGTCAACGATTTGCAATTTTGACCATGATTTGTATCATAATATGTCCATGAAATTAGTATAATGATATATGAAATGAAATAATTTTGCAAAACAAATCCAGCCATACCATTTATCATTCTCAATCCGTATAATTTAGTATATATTAGTGGTTAAAGTCAAGCATCACATACCAACACAAAAATAGCGCGACTTATATTTTTGGGACGGAGGGAGTACAATGCATGCTCTTTTTATTTTAGAGTTAAGTCGGTATCTGAGACAGGAAAACCTCGGAGGTGTCTTTGAGCGCTTGCAATCAATCCGAGCCATGAAAGAAAGAGCTATTAGTCTTACTTAGCTTACGAAAAATGGTAATCTTTCTCTTGTTTAACCAAGAACTAGTTGCTCAAGCTGAATCGGCTGGTGAATGATCAGTCCGGATTTTTCACATGTAAGTTGATATCGCGGGCTTATCAAATGGTTCAGAGTTTTCAAGATTCGTGGTTTATCAAATAGTACAGTCTTTCAAGATTCTTGCAACCACGAGAAATTAAGAAGTTTAAACTTTCTAGTTTCTGAAAAAGAGTGTGTAACCATGGCCATGTTCTTGTACCATCTTAGGCAGGCGTCAGACAATACAAAAATGTATTCTCGGTTCAAAACTGTCATGTAACAGATATAGTGTGAAACCGGGTTGAGATTAAAGAATGAATCAAAGAATTGCCATTTCAGTTTTGATCTATACAAAAGAATTTCTAGTTACACCGATCTGTCAGCTACTACTAGGGTCAGTGAGAGTGAGTTGATTAGAAGAGTTTCCCGGCGAATTCCTTGATGTCCTCGTCCCTGACGGTCGGCGAGGCCATCTTCCTGAACTGCTTAAGATCGGACAGGCTCCGGCCGAGCTTCAGAGCTACTTTTGTCGCGAACAACTCACCGCCCTCCCTCCGCTCAACGTCCGGTTCGGCAAGGTTGGCCTCGATGTCCTCCTGGATCTTGCGGTAGAAGCCAGCGCAGTTGCGGAGCAGCTCGAAGAGCATGCCCATCTGCCCGCCGTGCTCCACCGTGTTCACCGCCGCCGCCAGCGCGCCGCCAAGGACGGCCGCACCCGACGCCCAAGTCCCAGCCTCGCCGGAGCCGATGAACACTGAGGCGAGCGCGGCCGTGCCGGCTAGAGCTGGGCCGGCCACGGCGAGGCCTTTGTTGAGGTTGAGCACAAGCTTGCCCACCGTAAGGAACTCATTCTCGTCCTTGGCCTTGATGACTCTGAGGAGGCCGCGCATCTGGTCCTCAAGATCTTGGCTCCACCCGTTGCCAGAAGCGACGGAGGCGCTGCCACGGCGACCGAAGCTCTTGGACTTCTTGGGCTGCGCGGGCCGACGGCTCGGCCACCAGCGTGCGGGCTCGACGGCCTTGGGGAACTTCTCGAGCATGCCGGGGAGCAGCGGCAGCGGGTAGGCGGCGTCGAGCGCGAGCACCCGGTCCATGGCCTCCTTGACGTCGGCCTTGGTCGTTGGCGCGCCGAGCGCGAGGTCGGCGCGGAGGTCTCGCTCGAGCTCCCTCCAGAGCATCGTGGACTTGCGCTGCTCCTCGGCGAGCTGCGAGGGCTGGATCTTGTTGACGGCGGCCATGGTCACCGCGGCGGTTGCCAGGAGGACGCCCGCGGAGGCCTTGAGCGCGACCATGCTCGGCGCTGCGGGCTCGAGCGCGGCCATGACGGAGGCGGCGAGCGTGAGGGAGTTGGTGGAGTGGAGCAGCAGGTGGTTCCAGTTGTCACGCTGCCTGCCGATGATGTCGTGCATCTCGGCGCGGTCCGCCGCGGCATCCGCGATCGCGCGGAGCTTCTCCACCGACACCGAGGCGGAGCCGTTGACGTCGTCAGCCGAAGGGGAGGCCGGGACGCGCGGCGTCTCGATCCAGTCGACCTTGAGGCTGAGGTTTTCCTGCACGGTGTGAATACCGGAAGGCACGCGCAGGGCGGCGCGGCAGGTAGCGACGCTGCTCCGCCGTGGTTGTGGCCGCGCGGCGGAAGTAGAAGGAGAGGAGGAAGACGGGCCAAGAAGAGGCGCTGGGCCTGGAGTGCCGCCATGGACGGAGTGCCGGGTTGTCGCTTCGTTTGCTTCGCTGGAGACTGGAGAGGAATTCGAAGGCCAAGTGGCTTCAAGCTTTGCTGCTCCTGCTTCCGTTCGGTAGATGAACTGATGATGAGGACACGGGATTGGGATTGGTATTTATAGGGGCGGGTGGCTTCAAGCTTTGACCATGGATGGAGTCTTGGGCTCGGTCCGAGCAGTGGTTTGATCAAAGACAAGATCCGCGCGTACATGAAGACCGTTTCTAGCTAGGGAGGGAATGGGTTAGTTTAAGGACGTTGCTACGTCGTGGTCGACCACGATCCAGCCTATACCGAGGTCAGTCCGACAGCCCAATTAGGGAAAGTAACGATTCGCTGGAAGAGGAAAGGGTCCACGCCCGCGCATTGGTTCTGGCCACGTGATCGTCCTGGCCCGTCGGTTTTGGTGGCCTCAGGTTGTGCGCCCATGTGCCGTTTTCGGCAGGACCAACTAATTCGTCCTGCCCACCCCCGCTACTCCAAGTTGGGCTGGGCCATCCCAAGTTGGGCCACCACGCTGTGGATAGCATGTTTCGAATTAAGTAATTTTTGCAATGAATCCGGCACGATCAGCATCTCGCATGAGAAAAGGCATGGGATGGGACAAGCTGGGACAAATCAGACCAAAGTTTACATCCCTAGTTCCTCCCATCCCCAAATCAAATTACATCCTGCGGAAAGAAAACCGTCTATCCTCCTTCTATGTCTTTTTTCACCAGTTTGCAACAAACAAGCATGGGACAAATCAGGCCATAGTTTACATCCCATCACTAATCTCTATCCAGAACTCATATATTACTAATTACATCTCCATCAGCAATCTAGAAGTTTAAGCAAATTGAAGATTCAACAATAGGGTTCTACAGAAAGTTTCAGCCAATAGAAGATTCGTCCAGATGTAAGTTTTTGCCCCAACATCTCTTTTTCTCCCCTGTCAGCATCCATGCTCCTTTAATAAATACCTGTGATTATATGGACATGAAATTCTTGTAAAAAGGTGTGTGGTGTGCAAAAAAAGAAATTGAAGCGGGACCTGAGTCAAAAACTCTGTGGTGTGCAGAGAAATTACTTTTATACTTTGGAAAACTAGATGTAAGCTGACCTAAATCTGGTGCATGTGCTGTCAAAAATGTGTGGTGTGCAGAGAAATTGAATGTAGGACCCTGGGATTTTACTTGGCAAAGTAGATGTAAAGTTCTAAAAGGAAAATTGAATGTAGTACCCTGGAATTTTTCTAATACTTGTAGCATAAGATATTAAAAGCATAAGCCTTGCATTTCCTTGGAAAAATACATGTAAAAGCTAGAAGGATGACCAGGTTTCTTATCTAAAAACAGAAAAGTGTAATTGTAAAGAATTTGCCAGGAGTAACATCTAGTTTGACAAATGATTGCACAATACTTAACATCTAGTTAGTTTTTCGTTCAGTGTGATGTAAAAAAATCCCAGTTTATATGTTAGAATGGAGAAAAAACTAAGATAAATGTAAGTTTTACAAGAACCATATTGGATATGATTCAGAAGTAAATTTTTGCATAAGCTAAGAAACTTTGTTTTGGTTCCCATTGGCACAAATATTTTGATATGATCAGAAGATGTTACCTCCAATAGTAGAACTTCCATTTTTTTCTCAGTGTGTAACTGCTGGACTGTTAAGAAATTCTTGAAGCTGCATTTGTACATAAAAGATAGTAAGTTTTTCATGTTTATATTGTTTGTTATCAATTGAACTATAGTTTCCCCATTCATATCTTCTTCATTGTGTTTGCAGTGTACAAAAAAATAGATGCTGGAGGGTTTGCTGGGATTGATCTTAACATCCCACTTGCGGATGATATCCTGGTGATTTGCATGGCACGGAGGCACCAACTGTAACTGGTCCGTACGTGTTGGGGTGGATGTCAATTTGGAGACAGATGCTACTATGCAGACAGGGGGGCAACTCATACTGGTCAGACGTTATCTAGTGCAGAAAGTGGTCAGCCGTTAGGATGTAAAAAGAAAATATATTTTCTATATATGCATGTAAAATCCCGGGAGAAGCACAAGTCAATTTTGCAAGCAGAAGTAAATCTGATGGGCAATTACATGCAAATTTACACTTGGCAGAAAACTTGCTTTTTTACATGCATAAATTACACCCAGCGACAACTTGGTCTATTTACATGCTAAAATGGACCTGAAAAATTCAGGAACCCAACATGTAAAGTTTCCCCCTTCTTTGTTGTGTTTACATCCTTAGAAAATCTCCACACACAAAAAGTGCAGCCTCCCATCGACAGATAGATCAAACTAGCAAAAAATGGTTATATCAGCAAAAGGTATGCTGATGCGAATTTCCATCTAAAAAGAAAACAGGGTTGCATCTGTTAATTTTAGTTGGATTATTGGATGAACTAACATTAGCAGAACGCAAATTGCATTAACAGATCGCACTACTAGTATACTTTCTTACATCTAAGAATTACATCTCGAAGAAGTTGCATCTACTAAGTACTAACCTTCTGTTCTAGACCATGGTGTATACGCACGTACTCATGTGGCCCACCCGGTCCTGAGAGGCGAACTAGGCCATGGCCAACGAGATGTTCAGTCTGCTTCCCGGTTCGAACCCGTCCGTCGCCGCCCAAGGAGAAGCGCGCAGCGTGTGCTTTATGCCGAACCTACCAAAGGGAGCTCGACGACGAAGGCGAAGGCCTCGACGAGGGCGACGGGCTCCCGCGCTTCCCTGGGGAAGGAATCGAAGCTGGTGGCGCTGATTTCGGCGGCGGCGCCCCCTGCGCCGCGGGGGCGGCCACCTCACCGACGCCGAGCGAACGTAGGGCATCTGCCCCTCGGGGCGGTGCGCGGAGATGGTAGAGAACGGGGTTGGGCGGCGCACGGCGGTGGCCGGAGAAGGTCCTGGGTGGCGCACGGCGGTGGCCGGAGAAGGTCATGGGCGGCGCACGGCGGTGGCCGGAGAAGGTCCTGGGCACGGTGGGGAATGTCCCGATGGATCTATGGGGAAGAAGCTGCGTATGGTAAAAAAAATATAAAAGTGCGTCGGTCGGGTCAGGTGAGAACGGGTGCATTAGTGCATACAGTACAGGGTCGCAGGATTTTGATCGCACGGTCGCGGCTGGTGAGCTCGCGATTGTGCAGATCGTGGTCAACCAAGAAAAAGAAATTGCGTTAGTTTAAGGCAAGCTGGTCACCGGGTACCCTGGTCCAGCACACAAACACTGAAACACACACTTAGAGAAGGTCTGAGCTTGGCCCAGCACCTCGGTTCCAATAAATTTATCATCCAGTCTGATAATATACAGGCTATTCAGACTATGCTGGAAGGAGGTTTTTCGTCAACTGCTTCAGCAGCTATTTTTGATGATTGCAGATCTCTTGCTAGTGGTTTCAGGAGCATTATATTTGAGCATTGTAATAGGGAGGCTAATGAAGTAGCGCATTTTCTAGCTAGGCATAATTATATTGAGCATACTGATTCTTTTTGGGACGATTATCCCCCTAGCTTTTTACTATGTAAACTGATAAACGATGTAACTGTCTTTGAGAATCAATAAAGTGGAGGTTTAATTAAAAAAAACAATGAAACACACACTTCCCTATAAAAAAACACTGAAACGCGCACTATGCACTTATTTTCTTTCGGACCTCCTTGGTTCACATGATTTCTACCGAAATGGGAAACCTAAGAATAGTGTGTCATAACATGTTGAGTATCGCAGTTCAATTGCAAAGAGTGTGTAGAAAATGCAGAAATTTTTCATAAATACATTTTATTATGTTTGACTCGGTAGAAATTCCATTTAGAATTGAATACAAAAAATACAGTAGGAAAAATGTTTAGGTTCTAACATAACAAACCGGAAATGCAGATCTCCAACCCATATGGCGCACAACGCATATCCTGTCCGCTCCTTTTTCTGAAGATCTGTGCTGCAAGCTGCATGTTGATTATGTCATTTGTCAGCTAGCTAGGTCTAGCCTTTCCTCCACCATGCGGGACCTGCACATATGCATGCATGCAGCTGATCGATCGGAGTACTCAAAAGTTTACTTGCTACCTAGCTCATTTGCATGCAAATTTTTGGAGAATCATATCTCATAAACAGTTTGTCGAAATTGTAATTTATTTGCGCATGTGATGTAGATGGTGAACTCTATAAAATGAGTCCAATATCATATATAGATTCTTACGTAAATATTGTGTATCTCATTGGACCCACATGTCATAGAAAATAACTTTGCTAATTAATTATAAATTTGCGGTACAAAATATATCAAGCAGCTAGCTAAATATTGTGTATCTCCGGCTGCAACTGTCTTACATATATTTTTATTTTTGTTAAAAGTTGGTGCTTTTTGTTGCAAATGAATCTGCCAAAACGTTATTCTTGAAGATATCTTGAATCTGCCAAAATATTTTTATTCTTGAATCTGACAAAAGTTGGTGCTTTTTATTGCAAATAATCTGTTTTTTGTTGCAAATACCAACAAATTTAAACATGGATAAATGGCGATGGATATCCTAAATTTTGAAGATATCTAAACTCAGGATCAAGGCTAACCGGTGATACGCACTAAAGATATCCACACGTGGTGGTATGTGGATCCGTATTGGTTTACCTTGATCCCCATTTGGATATCTTCAAAAAAATGGTTTGCCATCTAGAAATGAGGTTCGGACCCATGCCCCTACATGTGGATATCTTCATTGTTTATCACTGGTTAGTTCGATCTTGATTTCAGATATCTTCAAGAATTTAGGGTTAGCCATCACCGGTTATCTATGTTTTAACTTGTCGATGCCTTTGTACAAATCATGGAACCTCTGGAAATACTTTACGGATCCACATACCCCCACGTGTGGATATCTTCATTACTTATCACCGGTTAGCCTTGATCCTGAGTTTAGATATCTTTAAAAATTTAGGGATATCCATCGCCGTTTATCCAATGTTTAAATTTGTCGATATTTTTGTCACATAACAAGAAACCTCTTAGAGGTGGGCGGCGGAGACGACGAGTAAGTAGAACTTGAGAGGTTTGTGCAGAAATGAGGAACAATTTGAGAATTTTTGCAGCCGGCACAACAATATAGAGGAAAGGGAAGAAACTGGCACCCGACTCGTGTGGATAACATTTTGGTACATTCATTTGCAACAAAATGCACCAACTTTTTTAACAAAAATAAAAATAATATGAAAAGACAGCTGCAGCCGGAGATACACAATATTTAGCTAGCTCTTGATGTATTTTATACCGCAAATTTATAATTAATTAGCAAAGTTATTTTCTATGTCATGTGGGTCCAATGAGATACACAATATTTACGTAAGAATATATATATGATATTGGACTCATTTTATAGAGTTCACCATCTACATCACAATGGTGCAAATAAATTACAACTTTGACAAACCGTTTATGAAATATGATTCTCCAAAGAGATTTGCATGCAAATGAGCAGCTAGCAAGTAAACTTTTGAGCACTCCAATCCATCAGGGAGATCAGCTGCATGCATGCACATGTGCAGGTCCCACAAGGTGGAGGAAAGGACAGAGCTAGCTAGCTGACAATGACATAATCAAGAGAGAGAATATGCGATGTGCGCCATATACGCTGTAGAAAATCCGCGTTCCAAAACAAAATATATTGAAAAAGGTGGGGTTGTGTTCCAGAATTTCTATGATACTCTTTTGAACAAAAAAGTTCCCTTAAGTATTAGACTATGGTGTGGGTGGGACCACTCGTTCGAGCAGCTCAGAGAGCGAACGGTGTCCTAAGCCTTCTTCCTCCTCCGCCCGCCCCCTCCACAGGCTCTTATTTCTCCCCATTTGTTTCTTCCGATTTTCCCAATTCCAGATCATTGATGATCTTGGCCTAGTTAACGCTATTTGCATTTCCAAATCTATTTTACGTTGCCTGCCACTACTAGAGAAAAGATTTCATCTATTGGGTGACATTGGCATCATAGTCGTTGTGGAGCTTGATGACCCACAAGCGTAGGGGGTCGCGGCAGTCTTCGAGGGTAGTAAAACCCAAATTTATTGATTCGACACAAGGGAGACAAAGAATATTTATAAGCCTTAGCAGCCGAATTGTCAGTTCAGCCACACCTAGAAATAAACTTGCTTGGGACGATTTATCAGTAGCAACAGTAATATGACAGCAGTAGCAGTAAAGTAACAGCAACAGTAATAAAGTGACAGCAGCAGTAATAGCAATTGTAGTAAACAACAGGATAAAAACACCGTAGGCTAAAGGATGTATAAGCGGGCGTTGCATGGATGAGATAATTCATATAATAGAAATGTCACAGGGCAATTTGCAGGTAAACAATAAGTAAGCATCCAGGTATTAATTTAGCGCAGGCATGTATTCCGTATTTAGTCGTTCGTGCTTGCAATAAAAACCTTGCACGACATTTTTTGTCCAACCATCCCGTTTCCGCGGGGCCTTTCAAAGACCCTAATGGTAATTAAGGTACTCCTTTTAATAGAGCACCGGAGCAAAGCGTTAACACTCCGTGAATACATGGAATCCTCAAGTCACAGCCATCCCCTCCGGTTATCCCAAACGTTGTCACTATGGGGCCTCGGGTTCCGGACAGCAACAGGTGCATACAACTTGTAGATATGATCCAAAACAATAATTATACTCATGAAAACATAGCATGTTCAGATCTGAAAACATGGCACTCGGGCCCTAAGTGTCAAGCATTAAGCATACCAAGTTGCAACAACGATAACTAACACACATATAAGATACTAGGCACCATGCCCTAACAATCCGACAACTATTACATGAACAATCTCATCCAATCCCTAACATCCCCCTCAGCCTACGGCGGGGAATTACTCACACAAGGATGGGGGAAACATGGATGGTCGATGGAGAGGCGGCGGTGATGACGATGGCGATGATCTCCCTTCCAATCCCCATCCCGGCAGGGTGCCAGAACAGGAACTTCTGCTCCCCGAAATAGGTTTCGCGGAAGCGGCGGCGCTCGGAAACTCTTCTGGAAAATATGATCGACCCCCCTCCGGTTTTAGGTCAGAGGGAATAAGTAGTCCAAAGGGCGTCGCCAACCGAGCCACGGCGTGGCCAGGTGGGCCCCAGGCGCGGTCCACCCTTGGCCGCGCCTGGGTGGCGTCTGGCGGGCTGTGGGCCCCTCCTGCAGCTCCCCTTCTGGCTCCGTCAGTCTTTCGGCAAATAAGAATTTCTGGAATTTTTCCAGATTTTTCTGAGAATTTCGATTTCTGCACAAAAACAGACACCAAGGCAATTCTGCTGGAAACAGCGTTAGTCCGCATTAGTTCTATTCAAATCATGCAAGTTAGAGGAAAATCAACAGCAAAAGTGTTTGGAAAAGTAGATACATTTTGGACGTATCAGAGCTCAACACACCGCTTGTTTATTACACCCGGCCCTTTCTTCCTTATGTTACACTACATCACACGACACTTCTGAACTCACTTCCCATAAATGGAGCGAATAATTTGTTTACATATTACGAAATTGACACTAGAGAAAATTTAATTTAAGAAGAGTCCATGACAACCCAATATTTCGAGTGCAAAGGTTCGAACGCTGACGAGTAAGGACACATCAACATGACGTTTCCCATCCGGGTTATGCTTTGGTTCATTTAGATGTTCTCCCTTTCATTGTTAATCCCAGGTAGCAAGTACTCGTATATAATATCTTATCGTAAGGTTGTGACGGTACTTTGCAACATTTATATGTGACAGTCCGTCAGTTCTCTTCTATTTGCGGTATTGAAGATTGCATGTCTCTGACAATTTAGATAACCGAAACGATAACTTTGCAGCCTCTGAGTCATACGAGCACACAACCATACAGTTATTATTTAACACCCTATTAACTTTTAAAACATTTTTGGGTTATATATGCATATAAAAGTTAAACAATTGCTATTAAGACTACAGTGATATGTGAGTACTATTTTCAAACGAAATTGATCTGTCAATAGGATTTTCATGGGGTAAACTTAAATAATACCATCATGTACATATGTATATGATCTAAGTTTTACATCCTTTTTTCCATGAAAAAGGTTTCGACAAGTTTGAGACCACACGTTCTAAGAGAACAGAAGAAAATGGAGGTAATAGCCAAGTGTTCAACCGAAACACAATAATATCCATGGGGTTTTCTGGAGTGTAGGTGGCTCAAATGTTCAGAGCATCAGTCACTTTTTACACCCCACCATTGAAGTCCAATAAAAAAATACATGTGCAAAAATAAAAGTGTATTCGCAAAATAAGTAATATTGCAAAATTAAAGCGCAATTGCACAAAAAAAAGTTACAGCAGAAAATAAAATAAATACATAGAAAAGAGAACAAAAACATGCATAAAACTTCACATAAGTGACTGAAGTTTTATATAGAATGTCCCAGGAATGGCTAAAGTTAAGAATAAGTCACTGAAACTTAAACATGAAGTGACTGAAACACCACTAAACAAAAAAGTAACCAAAACTTCAAAATGCTCAGATGCCTGCGTTTTAGCAATCCCGAATATCCATGTACTTTTATCTATTTTTCGCATAAATAGGTCACTCCTTTACATTTTCCCCGTGATGAATATTTAAATTGTCATTTGTCAGGAAACAATAAGGTAGTATATATGTGTTGTTTTGTTTTTGTTTTTGAATAAGAGGATAGTGCCACATAGTACTTTTGCGTGCATGATACTATTCTCTTGTACGAATATAATTTTCACTTGGTATTATTCTTTTCATTCTAGGTCACTGTTCTTTTTTTGTAACGGACACGGCTAGACAATAGTTAGTTCGACCGACAGAAACGCCGTCTCCGGCCGGCCGGTCAGTATGGAAGATCGTCGGCGTCCCCGACAGGCGACAGCTCCGGCCGTCTTCTCCACCCTGCGCATGTTCAAACGCATTGAACGGCATGCAGTTCAGACTTTTCTCCAATCTTTGAATGAGTACCGGTAGTTGTAAAATTAGAACATGCAATCTTCAACACGCTAAACTCTGCATGTGCATGCCTGGTACGGATCGACGCAGCTTGAAAAATCCAGCTCTGCCCTTCATTGACTTTGAAAAATATATACTTTGTGCCATGCTCTTTGGTCCATTGACTTAGCGCAGAGAGAAGGAAAAACAAAGCAGTGTGGCTATATGGTTGCAAGAGGAAATTAATATGCCCGCCGTTGAGTAGAACATTGTTTTTAATATTCTTTTCCTGTCGGCCGTCTAAACCTCGTCTCTAATCGAATCGCTGTGTCAACCATCTTTGCGCATTTCGCACCAATTTGCGCATCAATAGGATTTGTTTTTGGCTAGACCATACAATTTGAAGGAGCCTAGGCTACGAACGGCAGGAGGAGACTCGGTTTGGGGCAACTGATTTCATTGATAGGAATCGTTGCTATAAATAGCCTACAAACAGCTCATGTCTTGCACAATAAGAAATAGCAAGATCAGGCCGAGATCAGTTAGAGATATCAACAATATCTAAACAATAACTAGGCTATATGTTAACACCCCGCCGCAGTCGATACGTTGGCGCTTGGCAAAACGCATAGACTGGAACGGAATGACTGAAAGGACGTCGGAGTTAGTCCTTTGGTCTTGATATCAGCCAGCTGCTGAGTAGTAGGCACATGGACGACCCGAAATTCGCCGAGAGCCACCTTCTCGCGCACGAAGTGAATGTCTAACTCAATGTGCTTCGTTCGTCGATGATGAACTGGATTGGTAGACATGTACACCGCTGAGATATTATCACAAAAGACCACCGTGGCCTTGGAGGGAGGGGAACCGAGCTCATCGAGGAGTTGCCTCAGCCATACGCAATCAGCAACGGCATTGGCAACGGCACGATACTCAGCCTCTGCGCTCGAGCGCGAGACAGTGGGTTGGCGCTTAGAAGACCAGCTCACGAGAGCACCGCCGAGGTAGACGCAATAACCGGAGGTAGAGCGCCGGGTATCCGGGCAGCCTGCCCAGTCCGCATCCGAGTAGGCGACAATGTCGAGTGGAGAGGAGCTGTGGAGCAGGAGGCCGGAGCTCGTGGTGCCACGAACGTATCGGAGGATACGTTTGATGATGGCGAGATGACCGTCACGCGGATCGTGCATGTGTAAGCAGACTTGCTGCACGGCATATGCAAGATCAGGACGCGTCATGGTCAAGTACTGGAGAGCACCGGCGAGGCTGCGGTACTCGGAGGGATCGGCAACCGGGGAACCAGCGTTGGCGGCGACCTTGGGAAGGGCGTCGACATGTGTGGTGGCCGGTTTGCACTGCACCATGCCAGCGCGCTGAAGGATCTCCTCGGCGTACTGCTCCTGGCTGAGGAAGAAGCTTCATGCGCTCTGATACCATGTCAAGCTTCATGCGCTGACCACTATTCCAAAAGACCGATCTGATGGAAAGGGAGGGCAATCCACTTATACACTCAACACCCCTCCTCACATGTGACGGGAACAGGCCAACATGTGTAAACTCAGAGGTAGGCGCATGAAGAGAAAAAGGGGCCTTGCAACGTGGACGGAGGGGGCACCAGCAATTTTTAGGAAAATTGCGCCACACAGGACTCGAACTCGAGACCTTGGCTCTGATACCATGAAGGAGCCTAGGCTACGAACGGCAGGAGGAGACTCGGTTTGGGGCAACTGATTTCATTGATAGGAATCGTTGCTATAAATAGCCTACAAACAGCTCATGTCTTGCACAATAAGAAATAGCAAGATCAGGCCGAGATCAGTTAGAGATATCAACAATATCTAAACAATAACTAGGCTATCTGTTAACACAATTGCACCGACCTCGTCCAAATGTGAAATATACTTAGATGAACTTTTTTACTTATGAAACGAACGAGACCATGCAAGTGCCCAACTACTTCCTTAAAAAGAAGATTTGAAAACGACAGCAAATACCAGCTTCTTCCTTCTTGGATCCCTCACTTTGTGGCCACAAACTAATCGACGACGTATGATGTGTCCTGCAGATTAGTTAATTGTACACTGTTTGGTAAGGACTAACAACCAGTGGATCACTGCATACGCACATTAGCGAAGTTCCTGAAAATATACAATTTCTAGCTATGTTCTAGCATTACCTCGAATGGGTTGGCAGCCTTAGCAGCGCAACGACGTTCACTAATTGCTCTGGTTTTAGTACTCTTGTGTGTATGGAAGTGAAGGCGGCTGTATATATATCAATTGTTAGCAAGTCCCAAAGAGGCAAACACCACAGTGTGCCCTGCCACCAAGGATGCAAGATGCAGGGACGTTGGTTTCAGCTGCCCGATTGCCAAGATTTAGCATTGACCCATCGCATTTTCAACGCTAAATCCTGACCGTCAGACAGCTGAAACCGTCGGCGCAGATTGCACCTGCGCGTCATAGCACCTTGTAAAGAGAATAATCGATGCAAGAGTTGTCTCTGAGATCGATATAGAGAGAAATCCAATATAAAGAGAAATTGGGACGGTAATCCAGCTATACATATGCATACCAGATCGCCAGGCCTAAGTCTTCTGGTGCTAGTCCGGCCCCTCGTGGAGACCAAAATTCCGGCCAGTCGGCCATAAGCTTCATGCCTTTGACCAAGTTTGATCCATGGCAACCTTGGATCTGTCCAGGAATGTTCTCCCCTGATATCTGTGACCCGACCCGACCAACCACCGGGGGGGGGGGGGGGGGGGGGGGGGGGGGGGGGGGGGGGCGCCGCCGGCTCTCGAGCCCGCTCCTCCCACATCCCATCCCTCCCGCCGCCGTTGGAGGACCTGCTGGGCGAGGCCCTGGCGGCGACAACGGCGGCGGGGACCTCTTCCTCGTGTGGCGGCGGTGATTCTCTCGGTTGGCGGCGGCGCGTGGTGCGGTGAGGGCTCGGCGGCGAGGTGCCGTGGAGTCCCGACGCGAGCGCGGATCAGCGACGATGGAGGGACGCGGCCTCCCATGGCAGAGGAGCCCCTGCTGCTGCGGTCACGTCTCCAAGCCCACTCGTGGCCCATCTGGGTCCCTGCAGGCCTGAGGCGGTGGTTGTGGCGACAGGCGGCGCCGGGACGCCTGGTGGCGCCGGTTGCTTGGCACGGTGGCGGTGCCGGCGGCCGGTCAGGCAGCGGCGGGCTGGTTCCACACCGGCCAGTCCCGTCGGCTCGGATTGAATAAAGGTGGCAGTCATGGATCCTTCCCACACCAAGACGAAGATTTACTTGATGCAGGTCTTCATTGATCTGGCCGGATTGTCGAGTTCCGGAAGGCTCTGATGGCGAACTCCATTGGGCAAATCAAGCCTGGAGATTGACGGATCGGGTGGGATTCGATCGCGCGCAGCCATGTTTTTTTCTGACCGTTTGGTTTCAGAGGAAGCATTGCGAAGCTCTGCAGTTTGTTGCCATCATGGACTTGTCTTTTGTTCCATGATGAAGTCAGAGTGCGGAGAATGGCATGGAAGCCGAGATTTGAGGACTAGCAATGGTGGTTCCAGTCCTGATGGGATGAGGGATTGGCTAGGTGATTCGTAACTTGGAGTAGCAGCAACGGCAAGAGGGGGCGACAGTACAGAGGAAGTTCAGAGTCTAAACTTTCAGGGTGAAAACCCAAGGTCTGGCCTTAATTGGTTGTGCCTGGCAATTACCTTGTTGAAGGCATTGTTTTTGCGAGTGTGGACTTTCTTCAGGGTGAAAACCTATGATCTATGATCAGAGCGACGATGGCGCTTGAGCACTATTCCCTTCTTGGAGGCGTCGCTTTTGGAGCAGCTGGACTTCTGGTACTGTTTTGGTGGGGTTAGGTCTGCTGTCACAAGGAATCGATCACTGTAGCGGGACTTTTCTTTTTTTAATTCTTCTTTTTATTCTAGGATGTGTGTATCCGTGGGGCCGCTAGGGCAACGCGTTGTTGCAGAGGCTGGGTGTAATTGGTATCATCGCGATATTAATATATGCTCTTTATCTAAAAAATCTAAAGAGATTATAGGCAAAAGAAATAAAAATGAAGTGCTGTCAAGAATTACGAGATGGGTTTGCGCCGCCGCCTGATTCTCTTTTGAAGAGAAAGGTAAACAAATTGTAATATATCCTTTCCCAAGGCGAAGGGATCATCGAAACCCATTACCAAACTACAGCACGCACGCATGGGGCTGTGTGACGGACCCGCATGTTTGTCGTCATCCGATGAATCCTAAAGAGCATACGCGGTTCACAACGTCTGGTCGCATCGCCACGCCACCCACGTCGGGGTCACGGGACCGCGAGAGAGGTTCTGGCCACGGTTCCGCATCATTGCGGCACTGTTTGAACTGGATCCGCCAAATCGTCAGTTTAGTCATCGCAATGTACTCTCATATGTGCAATTCGTCCCTAGCTATCAACAATATCATGACATACAAAAAAAGGCTACGGAGAAGATCGAGGCCATCTCTCTAGTTTACATAACCCCGCAAATTCTCTGAATCTTTTACCCCAAGAGCACACTTGAAAATAGTCTCAGACAACATAAATTTACCACTGATATGAGAAGAATCTCTCGTTGTTAAAGCCATTGGCCATGGTCATGATGGTCGCCCACGATCACTCTAGGTGAAGGATCTTTACCTGAGCGCAGCGGAGGACGGTCCAAATATTTGGTAGGGAGAAGTCAAAAACATGTACCATCACTTTAATTAGGGGGGGGGGGGGGGCATTGGCCCCCACCCCAGATAACGATGATGTAAGACCCATTTAACATAAATCTATGTTGATATACCTTGGCTCATAGAGATGGTATTTACCTCCGGCCTTCGCTACATCAACAATCAAACCACTGTATTTTGGCCAATCTAAAAGCCATGAAGTTTCTGATTTCAATCGGGGTCAGATCTTAACTTTTTCTAAAATGAACCAAGTTTCTGATTTTGGCCAATCTAAAATGAACCAAGTAAATATAGCAGCTTAACTTTTTCTTTGAACTTTATACGTCAGCTTAACTTGACTGACCAAATATCTCACAAAACCTCAGTCAAGAAACAAGTCTACTCCTGCCAGCACGAGCTTAGCTATATTAACCAAACAAACGACAAATACTGGACCCCACTGTCAGAGTGAAGCAAGACCGGACCGCTGACTGGTGACGACCTCGAGTCCTGATCGACGCATGGTCGCACACGTCAATACGCCAAGAAGAGAAGATCTCAGAAGATTAGTTCAAAAAAAAAGAAAGAAAAAAGGTATTACCAAGTAATCAGATGAGAAACTACGTACCAGGAAGACGCAATCAGTGAATTTATTGGTCAGACGTTCACAGAGCAGCGCACACGGCCTGCTGCACCGATGCAGGACGTTCACAGAGCAGCGCACACGGCCTGCTGCGCACACGGCCTGCTGCACCGATGCAGGACGTTCACAGAGCAGCGCACACGGCCTGCTGCACCGATGCAGGACTCTGTCGCTCGCCGCCCGTCGCGCATCTTCGTAGCCACGCGCTATCTAGCTACCACGGCACTGAATACTCTTGAATCGAAGTGGGATTTAGTAAAGCCATGCGATTAGTAATGTAGCTATACTAACTAGGCATTTTGATGACAAAAATTTCATTAATAAAGATTGTGATGGTAGTCGCATCAATGTTATTATAATTTTACTATTGATATGAGAGGAATCCCTCGTTGTCAAAGCCGTTGGCCAATGTCATGATGGTTGCCCATGATCACTCTAGCTAAAGGTCTTTAGCTGAGAGCAGCGGAGGACGGTCCAAATATTTGGTAGGGAGAAGTCAAAAACATGTACCATCACTTTAATTAGGGGGGGGGGGGGGGGGCATTGGCCCCCACCCCAGATAACGATGATGTAAGACCCATTTAACATAAATCTATGTTGATATACCTTGGCTCATAAAGATGGTATTTACCTCCGGCCTTCGCTACATCAACAATCAAACCACAGTATTTTGGCCAATCTAAAAGCCATGAAGTTTCTGATTTCAGTCGGGGTCAGATCTTATATTTCTACGAAATATGTGGCGACCTATGAATTTCCTCAATGTTGATCGAACATAACTCGTAGACAAGAGACTCCTCTGGCCAACCACTGCATTTGCATGTCTCTTTGGGACGGTTCTTCCTGTGTGCCAACGAAAACCGGTCACGCAGTCGATACCCGCCTGGTCCCTCCGGCTATTTCGAGTGGTCTTGCCAAGTTAGATTTACAGATTCTATCGAATGGGCCATGCGGGTAAGTGAGACAATACAAAGAGAGAGGGATTTAGTAAAGCCATGCGATTAGTAATGTAGCTATGCTAACTAGGCATTTTGATGACAAAAAAAATCATTAATAAAGATTGCGATGGTAGCCACAACAATGTTATCGTAACATATAACATGCACGAGAAACTTTAACACATTGACAAAGTGATCGAAAATAAACTAAACCCCAGTAGCACTTAACGTGGATGTTACAGTTTCGGACCAAACCACACCACCCTGTCGTTCCGCGCGCTTAGGCTGCTCGTAGTGAGGAGTAACATAGAGTGGTAACATAATTAAGTTACTAGGCTATGTTAGTACCTCCATAGTGGGTAGTAACTTATTTGTGGTGTTATGCAAGATATCATTTATTAGGTTGTAGATTCATTTTGTCTCGGGGTGCGTGATGTTATGGTAACTACTTATGTTACTCTATTTGTCTCTCTCCACATTAATTAGTTGCCACATCATCTTTTTTTGCTTAGGTGGCATGCATGTTACTACCTATATTACTCCCACTATGGCTAGTCTCATAACCGCAGCCAAACCAAACTTACACTCAACCTAAAACAAAACGTTCAATTGCCAAAAAAAATGTTGGCGCTGAATAACAAGTCTGAACTACAAATATCGGGATTAGGCCAAGAGGTGAAGCTGAATCATATACTCCCTCCGTTCGAAAAAGGATGTCACAAAAATGATCTATCTATAGTTCATTTTTGTGACATCATTTTCCGAACGGAGAGAGTATATATCATTGCAATAAGAAATTTGTATATACTGTACTATGTTGCATCCGTCTTCAATAAGTTAATGATGACAACAAGCATGCTTCGTTGGCCTATCGTCCTGTTAAACTCCCTGTTTAGTCTTGGATGTCCTTCTAGTTAAATGTGGTTCATCGTTAAGCGGCAGCGAGAGTGTGCTTTGGTTCAAACAATTTTGTATTTTTCGACCATGCATGATCACCTAGTCCTTTATTATTGTTGATATGTTTCAAGTGAAATAAAGAGCGCCATGAAAGCTTTTCCTCAAAAGAAAATCTTTCCCTAGGGTATGTGCTCCCTGGTTAGGTAGAGAACTTCTCCTAGAGCTTTGCTAGATGCACCCGTAGTTTCCTATTCTACTCCAAAACTATTTCTCGGTTGAAGATCTTGGATTAAAGAAGCTGATGGGCGCCTCTGGACCGAGCCCAACCAAACGTGACTCTTGCCCTCGTCAACAAGACTCTCTCGGCTGCTGATCTTCCCCTCTCGATCTCTCCCTCCTCGCCAACTTATGTAGGCACAAGCATATGCTTCTAACTCCTGAAGAACGCACGAGAAGAACCAACACGTGTAAATTCCTGGCTGGACATCAAAAGGGGCAGAGCGACAAGTTGTTCGACATCCAAAGGGAAAGTATAGCGAGTTTGCACGCCATTGGACAGACTATAGAGTACTCCCTCCGTTCGGATTTAATTGACAAACATTTTGCTACACATAGATATATCTAGACATCAAACAAGTATAGATAAATCCATATTTAGACAAAATCAAGTCAATTAATTTGGAACGGAGGGAGTACATGTGTACGTGGCACATATGGCCAGTCTCGCGCGGCTACTCGCGGAGTCTCGGCGGCATCACGTTCATGCAGCCGGAACCGGTTGTGCAGCCAGCCGCCGTCGTCCGTAATACTAACATCGTTCAAATAATATACATGTTCATATTAAAAAATCGTTCAAAATAATATAATTGTTTATATTAAAAAATCATTCAAATTACATAAATATTTGTATTTTCTATTTACTTTTTAAAATCGTTCAAAATAGTTTTATATTCAATTTTTTCAAATCGTTCAAAATAGATTCTGATGACTTTTAAAAATTGTTCAAAAATAGTTTCCGTTTAAATACCTATTTTGTTCAATTTTTAAAAATCGTTTAAAATAATTTCCGTTTATAGACTTTTTGTTCATTTTTTTAAAATTATTCAAAAATATATTTCGTTCACTGATATTTTCTTTTCACTTTAAAACCGTACAAAAATAGTTTCAGTTCGCTGATATTTTCTATTCATTATTTAAAATCGTTCAAAAATAGGTTTCGTTCACCGCCATTTTATCTTCACATTCTAAAACCGTTCAAATGAGGTCAATGTTTTAATTGAAAAGGTTCAATTTAAAATATATGTTTAAATTTTTGAAAATGATCACATTTGAAAATGGTTCAGATTTTGAAAAGGTTCATATTGGAAAAAATTCAGATTTTGAACATTTTTCATTTTTTAAAATGGTTCAAATTTCAAAATTATTCATATTTGAAAATTGGTCATTTTTTGAAATAATTCATATTTCTAAATTGTTCATAATTTGAAAAAATGTTTATTTTTTGAAATTGGTTCAGATTTCAATACATTTCTTATTTAAAAATGTTCATTATTTAAAATATTTCAAATTTTGAAAATATTTAAATATCCAGATTTTGAAAATGTTCAGATTTTGAACTTAAAACCATCTACGTGGAAGCACCATGAAGAGTCGCGAGCTGGACAACGGCGCGACGGTAGCGGTGTAGCGACGATGGCGTAGTTAACCTGGCGAGCGGCGGCGACACGGATTGGAGAAGATGCGTACACTGAGGAGTGTAAACATGTTCAAATCTATGGTGCAAGATTCTCTCGTATATGACAGTCGAAACAAAAAAATTACAACAGGAAAGTTGTGCGAAACATTGAGATTAAACTCCTCGTCAAAAGATATTTCAAACGGTCAACCGAGTGCGACGAATTTGATGAAATTCGTCTAAAAAAGTTTCGAATGTTGATTCAAAATTGAGAAGTTACAATCGACGAAACTCGAAGCTCAGTACATAATTTTCGTGTACACATTATATTATTTTAAAGTAGTTCGAACGTGCATGACACATATACTGCTTTTTGAAATAAATGAAGTCGGTTATGTGCATGACACATTATTCCTATATGAATTTTTAAACCTTCTCTCATATCCTTGTTTTCAAAATAAACGAGATTAATGAGCAAAGACGGTCGCATTATCTACGTCCAGGCGGTTATGACGCCGTGCGGTAGACAAAATCAGGAGCCCCTACCTATCGCTCTTAGCGAGCGCGAAGCTCCCGCTCGCCCGCACGGTTCCCAGGCTCCAGCGCTTCTTTTTGGGCCGGCTTTGGTCCGGCCCATAAAAAGGAATGACTATTCCTTATTTGTTTTCATATTTTTCTGTTTTCATGAAAAATATGTGATTTTCTAAAACCGATTTTTTAAAATCTGAACCCTTTTAAATTTTAATATTTTTAAAATTTGAACCATTTCAAAAAAGGAACCGTTTTTCAAAATCGGAAAAGTTTTTCAAATATCAGAACCATTTTTATAAATTGGAACCATTTTCAAAAAATCGGAACCATTTTCAAAAATCGGAACCATTTTTTAAATTGGAACAATTTTCAAAAAAAAATCGGAACCATTTTAAATCAGAATATTTTTAAATTGGAACCATTTTCAGAAAAATGGAACGCAAAACCATTTGAAAAAATCTGAACCATTTTTAAAATTGGAACCATTTTCAAAAAATCAGAACTATTTTAAGAAAAGAAAAGTTTTTCAAAAATCGGAACCATTTAAAAAATCGGAACCATTTTTAAAAATTGGAACCATTTTCAAAAAAAGGAACCATTTTTCAAAAATTAGAAATGTTATTCAAAAATCAAAACCATTCATTAAAATCAGAACCATTTTTTAAATTGGAACCATTTTAAAAAAAATCAGAACCATTGTAAAAAAAGAAAATGAACCATTTTCAAAAAAGGAATCATTTCAAAAAAGGAACCATTTTCAAAATCGGAACCATTTTCAAGGAACCATTTAAAAAATTGGAACCATTTTCGAAAAAAGGAACCATTTGAAAAAATTGGAATCATTTTCAAAAAAAATGAAAGAAAACGAGAACTGAGAAAAACAAAAAAAATAAACAGGAACAGTAAATAGAAAATAGAAAATGGAACAAAGAAAAAAACGAACCTAGTGATGATGGGCCGGCCCACCGGGCGAATCCCTGTAGGCGAGTCAGAGTTCCAACTCGCAAAGGGCGATAAATAGGGTTTGCGGACAAAATCAGAAGGGGGGTTTTTTGTGGGTCGGCTGAGATGATGCGCGTGGGGGGAGCTGCTTCGTGGCCTGGCCCGCCGTTTGTCAGCCTAAGAGACTTGGTGGGCTAGGATTTCACAACCTTCGGTACCTGATCGCAGCGCTGCGCACGAGGTGTATGTGGCTGCAGAAGTTCGACACCGACAGACCATGGTCTGGCATGGCCTTCAAAGTTTTGGTGCAGGCTATGGCTCTCTTTCATGGCTCGGTCCGGATCCACGTCGGGGATGGCTCCCACGTGATCTTTTGGGAGGACGCTTGGATTGGGGGGCGTACGGCCACGACCATTGCCCCTGCAGTTGTCGAGATGGTCAGGCCAAGTATCAGGTGTTACCGAACAGTCATGGACGACCGCACCACCAAAAGATGGGTTCACGACATCGCGGGCGAGCTATCTGTGGACGACGTCGTCCAATTCTTCCGCCTCTGGTGTGTCGTGGCGAATGTGCATTGGAATTGGGACCATGGACTCTTTCTCCTGGAAGTGGACCGCGAGCGGAAGGTACACCTCTCGCTCGGCGTATCTGTCGTTCTTTGAAGGCAAGACAGTGTTGCCAGGTGCCAACAACGTATGGCATTCCTTTGCACCGGGGAAGTTCAAGTTTCATGCTTGGCTAGGTCTCCGTGGAAGGTGCTGGATTGCGGACATGCGTGCATGGCACAGCCTTGCGCTGCATCGGAGACCCTGGATCATCTCTCTCTCCAGCGCCTCTTCGCCGGGCGCTTCGATTGGGGTTGGGAGGACAACCTCCCACTTCTGCGAGCTCGATCACTAACTGGTGGCCGGATGAGGTGGACCGGCTGCCATCGAAGGAGAGGAAGAAGGCCAACTCCCTGATAATGCTAACCTTGAGGAGTATCTGGTGTGAGCGCAATGCGCGAGTGTTCGACAACATCTCCACGGCCGCGACGAGGATATTGAGTGACATCCTGGAGGAATGGAGCACTTGGCTCTCTTTGTAGGCGTGGTTAATTAGAGAGATAGCCTAAACCATAGATGACTTTGCGCATCGGCCCAAAGCGGTGATGTGCTGTTGTGTGGAGTTCGTGTGGCTTTGGCTTTTGGCCATTCCATGCTTGTAACATTTATTTCCTCTCATACTTCATATAGAAACACGCAAGATCTCTTGCGGGTTCTCAAAAAAAAAGTACGTTCGTACATATGTTTATCAAAGTAATTCGAACATGCACGACACCAAAACTTGTTTGTTGCCACTCTTTGGACTAAGCAGCGAAACAGGAAAGAGTCAACCATTCATTCTAGCGCGAAAAGCAGTGAACGCAGAGTGTTGTTTCCTCCTCATAACGCGTGTAGTAGGAGCTCCCGGTCCGATTTTACCACAACCCACATGCAAGCCACCAGTACGGATTATGTATTCACAATTTCCAACTCGTGATGAAACTGTTTAAATATCCACCATAATGGCTAGATTTTTATTTTTTGAGTAATAAGTCAATAAGATTTTTGAGCGGATATCATCATGTCGCTATGGTTGAGTACAAAGTACTCCCTCCGTTTTAATATATAAGACGTTTTAGCTATTCAATATGTTGTCTACATGCATACTAATATGAGTGCACATATACATTAAAATATGTCTACATACATCTAAATATATGTGTATGTGGACAAATGCTAAAACATCTTAGGAACGGAGAGAGCACAAACTAAATTGATTGATGCGAACGATGGACATATAAACGAGGCAGCTTGATATGTGATCTCGTATCATCAAAATAGGATGTGTATCAGAAACTATTCAGTCCTGGTTGGAAAAAAGAAACTATCGAACACCCGACCCAAGAAGAATACTTCATGGCAGCAACTATAATCGCAAAACAGGAGCAAAGTCCTTGGGCAGTGATGAGTGTGTCTACTCGAAGGCCCAGGAGAACTCCCCGCGGACCTCGGCCTCCTCCTCCGCGGTGTAGTCGTTCTTGATGTTGAAGTGCGCGCGCATCTGCTCCACCGTCTTGCCCCTCATCTGGTCGGCCACCGTCTTGCAGGCCAGGTCCAGGAGCTGCTGCACGTCCAGGTAGTTGGCGGCGACCATGAGGTCGATGAGCGTGTCCAGGTCGATGCCGCCAATGAAGTCGGCATCGAAGCGCTCCAGGTCGGGGTCGCCCGACAAGAAGGGGCTGGCGACGTAGGTGGCCGGGTCGGCGTCGGCGAAGTGGTGGTTGCAGTAGTCGACGACGCGGAAGAGGATGCGGCCCGTGACCTTGGGCACCGGGATCACGCCGGCGGCCAGGTCGTCCTCCAGCAGGTTCTTGACCACCCCCGACGCCAAAGCGAACGTCTCCGCCTGGACTACGAACTCCTCGCCGTCGGAGCTGCGGAGTGTCATCGTCTTGGGGGCGCTGCTAGTCGCCATCGAGATCGATTCAGTCCTTTTCGATGTATCGATCGACGGGTTCTTACGTGGAGAACAACAGAGGGGCGGCGCATGAATATATAGGCCAGACAGAGGCGGCGGCGGTGGAGGCCATAGTCGAAAAAGGACTCTGAACTTGTCACTAGTCAAATTTGTATAGGCGGAGAGAGAGCCCACGGGACCGCCAACCAAGCGTAATTTGGGCCGGACCAGATATATCATGCTTCTTCTTTGCCACGAAATCGTAAAAAAAGAACATGCTTTGCTATGGAAAGGGTAATCGCGTGTCAAAACGGCAAAGCCTAGTTGATGACCAGGTCGGCGGTTACCAACCTCCGCACACCCCCACGTGGTGTATGGACCTGGCCCAACTTAGACCGCGCGGAGCGCAGAGGACGACGGCGACAGGAGAGACGACGGCGACCAGAGCATCCTCACCGACGATGGGGACAAGGCGGCTGGCCACGGCGCCCCGTCGGAGGTGAGGCTAGGACCTCGCCAGAGACGGGGCGACGCGGCTGGCCGCGGCGTCGCCGGCAGAGGCGAGGACGGACCTTAACGAAGGGGGGTGCAGGTGCGGGTGGGGTGGTCGCCAGAGCTCGCCGGAGTTAGGGTTAGGGTGCAGGGTCGTGGGGGTTAGAGGAAGGCCGGGGCGGCAGTGGACCGGCGGTGGCTGTGGCTCGAGCAGGGCGGGGCGCGGAGGCGGCGCCGAGCGCGGGTGGCGGCAGCAGGCGGTTTCGGCCGGCGGCGGCGGCGGGGGAGCGACGAACGCGAAAGAGAACGGCCGGGAAGAAGAAGCGTCTGTGCGGGGAAGAAGAACGGGATCGTGGGCCGCGGCCCAGTACGTGCGGCTACACGAGCGTCGCCCTCCCTTTCCTCTCCCCGATACAGATCTGAGAGATGATTTTGAGGGTCCACCGTCGGTCCACCTCTTCCGCCGGTGAGGCGTGGGTTCCCTCCCCTCCGTCGGCTGCTCCGGCGGCGGGAGGGTGGGGGAAGCCCGTCTCACGGCGTGTATTCATGGTAGGGCTTGGCAGGTGTCCGGCCGGCGGCGCTTCGGAGGCGGAGGTGCTGTTGGTTCGTCTGTTGTCAGCGCAGATCCCCTCCGGTGGTGGCGTTCCCTGGGGCTTCACCGACCTGCGCGCGATTTTCCCTGCACCACGGCCAGATCCAGGTATGCGGTGGATCTGGATGCAGTTCAATAAGAGGATGATACAGAGGTTCTTCGCGGCGGCGCCGGCGTTCCCGGCAGTAGTCTCTTCGGAGGCGGTGCTCGGTGACTTCCCGTCTGCGGTGTGGTGGGCTCCGGTGATCCAATGTTTGGGGAGCTTCAGCAGCGGCGCGCCATCGTCAGCTCCGGCTCGTCGTCGTCGTCGGGATCCAGAGGGCTTCCTTGTAATTTTTCTTTTGTTTCTAGACCTTTCTGTAAGTTCGGAGAATTAATATATCATCCCTTTCGCAAAAAAAAAGAAGTTGGAAACCAAACAAATTCCTCCTTTGGAGGATATATGGGATGATTCAGGTGAGATCTCATGTTGATATAACTTTCTCTGAGATCCAGGCGGTTTGAGGAGGGGCTGCCAAGACTCCTCTCTTTTTGAGAATCGGTTTCCCTCTTTCTCGCTTGCGCGTCTCTCGCCTCTCCTCTCTCCTAAAAAGCATAGGGAGTACAAACCACGCAAAATCAATGTTATAAATAGCGGGCTATAGCAAATAGCGTCCATCCTCAAAAAGAGCTATAGCGGGGCCACATCGGAGCTAAATTGGGCTATACAGAAAAATTGTACATGTATTCATTTAACGGCAACATGCTAAAAATTATAGCGGGCTATTTAAAACTATGTACAAAAGACATATTTTCTTCTTGAGGGCAGGGGCGGGCCCACCACTGGAGCAATCCGGGGCGGCCGCCCTAGGTCGCCGGCGGCAGAGCAACTACCCTTCTCTGTGCAGCGCCGGGTTGAAACGACCAGGAAGGTGAGGTAACAGGAACAGAAAAAAACAAAAACAAAGCAGTAAGAAGGAAAACGGGCCTAGATTTGCCAACTGAGGCCCACTATAGCACTGCAGGCAGTACCACGTTCGGCCCAGGACCTGGTTCGGTCGTTCGACCACACGCTCCACTGCCGCTCGACCTCCACCTGCCACCGGACGCTGTTCACGCCGCCGCCGCCCCCGCTCCTGCCGGCCTGCCGCCCAGACGCCTCCACCTCCCTGCGTAGCACCCCTCCCCTACCTTACTCGCCTCCTCCTGCTCTGCTCGAAGCTCGGTTGCTCCTCCTACCAAGTGACAATCCAGTGCTCCTGTCTCGCCAGTCCGTCCGTCCCGGCCGACATGGACTCAGATGAGATGAGTACAATGAATTGGTAGAGACGGAGGATATGTTTGATGAGGAAGAGGCTAGGTTGAACGAGGCGGCACAAGACGGCGCAGGAACATCTACAAACAAACTACGAGCGGTCACGCGATTGCGGCAACAATCAGCAGGTACATTTCTCCCCATTTATCGGTTAATTCAGGTCTTGATGGAAATATGAAATACAACAGCAAAAAAAAATGCAGAGCACTCAACTTTAGCTCAAATTTGATTTCGTGGGACATTCCGGCTCAGCAAGCACATGTTCTTGAAGTTTTTAATCTTACTGATGTTGTTGATCCTGGTGTTCGGAGACAAATTGATGATTATGCTACCAAGTTGATCAACTCAACATTTATATTGATGTGATGAAAAGAAGTCCTGTTTTCTTGACTTGTCATAGTCTGAGTTTTCTTGCTCTCAAGTTGGTTCAAAGTTCAAACTAGACAACATTTGGTCTTTCCATTGGTTTTATCGTCTCATTAAACTTGCATTGACATTACCGGTGGCAACAACATCTGTTGCGAGGGTATTCTCGGCGATGATCATTATAAAGACAGATCTTCGAAATAAGATAGGTGATGGTTGGCTCAATGATCTAATGATATGCTTTGTTGAGTGAGAGATATATGCAACAAGCAGATTATGTTACGTTTTCATGCCTTGAAAGATCGACGAGGCCTTCTACCTCGACAAGTTTGTGCTCCTTTTACTACAACTTAATGGTATGATGCAATATTTTCCACTAGTTTTACAATTGTTTTAAGATTTAAATTCATGTTTTTCTTGATTCATATACTGTAGGACAAACATGTGCGTTCAGTTTCTTTTGCTTGTGAATGTTCGACCCAGCAAACCAAATTTCCTGGTTCCGCCGGTGCTTCAGGGCAAAAATTCCATTTAAATCTAGTCTCCTAAATTTCATAAAAATTTCAAATGAAATTTCATAAAACAAGACAAATCAAGCACTAGTCTTATTTGCATGGTTGCAGACAATACAAGCTCGGGAGCCATGCGAGTAGCTTTTTTACTCGCTATTCCTGCTCATAGGTATTGTACTCGGTACATTGGACGTACAAATGCACAGCTCTTGAGTACTCACCTTCCTGTGAGGGAAGTGGATGTGATGGAGCAGAAACTAAGCTGTCCTGCAGTAAAGAGTACGCCAACTGTGGCAGCTCGATCTCTTGCTGCGTGCCAGACAGCGGCCAAACAAACGCAGGCCTCTCAGGTGGGGGAATCGGGGCCGGCGCTCCACCGGTTAGAACCTGCACTGCCTTCTTCATGGATGGTCTATACCTTGGGTTTGGATGGCAGCAAGCCAAGGCCAGCCTTACCGCAGCATCCACCTGCTCCTCGTCGTACACTCCTCCAAGCACTGTGTCAGCCGTCTCTAGGACTTTCCCCAGGCTGTAATGCCTCCAGATCCAATCTACAATGTACATTTCCTGTCTGTCATATATCATAGACCTGCTTGGGCTCTTCCCGCTGATAACCTCCATAACAAACACCCCGAAGGCGTACACGTCTGTGTCGATGCTGGCACGTCCGGTGAAGAAGCTCTCGTGCGCCATGTACCCACGAGTGCCGGCAACTGCCTGGGTGGAGTGGTGTGTCACTCCTTCGAGCTGGATGACACGGGCGAGGCCGAAGTCGCCCAGCCGCGCGTTGTATTCCGTGTCGAGCATCACGTTCCCAGCCTTCACGTCCCTGTGAAGGATCCTCTTGCTGCTCCCATGGTGCAGGTAGTCGAGCGCAGATGCCACGCCGCAGATTATCCTGAATCGCCGCTCCCATGTGAGCTCAGGAGCTTCCGTCGACAGCGTGGTCGCTTTGCCATTGGAAGACAAGAGCTTGTCCAGGCTGCCCAAGGGAAAGTAGTCGTAGACCAGGAGTAGCTCACCCCCCTCGTGACACCACCCCATCAGCTTGACGAGGTTGCGGTGGGAGAGCTTGCTTATTGTGTTCACCTCCGCGACAAACTCTTTCTCTCCTCGGCGTGACTTGTCGTTGGCTGAGACCCGCTTCACGGCCACCTCCCTGTTGATCCTTTTCAGGTAACCATGATAGACGGTGCCGCCGCCTCCTCTACCAAGCTTACGGTGAGGACTGAAGTTAGCAGTCGCCCGCTTCAGCTCCTTGAGCTTAAATCTGACCGGGCCATGTGCGTCGATCATTTTCTCGAGGGCCTGGTAGGCTAGCCTTCTCTGCTGTGTCACCCTTCTCCACATAAACAACACCAGAAACGAACATGTAGCAAAAGACATCAAGGTAATGAGACATAAAAACACCCTCCTCTCATGTCTTATTTCAACTACGACATCGTCTAGTGTGGTAAAGTTCCATGACTTTATCTGGCTCAGTTGGGTGTAATCGCCCGTGGAACCTGCGAATCCCAGATATATTCCATCTAGTAGGTGTTGTGATAGATCAACCGGCCAGCTTTCTCGCCAACTGTGTCCCCCAGGGCCAGTTGTGTTGTACTGGATAACAGAAAATATAAAATCATGCGTTGTACTATTGTAGGTGATACTGACCAAGACATCAGAACCGCTTGACAGAATGATGGAAAGATTGCTGAGCGGGTACTGGTAAGCAGATTTGATGCTGTTCAAGTCGATCCCGACGTGGTTGCCATCAAGGTCGTCCTCGTAGCTCTTCCTTGTGTCGAATTCCACGGCTACTATCCGGTTCATGGGCGCGCCATCCGTCTGGTTGTTGCAAATGCCGAGCCACTGGCCGCTGCTGTTCCTGGGCAATGATGGATTATTTGTCAATATGAAAGCCATACCTTCTCCAGTCCCATTCTGTGGGAGGATGTTGAGTGTGAACTGTGTCCTAAAAGATGTGGGCACCGTGCGCTTCCTGTTCCACAGCTTGAGTGTTTCTTTTCCATA
Organism: Poa pratensis; assembly: GCA_947311845.1. Taxonomy (NCBI): domain Eukaryota; kingdom Viridiplantae; phylum Streptophyta; class Magnoliopsida; order Poales; family Poaceae; genus Poa; species Poa pratensis. The sequence goes on along the minus strand of CAMZMU010000033.1, from coordinate 33,448,958 downwards.
TACTATCCTTCCCGATTGGTGGCTCAAGTCTCTGGTGTTTGGCACAATTTGCAGGGAACCATTTGCAATTGCTGAGCCTGGGCTAAATCTGAATTCAGCCTTGTTGGTCGTGTCGAAGCTGGGGTAATTGAATTGCAAGCAACTGCAGGTTCTACCTCGGAGGACAAGGGCTGCAGAAGCTATGAAGGAAAAGCTCAAGATCATGGCATTGGGCATTGTCATGGCTAAAATGGAACCTCGATTCCTCAATCTCCCCAAGAAAATACATAAACACAAGATGTGAATTCCTACCGTCCACGTAGTTCAAGATAACACCTTTCGGTACTGAAGGGAGGAAGACTTGGAGGAGTCAGTCAATGGCAAAAAATCTCCATCGGCGGGAGACCGATCACTTTTATTCTCTGAAGTTAATTTAACTTCTTCTTTCTTTGAGAAAGAAATAAAGTTCACCTTGTACAGTTGTACTCACTGCTAGCCAAATACCGTGTGTTGGTACGTGATCAGAAAATTACAGATAATGAGTATCGAAACCTAGTTCTAATTGACCTTCAGCGGTGCCAAGTTTTTGAGTACCTCCTGACAAAAGCCGCATATTTCTCTCTAGTTACTGTACCCCCTACAATTTTTTTATCGTGTCTTCTTCTCACCTAAAGCTGAATTCGTCCTTGTTGGTCGTGTCAAAGTTGGGGTAATTGAATTGCAAGCAACTACAGGTTCTACCTAGGAGGACAAGGGTTGCAGAAGCTATGATGGAAAATCTCAAGATCATTGTATTGGGCATTGTGATGGCTAAATGGAACATCTCGATTCCTCAATCTCCCCAAGAAAATACATAAACACAAGATGTGAATTCCTACCGTCCACGTATTTCAAGATAACACCTTTCAGTACTGAAGGGAGGAAGACTTGGAAGAGTCAGTCAACGAAAAAAAATGTCTCCATCGGTAGGACACCTGTCAGTTTTATTCTCTTATTAAGTCAATTTGACTCTAATTTTCTTTGAGAAATAATAAAGAGTACCATGTATACTCGCATAACAACTAGATTCGTTTGAGAACCTGCCTGTGGTAGGATGGTTATGAGGGTGGTTGTACCTCTAGCCCACCAGAGTTCAAATCTCAGGTTTGACATTGGTGTTTCTCATTTAGGCGGAATATTCTTCAGTGGGAGGCGACGTTCCCGTCGACAGCGAGGCGTCTGGGTGACTTCGTCAATCTCAAGACCTGACCGCCGGCTCAGTCTCTCGGAGATGCTCATAGGGGTAGGGTGTGCGTGTGTGCGTTCATAGGGGTGAGTGTGTGCACGTGTACTGGGCGTCTACGTTTGTACTGTGTTTCGCAAAAAAAAAAACTAGATTTGTTTTGTCTTAATTTCAGTGAGTTTATTTGTTGCCTAATTAGGATTAATAATGCGCAACAGTACATTATGATCCGCCTTCTTATTGTTAGTTTCAAAATCTTCACAAAGGCCACATCTATTAGGCTAAATTCGGTGGCAGACCATGTGGTTCGAGTGACATAGACGACCTTCATGCAAAAAGAAACATCCATAGATTGGGTGGTTATGCTTCATGAGACGGACCATGAGTTACACCAGATTAGGTTAAATGGGGTGATATTTAAAACTTTGAAAATGCATAGACAAGGTCAAATGGCCTTTCTTAAAAAAAAGGCTAAGAATGAAAGGTTATTTTTTTCAATGATACACTCAATTTCATAAAAGAAGGGACCAAGAGGCCATTTTACAACTCCACGCGGTTTGGCACAGGTGTCAAACCCTCACCCACCCGTGATCTAACCAATCACTCGCTACATCTCCACCTATCCACTAGTGCTAGTCTACCTCCGCAAAGGTTGGCCAAACATCAATTCTCCGCTTCGCTAGTTATACGGGAGATCATCACTGCGGCGGAGGGCCGTGCTCCTTCAAACACAACATTGTTGAGGTGTCTCCACAAGCACCAGCAGATGAGAGCCGCTGCCGACCAGAGGTCCCGCTCACTCGTCAACCAATCCATCATGACCGGGAGGGGTCTATAGGGGTCCCCCAGTTGCGCATGGTGACCGTCCAAACCTCTCGGGAGAGCACACATCCGAGGAGCAGGTGGTCGATGTCCTCATCCTGCTGGTCGCAAAAGAGACACGCCACTGGGTAGGGCAATCCTGTACGTCGTCCAACACCTTCCTCTGATGGCCAGCCAGAGGAAAACTTTACACTTCGCAGGGGCTCGGGAGCGCCATATCTGCAAAGCAACATCCATCTCTACACGCCCCGCGAACATGGCTTTGTATGTCGACCTAGCGGAGTATCCACCGTGTTTCTCCCATGTCCACTTAATGGTGTCGTCCACCCTAACCGTAAGCGTGATGTCTGCCAGCTGCTCGGCTAATTCTAGCAACTCGTGCAATTCCTGAGCCATGAGGTCTGGTGGAACATCCTCTAGCTAGATGCCTGCAAGACCCTCTCTCACAAATCGGTTTTTACATAGATGCTTGGGAACCCGCTTCCAGAGGTTAGGGGCGGTCTCCTCTGTCCGTCCACCGGCTAACCATTGCTCCATCTCCAATAGTAGAGAATGTCGCTGCCTCGTAAAGCTGCAGTACTACAAGCCTGCCATGGCTTGGTGCTTTCCACTCTGCTCTGCCACAACCATCTAGCTCGCAAGGCATGGTTCATCTTCCGCAGGTTAGGGATTCCCAAGCCGCCTCACTGGTTGAGGGTGCAGACCTTGTCCCACGCGGCCACGCCACCAAACAATGGCCTCCATGTACATCTTTCCTCCCCTTCCATAGGAAGCCGCTGAGGGTTTTGTCTATCTCCGCCAGAATTTCCACCAGTATGTCCAAGGATCATCGCAAAGATTGAGGCCGCCACTAGCGTGGATTTAATCAGCTCCAGTCGATCTCCCCGATTCAACAACCCATCTCTCTATCCAGGTAAGTAGCTCCCAGCAAAGACTTTGAAGTCCCTCAAAGTGGGCCGCAGGAAGGTCACCACGTCGTCTACGTAAATGTCAGAAAGGCGGGAGAGGATCGGAGGCCAAACTCCGTAGCCTTCTCGATCAGCAAGTGGAGGTCTTCCATAACAGTGATGAACAACTGTGGCGAGAGAGTATCACCCTGACGCAGCCCATCTGTTGAAGATCTTACAACCCGGAAGAAAGGTTATTTTAGAGATGTGGTACTTGGATCCACAATTTTGGCACAAAAAATAGTGTGGTCATTAAAATGAAGGATGACATTGGTCATTACTTCCAAACATAAAAGGATTGAGACAAAGCCCATGTTGATGCGGCCCCGGGGCGGCCAAGGCATGGCCATTTGCATGGCGGGGAGGAAACCACCTTGCCCCCTCCGTCTGATTCGATCGGAGGTGGCTCTGCTCATTCTCATGTATAAGTTCAGTAACTTCAGTCGGCGCCTTGAGGCCCCCCTCCTCTCTCTCCCTGATTCCAGAAGCGCCACAGCCCTGACCTGATTCCTTCGGCGGAAGAGATGGACGAGGAACTGGTGAGCTTCTACGATGTTGTACGCGAGTTCTATGTTGTGGGAGAGCAATTCGGAGAATCTCAGGCCTGGGTCCGGGGAGAGTACACCAAGAACGGCTACGTCGAGGTCGACGATGAGTTCCTCGCTAAGAGGGCCGAGGGTCAAGCAGTGATCGAAGAAGCACGGAAGGAGGCACTCAAAGGCTTCGATTTTTCAGACTTGATCGACTGAAAAAGGCAAAATTGGCTCTGAATTTGTGCGATCAGTCTCTGATGATCTCAGATCCATCGATGTTGTCATGTGATTTCATGTAACCTTTGCTAAGCTAAGCACTGACAAACGCCTTGTAATAGGTAATTCAGCAAGTTATATCGATCAGTTTTCCATGAGGACTTTGGTTCTGTTCTTATACTGCAAAAATATTTGTTTGCTGTTTCAAGACTGCTGTATTTACCTCAAACTACACAACAATACTGTACTCGCTCGTTCATCCAAAAAATAATGTACTCGGTCTGGTCTTGGTTTCGTTTCTTATTCAGCTATTAGATTATGAACGGTCATTAATATTGTTCGGTGCCACGGAGAACTTTGAGATCTCCTGTAAGTGTGAAGGATGCAGAATTGCATGTTGTTCTCCTCTTTGTTAGACTTCCAGAGCGTTGCCACCAAGTTCAGGTTCAGTACCCCCGCAATAAAAAAAGGTTCAGGTTCAGTACATCAAACGGCATCAGAAGCTTGTCTGCAAATTTTCGGATCAAGTGTGTAGGAGGAGATGTCCGTCAATCAATTTTCGGATCCAAGGACAATGAACAAAAAACCGGATCCAACAATACATGATGGTTTTCAAATCTCACTCGCTGGACAGGGACGTCGATGTCAACTCATCACTTTGGATCAGACGTAGAAACAGGGATCGGACGAAGGGATGACGGACGAAAACTAAACAACAGAATCCATCAATCAAAAAATATAAGTCGAGTTTTAAGCCGTGAAAAATATGTTAATCAACTAATCAAGTCAATTTTTCATTTGCTTGATGTTTTTATTTTTAGGTGAAATAGAAGATGACTAGATGAGCCTCCTCTCAAAACAGAAACAAGAAAATCAAACTCCGCCGCAGACCGGCAAGTTGCAATAACAACTTCTACCAAAATAGTACGTCTACTCGTTTTTCGAAAAGGAGAGCGTAGCCCCGGCCAATACGTCTGCTTGTTCTTGTCACACGTCTTATCTACTCCCTCCGTTCCAAATTAATTGACTTCCATTTATCCACACATGGATGTATCTAGACATGTTACACGTATAGATACATTCACATGTGGACAAATGGAAGTCAATTAATTTGGAACGGAGGGAGTACTTAATTTGCAGAAAAGAGATGGGCTTATGTGACATCATGTAGACCTAAGTGATGAGGGAAAGGAACTGGCAAGAGAAGCAATTAAAGAACCGACGGTGGTTACGACAGCACAAGTCATGGAAGGACATTGTGAGTGTTGTGCACTGTTGTATAAGTACTCCACTGGCCCACTGGGTAAGCCATCATCTCATCATGCATGTCATTTCTGGTCCATAACCATAAAAAGAACACACTAATGCCATCTTGGCCATGGACCCAGGCATTCGCACTGTCATCATGTCAATAATAAATCATATATTTGACTTGACAACAGCCACACCGAAAATAAATATTGAGAATGGAGTTCCAACTGGGAGCAGAAATAGGATGCATCGACTTGATGGACTACACCACACAGAAACTGCACATGTACAGGTGTAACAGGTCATACTTTAGGACATGCCTTCTTCAGAGAAACAACACTGATACCCAACTACGAAACAAGCACTTCCAGAATAATGGCACACGGGCTGCACAAATGATGGGAACTTAGGAGTTCACAACTCCAGCTCACAAGAACATTCTTTCCTGAGATAATCTAATGATTGGGAACAGGTCACCTTCCCCTATTATTTTCCTTTTGGCGCTGATAAACAATGATGTATAACAACGTACAGGCTAAAAATCAATGGAATAGAACCACCCACCCAACCTACCAATATCACCTACCATTTCATATCTACATCACAGTATAACACAGGTATCCCACTTTGCTTCCAAAAAAATCAACACACACACCATTGGCACACCGATATCCACGGGTTAGCCTAAACTCTCACCAGGTCAGCCCTAAGCAACACCTTTATTCACTTTGCACTACACTTCGAGCCCCGCTCGTGTCTTGATTGGCTTTAGCTTCACTCCCATGCTCTCGGGCGAAAGGAGCTCCGGGGATATACAGAACGGGCTGAGGGGGCTGCGCGGGCTGCTGTTGAGCTGGCTTGGCCTGTAGAGGCCATACCCCATGAAAAAGTACTCCATCGGTATAAGCATCGCGTGAGGTTGCTCCTCCGTTATGAGCGATCCGCATGCTTGAACCTGTACATACGTCAACATAGACATTTTGAAAACCTGACACTGAAATGCTAAAACCTAAAACTGGTAAGTATAAATATAATCTTTACCTCAACTAAAGCACAATATCTCCTGTCGAGCTTTGATGTCATGTGAACAGCCTCGGCATGGAACTCGGATTTCTCGCCGACGAAAATCAGGGTTCTACACTGAAGCTGCTTCAGCTCTTCTGTCAAGTCATATCTCCTGCAAATCATTGCCATATTTGTTTCAGTTCACTAGGAACTAAGTTGACACTGCAGTTACTGATGTAAAAAGAGGTGTAGAATATGCAGTTACCCATTCATTGTCTGCACAAATCGCCACACGTTTATATTCTGCCGCTGATCTAGAAACTAGAACATATAAAAGAACAAACGTTAACACTTGACAGCTCATAAGAAAAACAGATTAACTGATGGAGGAAGAAAAACATTTTGTAGTACTTACACTTCTACATGCCTGCACTATGTCTGATTCCGGTAATTCAGAGCATCCCCGTACTTCCTAAGGATTCCAGGATATACCTTGAGGATACGTTCAAGAAAAGCAAAAGGAAATGTCTTCTAGAGTATATTAAACCAGCAGCAATTACCTTGCTGAAGTACCGCTGCAGTAAGCTCTCCTTGACCAACCCACACATCCCATAGTAATACAACAAATTTGACTCCACCTGCAAATATGAGTTTATCAGTACAATCCTGTTTTTTACAGAAATATCAAATATGAGACCGACTCTGTCATCTACAGTAAAGTTACCTTACTGTACAACCACTCGGTCCAAGTGGGAGCTTTACATAGAGGTGAAACAAGTATAAGACCTAGTACACGCTCTCTGTACTTTGCCTGCAAAAAGAGTGCATGGCTCAATAAAAGTTTTCACGAATAAGCAACATATATGGAACACGTGTTTTGAAGAAACACCTACTGCAAAGAGAGTAAGAATGTAAGCACCCGCGGTGGCACCTAAGCACATCACAGAACCTAATCTGGAAAGTGCAAATTTGACAAGAGAACAAAAGTTAATCCACAATGTCCAGGAGAGATTGTTTGACCTTGAGAAAATATCTGAGAGAGTTTGATAGAAAGTTACCCAAAGAAATCAAGAACATCCGCAACCTGATCCGCCAAGTAATCAACAGATGGTATAGGTGTATTTGATGAAATTGGAGCAGCTCCCAACTACATGATTTCCACAATACGACATGGAAAGCCAGTTATGAGAAAAGAAAACTACAGATTATGTAATGCGTCATGTTATAACCAAATGTCAGGCTTAGCGCCTGCAAAACTACTGACCTCATGACCTGGGGGACTGATATGGTAAATGCAAAAATTGTGAAGAAGCAGTGAAGCAGCTTCAGGGCAGAAGAGTAATCCTTGGAAGCAAGACATATCTGACAAGAAATAATACGGAGTTAAGCTCCTGCATTTCAGATTGCTGGAATAATTTACAGGAACGTCGTGCACTTTAAACTAGTGGTTGTCCTTACGATTTAAAGCAACATCTGGATAAGTAATAAGGGCAGGTTTGTCATGATCACCATACACTGCAACAGATACAGCTCCATGATTTGTTTGTATATGATGTTCCTGAAGAAACAAAAGGAAAGAGACAGTGTTAAAACACAGATAAAGAAAAAGAAGGGAAATTTTAATCTGATAAAATCGTACACAACAGGAAAATAATTTGTGCACAGTGCAGTACACACCATAAAAAAAAGCATTCCATAGCAGCAACCGGCAGCCATGCATATGCAGAAGCTACATGGGCCTAAATAACACAAATCTTATGTTGAGCAATCACAAGTTCGGTATGACGAGAAATTACTTATGACTAACTAAGTGATAAATCAGTAAGGATGAAATAATGCTGTTAATGTGAAGCACCATCATGAAGACCCTATCAGAACTAAAATACAAAATAGATGTGCCAATCATCTGGACCATATAGATAAGCATGTAATTCCGATGGTACTTCGGGGCCAATTGCTACAGAAACCAACAATATGTCTAAATCCTGAGCTGAATGAATATCCTGATAGCACGAGAGCACTGACCACCATGCATAAGTCTCCAAAACTTATACAGAAAATATATATCGGTAAATCAATTTAAATGCACGCTTGACAACTAAGCCGTCATGCACTTTCTGTGTCCATACAACAAAGTGGTCCTATAAACTTGGTCAAGACATAATTAAGTAATTATTATACTCCAAGATTTCAGAGGAAAAGCTGGCAGTCCTCCCCTGCCGCTTGAAGTAACGAATTTCTCCAAAATGACGCAAAGGTGATGACTTCATGATTGAAGGATCTTTGATTTCTCTATATTTTACTAAAAGCTAACGAGATGCTAACAAAAGAAAAGGTAAATAACAGTTTCATCATGATGAGTGGTACTAAAGGAATGATCCCTAACCATCAAGGACAAAGCAAAGTATCAGTACAGAGCAAAAGCAAAACCACAGGCAGTCTCTTCACCAATACAGAAGCAAATCGACAAAACTATACTTGTCAAGAAATCAATAAGCCAAGGCCAACACAAATTGAAGTTTCTTTTCTATCACGGGAAGCATGATTATTGCCCAAGTGTTGTACAGAGCACTGATTTGACAGCCACGACGACACAAGCAACCTATTAAAAATCGCGGAAATTGACGTGGCAGCAACTTGTAAACTGCACTCGATATATTAACCAATTACTCAAACAGTAGTACACGGTCAAACTAGAACATCGTCCAAACTACGTGAAGATTCCACAGGCCAGATAGTTTGCCTTCAGAGAAACAAACCAACAACCATACCCAAATACCCATTTTTTTAAGAGGAAGTGGCAAGCGGTTGCAATTCGAGCTAATTACGTTCCTGAATAGCAGACTAAAGAATTTGCATAGTTCAATATAGTCGGCAGAAATTTATACTCATAAGGACCAAGAAAGCCCAATCAGGCGAATAAAGAACTGGGCGACTAAAGAAACAATCTTTGTGACGAAAAGTGGCGGTTAGGACACCTAAGCAACAGGCAAGAGCGTCAAGGCCGTCAAGTCAGAATCTTTCCGTGCTGAAATTGTGCGAGCACGCAAACGCAGGCGATTCTGATGAGCTAAAATCACTTGAAATTATTACTAACTTAGCTAGGGAGCAAGGACCATGTGACCCAGGCCACAAACGTCGGGAATTTCGTCACGGACATACGTGGGCAGACGACGACGACGCCAGGAGACGATGCCGCGAAAGATTCACCATCTCCTAGCCAAATATGGCAACCGCTGGCTTCAGCAGACGACGAAATGCACCATGCAGAATCGCGGGGTGACGAAACGATCAGGGAACAGCACGCCGTAAATACGTCTGGATTGGAAAGCGGCTGCTTTTATCGGTGGGGAATCCCGGAGCAGGGAAACACCGATACGGACAGGGCCCCTTCCGATTGGAGTCGCCAGTTCGAGTAGAACCCTCCTCTGGTTGGACTCCGCAGTACTAGTCCGAGTAGAATCAAAAATCGGACCAAGGTAACAGAAGCAGAGGAAATCAAATGAGCAACTAGGCAACAGCGACGCCACAAAATCGAACAAATTTCCGCAAAGAAATCGCCCGGAAGTCCGTCGCCGGCCCAAAAACCCAATCCAAGCATCCAAATCGCGGCACGGGTTTCGAAGAAACGGGGGAAGAGGACGGACTGACCTTGCCGCCGAAGGAGATGCGCTCGACGTCGACCGAGACGACGGAGCCGCCGGAGTCTCCCATCCCCGCCGCCACCCTCGACGCCGGACCTGCTCCCTCCTCCACCTAGAAATGCCCTCTTTGCCTCTCTCTCTCTCCTGCTGTCTTGCCGTGAAGGAGCAGGCGAGCAGCACGCGCGCACACACACGCTCCTCTGTCTCTCTCTCTTGGCGTCCCCTCTTCTTCAAGGTTGAGGAGGCGTTGCCATATTCGCTCTGCCGATCTTGCACTTTCCTATTATTGCAACCCAGCCCCCAGGTTATACATTACTCACTTCTTTTGGAAACTATTACTATTCCCAGGTTAAAAGAGTCTACATTAAGTTCTAGACTGCTGACACCTGTGCTTGACTATAGGTACATGAGCTCAGCTGGGCCTGCCAACTTGTCCATAAACTAAAATTCATGGACCCAATCCCATATACAATTCTCCCAATTATATATGCAATTGAAGTGCAATTGGGAGAAATCATGTGTAATTGCAACTCATAGACAACTCTCAGTGCACAAATGCAAATCCCACTGTCAAAAAGGCAAAAGGGGAAAACATTTGCTAGCAAATCCATATATGCAGCCAATGATATATAAAAACAACAATACAGTATTGCACGTGGCCAAGAAGAGGACCAAGGTAAATTTTACGAATTTTAATAAATTACTATTGAATGTCTTGTGTAAATGCGAGCATCGATATTCGACCGCATGTCGGGATAGATTGCCTGCCATACAACTCTTTCACCCAGGGGAAGGTGGTCTTCTGGTTAATTCTAACCTACATTAAGCTCTCTCATTGGTTGTGTATAGATGGAGAGGCTCAAATTTTGATCATGCCATCGCCATAAAATCGAAATAAGTTGTGTGATTACATATGTTCTTTGAACTGCAAAATGTTAAATCTCAAAATAAATTTAAAGTAGTTATAGTTGAGTAGGTATTTTTTTAGATTTGAGAAAAAAATGTGACATGTTTTCACACTATGGTTTTAAGCCTCGTGGACAATCGTTCAAATTTAAGGATATAAATATGAAAAGTCAAGTTAAGCGCTGAGATTATTCAATGAATATACAGAACAATTTAACAAACAGTGTTTTGAGAAGGCACGTTGAGGTTGCAAAGACACGAGTAATTTTGATCAGAACATTATCCTGACACTAACATAAGAAGAAAGAAAAAGAATGGCTAAGGACGGCACTCTGTGTAGCGCACTTGCAATTTTGAACAAACGAAGGGGCTAAACGAAAATGCACTAAATCCACAACCTCGCACCGACGGCTGCGCTCGCTGTTTCAGTCGGCAGACCAAGCCTGCCTATGACTTCCGGGTCCCGCCATTTCCTGGCCCCACGTGTCATCGAGACCAGCGCACACGACAAGGTCGGGGTTTCCGCGTCGGGCTGACTAGCCGACCGTTGGCTGACGTGTCATCGTATGCCTAGGTGGCGAGTTGCCATTGGATGGACCACGGTGTACGGCCCCACGCCCAGGTGTCGGTAGAAAACGGCAGGAAGGGACACGTCGTCACCTGCCATATGCTGGCCTACATGTCTGTGGGATGTACATCAGCCAACGTGCGTACGCGTGGCAAAATCGCAGGGACCCCACAAAGCAGTGTGTTCATTCATTGCCTCCTCGAAATGTGTGGTCTCGTGTGGAATACAGGAGTACTATCTCTGCTTTATAACATGGTAGGCTATTTTAGCATATGAAAAATTCTAAATTACAACATGTTTTAGTACGTTTTACATTTAGAACCAGAGGGTAAGACAATTTTGTAAGAGCACGTACGAGAAACGAGAGTGACAGCCCGTTCATCGCAAGGTACACACGTATTTTTAACTGGGCAAGAGTATGTGTTCTTTGAAACAAAATCAGAGAGCGTCTAGCTATTTGTTCGAGAAAATTAATACTCACTTTGTACCTAAATATTATAGTTTACACGTCAAAAGAATAATATTATAGTTTAGACGTCTTATACTCTTATGTTTAAGAACAGAGGAAGTATAATTTCAAAACACATTACTCTGTTTCACAAAATAAGATATATATATTTAGTCAAAAATCAATTATGTCTAAGTTTTAGCATGTTTTTAGAAAAAATTAATATTTATAATACCAAATATATATCGATAGATCTACCACAAAATATATTTTCATAGTATACATACCAAATATTTAAATATTGATATTTTTGTACATTTGGTCAAATTTATAGACCTTATATTTTGGACAGAGCTAATATTTGCAAGAATGTCTTGGTGTATTTTATCTGGTCGAGCGGACGACCATTATCAGCACTCGATGATTCACTTGCGAAGATCTTCTTCTCCACCTTTTTCTTCGAGAATTGATGACAAAATGCTCTCGCTTCACGTCGCTCCTCCGCGAGCGACCGGGTGATACCCTTACCGTCGGCCTCGACTCCCTCCTCCTCCCTCCTCTAGCGCAGCAGCCGGCGTGTGTTGTCTGGCAAAACCCGAATGGTGCTGGCGGAGAGTTATCCTTTTCCCACGTGCAAGGAGGGCCGGGCGGGACAACATCTCACTACTGGTGGTGCGATGCTGCTTTGGAGGTTTTCGACCGGCGCAATTTCGTTGCTCCTAGCGGCTGGCGCGACGGAGGAGGGTCACAGCGGCTCCGGGGTCCGGCGACGAGTTGGCGGGCGGCCAGATCTAGAAATTATGGGCCTAGGGTTGGGCCGCCTGACAGGGTCGTTTGGGCCCTTCGGGACGTGCGGGTTGCCCGTGGGCAATGCGGAGATGTCGTGGTTGTCGTGCTCGCAGCCCCCGCTGCCACATCATCCCCTCCACCTGTCGCATGTAGGCTAGATCTGTGCCAGGCAAACTCGGATCTGGCTCGATCATACCTGTTCGTTCTATGGAGTGGGTGTCCCGTCGACGCGAAACCTTGGACGCATGGTGGTGGCCCCGGATGGTGGACTGCTGATGACGTGGATCACACGTTCGTTGGGAGACCCCAAGAGGAAGGTATGAAGCAGTGTAGCAGCAGTTTCCCTAAGTGGAGAGACAATCATCTAGCTACTGCTATGGACCCGTAGTCCAAGGATGAACTACTCACGCATCACTCTGGAGGCAGGCATGGTGATGTAGAGCCCTCCGGTGATGATTCCCCTCTCCGGCAGGGTGCCGGGAAGAGCTTCTGAACCCTCCCGAGCTAGGGTTGACGACGGCGGCGTCTCTGGAACTTTTCGTGGATAATGGCTCGGGTATTTAGGGTTTTCGCGTCGGGAAGATTATATAGGCGAAAGGGCGGCGGCTGGTGGGGCCCACACCACCCCACGGCGCGGCAGAGGGTGGGGCCGCGCCACCCCATGGTGTGGCTGGCTCGCGGCCCCCCTCCGTCTCTCCTTTGGACTGCGTGTACGTGTTGGAAAAATAGGAGGTCCTGTCCAAGTTTCGTCCAATTCCGAAAATATTTCCAGACTAGCTTTTCTGGAATACAAAAACGGCAGAAAACAGGAACTGGCACTGTGGCATCTTGTTAATAGGTTAGTCCCAGAAAATACATAAAAATGCTATGAAGTGTATGTAAAACATGTAACAATTGGTATAATATCAACATGGAACATCAGAAATTATAGATACGTTTGAGACGTATCAACTGCGTGTCCGGCTCTTTGGCGAGGGGTGTTGTGGTGGTGATGGCATTTCTTTGGTTGTGTGGATGGCAAGGAGAAAGTGGCAGGGAATCCTGGTGCTCATAGTGGTGGCTCCTAGATCGTGTCCTAGAGGTCTGTTTGGCTGGCAGCGGACGAACCGCGGTTCTTTGATGTTGCAGCGGTGATTTTTTGCCGAAAGCCGAGTGCTCCAGTGCGAGGAGCTGTGATGCTTGTGGGTGACGTGACCCGGCCTCTTGGGGTTCGGGTTGTGGTCACCCCACGATAGATCTCTAGGTGAAAACCATGTACCGTTGTTTCCTCGACGGCGATGGTGCTTTGCGTCGTCACCCTCTTGGGGGTGTCATCGCGGAGCTCCGACACCTTCCGGTCACGTCATGTTGACATCGACGGACACGCTAGGCTCATGTCTCGGCGTGGGTCTGTATTGGTGGCCCCCTATCTTTTACACAGACTTCGTTGTCATCGCTCTTTGTCCCTGTTGTATGCTGGCAGGACTGGCGCTCGACGGCCACGTCCGAGAGGACATGCGGTCCTCTGTGGCATCAGCTTGGTGGGTGCATTGGAACGATGTTCAGTGGTTTGAAAACGAGGCGTGGTGACACCTTTTGTTGGTTGCCTTCAGAGCCTCTTGGGGGTGGCTACTCTTGTTTTTTTATTATATTTGATATGCTTTGTTAGAGGGTTCACTCGTCACCATGTATATTTTCGACTGTGTGGATTTATGTATAAAGCGGAGCGAAAACCTGATTCGAGAAGATCTTTTCTTATGTGGGTCGTGCATATCTCCTCTTAAGAGCTCGTCATCAGAATCAGAGCTAGCATTCTTCGTTGTGATGGGTCGACAGTTTGGCATGGGCCGGCGTGGGCTTCCGAGATCGCTACAGTGAGATTTTTTGGGTGGTCATAATTCAGTAAAGTTAGAGTCGCTGACTCATGGAGGAATGATGACAATGGCATATTTGGGCAACATCAACAACTACTATCGTTTTATGTCTAGCTTGTGTTGGTAGTCAGGTTGGACTTGGTGTGCCCTTGCTTCTGTCGTGCTCCATTACGACCCGCGAGAGTGTTTTTGACGGTTTTCGTCCGGTTTCCCACTAATTACCAGGACGGTTTTCTAATGAGATCAAGCAAAGTTTTTGCCTCTGTTTCTAAAAAATATAAGATGATGATTTGGACATGGACAGGGTCTCCAAAAGTGTAAATTTAACATTGATTTCTACTATGGTATAACTATAAAAGGAAAAAAATACATTAGAAGATGATCAAAAGTTTACGAACTTGAGCAGAATGATGCAACAAATGTCATGTTTTCGTGTAATGTCTTGTACAGGAAAGCGTGTCCTACAATATGGATGAACCGTACGTGTCATTTGTAGGCAGCAACATATGATGCCAACTAATCTCATGGTATGTTTTTCTTTTGGACAGAAAGCATGAGATGCGAATCATTGGGGTTGTACCAAGATGAGGTAGTAGGATCGATTGGTTGGCGCAGGAGAGGGTACATCCTCTTTCTACTTTGGTCTCTATCACACGATCGACATAATTTCATAAACATTAATCTTCTTTTAGGTGAGCCATTCTCTTTCGCTGTTACTGTCACACTTTCCTTTAGAAGGGAAAAAAAGGAGACCCAAATGTTGCTTTCATGCACCGTGTCTTGTTTATGTGCTAGAAGAAAGATGTGTTCTGCGTATTAGTATGTGGGTAGAAAGTGGAGGAGAGGCCAAATAGAGAATACAAATGTAAATCTTTTATTGGATTATTAGTTGCATTGGGAGATTGTTTTCTCTGTTTACAATCCACTTGAGAGTTCATATGAACTTCTGTCCTTTTCTCTTCTCCATTTTTTTTTTTTTTGCTTTTGAAGGAACTCTCTTTATTAGTGAAGAAGAATTGCACCTTCGTGCAACCTCTGTTAAGGAAGCAAGGACAAGAATTTGTGCCAATATTCCGAAGCGACCACTCTTGGTCCCATTGAATTATGCTGTTCTTAAGATGAAAAACTGCTAGTACTTGGTTGCCAGCCTGTCGTACAGTTGACAACCTGAAAACATAATCTCCCCCTTTCCACTCATGCCATTGCTTCTTCTATTCTTATTCTCTTGTAGAACACGTGGCCTCAACTTACATTGGGAATTAAACTAGTTTTGAAAGGGTCATTAGAAAAATGGAAGACACTAGCTAGCTCAATATAACTTGTCACTACAACTCAGCATTACCTACCACAAGTTAAAACATCCATATCATGTCGCCATCCATTAGGAAGGTAAACAAATTGGATTTTAGACATTGTCTCGCCATTAATTCCATTGAGTACCAATTTCCCGCAGAGCCTAGCGGATGTGGAACCAATGCAGTTTCTCCCCTCTCCATGATTAAATTAGTCAAACATTGTCCATGTATACAAATTGTACTTGACGTTACTACTCCCCCAACCCAGCAGATGTCACCCAATGCAGACTTCGATTTTCGCAATTCACGGCACAAAATGGACTTGTCATCAGAAACTATCAGTTAGCACCTGTCCTCCTCAAAATGAAGCTAAACTCTTTTTTAAAATACAGAAACCCGCTAATTATTATGATGTATGCTCAAGTCTCCATCTAAAATGCAGAAACTTCTCCATTCCTACGGTTCCAAACCATCCTCTGCAAAATTCTTGTAATTTTCATGTCGAAATCATATTCCAAAAAGGCCTGAAATCCTACACGAGTAGTCACGTGGTCAAAGGGGTTATTGGAAGACCAACTGAACATTCTCATTCGAGGTCCCATTTTGGGAGAGTTGGTAGAGCATAGTGTTTTGTTCACTTGTGAGAAAAAAGTGAGGTTCGTTAGAGAAAGCACGCTAGGATACAAAGAGGTTTCAACCATGGAGGCAAAGACTTGGGAAAATTGTTCGCTAGGGGCCAAAGGGACAGCTGGAGAAAGAAAAGGGCAGCCGAAACAAAATTATTATGTGTGATGCTGATACGCTTGCGTTGGACTATTTTGCATGACATTTCTGTAAAATTAGTGCATCCTGAGCAGGCCTCAAATTTATCTATTCAAAGAGAACAAAAATCATTGGAAATGAGTTTCCTTCACCAGACCTAGCTACACAAGCAACAAGCACGGCTGCACGGCAGAATTGACGGAAGGCCACATGTTTCTGAGACGGAGAAAAATCCACGGAATTTGAATTGTTCTGTCTAGCCTTTTGCAGCTTCAGTACTACTACTGCTAACTCTAATTCATTGCATGCAGAAGTTGCCGATGCAGACAATTGGGGAGATGTCTTTGCTCTGAAGAAAACATGGGCCAATATGAGTTGGCAGTGCCTAGAAATATTGACCAGCTAGAGGATTTTAGCGTCAACTCTTTGTTTTTGCTGTTGAATTCAGTTGAGCGTGCGAAATGGAATGCTGCAGCCGCCTCCATCTGTTTTGGGTCCGGGATGTAGGAATTCCACCAGAAAATACCAGAGAGTGCGTGCCATATACTCCAGTAGGCAGCAAAATGCCACCTCAACAAGTCTTTGATAGGTGAAGGTCATTTATGGGCCAAATTCTCTAGGTGTGGTTTTATAAATTCGTATGTCCATCACTAACCATAAAGCTTCAATATAGTTGTGAGGACACCTGATGTACGTCTCTACCTAAACATTTGCAAATATCTTTTGGAAGGAAATACTTCACATGAACAAAGGAACTGATAACCTAATTGTTGTTTCCAATAAAAGAAATACTACCGTTGCAGGCTGAAGCAAGCCTCACACATCATCAAACCACATTAGTTTTGTGATGACAAGAAACAAATGTTGCGTCATGACAAACGAGTTGCTCGTTCTGAACAGAGACGGTTGAACTAACTGCAAGGACATTGAGCCTTTCAGTCAACATGTGAGAGGCTCACTGTTTATTGAAGTAGCCTATATTTCATACGAAAACCTAAGATGGAGTCCAGGCTACATGGTGCCCGTTTTCTAAAAATTTGAAATCGACATTTTTTAGTTTCCAAAAATCGTGAAAAACTTCCCAGATGTAGATATTGTCGACATCTACAATCCTGCAAATTTTTAACTCCAAATTCATTGTATTTTGGGCTGCACAAAATATACAAATGGGTGGATCTGGGTGGTGAACAATACACAGTTTCAAAATTTTGAAATTTTCCCCGATTTGTCTTTTTTGTGCAGCCCAAAATACAACGAATTCGAAGGTAAAATTTTGCACGCTTGTAGATCTCGACACTATCTACATCTGTAATTTGTTTCGCGATATTTGGAAACTCAAAAATGTCATTTTCGATTTTTTTCTTTCAAAAAAGGCTCCATGTAGCCCGGGTTCCATTGGTCCACTCTCATATTTCATACTCCCTCAGTCCTCGAATGGTGTACATCTAGCTTTTGTACTAAGTCATTTAAAAAAAATTGACCAACTTTATAGGAAAGGGTACCAATATGTATAACATCAAATTGGTATATTTTGAAACTTTGTTTCAAGACGAATCTATTGATACCAATTAGTGTCATAAATGTTGACACTTTTCTTATAAAGTTGGTCAAACTTAAATAAGTTTGATTTTCCACAAAAGGTAGAAGCACACTTATTCGAGGACAGAGGGAGTACAATTATTTATTGCTATGTTACTACTAGACCTTAAAAGCGCGTCCACGCTCGCCTATCTCGACAAAATAACCAAAATATTTTAAAATAGTGGAACTGTAATAACATAATAATATGCAAAGATAGGATGTAACCATTCTTGAACACGTGAAACAAAGACCGCCGCCTTATCTCCGCAACCACTCTCCATGCCGCCGCCGGATCGCCGCATGGCAAAGCCCGGCGAGGGAGGATGGCGACGGCGAGGCTTCTCTCCGCCACGGTTCTAGGGCGCGGCTGCGGTTGATCTTGAATGAGTGTCCTTGCTCACCGTGCCGGATTTGGCCTTTCGCGGCGGATTCCCGATGGTGGATCGGATGCCCCCGTGGGGCATGGCGGTCAATTGTGAGGAGAAGCATGTGGTCCAGCCGGTGACCGTGCGAGGATGCTAGCAAAAGCTTGTTTCGGCCTCATCCAGAACCGTCGAGCCAGCCCCCGTGGGCGTCGTTGCACTCATTGGATATGTTGTGGGGTTGTTCTTGTTCCATGCGCACTGCGGGGAAACCCCAGATTCGGTCTTACCGGATCAGATGACGACGGCATTCCTGTGTCCTCTCCCCTTGGAGGCATCATCTATGGAGTCGCACATCGGCTGGAGGGACAATTGTATGGCATCGGTGGCTGGTCGCAGGTATCTGTGACCTTCTCACGTGGTGGCTAAGGTGGAGCGGCGTGGTATCTAATGCACTGAGGGCGGCGAGTATCGGTGACATGGTGCAACGGGGGCTAGGCGGTGGACGTGGGATTATGGATGTGCGCAGGGCGGTGGCGCTATCTGACGTCGTGGCGGTGTCGACGACGAGCCTTGCAAGCTCATTGCGTTGAACCCTATCCTGAATAGGAGTCGGCGGAAGACGGCAGATGCGAATTTTGGAGCGTGCGCATGTGGTGCGCGTTGAGAGTCGGTTGGACTGGTTCATGCTCCCGACTCTGTGTTGGATGGCTTGGTGAGACTTCCGAATTTAGATGTTGGGCTTCAGTGTGAGGTCAGGGTGTCGGCCCCAATCATGGCCACCCCCATCATCAAACTGTTAGTGTAGCGACAGATATCGCTAGGATGGTGGCTTGGTTGATGTTTCTCTTTGTAAGATTTTGTTGAATTATTTTATAAAAATGGATGTGTTCTAACATAATAATGTATATGATAAATTAATACGGTACAAATTATCGTGGCATAGATACATATATTAAGAAATGTTATCATGTGAACACCAAATATAGATGGCAAGTAAATATCTATGATGATTGAAGACCACAATTACAACATAGTAAGTAGTACAATAAAGGAAACTTGTGTTTACTTGAAAAGAAACACAAATTCTATTGCGTTTACTCGAAATAAATATCATCGGATCACTTGGGACATCTTCCTAAGGTAACTTGCCAACAAATGGCTCTTGATCATCCCAAAAGACTTTACATATTAGATTGTTTATATCTTCGCGATATCCAATCAGCCACACAATTTACATCCCTAAAGATCATCCTATGTCATAGAACCCAAATACAAGGTTGGCTCAAGCTTTGGCAGACAACAAAGATGGATGGAACTCGATAAATTCATAGTACCAACCATAATAGTCGTGATCTAGTAGACCCTCGTGACACCCCAACTCCTTGGAATTCATTGATTACCTCCCAGTCATCTAGATCCCATTTTTTGTCCCAGGAAAGTCCATTTACATAGGCAAACTAGAGAACTGGGATTGACCCTTCCAAATTAATTTCTGACACAGGGCAAGTTAGAGCGAATATAAGTGTACTAAACATTTATACTTCGTTATTTTTATCATATTTTGATTTTAACAAATATATGTTGCGTGCTACTTAATTAAAGAGCATTGTTAACCATAAAATAAATATTTTCAATTGTTTTCTGTTATGTAGTTGCAATGTATATCATTGAAAATATATCTTAGTTGTAGAAAAGCCTTTTCCTTTATGAGATATAACCCTTAACATAATACATAAAATGTAAAAACGCACGCATCCTTGATATTTTTTACAATTGATGAATTATATAGCGTATATGTATATTATTGTGTTGTAGTACTTCTCCACTGTAAAATCAGTGTATATATATATTGGTAGAGATTCCAAAACATGCAAACTAAAAAATATATCATAGTTAGAGGTGTGTAGTGTATAGTTATGTAAGCATATATATATAAATTTCTAGAGTATAAATTGAACAGTTGGCGCGATTTTTATTTCCTTAGTCAAATGTGTCTTAGAAGTTATGGTGCATTCATTAATACCTAATAATTTTATAATATGTTGATTATCAGTACTTGTTATAAAAATAGCGTTGTTTATAGTAATCTTTGGTATCCTTGGTCAAATGTGTCTTACAAGTTATGGTGGGTTCCTACTTTTACACACAAAAATCTCAAATGTTATATATGCTCACCGCAATGGGCCTCTGGATCACATGGTATATACATGTGCGCATGTTACTTTCTCGATAAGAAGTTACACATGAAATTAAACATTAAAAAATGTTTCTAGAATTATTTTAAATAAGTAAAAGGAATGCATAGCAGCCAAATTAAACTTGTCACCATGATCTAATTGGTCTGTATTATGTGTTACATTCTATTGATCCATCGTATGCAATTGTTCATGTAAACTGGAGCTAGGGTTTCGCCTCCCTAGGGGAGCTAGGGAGGGAGACCGGTTCTTTTCAGCCCCTATCAATTATCTTCACAGCTTGATTCTTCAAAAATGGATGCTGATTATGTTCGGAGCTTTTTATCCAAACGATTTTTTTTGGAAAATGTCATTATTAACTAAAATCACAATAATCAATTGTATGACTGTGTATTGTTGTAACATGCTTTTATATGAACTATAAATGTTACTCTGAAAATGCATGCAAGGATGGAACATCCAAGTTGTATGATGATGACCTTTAGGTAATATCGGAATTCGGAACCCACATGTTCTATTTATGAAAAGACTAACCTTCAAAACCGAACTAAATTGGATTAATTAACTGGAGAGCAACTATGCATTGATCGAGTTAATGCATAAGGATCACTGGGGCAATAAGAGTAATAATATAGTAGCTTCTAGCAAAAACATTTGCGCACGATACATCTATAGTTACTTAGTACACAAGTATATGTAATGTATTATAATCCAATTTGTTAGCTTTATCCTTGTCAACAATGTTGCTCATTTATGTGCTATAAGACTGCTAAATGTGTAAATATCTATCACTGAACGGAAGAAGCGTTCCTGCTCCCGAGCACCAGTGAACCTGTTGTTTTAAAAAAATCAAAAAAAATTAAAAGTTTCAGACAAAATCTGAAAAAAAAATCCCGGATGTAGAAAATGATGTACTCCAAAAACGTGCAAAAAATTAATTTCAAATAATTTGTATTTTGGGCTACACAAAAATGACAAAAGTGTTGATCTGAATATGTATATTTTCAGATCTCCAACTTTATCAGGTTTTGTCATTTTTGTTTAGGGCAGAATACAAAGTATTTGAATTTAATTTTTTGCACGTTTGTGGGTTACATCATTGTTTACATCCAGGATTTTTTATAGAATTTTTTGAAACTTATAAATATTTTTTCCAAATTTTTTGAAACACCAGGATCACTGGTGCTCGGGACCAAAAGTCACTTTCCGGAACTAATAAGTCTACTTTCTCTCAAGCTGCTTACATCATGATCTAACCCTGAACAGTAACTCTAGAGAAATAGAGATGGCATTAATCATGGTCACGAAGCCTATGTTGTTAGAAATATACTCACTCCGTTCCAACTTCTAAGATGTTTGAGATATTTTAATATGGACTAAATACGAACTGAAATGGGTAAATCTACATACTACGTGCATCCAAATCTGAAAAAAAAAACTAAAACATTTTATATTTCTGAACGGGGGTAGTAGTTTGTACGTATCTAACCCTGAACAGGGTACCGCTTCACTCCCGAGATCCTCCCGTGTCGCTCCCCAGGGCGACACCGGGGGCCAACCCTAGCGCCGCCAAAAAAAAACCCGATCGCTGGCCTCCTCGCGCCGCTGCCGCTGGCCCTTGCCGCGGTGGCGGCAGGCCCAGCCACCAAACGGTGGCCTGCGGGCTTGTTGGCGGTGGCGGCATGTTGAAACGGCTAGGGCGGCGACGGCCCGCTCGCTGGGTGCGGCGACCGGGGCGGTGTCCCCGTGTTGTGGGGGTGGCTGCATGTTCTTCTCCGAGGGGATCGTCGGTGGAGGATCACAGATCGCGTGCGCTTGATCATGTGGTACCTTGATCAGCAGTTACGGGATTTGACCTCCCTCTTCGTGGCTCGGCCTCGGGGGCTGCGGCGCCTCTAGGAGTTGAGGAGGTCAGCCGGTGCAAGGCGGGCTCGGCGGAGCCGACGATAGCGGCACCTATGGGTGTCGTTACCTTGAAGGTGTCGTCATCGTGAATCACCCGTCTCCCAGAGTTCTAGGGGAACCCTAGATTTGGGTCTACCAAATCGGACGATGGCGGCATACTCGGTGTTGCTCTCCCTCTTGGGGGCATCGTTTTGGAACACGAGATGCCTGGAGGGGTCTACTGGTGGAGTGGAGTGTCATCTACAACGATAACGACGACGGGTCATGGCGTGGTGCGGCAGGGACTCGACGGCGGTTGTGACATGGTGGACTCGTGCGGGGTGGTGGCGCGGTCTGGTGCCATGGTGGCATCGATGGCAAGTCTGGCAAGAGTCTTCGCTTCGATCTAAATGTGGAGTTGGGTTGGTGGAAGATGGTGGAGGTGACTTCCGGAGCGTGTGCACAAGGCGCAATCTCTGGAGTTAGCCACGGAGCCGGTGATGGCTGTGGCCGGGGCAATAAGACCATGTTTCCTCTACCGTTTGTGCTAGTTGTGGTGTTTTTTCACAGTTTTGGTGGCTTCGGCTTGTATGTTCGTTCGTTGTAAGGCTAGTTGCTAGCTTATATGAATAAATGAAATAAAATCCGTATGCATCTCTTCGATTCAGAGGCTGAGGCTTTCCCATTTCGTTGTAACATAAGAGAAAGAAGTCCATATGGTAATTCAGGTGACCGAACATGCCTGCATGAATACTCTTTGACCTTTAACCACATTAAAAAGATGAGATTAACCTTTAACCACATTAATTAGTTTGGATCTTGACGAAAGCTTCTCATCTTGTCGGACGTGGAAACAACGCCGACTACCGGCCGGTCGCTCCGGGCTGAAACAGGTCTGTACTAAAGCCCAACAACAGAAGGGTTTGAACTTACGGCACCGTTCTGCATCTGCTGGCGATCTCGAAAAAAAAATATCTGCTGTTTATTTAAAAATTCATTTGTATACTCCGTTTGAACTTTTATTTTGTACAATACATTTTTTTGTGAAAAGAACCCTGGCATTAAAAGAAACACCGAACGGTACAAAACATCTCAACAAAAAACGAAATTACAACGAGATCCTTGAGATGCCCTTCGTCTTCAATCTCCAGACCGTGTCGACGGCGCGCCGCCGCTGCCGCTCCTCCCAGAGCCGGCTTGACGTTGTTGGTTGCGTACGGGAAGTCGTCGAACAGGTCAAAAAGACCACATCCGTCCCAGAACCGAAGAAGAAGGATGAACCGCCAATGAA
Organism: Poa pratensis; assembly: GCA_947311845.1. Classification (NCBI taxonomy): domain Eukaryota; kingdom Viridiplantae; phylum Streptophyta; class Magnoliopsida; order Poales; family Poaceae; genus Poa; species Poa pratensis. The sequence continues at coordinate 33,425,402 of CAMZMU010000033.1, read as the reverse complement.
GCTCCATGACGATCCGGAGACCACCACCGCCAGAAGAAGTCCTTGAGAACCACACCACTCCCACAAGTTTCTCGACGTCGCCGCCGAGATGGGTTGAAGCCGGGGAGACCTTATTGCAAGAAGCGCCGCCGCCACCAACAAGACGTCGCCCCAACAAACCTAAACACTAAAGCAGAAAAACAGAGCCCTCCCGCCGACGAGGGCCGAGATCCACCGCGCCTTCATGGCCTGAAGGCCACAGAGACGGGGCAGACCTGCGGCGGCCGCCGACGGGAGGCACGAGTCAGATGCGATCTTATTTTGTACAATACATAGCATTACTTTTTCACTCTTCTCCCCTCACTTGGAAAAGTTTCTTTTGTGTCGCAGGGGCCATGAATCGATTGCCTCCTAACTCGAGAAAATACCCAACCTCACTTTCTCTAACGAACCTCACTTTTTTCTCACAAGTGAACAAACACTATGCTCTCCCAAAATGGGACCTCCAATGAGAATTTTCAGTTGGTCTTCCAATAAAGCTTCATTATAGTTGTGACCACAAATTGGTACAGCATAGTACTGCTAATTTCAGCTCGTTGCATGCAAAAATTCCGATTGGGGAGATGTGTTTGCTTTGAAGAAAACATGGGCCAGTGTGAGTTGGCAGTGCCTAAATATTTACCAAGTGGACAATTTTAGCTTCAACTCTTCATTTTTGCTGTTGAATTTAGTTGAGCGTGCAAAACGGAAAGCTGCAGCCGCCTCCATCTGTTTGGGGCCAGGATGTAGGGTTCCGCTAGAAATAAGGGAGCAAAATGCCACCTGAGCAGGTCTCTTTGGTAGGTGAAGGTCATTCATGGGCCAAATTCTTCAGATGTAATAAATCAGTATGCCCATCACTAACCATAAAGCTTCATTATAGTTGTGACACCACCTGATGTACGTCTCTACCTAAACATATGCAAATATCTTTTGGAAGGAACATATGAATAATATATAGTTCAATTTTTGAGAGGGATAAATAATATAGACTTCAGATGAACAAAAGAACTGATAACCTAATTGTTGTTTCCAACGAAAGAAATAGCTTTGTAGGCTGAAGCAAGCCTCGCACATCATCAAACCACATTAGTTTTGTGATGACACGAAACAAAAGTTGCATGATGATTCATTTAATCTCGTGACAATAGAGTTTCTCGTTCTGAACAGAGACGGCTGGACTAACTGCCAGGACCTTGAGCCTTTCAGTAGGAGAGCCTACATGTGATTGACTTCACCAGATCTACAGGTGAGCATATAAATAAACTGGCAATCGACCATGAAACGCAAACCTAATAACGAACATGTGAGAGGCTCACTGTTTATTCAAGTGGTCTATATTTCATAAAGTTGTTTATTGCTATGTTTCGCTCCGGAGCATGGAAAATGCACGTGCTCAGCTTTGGGCAGGCCATTCTCTGTTGTTGTCAAGGAGGAACTGGAAGCACGCGAAGGCCACGGCGCGCCAGCCATTACCGCTTCGATTTCCCAGGTCTCTCGTGGGCAGTTTGTCATGTTCTTGCATCCTTGCGCCGTCACATACTGAAATGATGGAGTATGTTGTTAGCGTGGAAGTGAAGATGGTTAACATTTCGTAAAGGTAAATGCTACAGAAATGACTTGAATTTGGCTGCTATACTTTTTACTTGAGAAAGAGATGAAACCAATAGCTAACATACTTGTACCAGAATTGAGGTTGTTTGATTTACTTGGAAAAGAGCATTGACGAATCTATAGTTGTATACCAATGTCAATTCAAACTTCACATGAGAGGTGTCACATTTGAATACAGTATGTAAAGTGGATGTAAAGTGGGAAACACGATTGGTAGAACGTGTATCAGAATCAATCTACTCAATATGCTTATCGAGCTCCTTGAGGTTCACTAGGAATTGAAAGAGAGCTGTAAAGTTGATGGAAACTTGTCAGGACATCCCAAACTCAACTATGAGAAATGAAATAGCATGATCAACTGCCAAGAAAAGAGTATTTTCAGTACACCTTATAATTTTAAGAGTTCCCCAAATTTCAGGATATGGATATCGTACTAGGCTACTAGCCACTATGGTGCATACAGTTACAGAAAAATGTATTAGGAGCAGACAGTACATATGATGGTGGCTTTAAGCAAACTCAACTAAGAATGAATTTCCTAGGTTCCTGGTCACACTAATTATTGGACATAAAGCTGTTAATGCCTGTAGAAGTGTGAATATACATTAATGTTATGTGAGACTCATTATTGATATTTAAGAGGAACCCAATGACGTTTTTTCTCGTTGAAAAACCTAGTTTGAATTACCTGAGACATCAAGTGGAACTCGGTGCACCGGCGTTAGTTACACAAAAATTACTTTACTCTTCAATTACTATCAATCTATCAGTTATCTTTTTTTTTTCTTTTTAGTGGCATCCATGTGCTAAAATTTGTTGGCTGGTTACCAAGGAAAAGCATATATAACAGTTCTCGTGGTAACTGGTGAGTGAAGTTCAGAAACTGGTGAGTGAAATACAGAATGGCTAAGCAGTTAGTTCTGAATAATACAGTTCCCAAAAGGCTTTTCCTTATGGGCATATGCAAAGTCAAACTTTCAAAATTTTGACTACAAATATCTTTACAAATATTTTGAATCGATTCCTCAACTTCACGTGTAAATGTGTTTCAAAAGGTACTTTCACTGTTTCACGTTACATAATTTCATGTGGTTTTAGCAATACATTAAAATAGAACATGGTGGCCGAAATTATTTTAGACTGTCAATGTCCAAAACGACAACTGTTAAAGAACCTTAGGGAGCCATGGTGTAACACTTGGTTTTAGAAAAAGCCTCGCTGCCTTGGTGCTTTCTACCCCAAAAAATAAGTTCAAGACACAAGATTATTCAAGATTCAGACTTGCCCTAACTCAAATTCAACTTCCATATGCCAAATATATCAAGACTGTTCCATATAGGTCTATCAACGTACATTACATCAATGTGTGTTTCTCGTAACCAAGGCTTTCCAAGAGTGAACATTAACACAAGTAATGTATTGGCATTATTTCCTACATGCTACAAGTTAGCAGTTACAAGTAGCGATGCACTAGTAAAGAGAGTGCTTGTGTAAGCCATTTCTTATGTTGTTTTGTTATGTTAAGGAAAAGATTAACCAAGACATACCAGATCACTTTCAATACGAACACCACCAAAGTTTTTGTACTTTTCAATCTCTTCCCAGTTGAAGAATTTTGAGGAAATTGGGTCATCCCTAGCAGGCCTCAGCAAAGCGTCAATGAAATAACATCCTGGCTCGACCGTAATAACCTGCAATGCAAACCAAGGGAGCTCAAATGTTTTGCTAACTATCACCCTTCTCGACATGGGTGCAGAAAGCATGGTACTACTAAAAGGAGTATTCATAATCATCTCTTGTTCAAAACTACACAAACTATGTTTTCCTTCATTTCTTTTCTCCACTTTAAGAGACAAAAATATACTAAAGTATCGAGGCACTTGAAATATATGTTACAAAACTTTCAAGAGATTTCTGGTAAGTTTATGATCATCGATAAAGAGAGTGGATTGTGTACATCAAGGGTGGGTCCATTGAGATTATTATATACTCCGTAGCAAGTAAACAGACCACAAACAGGGCACTTATGCCTAATTGCCTACAACAAAGTAGCTTGCTCATGAAGAATTGACAAAACAGAGAAGAGAATAAGTTTCAGAAATTGAGAAAATCCATACACATCTGAACAAATCCAGCACAACCAATTTACCTATACATGATATCGTACAGTTAAAGTATAACCACGAGATCAGGTAAATGTCAAAAATAGTAGAATAAATTTAAAGTGAACAAGAAATTTCATTAGTCTCTGAAAAAGAAAACATATTAACACTGTCACAAATAGCTCGTGAATTTTACCAATTAACATGGCAACCCAGCCACTTGTAACACAAGCATGCATGAAATTGCTAGAGCATTGAGTGCTACTAAATCTGCATAAATTAATCAAAAAGGTAATTACTAACCATGCCTTCTTTAAGTTCTCTTATGGTTCGCAAGGAGCTCAGCCCTGGCTCCTTTGGTTTCTCTAAGCCCTAAGGTCGAGAAACAAGCATTCGTATCAAGGTAAGTATGACACGTTTAACAATTAATGCATAAAACTTGGTAAAGTTCATATCTAACCTCAGGGTAGCCTCCGGGATCATGGGTGTCGATTCCAAGTAAGTGCCCAAGACCATGAGGCATGAAAACAGCACCCAACCTTCGAACCATCATCTCACCAATATCACTAAAATAAATGTTTACATGGAGAAAAAATCAGCATCATAGTTTTAGCATAATCATATTGAAGTTCAATAAACACAAATAATTAGCTCTCAAACACACACCCATGGATAATATTTTCTTTCTCTAGAGATTCAAGTACTGTCTGCTCTGCCAACCTGCAAAGAAGTTACAAATGATGCTTAAATCATTGAAGACAATGATGGACAAACAGAGGGACAAACAAATGAGATTTTGTAAATCTGCATCATAAATTAAGCCAAAGGTACTAAAAACATGCTCCCAAGTAGATATCAGAAACCCAATTCGAAGCACAGTTATGATAATACGCGTCGAAAATTGTGCTCTCCAGGACAACTCCGCCAGGATGTTTACAAATTGCATGGTTCTATAAGTGAAAATAGAGCATTCTTACTTGTGCATGTCGGTCCATTTTACTCCAGGCTTCATGTGTGATATGACAGCATTATGAGCCTTAAGGACAGCCTGTAAAATACAGTAAGTCTTGCATCAATAAAACCTTTCCAGGTTCAACCCACATATGAGAAGAAAAGAACCAAACTGGGTTTTTTTTATTGCCAGGTACTTACATTGTATATTATTGTCTGGTTGCCGCTGAATTTTCCATTTATCTAAAAAGACATAAACTCATTCAGATGACATTACTAGACAGACATTATATGTAAGGTGTGATAAAAAAATGCTGCAGTTTATACTGAGATTTGTTGGAAAGAGAAGTTCCAGTCCAGATTCTAGAATTATATGACAGACGACATACAAAGGAACGAAGTGACATCTATATCAGCTATGATCTGAAGTCTGCTAAACACTTACCAAATCAAAACTAATCCTAACATAGCATTGGACTGGAGTGAAAACTGAAAAGAAAAGGATATCTTAGGGCACCCAGATGGGCCTAAGCAATATTGAACAGGGAGAAAAACCTCAGGCACAGCTTACTGCCAAATTATCGGATGAGTGATGATATAGAACGCAGAAAGATAAACAAGGCAGAGGAAAAAAGAGCACTGAGATAGCAAAAGTATGTTATCCAACCCACTACAAGAGAAAGGAACAACAATGAATCTGTCTGCTATATCTTCAACAAGCTACACTATGTAATGCCTTGCCAGCTTACGGACTGCGATACATTTATTTAGAGAGCAAGGTCAGGATATACTTTTGGACAGTTTCCAAGAGTGGCTTTTTAAGACACCGGGACTATGAAAGGACCTTTATTTCGAGCATTTGATTGCAGACCAAGTGCCATGTCAAAAAAAAATAGCAGTCCTCTCTTTAATGCCAGTGATCTCATAAGGAAAATGATTAAAACATGAGCATCAAATACTAAATGACAGCTGGTGGCAGTAGACATTGAAAAGAGTATCGAAATAAAAGTATGAACATTCAAAACTACTTACAGGGTATGAACATGTGATGTCAGAGCCATAGAAGCTATATTCAGCTCCCATGTCCATCAGAGCCATGTCTCCATCATTCAGCGTCTGAAAATATACAAGATAAGTATCTACCAAAGGGAAAAGGTGAAACTGCATATCCTGATAGGGAGACAAATGCTAAACCTCCCCTATCAGTAGCTTAGATTCCTATTTTAGATTTCTTTCTTTGTATCTTTAAACTTCTGGTTCATAATTTGATATTAGTGTTTCCCCTTACTTTGTTGGTGCCAGCATAGTATGTAAACTGGATACATTACGGTTCTTTGACGTCCAACTACACAAGTTCCATTCACTACCACCCAATGTTCATGCACATGCTTCACTACTAATGAGAGCTTACTTTCTGCTAACAGGCTAATGAAAGGTAGGCAACATCAGACATTCAGTTCAAAAAGTCATAGGTAATTTGGTTAATTCGATGAGATACCAAACCAACCAATGATCCTCTTATGAATATGTATGAGCTATGGACACATACATCAACTACAGAAAAAGACTGTTGCTCACATCATGGTACCTAACAAGCTGTATAGTTGACGAAAAAATTCCTCCAGAATTTTTTTAACAAAGAACAAGGCAGGTGAAGTACTGTCTGAAACTGAAACAAAGAATACCCTTTTTCAAGTACTTAGTATTAAAATCAGCAGCGCTTAGGAGACTCGATTGTTACGGATAACTTAATCTAAATTTGGTGAATAGTACAATATACAAACTTGAGCGAGTAAAATTAGATAGAAGTCAGCCACAGACGATAAAGCATTAAAAAAAGAACAGTACCCGGTCATTTGGAGCTGCTGTGTGACCATAATGAAGAACAGAACTGCAAATAAGCAGAAGAGTTATAGGATACAAGATAGTCCAACAAACTCAAATACGATATATTTGCATCTGCTAAGTTTTCAGTCTTGAATCTTGATAGCAAATGCTATCAACTTTCAAGATGACAGAGAGCAGAGTGGTATGCCTATAAATCCAGAAGTCACATTGGCCTATTGCTTTTAACTAAAAGAACATTCCTACAAACTGTACATAGCTATTCACTTATTCACATCACTCAACAAATGGTACGGTGTAGTCCACTTAAACAAGTGGACTCGAAAAGAGAGATCTACAGAAATTCTGTAGAGCGAGTAGTTTATTCTGACACTAAGAAAGCTCTATAATAAAAATTATCTGGGACTACATGAAGTTCATGAAATATTATCAAAGCTTTAAGTAGAAACATTGCATAAAACTATGGCGGGCACAGGCATTACACCAAAGAGTTAGCAAAACAATTTAAACTTTTAAAGTCAATAAAGGGCTCATGTAACAACTTATTATTTGCTTCACATCAGCAGAATACGCAAAACTCACCTGTTTTCTCCCGTAGCACATATACATGTGTAGGAGCAATGGCGACAGGCCCCGTACATATAAGCATGATGAAGAAATATGCTCTCTAACTGATATTCCTTCATGCCTGGTTTTACCTGTCTCATAACCTTGTAAAGTGCACGTCAAGAATTAGATACATTTAGTTTGCCTTTTGAATATAGTAAGTAAAGAAGTCATAAATTGTAACATCTGAAGGATAGACAGCCCATAGGGAATATATCGACGAATTGGCTGTCTAAAATAGTGATTTATGACATTATGGGTGCACACTTTGCTTATGAGGTGGGCTGGAATCTGCTGCGACAAGACAGCTTGACGCTTATGTTTGCAAGCTCATAATAGAACTAAAGGTCAACCCACAACAACTAGTAAAACCATCCATGGTTTAAAGTTTACAGTTGATTAGATTGTCATGGCTTGAGTCTACAAAACTGTACAATAACACGGAACGACAGCCAGAAGTAAAACAAGCTATAGATAAAATTAATATCCACACTTGGATGTCACTCAAAGCCATCCATAATCATCAATAAGCTACAAATGCAACGAGTAACCAAAATGCCGAAACCATATTAGATACTCCCTCCGTCTCAAAATATAAGGCGTCCTTTAATTTCGCTGGTCAACGCCGTGTAACTTTGACCATGATTTGTACTTATAATATGTACCCAAAATTATTATAAAGATATATGAAATTAAAGAATTTTGCAAGACGAATCCAACGGTATCATATATACATTCCCATTCAATATATTTTGATATATATTGGTGGTCAAAGTTGAGTGTCAAAGACCACCTTAAAAATAGCGCGCCTTATATTTTGACACGGAGGGAGTACATGTTATTGCATCTAGTATATTTAATAATACATCATGATGATGAATGCACTCTCTCAGATTTCCATGAATTATATGGTCTTAGTTCTATAGAAACTAGCGGGGGAAAAGATAGAAGGAGGTTAACCGCATTTCATCAGGTACTACGAGTATACAATATTAATTGGAAAAAATAATAGTAAAACCAATAAGAATAGTCAAATATAGTATCGCGGAAACTACAATACCAATGAAGGTACTACAAATAACACTTACGAAGGTGAAAAAAATTAACATGGAGAATGTTTCATACCTCAATATGTGCTTCTGAGCTAACATCATTAGCATACTGAATTAGGGCAATCTCCATGTCAGATTTGATTACGCGACATTCGGTTACAATAGGGTGAAGCGTACTTAAATTCGTGTCAAACTTCTCTAGCCCCTAATATAGACAAAAAATGACATGGTAAGTTGGTAACCCAAATACATAACAGAAAACAAAAGGTGTGGAAGATATTAACTTTTTTATAGTTATGTACGTATACCATAAAGCACGATATGGATTTTGCTTCATAAAATAATTGAGGTCAAAACGAGGAAAGAATGATAATGCAATATTAACATGAGAGATTGTGCTTTCTAGTCAAACTCTTCAACAATAAAACTAAGCATTGATTACTTTAGAAACTAAGCAACATGAATTTGTTCGTGCTAGCATGGTTAATTATATATCACGTACTTCAAAGCTAGCAGGCTTCGAGAAGTTCCCGCTGTCACTACTCTTTCCATACAAGAGAAACAGAAGAGGCTTCCCATGCTCGCTGAATTTATCTTGCAACACCTGTGCAATCTCATCAACATAGAAGACCACATCGACCTTGTACCGATCCTGTACAGGTTTTAATGACAATGCTATGTGAAATCAGAGTGTAGGAGCAACGGAGAAAATACAATATTTATAAACATCAAATACCTTGAAGTACGATAATGGTTTTATCTCACCCATCCAGACAGCGTAATCAGGTGGCAATCTTGGAGCGAATAAAATCGACTGTCCAGAGGCAACGTCCTTTGTGAACAATACAAGGTTAGGTTAGACACATAGCTTCAAATAAGCATGAATTCATCATCATAATCATGTACAGGATGACTTGCATTAGTATTATACCAATGATCATTCTCACACTATCAAATAAGAATTCAAGAGATTGTCAAATTCCTTCGAATTATATAAGCAGAATCACTAGATAAAGGTAATAATATAGCAGCACATATGATGAGACGATAGAGGGCACATGTAAAGTAGATAGACACTGAACTGGTTATCGAGTAGGTGAAGATAAACCTATGCAGGGATTATGAAAGGAGAAAACTAGTCTAGCTGCCACGAGAGAGAAGAAACTCACGACTGCGCCGTAGAACCCTGGCTCTCGCACTCCGAACAGATAGGCAAAGTAACTCTCCTGCCTGGGACATTGCCAATCGACACTTCAACCACCCATCCTAGGAAACGGCAAAAATGGAAGTGGAAAAATACAGAAAACGCACAAAAGGGCCTCACCTGAAAAGCTCGAGGTGATCGCTGCAATATCGAGTCTGCTCCTCGCCGCCCTGCAAAAGGAAAGGATCACAGATCAACGGAGGAACCAAAAATTCAAAAGGTATAGAGAGAGAGATTGAGGTGGAGCGCGCGTGTATGACCTGGAGGAAGGCGAGCCCGCGAAGAGGGCGGTCGGCGGCGGAGAGGTGGGCGCGGAGCGCGGCGACGAGGCGCTCGCGGTTGCCGGCGTGCAGCTCCGCGGGGAACGCGGGTGGAGCGAGAGCGGAGGAGGCCGCCATGCCGCACTCCAAAGCGAGGTGCGCCGCGGCGTGCTCCTCCGCACGGAGGGCCGCGGCGAGAGGGGTGGCGACTGGCGAGGATGCTGGGGCTCGGGCTCGATTTCCCTCTTTCCCCCGTTCGTGCACGAAGAAGCCTAGATCGATTGGATTTTCTGGTGGATTTTGCGTAAGGAATCACGGACCTAGAGTATCGTAGGTTGGAGTGGCCCTAGCCCGGGGGTTTGAACTCTGGTTTTTCTCATTTAAGGCGGAATATTCTTCGGTGTGAGGCGATGTTTCCGTCGACAACGAGATACTCGTGGTGACTTCGTCAATCTCAAGACTCGACCCGCTGACTCGGTCTCTCGGAGGTGCTCAGAGGTAGAGGTAGGGTGTGCGTGCGTGCGTTCATAGGTGTGAATGTGTGCGCGTGTATATGAGCGCCTGCGTTGTACTGTGTTTCGCAACAAAAAAAAAGTATCATAGGTTGGTTACATAGCCTGACTCGGCGTGACACACCACTGCCAACACGGCGCAAACCCGGCCTATTCATCGGAAAACGCTTTCAATCATCGGGGGATCCGTCCCCCGTATCCTCCGCATGAAGCTGTTGCCACGTGTCCCCGTGGACCCGCCTGAAGCCCCACGCACTGGTTTCCTGCCCTTCACACGCGTGACGCACCTGACCTTATCCTCAAGACGCACTCGTTCGTTCCCCGCAACAGACACGCCATTGCCTCCGCAGCCACACCGCAGCCCCTGCTCACGGTGACCAACCCCTCCTCCGGCGGCGGCTCTGCGCCGACCTCCGGCAGCGGCTTCTCGGAGGCCGCGCTAGCCACCCCGGCCTTCAGGCTCTTCCTCAGCAGGCGCTCGCGCGAGGACCGCCGCCCCTGGACGGGAGCTGCGACCGCTCGGCCATCTCGTGGCCGGACTCCCTCTCTGAGGCCACCTCGCGCCTGTGCCGCAACCTCGGCTACTTCCGCGTCAACGCCGTCGTGGTGGTCGTCTCCCTCGCGGCCTCCCTCCTGGCGCACCCCTTCTCCCTCCTCGTCCTCCTCGGCATCCACGGCGCCAGCTGCTTCCTCTACGTCTTCCGCGCCTCCGACCAGCCCGTCGTGCTCTTCAGCCGCACCTTCACCGACCGCAAGACGCTCCTCGGCCTCGTCATCTTCTTGTTGCTCGCCTTCTTCCTCACCTTCGTCGCCTCGCTCATCATCTCCAGCGTGCAAATTCTTGTAACGTTTGTAGCAAAAAAAAATCCCTTTGACGCAAATCCAAAAAAGGATCGTAGCAATTCTTCTTCACATGATGCAATTTTATTGATGTGGTGCAAATATTTGTAGGGTTCGTAGCAGAATTTTCATTTCTGATGCAAATTAACATAATGTTTGTAGCAAATTTCTTCTTTATAGGATGCAATTTTCTTCATGAGGTTCATTTGTAGCAAATTTCTTCTTTAAAGGATGCAATTTTCTTCATGAGGTTTATTTGTATCAATTTTCTTCTTTACAGGATGCAATTTCTTCATGAGGTTCATTGTAGCAGAACTTGTCTAGATCCTTTCGATTCAAATCCACAAAACGTATGTAACAAAAAAAAATCAGATGATGCATTTTTCTTCATGATTTGCAAATCTTTAAAAGAGTTTGTAGCAAAGTTTTAATCCTGCACAGGGTCACCACAGCTCCACACGAATGTGCTACTAGCTCCTTTGAGGCTGTAGCAATCGTGCAAATGGTGTCGTTGCGTGCTGTTTCTGCCGTGTTTTTGTGTTGCATGGCGTAATCTCGACTTCATATTAAAATGTGCTTAGGCATGTATGCATTCGGGAATTTTATTGATGCTTTGTTTGGACAGTCAGGCGAAGAGTGCATTCATGGCCATGCTCAATGTTTCTCCCTTCACTGTACCAAACAAGCTCCTGCACTTTGTTGTGACAAACACAAGCCATCAGCTTGTCTCAACGAATGGCTTGTGTCGTCGTTACCGAGTAGGCATGATCTTGAAGTATTAACTAATCGCTTTGCTGCTTAAGTCTTTGTATCATGCATTAGTAGCAGAAATTATAAGCTTCAATAACTATTATGTGATGCTACACCAGCATTTATTTTTCCATTTCCTTTTTTTTTGTTTAAAGTAAATGCTGCATAAGTGCATATATCTTGCATCATTAGCATAACTACTAAGCTTTCATAGTTATTGTGTCATGCTACTATCAGTCTATGCTATCTTTTTTTCTAATTGCTGCATCACTATGGTAGATTTGCTATGTTTTCCTGAAATCTGGGCTACGTACCTAGTAGTTATTTATGATACATATTTATTTCTTACCCGTGCTGCAAACATTTAATACATTATGATCTCATATTATTTATGCTACATTAGTACCTTTCAAAAGCTACATTACATAATCTATGATGCTGCAATCAATATTTGAGTTGTTCAAGCCTTTTTACCATTAGGAACTCTACAACATTTATTTTTGCTACATATCTCATATTGTGAAGCAGCGTCAGTTATTCGTATTTTGCTGCCATGGTTTCGTACAGTGTTTTCAGTATGTGTTTATTCTTTTGTTTGCTTCCCTACATGTTCCCCCTTGCTTCCAGAGGGTATATGACAAGTAAAAGAACTTCAATGGAAAGATTATGCTGGATTTCGACAAGGATGCTATCTTGAATTTCGCCATTGTGGACGCAGCAAGTCTCATCAAACATGAATCGAACGAAACAAATATTAATCAAGTGTTCGCGGCGAAACCACTCGAGGATTAGATAGCTATGTCCCTTTGATGTACATATCATGTTTTTGCTCATTTGTCTTCTGCCACTTTTACATGTAATATGAAATGGATTGTAACCGTGCATGATTAAAACACCGGGATGCTTTTTTTATGCCGTGATGCACAAAACAAATGATGTTTTCTCATGCGAATTATATGCGAGGATTGTGGTTTCACAACATATTCTAAACTTGTGTTTTTGTGTGATGATTTTCGTGTCGATTTCCTGGTACTAAATGTTATATTCCAACTGTATGTGTTTTTGATGGAATGCTATGGATCATTTGCTATAAATGCACTGTCATTTGCAGCAGAAATGCTGCCTGTGAAAAAGTTGTTTTTCTGTTGTCGCCATGCTTCCTAGGTAGCCCAGATTTACTACTGAAGCCACTACACAATGTTGCAAAGCTGCATCCATGGTACCACAAATGCTATCGGGCGGAGCTGCAATGGCGTTGCCGATGCTACAAAGCCGACCGTCGGCGTCTGATTTTGTAAACTGCAAAGGGTGGTTGCGACTTGCGAGAGCTGCAAAAGATGTTCGCCAGAGCCGGAGATGTCAAGACCGGTTGCCTATGCCGCAAAGGTCGGCCGCTGGAGCTGCAAAGGCAGCAGAGGAACTTTTTGAATTTTCACCGGGGGGGAGTTAATCCCCACCTGAATATATTTCAAAGTTGCCTTGAGGCTTTGCACTCTACAAGATAGGTTCAAATGAACCGGAGAAAACGGGGATTACAAGGGGAGAGATAAAAAAAAACAACAACACACACACACACACACACACACACACACACACACACACACAAAGGGGGGCGGGGGTGGGGAACAGGCACACTTGAAAGCACTATCTGGCGTGCTCGCATGACGACCATCACCAGGAAGACAGGCAGACGGTGCGTTGAGGAGTGTGTCCGACGCAGTCGAAGGGCATCACAATCCCGAGACATTGCAGGTTGCAGCACCACCACCTGCTTGCATGGCAATCCGAGGAACTAATGGCTCGTAGGACATTCAACCCACTTGCTAAATACCACCGATGCTCCAAAGGAGCAACCGTCGACGTCGCAAGGCCCATCGCCGTTGATGTTGCTGCAAACACCCTCTGCCGCTGCTACAAGTCAGGCACCGGCGTCTCTGCGAGGCCGCCCCGGGGAGCCCCTGCTTTTTTGAGCCATACCATGCCGGAGCTGTGAAGGACGACCCTGGATGCTGCAACCGGACGCCGCCGAAGCTGCGAAGGACGACCGGCGATGCAGCACCAACACTGACGGACGGTAGCACCGTTGTCCCCATGGGAGCACGACCGCCGGCGCGTGGCAGCAGCGTGGCCGCCGTTTTTAGTCGTTGCAGCAAACGGCCTGCTTGCAGCATCGGCGTGCCTGGACTACGCAGAACCGCCACCCCATGGCTCACATCGGTACCGGCTGCCCCCTTGCCGACGCCGTCGTCGAGTCCCGTGTGAGAGATTTGGGATTAGGGGATGTGAGATGGGGGCAGCGAGATGGCGTCGAGGCGGCGGTACGTCGGGCGAGAGAGGAAGGCGGCGGAGCATGGATGGGAGAGGAACGGCAGAGGAGGTGGATGCGAGAGGAACAGGCAGCAGGGGAGAAATCAATGGCTCCCGCCTCCCGCTCGGTAAGGAAGAAGAGGAGCTTTTTTATTTTTTCTCGTACGGGGGAGATGGGGTCATCGGCTTCCAAGCGAAGGGTGCGATGAACGGCTGTCAACGATCTCATCCGACGGCGCGCGACCCGGGGGATCGGACGGAAAGATCCCCACGCCTAGTCCTGCCCCTATTCATCAGGTTTTGACACAAACTAACTAAACAAAAAACTTTTTTCAAGGACACGCAACAAATGTTGCTGTCATCTCATTAAGAATGGAATGAGAGTTTTACAATTACATACTCCCTCCATTCGCTCCATTCGCTTTTAGTCTACATTCTAGAAAAATTCAGATAAATTAGGCTGCATTTATTAGTACTACTTTTGCGCACTCCACCATGCATCATAATTATGGTCTCACAAGAAACAAATCACCCCATAATGCAATCCCTGCATAGGAAAAGCAAATCGGTGCATGCATGGTGTGTGGACTCTTTCTCGTCTTAATTACCGAGGTGGGATCCACTCAGGATGTAGACTAATTCTGAACAAAATTTAGAGCTAGAATGTAGACTAAATCCGAACGGAGTGAGTATGGCCAAGCCGTCCGCAAGCACGTAATCTTACTCCTCACACTGGTCTGATCTCGCTTTCTCCCACAAATCTAGCTCTTCGCTAACATTTCTTACAACAACATTTAGACTAGATTCTACATTGTTGAAACCTTGCGTTTCTCTCCAACCAAAGCTTCCTCATACCTACGACCATGAAGGTGGCCAGGTCCATACGCTGCTTGCCCCTCCACCGGCTAGTGTTGTGCACCACCAGTCTCTGACTGTGGTTTGGCCGACGGGTGTGATGTCCTGCAAATGCCTCACCTGGCAGGAACGGAACCAAAGGGTTTTTGCGAAAGAGCAGTTTACCATAAGATGATCCATCGCCTTCGGTTCCTGATCGCAAAGTGTGCATGTCGTCGGTCCCTGCAGCCCTCTTCTGGCGAATCTGTCTGCTGTCCAACAGCGGTTTCGCATCACAAGCCAGGTAAAGAACTTCTCTTTCAGAGATGCCCTGCTGCTCCAAGTGTCTTCCCATAATCTGCCTCTGTGGATCCCAAGAAGGATTGATACGCCGAGGCAGCCGAATATTTCCCATTAGCGGTTAGACGCCATGTAAAACAATCTTCTTCATCTGTTAGTGGACTTTCTCTTTGATCAGACACCACAGATGCATGAACTGCACAATAGCTGGCAGCGAGATATTTCCCCTGATATCCTGCACCCATTTTCCTTGGTGCAAAGCCTCCGCAACAGTCCTTTTCTTAGCCCCTCTTGCTGTGGCAAACTTGAACAGATCTGGTGCCATTTCACAGGGACTGTTTCCTTCTAACCACCTGTCTGTCCAAAACACTATTTTGTCCCCTTTGCCCATACAGCAGCATATAGCAGTCTTAAACATACTCTCCGCTTCGGTGAAAGTTTGAATTGAAATCCAGACCAGGCACAAAGCTCTCCTGCCTTCTCTGCCCATCTCCATCGTATGCGCAGAGCATCGTTCAGCATCTTGAAGTTATGGAGTCCCAGCCCACCATACTTTTAGGCATACATTCTTTGTTCCAAGCCACCCTGCAATTTCCCCCATTTGCATCACCAACACCATACCATAAGAAGCTACGGCAAATTTTGTTGATTTTCTTGATAACCCATTGGGGCAGGTCGAGTGACAGCATGTGATATATAGCGATTGTTGATAGCACAGTCTTGATCAACAGCAAGCGTCCACTAGGGGCGAGCATGTGGGATTTCCAGTTTGCCAGCCTTTGCAAAAAATTCCAGCAGCAACTGAAACTCCTCCTTTTTCAGTTTGGTGAGTGAGACTGGCAGCCCGAGATACTTACAGGGGAAGTCCACTACCTGACATGGAAATGGTTGAGTGACTATCTGCAATCAATCCCTGTGAAAGCTATTGGTGCCACTGCACACTTAGCTAGATTGCAGCATAACCCGGATGCTTCTCCAAAAAGATCAAGAATTTCTCTAGTTGCTTTCAGTTTAGGCTCAATAGGTTGTAGGAACATTGCTGCATCATCAGCAAACAAAGACAAACTATGCTTAATGCCCCACCTTCTTAGGTCCTGGAAAACCTCTCTTTCCTCTGCTTTAAGAATTATAGCATTTAGCACATCCATAACCAGGATAAACCAGATTGGTGATGCAGGGTCTCCCTGCCGCAGCCCTTGCGCATGCCACAGTTTCTCCCCTGGACTCCCATTGATTAGCACTCTTGTGTTGGCTGAAGATAGCATTAGGGCAACCTAGGAACAAAACTTTCTTCCAAACCCTCTGTTCCTCATGACAGCCAGCAGGAATGGCCAGGACACTGAGTCGAAAGCTCTAGCTATGTCAAGCTTAAGAAAAAGTGCAGGGACCTTTTTCCTGTGAAGGGTTTTAGCTGATATATCCACTAACATAAAGTTGTCCTGAATTGACCTTCCCTTAACAAACGCGCTTTGGTTGACAGCAATCATTTGGTTAAGCCTAGGCACCACTCTGTTTGCCAGAGCTTTAGAGAAGATCTTCGCAAACCCATGAACAAGATTTATGGGTCTATAGTCTGCAATGTCTGCGGCATCCAGCATAAACGTGACCTTTATATAAGGAGACTAGGGATGCAAAAACGGGACCCACTTGGACGGATCCCACTAGGGTCGTCTCGCTGCTACGGCGTGAGCTCCCTTCAGTAGTGGGCGATGGCTGCCTGGCGGAATTCGCAGCTGGACCACGTTCGCAACGGGGATGCCGACAACGGACAACGGCCAAGAAACTAGTGGCGATTGGCGGATGTGACGCAAGTCGGAAGGTCCGCAGCCCACAATGTCATTGACTCTCCAAAGTGGGAGTGGTCTGACTCTACCCTTCTTTGCATAATCGGATTTTCTCTTCCCCCTTCTTTGCATAATCAGATATACTCACATTTTGTCTTCCCCCTAAGGTTTGTGTGGTTGGCATCTAGACCAAAGATAGGTTAGGGGTGTCGATTGTACTGTGTGTCGCACTTGTTGTTTGTACTCTTGCCTTGAGTGTATTCAGCTTGTGATCATCTTTCTCCTTTTGATCCAAAAAAATTGTCGCTCGTACAGTTACCAACTTACGCAATCCTCTTTCACTCCAACTCCAGTCCCGTCTCGGTCTCCAACTCCGATCGCCCCAGCCACCCCTCTACCATTTAAATCCCTACACACAGCGGAGATCAATGGACTTTGAAGACCAAGGCAGCGACATGGGCTCCCTCGAGGTCATGTCGATGGAGGAAGAATCTGAATCTGAAGATCGGTCTGTAAAAGAGGAACCACCGATGATTGTCCCCAACAAGAAGGACTACCCGTACGTGAATCCTCCTGCTCATGTCTGCCCCGACGACGTCGAGCGGCCGCCCTTCGTCCTCATGGAAGACTTCGCCTACTTCGCCGACCGTGACAACGCCACCACCGCCACCGCCCCCTGCGAGATGGCGGGTCGCAAGGGGCACTTCAAGGTCACCTTGTACACTGCGCCCCCGCCGCTCGTCTCCTACCTGTGCGTCCATGCCACCTCCTTTCACCACACCGAGTTCGCCATCGAGCCCCAGATCATCGCCACGGAGCCCAACAGCGGCCTCCTCCTCCTAAGCGTCGTCATCGGCAACCATCGGTCCGCTGTCATGCTCACCCGCAAGCGAGAGTACTTCGTCTACGACGCCCGCTCAAGCACCCCCTCGCTCACGCAACTCCCTCACCGTGGAGACCTCGAATTCAATGAACCTTCTCTTGCCATTGTGCGCAAGTGCAACAAATGCCTCCATGGAGATGGAGCCAGTGAGGAGGACGACCACGACTGCAGCAACTGCGACTACGTCGTTGCCGCACAATTCTGTGGGTTCGGGTATGTCAAAACTTCTGAGCTCTGCCTTTATCACTCTGATACCGGAACCTGGAGCAAGGAGCCGGTGATAGTCAGGACCAAATCATACCCAGACCACGCCACGAGCAAGACAATCACCATCGGAGGAGATAAAGGCACTGTGGCCTGGGTCGATCTCTCGAGTAATATCGTCTACTGCGACGTGCTCGACAATCGCCCCAAGGTTCGTTACGTTCGGCTGCCACCACAGAGCGAGGCATTGGAGAATGGCGATCCAAGGTCTGTTCGGGACGTTGCCCTCGTTGGCGGCCTCATCAGGTATGTCGAGCTCAAGCCCCGCGTCCAGCCGAGCTTTCTCAGAAACAGCCAGTGCACCTACCATGGTTGGGGAGCCACAGTATGGAGCATCAAGACTAGCAGTTCCTCGGCCAAGGATTGGAACACCGATTACCAGCTCGATTCCTCTCAGATTCCTGAATCATCGCTTCCTAAGCTGCATGTCAGCGCGGATACACCACAGCCTACCCTGTCGAGTCTCCAAATCGGCCTACCAAATCTGAGCCTGCAAGATGATGCCATTGTTTACTTCCTCACCAAGATTGACCACCGCGACAAAGACCACACTGCATGGGTGCTTACTGTTGACATGAGGAACAAGACTATACATAAAGTGGACGAGTTCAGCGCCACAAGAACTGTTGGTTTAGCCATGGCCTACAATGCAACTAGGATCTCCAAATATATCGGTGTTGCTGCAGGTAACTTCTACAGCCTAGTTGTCTGTTACTTCGTATATACATAATAAATTACCAGTTTAGTGCATTTTTTTTTTTGGTTGATGGTTGGTATCACCATATCACACACATCGTGTAGGGTTAGGGTGGATAATCTGAATTCAACCGAATAAGATATGCTTGCTGATGATCCCATTCACTGTAAGACACACTTGGCGCTGCTGATTCGGGAGAAACCTAGTGAGGTGTTAACACATTGTATAGATATAGCATGGACACGTATGAAGATAGCATCATATATACATACGGCCAATACTCAAGTCAAAATGCCAGGGGATCAATATTTTTTTTACTGTTGCTGTATTAATAGTGAACAATTCTTATAACGATGGAGGAAAATATATAGAGCAATGTGACTTCTTCGGGGACACGTTTCACTTGGGTGTTGCTGCGTTCTACTACTATGATTTATCCATAGAGCTTTACCACGTTTGGTCTTTTCCAGTATACTAGTGTACGTGCACGTGCAACGCACGTCTGGATTAATTAATGCAAATCATAATACATTATATAGACCATAAACTTCATCTCATCCTCTTATTTCCCTTTTACCTATTTCTCTGCTATCTATTTTTACGATAACTACGTTATCAGAGCGCACCCATATATTATCCTTCATTTACTTATCTCGATTAAATTAACCTCTCCATTTATCACAGTACAACAATTTGACACACTTCAAGATATGCACGATTGAACAATCCAAGATTCCGAGGAAACATGAGACACTCCTGAGTAGCAAATATCCCCGTGCATTGCAAGGGAGAAAAATATAAATTTTAGGATGAAAAATTTGTGTGACCCAAAATTTACCCCAAAACAGAAAACCTAGCCAAAGGAAGTCCGACATAGTATATGTGAACTGGTAGGTCCCTAGAAAATTTGCGTTGGTCTACACTAACATTCCGATGGGCTCTCCAAATTTCATCAGTCCGTTTTTCATTGATTTGTTGTAACTACTAAAAGATATAATGTGAGTCAATTTTTTTCACAAACACCAACAACTATGTTGATTATTGGTCGCGGTCCCTTTTCATTTTACAGGATGTACCATACATTTATTCCATATGCTATTTGCCACCACATTTCTTATAAAGTTTTCAAGATGCAATTATAATCTAATTTGTCAAAGTTGATCCAGTCAGCAAAGCATATGGGCTGAATAGATAAATTTGTTAAATTCAGTCAACAAAGCATATGGGTTTTATTAGATCTGTACCAATATTTTGCAGCACAAACATACAATAGTTAAATAATGTTAGGACAAAATAGAGCAAACCATTACGGGAATATACACGCACGAAGATGTCTCCAGCTTTTTTGTCAGTTTTGAATATTGCAAGCAAACTCGAACAGTGCGAAGGCAACGAACTCAATTAACCCTGAAGCTCTATCGGGAAAAGGAAAGGATGTGTAGATCAAAAAAGGAGAAGAAAATTTTTTAAAAAAAATCAGACTGAAGATTCGTCGCTGGCATACCGGAATCCTTGCTCTCCAGCCCCAAATCGACGAAGTCTGCTGCTCTGCTAGTCCCACGATGCCAAGGCTAGGCGCCGACTCATACGCGTCGCACGGGTGGGACTCTCACGGCTGGACCAGCGACCACCACGGCCCTCCGCCACTGCCCCGACGAAGACGGCCACGCCGCATCGTCGAGCGTCCCGCACAGCCGCCGTTCCTAGTAGAGCAAACAGGCAAAGCAGAGTCCAGCGTTGTTGAGCAGAGTTGTAGTCGGAACGGATGGGCAGTTCCAGGGACGAAGGAAGCTTCTGCGGGAACCTGCTGAGGAATTTGGGCGGCCCCGGCGTCGTCCCGAGCACTGCCCGGCCTGTTGTCCTCCACGCGCAGCACGTCGTCCTCGCACTCGCACCTGTAGGTCACGGCTCGCTCTCGCCTGGTGGTCGCCGCTCGCTCTCGCCCGCGCCCCTTTGCTTCCGTTCGACTCGGATGTCTATTTGTGTTGAGTTGCGATCTGGATCGTTGATTAAATGGACGTCTCAGATTTAATGTATCAACATAGCACAACACATGTTTGCTCTTTTAATAGTAGTATAGATTAGTGCTACTAGTATAATTTGTGGTTCAGGTTTCTTCTCCTCCCAATCATTACTTATGACATGCAAAATTTGATATGCCAGGTACAAAGCAAAACCCAAAATGAGCAGGGATACCGTTGCTGAGATAGCAAGAAGCATCTTGGAAAATCCATGGTGGTTAATTTGGGTGGCGCGTAAGTGCAAGGAAGGAGGTCGCTTGTGATCTATCTCCTAGGGCTATGATTCCATTTTTATCAACGTTTCCCTATGTTGATTGATAGAATTGGACTACTCGACGACGTCAGTTCCTCAGAAGTTTCCTATTGGACTTAATGCACTAATGAACATGGCAGTATGCAACAAAAGCAGCCTAATAGCGGGGACAATACAAATGGAGTCATTCTTTGTTGATAACAGCAGTCAGATAAGCACACTGCCAACATCACAAGATACAGCAGTTGAAAATAATTTTAGTTACATGGTACCTAAATAAATGTTGCCAGGTAGAAACGAAATGACAAATCTACTGAAATTATATACCAACATTTTTTAGTATTTCTCATTTTTGTTGATATTATTTATCCATCCCTTATATATTTGCAAAAGCCACTCATATTTGGCATGGTAGTATATTTGTTCCAAAAAAAATACCAAATGTGTGGTGCACTACGCGAACACGGCCGGACAGGAGCGGTCCGTTTGGCGACCGAAACGGACAAATTTCGTGTCCGCTTGGGTCGCGCCGTTGGAGTTTTTTTTTTTTGAGCTAGAGTTACCCTAAAGAGAAACAAGAAAAGGTCGTCACGGTCAGCCCGACCCTTTCGTCCCCGACTTGTCCTCCATGGCGACATGCTCTTCTTGAGCCTTCTCCCCATAGATCCCCTCGCCGGCCTCTCTCCCCCCCGGCACCGACGGCCATGGTGGCCGACGTCGAGCGGTAGGGAGGTCTGGTTGCTTTTAGTTGTAGTTTTCTCTCTTTAGCTTCTTCCCGGCGAATAGGATCCAGATCCCTCCCCTTCCACCCTCTTGGCTCTCTCCCTCGAATCTGCAACGAGGTGGATGGTTCGAGAGATGGTGGCGGTGGGTCTCATGCCGGCACCTCCCTGCTGAATCCATGGTGAGGCTTAACTTTGCCTACCCTGGCTCCTTTGTCCCCTTCCCTTTCTTGCTTCAATAAATCTGTTCGGGGTGGCTATGCATGTGCTTCTCCCTACTCCTTTCCGTTCTTGGCCATGGTGGCCTGCAAGGAGAGGAGCAGTCGAACTCAGTTCCCTGGTGTGGCAGAGTGGTGCTTCGATCTTTGGTGGTCAGTTTTTCCCCACTCTTGATGTCCTTCGCTGTGCTGCCATGGAGGTAGCAGCACGGGGATTGCAGGGTGGCTGGCAACTGAGGATTGTGCCTACGCCGGCAAGATCTGGCGCCTTCCCGTCGGATGCGCTGGAACCGATCCCCCAGCGTCTGATTCTTGTGTTGTTCAAGTTTCCTGGAAGCATCAGCAGTTCATACTCGACGGTGGCAATTGGGCGGCCCTCCCCAGGCCGCTGGCGAGATTGCTGCCAACATCATGAAGGAGATTTTGGGAGGCAAGATAATCTTTGGAGGCAAATTCCACGAATATAATCATGAGATGGTATGTTGAAAATCAATTTCTGTCATGCTTTGATCTCGAAGATTACAAATGTTAGCCTCCAACACACACAACATATAATATTTCAGGGCAGCAAAGAAGTTGGGTGTGCATTTAAACTTACCGGATTATCCTTTGGTAACAATGCAACAGTTTCAAAAGAGCAGGTTTCTTCTACATGCTTTTGGTGCACTAGAGCAAATTTGATGGTTGGCTCTACTGTTGAAGAGTGATGCCCTGGCACAACGAGCTGAACTTGGTCAAAAGGACTAGATCCAGGCTGTGTCACCGGAGGTGGACAACATCCTAGTTGTTGATCCTCAGGTTTAACGGGGGCTCTCCGATATCTACAGCTCAACGCTCATAAACCTAAGTGCATACACCAGAAAGACCATTGGGAGAGTCACTCGCGGGGCATCAACTGGTATGGCGCACAAATGAGGCCCTTGAAGATTGCAATTGCAGCAAGTTAAAGCCCTTCATTCATATCATTAAAACTACTGTAACATCAGATCAGATAACACAACACAATTAAAACACACTGGATGCATTTTAAATAGGTGTCCGTGGTCCATAACAAGCGCAGTACGGCAGAGTGATCACAGATGAAGAGAGCAGCAGTCCATATGCGACCAGTAACAAAAAGGAAATAAACATAAGACGAGAAATTAATAACAAAAAGTTGACACTAGAGCAACAAGAGATTAAATATGGACTCCCTAGGCTAGAAACAAGATGAGCAGCAGAGCCAAGGAAGCAAAATATGGCAGATGTAGCTTAAGGCGGGAGCACGCTGTTTAACTCGGAGAAGTTTGAGCGCCACCACTGTTTGCAGGAGCAGGAGGAGCAGCATTTGTTGCGCTGGGTGCAGCTGGAGCAGTGGATGGTCTTGGGATGCAGCAGGTGTCGTAGCTTCAGTAGAATATGTCGGAGGCTGCCCATAGCTACCACTACCATAAGGATCACCATAGGACTGCTGCTGGCCATAGCCAGGGTGGCTTGCAGGGGGTGCACCAGGGTAAGGCGGTGGTGCACCATAGCCTGGCTGGCTGTAACCATATTGCCCATAGCCAGCCTGAGCAGATCCAGGAACTGGTGCTTGTCCGTAAGGAGCTGATGCAGGTGGTTTCTGACCCTGAGGAGGCTGCCCATACGCACCCTGACCATACCCACCTTGTGCTGGGGGTTGGGCACCATAGCTAGCCTGTGTCTGTGGAGCAGCGTATCCAGATTGAGGGGCAGAACCTTGTGCTGGGTAGCTTGATGGAGCACTGGTAGGTGTTTGGCTAGAATAACCAGGGTTGTTTCCAGTAGCTGGAGTTGAAGCTTGTTTCCCTGGAGATGCTTGACTAGCCCCACCTGGACCACCGTAGCTCGGAGCAGAACCATCCTGAGCTGAGTTTGCAGCTGATCCATAACCAGTGGTGGCATAGCTTTGCTGATCATATCCAGTCTGCTGAGGGTAGGCCTGCTGTTGCTGCCCTTGGTTCTGATAACCAGAGTAATCATAAGCTTGCTGCCCCGCGGTCTGCTGAGAGTAGGTAGAATCACCATAACCTTGTGAAGCATAAGATGCAGGCTGGCTGTAATTATAGGTACTAGCATCTGCAGGTGCAGCAGTTCCTGCAGCAGGTTGTTGTTGGGGTTGCTGCTGTTGGTTATAATAGTCATAGCCAGTGCCAGGGGGAGTCTGCTGAGGTTGCTGGTTTGAAGATTGATCCCACCCAGTCTGGTAACCTCCAGATGCTGGAGGATAGCTTCCATAAGGTTGCTGGCCATACTGTGGGGGCGCACCAGGGTAAGCTCCAGGCTGCATGTAGCCATAACCAGGCTGCTGTGCTGTTGGCGCACCAGGTGCACCCCAGTTAGCCTGAGGACGAGGAGGGTGATAGCCCTGCTGAGGATAGCCACCTGACATTGAGTTCCTGGCACGATTCTGCAAAAATACAGTTTGCACATCTGTATATGTATAGAACAAAACATACAATGTACCATGCAGAATATAGATATTGGAAAAACAACAGACAAATCATATGCGAAAACAGAGCAAAGTAGCATATGTTGCAATTCCAGAAGCACCAAGAAAAATGAGGAAGCAACTCACCGATAAAGATTCTCAAGCAATTTTGGTGATGCCCATCTAGCGTCTCCCATGTGCAAAACTATGGGAGCTAATGAAGATTGGGCAGCTAGACAATCACATATATTGAATAGCAATAAAAGATTGCCATGCAGTTTATACATGTTGGATCAATAATAATGTATGTTGGCAGCAAGATTCTTAAAATGGGGAACATCTATTCATTGCTAAATGACACAATACACAAAAATAGTTTTGGCAAGTCTTTGATGTGAATTTATAAACTAGTGAGCAAAAGTAATATCGAAGGAGGCATATAAGCGATGTTTTTAAGCAGCTTGGTCGTGGTAACCTGAAAAGTAACAGGGAGAGAAAATATACAGGCAAAACTACACAGGGGAGAAAATATACAGGCAAAACTACACATAAATAGCTTACTGTGAGGTATTCTGCATAATATTATTACAAAATCCAAACTTTGCGTCGCATAACAAAATTTAATTAATGACTAACATTCTTAGCTCCCAGGTAGTGGTGTTAGCAATGGATAAAGTGGGCTCAAAATAAGCATAACGAAGTGAACAAGGGGAATAATGCCAGAAGAGATTAGAATCTAGCCTCCAGTCTGAGTAAAAAGATGTACAAAATCCAAAATTGATGTATAAACAGACTGGCCACCTGGTTAAGGAATCCACAAATTCTATCCGAGGTACAGAAGTAGCAAATGCCAATATGAGAGGTACATGGCCAGATATATGAGATCAGATTATATGTCATATACAAACTATCAGTTCATAATTTTATCTTTTAAAGAGCAGCATCAAGCATATTAACATTAAGTTGCGACGAACCTGATCTCCAGGATAGATCTGTGTAGTCCTCAGACCTAGTTACCGACACTAATTTGGCTTTATGTCAACAGAATGAAAGAGACAATATCCCTGGGATATATGGATAGTGCAACAAGCACAGGTACGATATGTAGTAAAGACACAACAATAAACCACATTCCCAAAATATCAACATGGTAACATGGAGTTATGTCAACTGAAATAGTATGACTTTGCTATTATTTAAATTTGCAAAAGCATATAGTAGAGCTCAAAGAGCAGAGTAGCTGATAATAAAGAAGAAGCAGACTGGTTGTGCGTTTCTGCACATCTCAGAGCTGCATCAAGTCCTACACTGACATTTAACGTGTGAAGCCAAACTGTTGCCGCCATTACTAATATGTTTTATACAACTATAGCCTGCGAATTATACGTTCAAACATGGTACTGCGGTTATGATAGACAAGAAAACATGGTATCATAGCGGCATAAAAAGGAAAGATCTTTGAAGCAAACCATGGAAAAGGTTGGTCAAGTAGGGAAATCATTAAATCAGACAGATACACATACACAATAACATAAAAGATGAGAATCAAACAAGCAGGATTTTAACAACCCAGATAAATAAAAAATTCTATAGCAACAAGTAACATAGCAAGAAAAAGAAAGCCGACCTCACTGGTAACCTCACTAACGAGCTGCTTTGCGATTTCAATTTGGTCAGGAGTGCCATCAATAAACAGTGTTCTTTCACTTGCAGGATCACCAGGGGGCAAATGCAAAGGAATGACCTGCAAATATATATACAAGGAAATAATAATGAAGATGAAGATGTAGAATACAAACTAGAAGACACAGGCGTAAGGAGTCCCAAATCTGACTAACATACATAGAGATGTTGGGATAGCATTAACTAATGTAAAATCATATTTTTCTCATGTCACAGAACACAAATGGAATGTTAAAACGTTAACAAGAAAAAGGAGAAACTTAACAAAGCAGGAACATGGGTTAAACTGCCGACTTAGCAGAATCAAGATGGGACTTGATTTTACTTGCTGGGGCATACACAAGAGTACAAACCTGTATACGAGCTCCAGATTTGGCCTGCATAGATTTTATAGTCTCACCACCCTTCCCAATAACAAGACCCACCTAAGAAGAAAAAGAGTGTGAGCTTTCATAACGCCAAAGAAGCTAAAGCTTACCAAATAATGCCAGCTGCAGCGCTGAAATGGGGAGCTCACTGCTATATTCTAAGTGTGACATGCAATGTGTTGAGAAGTATGAGAAAGCAGGGGATTTACCTTGTTGTTAGCAATTTTCATTTGGAATTGCTCAGAGCCTGGTTGAGGTGCATTGTACTTCCTATTAGAGACAGTGCCAGATGCGCCAGCATCAGCCTGCAGAAAGTTAATGACAAGTATGGTTGATCAGATTGATGCCAACGCTAAATGCAAGTCGTGACCCTAATGGGCAAACAAATAATACCTCTGCCAGAACTTCAGTTATCAACTCCTCAGCTCTGGTTATCTGATCAAGAGTGCCCGAAAGATCAACCGATCTTGTCTGTGAGCCGGGTTGAACATCCATGTCCCTTGTTACTTGGATCTTTGCGCCTGACTGAGCTTGGAGATGTTTTATAGTTTCCCCAGCTTTTCCAATTATAACACCAACCTAAAAACATGAGCAGAAATTATCAAACAACAGAGCAACCAAAGCACTTCACGGAACATTGTACCATCTCCATGAACCCAACATCTGGACAAGGAAAATATAAAATAGCATACCCTTCCATTTGGGATATCAATCTTTTTGGTTGTACTTCCACTCTGGTATCCACCATATGAGGAATACTGATGTGTACTTCCTTGAGAAGACAAGGGTGGGATGGTAGAACCATGTCCTGAAAACAAAGCAGCCACTCATTATACATTGATGACAGCTGCAGATCTGTGCACTGAAAGCAGCACAAACTTTTTTGATAACAAAAGAAAGCAAAGCAGATAATTTTTTAATACGTTCAGTAACAAATTAATATATTCATGGTTAATAAAAATATTGCAGAAAAATAAATCAACCTACGGTAATAAGAATGTATGTTCAGTTAAGAATAGAGAGCTGACTGAGCTGAGACTACTAAGCAGGGAATGTAAGTGGATTTGTGAATTAACATACATAAAAGAAAAGAAAATATAAACAGGGTAGTGTGTCATTCAGCAATAACTGTGCAATGGATCCAACAACAGTTCAATACATGATATAGTAACTTAGTAAGCTGCATCTAACAACCTGCGGACGGGTACGTCTCAGTAACAAAATACACGACACAAGGATAAAACCAAAGTAACCAGCATAATTAAACAAAGAATATTAGTCCTCGTCTACAAAGGAAATTGCTCTCAGCAACATGCTAACCAGTAGATACCATCGCCAGATGATTTGTGACGCAGGATGTTGCATCCTTTCTGCTTGTTAACAAATGAGTTGCAAGCTCTAATTGCAGCCTGCTATCAGAGTAGCCATGCCTTTCAAGCCCACGATAACTATGGAGCTCGAGATCTGCAATTCCTAAACATGGCTAACATGGAAGCTAAAATCGACTGAATCGCATAGGAGCCAAAAAAAAATTTGAGCATCTCAGCAGCTCGAGCTTACAGATCTTTCGATCCAGCAGGGTAACTCGTATGGGGGAACAACTATCGTTTACAGCAAGGAAACAGCATAAATAAAGACCATAACAGATGTTGCAACAATTTAAAAAAAAAAACAGATCTCCAGATCTAACAGGGGGTTCACGAGATTGATCTGATACTCACCACCACCGGCCGAGTTCGAGAAGCCGAGGCCGCCGCCGCCAATACGGCCGCCGCCTCCATGGGGAGCACCTCCTCCGGCGCCGACGTCGTCATCGACGGCGTCGACGCGGGGACGCTTCGCCTCTGCGGCGCTGAAGAGCCTGGCTGCGATCTCCTGTGCGCGCTGCTTCGCGAGCTGGATCTCGTCGGGAGGCGGCGGCACGGTGTTGTACGATGACGGAACCGGAGCACCGCCTGCGGGTGGCGACGCGGGCGGCGGGGCTGAAGAGAACCCCGTGCGGCGAGGCGGAGGGGATGGGTCGTCGTACTTGCGCTTGGAGGAGTAGTGATCGTCGGCCATGGCGGACGGCGGCGGCGGGGCAACTAGGGTTAGGTTGGAGGCGGCGAGTTGCAAGTTGTTGGCGGGGGGATAAGACGGATGGATGTAAACCCTAGCGGAAAGCGGGGGTGCGTTATTTATAGAGGTAGCCCCTTGGTATTTTTTTTTTTTAATGCCTCTGGATGTACAGCTGTAGTATCCAAACTTAACACACCACACGCACGCACACAACACCACACACACCCTAGTGTGCAAGCTAAGACCTACAGATCTATACAAACCCCACGCGTTTTGTGACTCCTATCGCTGTGGCTCGAACGCGTGCTGAGAGAGGCCAGCAAAGAATTATACTGCCCCTAGTGAATAGCACAGCTACAGTGTATTTGCTACAGTATAGCTACAGTACGGGTACAGTTCCTAGTGAACAGTACCCGCGGGTGCCTGGCACCCGAAACTTGCTCCCGCTGGGAGTCGAGCTCGGGCGGGTGGGGTGGCCACTGCCACAACCCAACCATCGCGCCACTGCGCGTCCTCAGCCCCTTGGTATTTTAGTTCTCGCAATGTGCTCTAGTTTCCGGATTCTTTTTGGTCAAGCGTTCCACAATATCTCTTCTTTTTTTGCGAATACGTTCCACAATATCTCTATAACTCTACTAGGAGTTGAAAAGTAGATAAAAAAAGGTTTTGCTAATTCTAGCTTAGCCCTCAGTCGATTCATCCATCGTCAAGAAACGCGTCGCGATTCGTGCAAACCCTAGGTTTTCTTCTTCCTCGCGGCGACAGTGGCGTCAAGCTGAGCCGGAGCCGCGGCGGAGGCGAGGAACAACTTAACTTGGGGGGGTGCAGGGGTGCAGGTCGCCGGTGCCGGAGGTGGGCTTAGAGGGATGGCCAGGGGTGGGGGCGAACAAGCGGAGGAGGAGCTCGGGATAGGGCGAGGCGACGGGGCGTCGCGGCAGCGCGCCGGCCGCGGGAGGGGTGGACGGCGGTTCGGCGGGCGATGGCAGCGGGGGCGGTGCGCTCGTCGGAGGTAAAGAAAACGACTTGACGTCACTTGAATGAGAACTAAGCTAGTTCTCAGTCGACTAGAGTAGAAAGTATCAGCTGAAAATCAACTTTCAGTCAAAACTGATGAAACCCACAAAAAAAATGTGTTTAAAAGTTGTAAAAACCGCAAAAAATATAAATTACGTTGGAAAGATAAAATTTTATAGACCTGCAGATTTGCAAGCTGAAAGTTGGTAGCTATGAAAAATGACAATTCAACAATGAATAATAAATTCAGCAACGAATAGTAGCAACATTTTATTCGTTCCTGGATATGTCATTTTCATAACTTATAAACAATTTTGAGTTTTATTTGCAAAATTGTGTGTTTATGAAGTTCTACCTTCCCAACGTAATGCATTTTTGTTAAGATCGTTTAAAAATATTTAAACATGATTTTTTGTGGTTTTCACTGGTATCCACCTAAAATTTGTTTTCCATTGGATATTTTCCCACCTCTAGTCCTCTACTCCTCTTTCTGCCATCCAGGGGTTTTGATTTTTGTTTCGTCTTCATTTTGGTAAAAATCAATGAAGGTTCATACATGATAGACATTTATGTGAATAGATTTCTTTTTAGCAAGTGTCATAATCCAAGTTTGTTATTTTTGCTCGTTACCATGTCACATAAAGGAATTTTTTGCCCAAGTTTTCTATTTTCATGAAAAAAATTCTATGATATTCTAAAATGGGGTAAAATTACATGCTTGACCAATTCATAGGTAGAGGCTCAATTGTTGAATTTTCTTCATGTGGAGTGCTTGTAATAATAATAGGCCAGAGTTTTGCCAAAAGTCACGACCAAACTATTACAAATTTGTATTTCTACTTTTGGAACATCGGCTAGAACTAAAAAACAAATATATCATGATCAAGATTTTTTTCAAATCTGATGCCTGACCGTCGCAGAAGGTCAACTTTGTGCGAAACAATCAGTGGCACCATTTCGGTCCATATTTTTAGTAGTATCTTCACAAAAAAATCTTTTTAGACACTCATAAAATCGGAAATCATTTTTTTACACAACAAATTTGAAAAATTATGTTGAATATTTTGTTTTCAGTGACAATACGCACATGGATGCCAAATATAGGAAGATTATAACAAATGTCATGAATATGACCATCACGTTGATCATTTAAGTTCAAACCCATGAATGTTCTGAAGGTGCCCTAGAGGCAAATAATAAATGTATTGTTTTCATATCTCACATATGTTCATAATTAGTTTTATACCATGTTATAACTGTATTAAGTGGAAACATTAATACACGTGTGGTGTGTAAACAATCAGGTCCCTAGTAGCCTCTATTTAGCTAGTCCATTGGTCGATGATGATCGAGGTTTCCCGATCATGTGACATTTATGTCTGTTGACAAAGGAGTTATATCATTAGGTGAATGATGTGATGGACATACCCAACATAAGAATTATAACGTGATCAAATGTTCAGCGTCATGATAGTTAGAAACATAGTAACCTAATCCTAAGACCGTGAGATCATATTTAATCACTATCTCTAGAGGGTTGCCCTTGATTGCATCAAACGTCACATCTTAAATAGGGTGGCAATAAAGGTATTGCACATCAGGTATTCGAAAGAATAGGTTGAGGCGTATGGATCAAGAGCGAGATTTGTGCATCCGAAGGTCGGAGAGATACTAGTTACGGCCCACTCGGTGAGATCACATCAAAGTTTGCAAACGCGTGACTAGGTCACGAGATGTGTGAACGAGATAACAAGAGTTTGTCGGTAACGAGATAGAACTAAGGTATCGGATACCGATGATCGTGTCTCGAACAAACTAAGTATCATAACATAAAAGGATAGGATATGTATGTTAAGGTTCAAGCAACGATTATTCGTGGAATGCACAGGGACCGTCATAGGCATCCAGGTCTCCCTGACGGTCATTGGCGAGCGAGGGGTCTCGGCCATGTCTGGAGTATTCCCGAACCGTTAGGGTAACATACTTAAGGGTTTGACGACGCTAGGAGATCGTTTTGGATTTGTTGGAATTACCGAAGAATAGAGAAGAGAAAACCGGAAGGGTTCCGGGAATGTCTGAAGATGTTCGGAGTGATCCGGAAGGGTTCCAGAGTCACGGAAATGGACCGGAAAATGTTTAGGAGTACCGGGATATTAAATAATATGTTAATTATATGAATTAATATATTAATTTATTAATTTAATAATTATTAAATTCGGATTTAATGGTGCAGCCCGACCCATATAGGGCAAACCGCGCCAAAGGGAATCTTGGGGTGCGCATGGGCCTTCTTGGCCGCACCCCATAGGCCCAATTCGGCCAGCAAAGGTTGCTCCAACCTTTAGTCCCACATTGCCTAGCTAATTGGCATGGTACACCCAATTCTACTATATAAAGGGAGGCATAGGAGGGATTTAAACATCATATTAATTCCAGAAATCTGGGAGGTGACTCCCACCTCCTGCGCCACCTCTTAGGCCACCTCCTCTATCTCTCTCTTGTGCGGCCCCAAGTTAGGGTTGTGCTCGTGAGAGGTATCTTCTCTGCGGCACACCGTCGTGCTACAGAAATTCCAGTCCAGAAGATCTACTTCCGCAACCTCGGCTGGATCGGAGAGTCGGGAGTCATTGTCAAGCATCATATGTGTGCGAGTCCTTCGAGGTGCAACACTTGGGGCACTTGTCGCGAGGATCATCGTGATCTTGAGGTCATCATCGACACGTCAAGTGCTACACGACCTTGAGGTCGGCTACGTCATCTTCCTCAACAACGCTTGTGCGGGAGCGTAATCCCCGCGTTTTGGTCTACAAGGGTATGTCACCAAAACTCTTCTGTTACTTAGATGTCTCATAGATAGATCTTGGCTAGCTTATCGGTGTTCTGTCGGTAGGAAATTTTTTGTTTTCTGCACATGAACCCCTTCAGCGGTATCAGAGTCAATCTATGCGTAGATGTGTTAGTACAGTTAGAACACATGTTGAATGTGGGCATCGATTCTATAATTGTTACCCTCTAGCGTGCACTTGTTCATATCGTGGTATTGTTTGATGAAGCGGCCCAGACCGACCTTACGTGTACGCTTACGCGAGACTGGTTCCGCAACTGACATATGGCTTGTACCATATATGCGGCTGGCGGGTGTCTGTCTCTTTTACAATAGTTGGTATGCCATTTGCAATGGAGGGCCACGAAAGGGGTGTAATAGAGACAATCATTTAATCGCTGTTGTGGTTGTATGTTCATAGGTAAGAACAGTTCTTTTGCGAAAGCCCTAGCAGCCACGTAAAATTTGCAAAAGATAAAGTAGATGCATCTAACTTTATGTTGCAGGGGGGCACATGATATGGTATGGTCAAGGTAAGTTTGTGAAATGTTTAGACTAACCTTTTGTGTGGAGGCATCGAGGACATGGTGTCATTCCGGAGCGCTCGATGAAGATCAAGGCGCGAGGACCATATCATGTCATTTTACACTTTACATTTGATGTCATTGTGTGGATATATATATTATGTTATATATTATATATTATATAGCTTATATTAGATATACGACGGTAGCTGTATAAGGTGATCCCTCAATTTAATTCCAATATAAGTGTTCTCCCTTTAGCGTGCACCACCAAGAAAGTTCTACGTTATGAGGCAGGCCGTGACGATCGGGTGTCAAACATATCGTCGTTCGCATAGAGTGGGTGTAAGACATGTTTGCACACGCGAATACGCTAGAGGTTTTTATGGTGAGCCTAGCATGTACAGACATGGCCTCGGAACATAAGGATCGAAAGGTCAAGCATGAGTCACATAGGTTATGTAATTGATATGGTGATGTCTACCTTTGAAGCTATGCCATCGACCGTGACGATCGGGGGTGGTGTAGTGAATTTGGATCGTGTAACCCATTAAACAACGATGAGGGATGTTTGTTTAAGTGGGAGTTCGTATAGTTTATATAAATGTATATTTTAAAAACTTGAACTCATATTATGAACATAGTCTTTATGTATTTGCAAAACCTTTGTAGATATTAACCGATGTAATAGCCAACTTTAACTTAGACGCATTCATGCGATTGAGAAACTTAAGATGGTGGGTCCAACTTCATTGTTTTTAAACCGTATCTTGAGGATACTCCTTTTTCAAACCATTAGCTCTTTGTGATACAATACCCGTTAGGAGATATATCAGGAGATTCTGCTAACGAAGAGGATAATTTGGATTATTGAATTCGTGTGGGTGATTTCATCGTAGTTCAGTATGTTGTGATCTCTACCATAGAGAATGAACTGCTGGTGCGTGTTGACAGAACGCGAACATATGAGATGGTCGCTAAACTCGAAATACACCGCAAGTTGGGTTGACGATTGATGACGTGAAACACACGTTCGTTGGGAGACCCCGAGAGGAAGGTATGATGTAGTCAGCAGCAAGTTTTCCCTCAGAAAGAAACCAAGGTTATCGAACCAGTAGGAGCAGCAACTCTTCAGAAGGTTGTCAACGGCGCCAGAAAAATAGCTGTCGCAGGGAGTCTGGACTGTTGACGTGGAATCTGCACACAACACAATCAAACTACTTTGCCCCAACGAAACAGTGAGGTTGTCAATCTCACTGGCTTGCTGAAAACAAAGGATTAAACGTATGGTGTGGAAAATGAGTATTAAATTGCAGAGAATGAAAAAGGAACAGTTTGCAGTTTGTGGTTGTTTAATCAGTGTAAAAGAATGGACCGGGGTCCACAGTTCACTAGTGGTGTCTCTCCATAAAAGATAACTAACATGTTGGGTGAACAAATTACAGCTGGGCAATTGACGAATAGTGAGCGCATGACAATGCATATACATGACATGTTGACTACTATGATATTTAATTGAACATTACGACATAATACATAGATCGTTATCCAACAGCATCTATGACTAATAATCCACCGCCGGGTTGTCATCCGAGTCCCCCGTTGGTATTAAGTTGCAAGCAACGGATAATTGCATTAAGTAAAGTGCGTAATGTAAACAAACACATATGTCCGTGGACATAGCATCGTTAGGTTATCCCTAGTGGCAACAGCACATCCACAACCTTAGAACTTTCTGTCACTGTCCCAGGTTAAACGGAGACATGAACCCACTATCTAGCATAAATACTTTCTCTTGGAGTTACAAGCATCTACTTGGCCAAAGCATCTACGAGTAACGAAAAGCATGCAAGATCTTAAATAACATATAAGATATATTGATAATCAACTTGACATAATATTCAATATTCATCGGATCCCAGCAAACACAACATGTAGCATTACAATAATATGATCTTGATCATGTAGGGCAGCTCACAAGATCTAAACATGATGGCACAAAGTGGAGAGACAACCATCTAGCTACTGCTATGGACCCGTAGTCCAAGGATGAACTACTCACGCATCACTCCGGAGGCAGGCATGGCGATGTAGAAGCCTCCGGTGACGATTCCCCTCTCCGGCAGGGTGCCGGGAAGAGGTTCTGAACCCTCCTGAGCTAGGGTTGACGACGGCGGCGTCTCTGGAACTTTTCGTGGATATTTGCTCAGGTACTTAGGGTTTTCGCGTCGGGGGGAATAAGTAGGCGAAAGGGCGGCGGCTGCGGACCCCCGAGGGGCCCACACCACCCTAGGGCGCGGCAGAAGGGGGGCCCGCGCCCTGGTGGCGTGTGGCCTCCTGGTGGCCCTCCTCTGCTGCTCCTTCGCTCCGTTAGGCGTGTTCTGGAAAAATAGACACCCCCGTGTAGTTTCGTCCAATTCCGAGAATATTTCCAGACTAGCTTTTCTGGAATACAAAAACAGCAGAAAACAGGAACTGGCATTTCGGCATCTTGTTAATAGGTTAGTCCCAAAAAATGTATAAAAGTGATATAAAGTAGATGCAAGACATGTAGCAATTGGTATAAAACAAGCATGGAACATCAAAAATTATAGATACGTTTGAGACGTATCAGCATCCCCAAGCTTAGTTCCTACTCGTCCTCGAGTAGGTAAACGATAAAAACAAAATAATTTTTGAGGTGACATGCTACTATCATAATCTTGATCATATAATATTGCAAGGCACATGTAAATGAATGAAGTGATCCAAGTCAATGGTCTATAATTTGCTACCAAATAGATAATGAGTAAACAATGAATCACACAAGCTAAACGTTTTCATGAATAGTACTTTCGAGACAAGCATCAAACAGTTTTGCTTAAGTGCTAACTCATAAAGCAATAGTTTCTAATAAAAGGTATTTAATCAACACAAAGGAAGAATTTAGTTTCAGCATTTGCTTCAACTTTCAACATATTTATCTCATGGATATTGTCAACACAAAGTAGTATAACAAGTCCAATACATTGCATATAACGCATGTTGTAACAAAGTTGACACTAGTGTTTGCTTGTGGAGGACAGAAAGAATAGGAAAACTGACTCAACATAAAAGTAAAAGAAAGGCCCTTCGCAGAGGGAAGCAGGGATTAAATCATGTGCTAGAGCTTTTAGGTTTTTGAAAGCATATAGAGATTGCATAAAATATTTGATACTCCTCCCAACCTTGCTAACACAAGCCATGGCTAACCGAATCCTCGGGTGCCTTCCATCAATCACATACCATGGAGGAGTATCTATTTTTGAGAGGTGTTTGTTAATTGTCAACGAATGGTAGCGGGTGAGAACAGTATTCTACCTGTCGAACGGACTTTTAAGAGCGGCTCCCATGAAGGACGTTACTTCTACCAGCAAGGCAGATCATCCCTCTTTCTCTTTGGTTTACACACATTCAGGTATTTCATTGTTTGTCATTGCTTACTGATGAATCAGGGCAAAAGTGTGAAGAGAATTAATTGGTTAAAGTTGTAATTAATTGGGACTGGGCACCTGATGATCCCGAAGAGCAAGTCTTGATGCCTGCACAAATAACGGGATTTAGGTTGAGACTCCAAGTGCAGAGTGTATAGTATAGTGGAAGACAGTTTTCCCCACGAGGGGTGACTCGAGGGTTTAATATCGAACTCTCGGGGAATCTGAAGTGGTAGATTTATCTTCTTATCCTTCTTTTGGTTACCTACAAAACAAGGTTAGATGTTTTGGTCCTCAACCTCACCTGTGGTTGTCAAGCACAAGGTGTAAGAATGATATCAGGATAGTTATGCAATGCAAACAGGAAATAAATATGCAATGATGGTGGATGCAATGGTAAATGATATTTTTGGGTTTTTAAATGATGTATGTAAGATGAAAAGTATTTTTGTATTTTCAGATTTAATGATGGCTGAAAATATAAAAGTGGTATATGGTGTTGGAAAGGTGTTTCTTATGATTAAAAATGGACTGGGGTTCATGGTTTCACAAATGCACTCTCTCTTTATAAAGTGGTAGACAATGGAACACACAAAGTTAACATATGAGATTGCAACACAGGGTTTGATAACAAGTTACTTAAATATATGGGCATCACGTCCTAACATAGAGATCTTTTGGTTATTAACCTCTCTTATACTCCACCAAGATGCGAACTAAATCATAACACCTAATTAAGATAACTCAGAGTATAGCATTAAGTATCATGACATGAAGTGAAAATAAGAACATGCTAGATCTAGTCATGGAGTAGTGGCAATGGTCACGCCCACATCCCCGGTAGCATGGTATTTTAGTTTATCCTAGTGAGGTAACAAAGTAAGGTAAAGATACCAAAGTGGATCGCAGAACTTTCTCTCACGTTCACTGCACTAGCCACCCCCCGTTACTCCAACTAATGCACACGTTCCCCCTCACACGCTCTCATAAACATGCTCGATCAAAACAAGTAGACAAGAACGGGGTACATAATATGCATCTATACTCATAACTGAAACAAACATTGCAATCTCAAACATATATTAACTCATAAAGATCCACCACAAAGGTATTACAACGGTGACCGTAATCATGTTCAGCAGCTCATACGGTGCTAATTAGTGAAGCTCAAGAGAGGAGAGATACATAAGTTACTTCCACAAACCCATAGTCCAGAGGTGGACTACTCCCTCTTCATCATGGAGACGGTGGAGAAGTCGATGGAGAAGGTGGAGACCACGCCGGCAGCGCCCCGCCGGAGTTTTCCCCCTCCAATCTGCAGCTCCTGATCTCCGTTTCGGTGTTTCTGTGTTTCTGCGGCGCTCCTTCCAGAGAACGACGGGGGGCCTTTTTTATAGGCGTTTTTAGGTCAAGACGAAGGCGATCGAGCGAAGATCGACGGCAACGGAGCCACGAGGCCCAAACGGGTGGGTCCCACGCGGCCACAATACCTGGCCGCGTGGGCCAGGCCCGTTTGGCCCTCGGGTCTCCGTTTGCTTGCTTCCTTTTTCCGTAGTCCTTCTTCCTTCCAAATATTGACGCCCGTAAATTTCCAGGTGATTTCGTTGACGTTTGGGTCCCTGAAACATTAAAATACAAAACTAGGGTTTTCTGCCTGTGCAGGGTTAATTCCAAATAAATGGGAAAACTATGAAGTATTCCCAAAATCATGATAAAACATTGATATAACCCTTATATGATGCAAATATGATTGGAATATAAGCAATTAAAGTGCAAAGTTCATGTATGCATTTTACATGCATCAGCACCCCGTTGCCAGCTCTTTTTGCAAGTTATTGGATAAGCGGATGTATATGCCACTAGTCCAGGTGTAAAAGTCCACTCGACAAATAGAATAAAGAATAACCACACTAATTCCTCATGAGCTAGTAAACATTGACACAAAAAGGGAATAATAACATTTTGAATAATTTAAAGGTAGCACATGAAAAATTTACTTGGAGTGGCAAGG
Source organism: Poa pratensis (assembly GCA_947311845.1). Classification (NCBI taxonomy): domain Eukaryota; kingdom Viridiplantae; phylum Streptophyta; class Magnoliopsida; order Poales; family Poaceae; genus Poa; species Poa pratensis. Next base: position 33,387,000 of record CAMZMU010000033.1, on the reverse strand, counting down.
AAATACCACATATAGGTAGTTATGGTGGACACAAATGGCATGGATTTTGGCTCAAGGATTTGGATGCACGAGAAGCATTCCCTCTCAGTACAGAGTTTAGGCTAGCAAGGTTATGTAAGCAAACAAGAATATCAACCCGTACACCAAGTTTTATATGACAAACATATTGCAAACGTTATAAGACTTCATACCGTCTTCCTTGTTAACCAAACCCTGTTATTAGAAAATATCTAGACCTTAGAGGTACCACCGATGCAAACCAAATTTTCAACAAGCTTTACGGTAGTTCTTCACTAATAGGCTTAACTCATGTGATGCACAATTTAATCATGATCTACTTGTTAACTCAAAACAATTGACAAGCATCAAGTTATCCATTTTAGTGATCTACAAGATTAAGCAAGTTTTTCCTTATACCAATTACCACATGCAACATTTTCTGAACCAACCAAACACCAATCAATTTATTTCATCAACTCTCCAAACAAATATAAGTGAAGCAAGAGAGTACTTTCTACAAAAGAAAGCTAATAGCTCTGACAAGAGATACATGAAAACAAGAGCTAAAAGCTGAACAGCGCTAGATATGAATACTCAACAAATATAAGTGAAGAATAGGAGTATTCTCATGAAAAAGCGGAGCGTGTCTCTCTCCCAATCAAGAATGCTAGGGTCCAGTCAAGCTTTATTGAAAATAAAATGCAATACTGAAAATAAAAAGCACACAGACGCTCCAAGAAAAGCACATATGATGTGAAAGAATTAAAATATAGTTTCACTAGAGATGACCTGATAATTTTGACGATGAAGAAGGGGATGCCTTGGGCATCCCCAAGCTTAGACGCTTGAGTCTTCTTGAAATATGCTGGGGAGATCCATGGGAGCCTCCCCAAGCTTAAGCTCTTCACTCTTCTTGATCCTATTATATCATCCTTCTCTCTTGACCCTTGAAAACTTCCGTCACACCAAACTCAAAGTAGATCTCATTAGAGGGTTAGTGCATAATCAAAAATTCACATGTTCTGTAAAGACGCAATATGATTTGTTACTTTAAACATTAGCTACAGCCACTGATGTTATGTGAAGCTCTTCCACCCAAAAAAGAATTTCACTCAACACTAGTAAAAGAGAGAATGCGAAAAATAAAAAGGCATAATCTGTCTAAAACAGAACAGTCCGCAAAGACGAATTTTTTCGAGGCACTTACGACGCTCAGATCGAGAAACTCTGAACTAATGAAAGTTTCAGACATTCATAAAGATTACGCACAAAAATTTCAGATTTTTAACAATCTGGTGATTTTAGGAATTTCGTACAGTGAACAGCAAAAATCTGTTTCTGCGCAGCAATCAAAATTAAGCATCATCTTATCATTAGAGGCTACTCTTGGCACAACAATGCGAGAAAATAAAGATACAAAGGAGTTGCTACAGAAGTAAACAAACTCCTTGACTCAATAAAAGAAAAATTGCAGAAAAATAAAATGGGTTGCCTCCCATAAGCGCTTTTCTTTAACGCCTTTTAGCTAGGCACAAAGCATGCATCAAGTATTACCAAGTGAAGAAGCATCAACATTGTAATTTGTTCGAACAATAGAATCATAAGGTGGCTTAATCTTCTTCCTAGGAAAGTGTTCCATACCTTTCTTGAGAGGAAATTGATATTTTATATTCCCTTCTTTCATATCAATAATAGCACCTACAGTCCTAAGAAAAGGTCTTCCCAACACAATAGGGCATGATGGATTGCACTCAATATCCAAGACAATAAAATCAACGGGGACATAATTGTTGTTAACCATGATAAGAACATCATCAATTCTTCCCAAAGGTTTTTTAATAGTAGAATCAACAAGGTGAACATCCAAGTAACAATTTTCCAAAGGTGCTAAATCAAGCATATCATATAATCTTTTAGGCATAACAGAAATACTAGCACCAAGGTCACACAAAGCATTGCAATCAAAGTCATTCAATTTCAATTTAATGATGGGCTCCCAACCATCTTCTAACTTCCTAGGGATAGAAGCTTCATGTTTAATTTCTCTTCCCTAACTTGTATGAGAGCATTAGTAATATGTTTAGTAAAAGCCATGTTTATAGCACTAGCATTAGGACTTCTAGCTAGCTTTTGCAAGAACTTAATTACTTCAGAAATATTGCAACCATCAAAATCAAAGTCATTATCATCAAAAGTAATGGAATTATTCTCTTCCTTATTGCTAGAAATTTCAGCATCTTTATCAAGGACAGTTTCAGAGTTATCAGGCAATTTAGGACATTTTGCAATAGAAGTGGAAACATTACCAACACCAACTATCTTGCCATTAATGGTAGGAGGTTTGTTAACACTTGAGTTTGAAGCTTTTCAGAAGTAGTAATAGTATAAACTCTAGCAATATTGTTCTTTCTAGCAATTTCATCCTCTCTTTCCCATCTAGCATGCAATTCAGCTAACATCCTCACATTGTTATCAATTTTAACTTGTATAGCATTGAGAGTTTTGCTCTCTTTAACATCATGAGGCATGTTCTTTAGTTTCAATAAGTCAACATCAAGAGCAAGACTATCAACTTTAGAGGAAAGCACATCAATTTTCCCAAATTTCTCCTCAACAGTTTTATTGAAAGCAGTTTGTGTACTAATAAAATCCTTAAGCATAACTTCAAGATCAGAGGGTACACTCTTATTATTATTGTAGGAGTTACTATAGGAATTTCCATAACCATTGCCACTATTAGAAGGATAGGGCCTATAATTGCTATTACCAAAATTATTCCTATAAGCATTGTTGTTGAAATTATTATTTTTAATGAAGTTCACATCAACATGCTCTTCTTGAGCAACCAAAGAAGCTAAAGGAACATTATTTGGATCAACATGTGTTTGACCATTTGCAAGCATAGACATAATAGTATCAATTTTGGCACTCAAGGAGGAGGTTTCCTCAACAGAATTTACCTTCTTACCTGTTGGAGCTCTCTCGGTGTGCCACTCAGAATAATTAATCATCATATCATCAAGAAGCTTTGTTGCAGCACCCAAAGTGATGGACATAAAGGTACCTCCAGCGGCCGAATCCAATAAATTCCTCGAAGAAAAATTTAATCCTGCATAGAAGGTTTGGATGATCATCCAAGTAGTCAGTCCATGAGTGGGACAATTTTTAACCAATGATTTCATTCTCTCCCATGCTTGAGCAACATGTTCATTATCAAATTGCTTAAAATTCATTATGCTACTTCTCAAAGAAATAATCTTAGCAGGAGGATAATATTTTCCAATAAAAGCATCTTTGCATTTAGTCCATGAATCAATACTATTTCTAGGCAAAGATAGCAACCATTCTTTAGCACGTCCTCTCAAGGAGAAAGGAAAAAGTTTCAGTTTAATAATATCACCATCTACTTCCTTGAGCTTTTGCATTTCACAAAGTTCAACAAAGTTATTAAGGTGAACAGCAGCATCATCAGTACTAACACCAGAAAATTGCTCTTTCATAACAAGATTTAAAAGTGCAGGTTTAATTTCATAAAATTCTGCTGAAGCAGCAGGTGGAGCAATAGGTGTGCATATGAAATCATTGTTGTTCGTGCTAGTGAAATCACACAACTTAGTGTTCTCAGGAGTACTCATTTTAGCAGAAATAAAAACAGTACAGAAAATAACTTGAAAGTAAACTAGATGCAAGTAACTAATTTTTTTGTGTTTTTGATAATTGAAAGCAAACAAGATAAAATAAACTAAGCAAGACAAAAACAAAGTAAAGAGATTGGAAGCGTGAAACTCCCCTTGCAGAAGACTGCTGTCTCCCCGGCAACGGCGCCAGAAAAATAGCTTGATGACGTGAAACACACGTTCGTTGGGAGACCCCAAGAGGAAGGTATGATGTAGTCAGCAGCAAGTTTTCCCTCAGAAAGAAACCAAGGTTATCGAACCAGTAGGAGCAGCAACTCTTCAGAAGGTTGTCAACGGCGCCAGAAAAATAGCTGTCGCAGGGAGTCTGGACTGTTGACGTGGAATCTGCACACAACACAATCAAACTACTTTGCCCCAACGAAACAGTGAGGTTGTCAATCTCACTGGCTTGCTGAAAACAAAGGATTAAACGTATGGTGTGGAAAATGAGTATTAAATTGCAGAGAATGAAAAAGGAACAGTTTGCAGTTTGTGGTTGTTTAATCAGTGTAAAAGAATGGACCGGGGTCCACAGTTCACTAGTGGTGTCTCTCCATAAAAGATAACTAACATGTTGGGTGAACAAATTACAGCTGGGCAATTGACGAATAGTGAGCGCATGACAATGCATATACATGACATGTTGACTACTATGATATTTAATTGGGCATTACGACATAATACATAGATCGTTATCCAACAGCATCTATGACTAATAATCCACCGCCGGGTTGTCATCCGAGTCCCCCGTTGGTATTAAGTTGCAAGCAACGGATAATTGCATTAAGTAAAGTGCGTAATGTAAACAAACACATATGCCGTGGACATAGCATCGTTAGGTTATCCCTAGTGGCAACAGCACATCCACAACCTTAGAACTTTCTGTCACTGTCCCAGGTTAAACGGAGACATGAACCCACTATCTAGCATAAATACTCTCTCTTGGAGTTACAAGCATCTACTTGGCCAAAGCATCTACGAGTAACGGAAAGCATGCAAGATCTTAAATAACATATAAGATAGATTGATAATCAACTTGACATAATATTCAATATTCATCGGATCCCAGCAAACACAACATGTAGCATTACAATAATATGATCTTGATCATGTAGGGCAGCTCACAAGATCTAAACATGATGGCACAAAGTGGAGAGACAACCATCTAGCTACTGCTATGGACCCGTAGTCCAAGGATGAACTACTCACGCATCACTCCGGAGGCAGGCATGGCGATGTAGAAGCCTCCGGTGACGATTCCCCTCTCCGGCAGGGTGCCGGGAAGAGGTTCTGAACCCTCCCGAGCTAGGGTTGACGACGGCGGCGTCTCTGGAACTTTTCGTGGATATTTGCTCAGGTACTTAGGGTTTTCGCGTCGGGGGGAATAAGTAGGCGAAAGGGCGGCGGCTGCGGACCCCCGAGGGGCCCACACCACCCCAGGGCGCGGCAGAAGGGGGGCCCGCGCCCTGGTGCGTGTGGCCTCCTGGTGGCCCTCCTCTGCTGCTCCTTCGCTCCGTCAGGCGTGTTCTGGAAAAATAGGCACCCCCGTGTTTCGTCCAATTCCGAGAATATTTCCAGACTAGCTTTTCTGGAATACAAAAACAGCAGAAAACAGGAACTGGCACTTCGGCATCTTGTTAATAGGTTAGTCCCAAAAAATGTATAAAAGTGATATAAAGTAGATGCAAAACATGTAGCAATTGGTATAAAACAAGCATGGAACATCAAAAATTATAGATACGTTTGAGACGTATCAACGATGTTTTCAGTACTATGACTGTTTTCTTCTCGATCAAGATGGAAGAGAGCACTCGCATTAAAAGAGCACGTGGCAGTCATACTTTATGACATTGGAATGCCTCGCTCAGCTCAATCACTGGATGACAGAAAACTTTGCCAACGTTGCAAATAATTTGTCATGGACTATGTCATGAGAGAGAAATCGTTCCCTTCATGAATTCTTGGTGGCGGTAAAAACCAAGGAGATGAAATGAATCACCGGGAAATCATCAATGATTATGGTATATTTGATATACGTGTTATGAATGTTTTTTCCTAAACAAGTACTCACTGCAGTAATTAAATGTTGATATTGGTCATGTTTTATGAAACAAGATTTTCTGCTTGAGTAGCTTGGAAGGATGAGGAGACGATGTGTGTCAGTGATCGCAAGCAATATGTTGTGATGGTCATAGACACTCTCCCTCTGCATCTACTATTTGGATTAGTTTGGATTTGAATAAGTTCCTTTTAATCGCTTGTTAGCATGATCGTTATAAGTATGTCTCCCCTCTAGCAAGACTATTATTCATATATGTTAGTGAAAAAAATGTTGTCCTACATTTATGAGTGATATCTTTAATGGTCATGCACTGGTTATCGATGGAATATTATTATTTGAATCTAGATGGTAGTAGCTCCCGCATTTATAACGTTAATGCCAAGGAATACAAACTTGGTAATGACACCACATTCTTGTAGCACTACCGTTTGAGTCATGCTAACTTGTTGAGAATCGTACATAATGATGTGTGTGGATCAATGAAGTACTTCAATGTGTAGTGGAAATCATTATTTCGTAAACTTCACCAATGATTTGAGTAGAAATGTGTATCTCCTCAATGAATTGCTGGTCTGGAAGATTTGATAATATCAAAAAGGGTTCAGAGTGAAGTAAGAAAATAAACTTAGCAAGAAAATCAAATTCCTGCGATACGGATTGAGGAATCAAGGATTTGAGTTATGAGTTTGGCATTAGAAGACTTGTGAAAAGAGTTGCACAAATTACGCCACATGGAACACCACAATGTTATGGTGTGTTTGAACATCGTAATCACACTATTGGATAGTGTGTGGTCAATAAAATCTCTTATCGAATTATTTTTATCTTTTGAGTCTTATGGTAGAAACAAAACATTCACTTTAGATAATAGGGAAACCATCTAAATCCATGGAGACAATACCATACGATTTATGGTATGGCTTTTAGCCTAGATTGTCGTCTATGTTATTTAGTGCTTCGAAATGTTCGAACCTAAAACGGATAAATCTTTGTAGTGTACCTAAAAAATTAGTTGGGTGCATGTCTCACGACAAAGGCAAAATTGTTGCCGAAATATACCTTATGCAAGAAATAGTTCCTTACCAAGGGTATAAGTGGGAAATAAAGTAGAGCAAGACAAAGTTGATGAACTTCCTCTCCGGACATCGAGTGGCGCAACGGAAACTGTTATGGTACCGTCCTCCACAACTGGGAGGGAGCTGATGATAATGATCACGGTGCTCTAAGCTCATACTAAGATTGTAGGCGTGACCGTCATGTTATTGGAACAAGACAAATCTACAAACTACGAAGAAGCGATGGTGGACCTAAGTCCGAGAAATGGCTATGAGCCATATATAATCCGAGATAAAATCCATGTACGATTACCAAGTTGTAACTTGGGTAGAAATGGAATTTTAAGAGAAAATAGACACTGACGGAAAGGCAACCGTCTATAAGGATCGATTTGCCGCAAGACAGTTTCGACAAATTCAAAGGATTGACCACAACGAGATTCTGTCTCAAGTGGCGATGCCTAAGTTTATTTAGGATTGTTTTAGCAATTACTACAATTTCAAATTGAGAAATTGATAGATGGATAAAGAAACTATGTTCCCTAAATGGAAACATTAAGGAAGAGTTGTAATCGTACAACAAGTAGGTTTTGTTGATCCTAAGGATGCTAGACATGTATGCAAACTTCAGCTGTCTATTCATGGGCTGAAGCATGCGTATCGGAGCTGGAATCTTCAATTTGATAATGTGATCAAAGGATTTTGGAGTTGTCCAAAATACTTGAAGAGACCTACATTTACAAAAAAAAAGTGAGTGGGAGCTAAGTAGCTTTTCTTGATCTTATATGTGAATGGCATATTTGAGTGAGAGCTAAAAGACATTCCCTGGTCTTATATGCGGATGGCATATTTTGAGTGGGAGCTAGGTATCATTCATATTTATATGTGATGACATATTGAGAATGATACAGATCCTCTAGTAAAGTTTAAATGAATATTTAAGTGATTGAATGAAGTTAAGAGTACTAGGCATTGGATCCATATGTAGATCAAAAGGAGCTTAATAACACCAAGTCGAAATATTTTCCTAGATTAAGATTTTGAATTGTTTTCAGAATAGTACAAGCAGAGAAAAGAGTTCTTGCTCGTATGACTAGGCAAAATATTGAGTTAATCTCGGCATTTCAGCCATGACCAATGAAAGAAAAGGACGATGTTCAACATCCCCTATGCCTCAGGTTCTGTCATGCTGGATGCTCGACCAAGTGTGACCCTAGTTCTTGGCAGAAGAACAGGTTCTAGTGGGATCCTTAGGAGGATCACTGAACAAACGTTAAGGATATCCTTCGAGTGTCTAAAGAGAACTGAGGATATGTTTTCTGGTATGGGGTGAGAGTTAAGAGGAACTTGTCGTAAAAGGTTACGAAGGTACAAGTTATGACACTGACCTATATGACTAAAAATCTCTTACAGGATAAAGTCTGTTGTTAGAAGTAAGACACGGTTAGATTGCGAAGTTGCATATGAATGCACTGTTGCATAATCGACATAGGTATAGGAGTATATGGTTGCTTTAGAAGTGGCAAGTGTGGTTGGACTGAGCAGGTTTTTCAAGCATGCATGGCTTCCATTAATAGATCTTTTAGACTTTTAAGGCCCAGGCTACGCGAAGATTCGAGTCTCACTCCATCACCAAACATATATTTCACCGTTATCATAGGATACGGGATGATGTCAAACTAGGCGACATAAAAGTTTTGCAAAGAACATACAAATATCAATGTGGCAGATCTGTTGACTAAATTCCTCTTCCATGAGAAATGCATAGTCGAAGCACCAGGAGGCTAGTGGTGTTAGATCAAAAATGCAAACTAGATTATTTGAGCTCTAGTGCAAGTGGGAGACTGAAAGAGATATGTCCTAGAGGCAAATAATAAATGTATTATTTTCATATCTCACATATGTTCATAATTAGTTTTAAACCATGCTATAACGGTATTAAGTGGAAACATTAATACACGTGTGGTATGTAAACAATCAGGTCCCTAGTAGCCTCTATTTAGGTAGTCCATTGGTCGATGATGATCGAGGTTTCCCGATCATGTGACATTTATGTCTGTTGACAATGGAGTCATATCATTAGGTGAATGATGTGATGGACATACCCAACATAAGTATTATGACGTGATTAATGTTCAGCGTCATGATAGTTAGAAACATAGTAACCTAATCCTTAGACCGTGAGATCATATTTAATCACTATCTCTGGAGGGTTGCCCTTGATTGCATCAAACGTCACATCTTAAATAGGGTGGCAATAAAGGTGTCGCACATCAGGTATCCGAAGGAATAGGTTGAGGCGTATGGATCAAGAGCGAGATTTGTGCATCCGAAGGTCGGAGAGATACTAGTTAGGGCCCACTCGGTGAGATCACATCAAAGTTTGCAAACGCGTGACTAGGTCACGAGATGTGTGATCATATGAACGAGATAACAAGAGTTTGTCAATAACGAGATAGGATATGTATGTTAAGGTTCAAGCGACGATTATTCGTGGAATGCACAGGGACCGTCATAGGCATCCAGGTCTCCCTGACGGTCATTGGCGAGCGAGGGGTCTCGGCCATGTCTAGAGTATTCCCGAACCGTTAGGGTAACACACTTAAGGGTTTGACGACGCTAGGAGATCGTTTTGGATTTGTCAGAATTATAGAAAAATAGAGAAGAGAAAACCGGAAGGGTTCCGGGAATGTCTGAAGATGTTCGAAGTGATCCGGAAGGGTTCCGGAGTCATGAAAATGGACCGGAAAATGTTCCGGAGTACCAGGAGATTAAATAATATGTTAATATGTTAATTATATGAATTAATATATTAATTTAATAATGATTAAATTTGGATTTAATGGTGCAGTCCACCTAATGTGCCTCTCCCGAAGGGAGAGAGGCCCATATAGGGCAAACTGCACCAAAGGGAGGCTTGGGGTGCGCATGGGCCTTCTCGGCCGCACCCCATAGGACCAATTCGGCCAGCAAAGGTTGCTCCAACCTTTAGTCCCACATTGCTTAGCTAATTGGCATGGTACACCCAATTCTACTATATAAAGGGAGGCATAGGAGGGATTTAAACATCATATTAGTTCCAGAAATCTGGGAGGTGACTCCCACCTCCTGCGCCACCTCTTAGGCCACCTCCTCTATCTATCTCTTGTGCGGCCCCAAGTTAGGGCTGTGCTCGTGAGAGGTATCTTCTCTGCGGCACGCCATCGTGCTACAGAAATTCCAGTCCAGAAGATCTACTTCCGCAACCTCGGCTGGATCGGAGTGTCGGGAGTCGTTGTCAAGCACCGTATGTGTGCGAGTCCTTCGAGGTGCAACACTTGGGGCACTTGTCGCGAGTATCATTGTGATCTTGAGGTCATCATCGACACGTCAAGTGCTACACGACCTTGAGGTCGGCTACGTCGTCTTCCTCAACAACGCTTGTACGGGAGCGTAATCCCCGCGTTTTGATATACAAGGGTATGTCACCAAAACTCTTCTGTTACTTACATGTCTCATAGATAGATCTTGGCTAGCTTATCGGTGTTCTGTCGGTAGGAATTTTTTTGTTTTCTGCACACGAACCCCTTCATGTTCATACATGGTAGTTATTTTTCTGAATACTTTTTCCCAATGTACCATATTCCGGGTTTAGTATTTTTCCTAACAACAATGTCACGTAAGAGTATTGTTTGCTCAAGTTTTCCACTATTCGATTTTAAGAAAAAAATGATGTCTTTTAAAAAAGGGTCAAGATTGCGCGCTTCACCATTCATAGGTAGAGGCCGAAAATTTCAGCTTTCTTCATGCACACTACCTTCAACCATAATATGTTACCTTAAAATTATTTTCTCCTGACTTCATGACCAAACTATAACAAACTTATAGTTCAAGTTTGAGTTACTTTTGAAAAAATGGGCCTAAACTAAACAAACAAATCTACCTACAAAGCGATAAAATTCTTCAAATCGTGTACTTGATCGTCCCACGAGGTCTAGTTTGTGTCAAAATTTTAGTGGCTCCACTTTAACTCATATTTTTATTAGTCTTTTCACAAAAAAAACCCTTTTTGCACTCATAAAATAAAAATTAATATTTTACACAACAAAATTGGAAATTTATGTTGGGTCTTTGGTTTCAAATGACAAGACACACATGTGAGCCAAATATGGAAAATTATAACAGAGTATAGATTGGATATAGTCATCGCCTTGGAGGTATAGTCATTTTTGTGAACACTTTTTTCTTCAAAAGTGTCATATTTCAGGTTTGATATTTTTTTGGAAACAATGTCAGGTCTGAGAACTCTTTGCACAAGTTTACTCTTTTTTATGTTTTCAATATGGGATCAAAATTGCACGCTTGACCATTCATGGCTGAAGGTCAAATATTTGAATTTTCTTTGTGTACATTGTCTAGAATTCGAGTAGGCTCTCTTAGAATGATATTTGTCAAAACTCACGACCAAAGTTTTATGCATTGTAGTTTAAATTTGATTTATTTTTGGAAAAATCGGCCGAAACTAAAAAAAACTACATAGTGCTTTTTTTTCAAATCTGATACTTGACTACCACACAAGGTGTACTTTGTGTGAAATTCAGTGGCACCATTTTGGGACATATTTTTTGTAATCTCTTCACAAAAAGACCCTTTTGGGCACTCCTAAACGAAAAAACATTTTTTACACAAAAAAGTTGGAAAGATTATGTTGACTCTTTTGTTTGCAATGACACTACGTACATGTGTGCTGAATATGAAAAAACTATAAAAAATTATGCCATTGATATTTCCATTAAATCAATGGAATGTAGCAAATATAGAAACGTCTAACTCAAAAATTTGGTCGCACATGAAACATACCGCGCATCCACTCAAATTTGTCACGCCCAATTATTCTGCAATGTGAAGTGCTCTTTTTGTCCCTAGTCCGGAGAAAACAACTCATTCACCATTCATTAATAGAGGGTTGGTGCACTTGTTTCCCCACCACTTGACTTGTACTTCCCCCATTCACCACTCCCGCATAACTCTGTTCACACCCAAACCCTCTCAACTCTACAAAACTCGATATGCTCCATCGTTGGCCTCATCCTCCACTTTATTGCTACTTCATCAGCTGTCTTGTTGATGCACCGGATCCACTCCACCATCGTTGTGTCCACCGCACCGGATATACTTCACCTACGTTCGTTCTCACCGCACCGGATCTATTTCACTGGTGCCCTCGTCCATCGCTCAAGATCTACTTTACACCGACGCCCGCGTCTACCTCACTTGATCTATTTCACCGACTCCCTGGTCCACCACACCGGATCTAGTTCACTGACATACACTCTGTGGTACGCTTGCTCATATCCTCGACTGCTTTTGCTATTCTCTGGATATTTTGTGTTTCTCTCTTAGCAATTGACTTCATGGCCTCGAGATACATTGGCTATATTGATGTGTGGCATCCGCATGTAAGCAAGGTTGAACTATGAGGTTTTGGTTGTAAATTTCATAAAATACTTGTCACATAAAGTTATAACCTATATGCATGATATTTAAAACCTTGACATATCAGTTCTAAATGTTTTATACCTTGTTTGTAAAAAGGTTTAAATCGTGCAGTTGATGCGTCCATTTTATATAGTGTTTTTATTTAATGTTTTGTTGTGTAGATGTAGTGATTTCTGCATTTTAACCTTAACGACCATCGGTACGGTCAACCCCGATGCGTCTGCCTCTTCCGTACCGATGACCGTACCGCCTCTACCTCCAGGACAACCGCCCCGTCAAGTACTTAACCTTGTGCCCTCGGATTTCGAGCCAGGCGAGCAGAGCAGCTGCCAGATCGAAAAAAGTACAGAAAACCTGGCCTCCGGGAGGCATCCGGAGGGAGAATCATCATACGACTGACATCGCCATCACTGCTACGATCCAGAAGGCCAAGGCATCGATCTACATCATCATCAAAACCATCTCCTTCATCTACATCATCGAATCCCTCCTCCATCTCGTTGTATTTCCGAAACTTGTAGTTGTGGATTTGCATGTGTACGCGTACCATCATCCATTTTATATTCATACTATTGTCATGATGATGTTTTGTGCCTTTGTGTGTGAGTAGATCCTTTAGTTCTTGGGAAGATGGGCAAACCCTAGATTTATTATGAGATTAGATAGAAATGTATGGTTTAATACTGTTTGCCATGTAGTAATAATCTTTTTGTGTTATTGTGCGAACTTTGACTGCACAATATTTGCCTTCTGGACTCAAAAAGGTTATTAACGTTGGTGGGAAGATGAGTGATGATTGTGCACCAAACAAACTGGGTGAGAATTAACATACTCACTTGGTGGCGTGTCACTTATGTTGAACATCAATGGGGGAATAACGAAGAGCCACAACGCTTGCTCCGTAGCCATGGGGTAACCCTTGAATGTTAGGGCTCGGTCCGTTCTGTCGGGTATCTTACTGAGACTAGCAGTGGGTTGATACGTCTCAAACGTATCTATAATTTTTGATGTTCCATATTGATATTATACCAATTGTTACATGTTTTGCATCCACTTCATATCATTTTAATACATTTTTTGGGACTAACCTATTAACAAGATACCACAGTGCCAGTTCCTGTTTTCCGCTGTTTTTTATTCCAGAAAAGCTGTTCTGGAAATATTCTCGGAATTGGACGAAAATCAACGGAGGTCCCTATTTCACCGACACGTACACGGAGTCCAAAGGGAGACGGAGGAGCGCCAGGAGGCAGCCACACAAGGGCTCGGCGCGGCCCTGTGGGGCCGCGGGTGCGTGTGGGCCCCTCGGGTGCCCTCATCTGCCGTCCTTTCGCCTATTTATTCACCCCGATACGAAAACCCTAAATACCCGAGTCATATTCCACGAAAAGTTCCAGACGCACCGCCGTCGTCAACCCTAGCTCGGGAGGGTTCAGAAGCTCTTCCTGGCACCCTGCCGGAGAGGGGAATCATCACCGGAGGGCTCTACATCACCATGCCTGCCTCCGGAGTGATGCGTGAGTAGTTCATCCTTGGACTACGGGTCCATAACAGTAGCTAGATGGTTGTCTCTCCACTTTATGCTATCATGTTTAGATCTTGTGAGCTGCCTAACATGATCAAGATCATCTTATTGTAATGCTACATGTTGTGTTTGTTGGGATCCGATGAATATTGAATACTATGATCAAGTTGATTATTAATCTATGTTACATGTTATTTATGATCTTGCATGCTTTCCGTTACTAGTAGATGCTTTGGCCAAGTAGATGCTTGTAACTCCAAGAGTGAGTATTTATGCTAGATAGTGGGTTCAATCTCCAGTAATCTGGGCGAGTGACAGCAACGTCTAAGGTTGTGGATGTGCTGTTGCCACTAGAGATAACCTAACAATGCTATGTCCACGGTCATATGTACTTGTTTACATTACGCACATTACTTAATGCGATTATCCGTTGCTTGCAACTTAATACCAACGGGGAACACAAATGTCAACCTGAAGGTGGATTATTAGTCATAGATGCGGTTGGATAACGGTCTATATATCTTGTCGTAATGCCCAATTAAATATCATGGTAGTCATCTTATCATATATATGCAATGTCATGCGCTCAATATTTTATCAATTGCCCAGCTGTAATTTGTTTACCCAACATGTCGTTTATCTTTATGGAGAGACACCACTAGTGAACAGTGGACCCCGGTCCATTCTTTTACACTGATAAAACCACCAACTGCAAACAATTGTTCTCTTTTACTTTCTGCAATTAAACATTATTTTCCACACCATACGTTTAATCCTTTGTTACAGCAAGGCGGGAAGATTGACAACCTTCCTGTTTCGTTGGGGCAAAATAGTTTGATTGTGTTGTGTGCAGGTTCCACGTCGGTCGCCGGATTCCCTGGTGTTGCGTCGTGCCATATTCCGCCACCAACAACCTTCTGAAGTGCTCCTACTCCAACTGGTTCGATAACCTTGGTTTCATACTGAGGGAAAACTTGCCGCTGCACTGCTTCATACCTTCCTCTTGGGGTCTCCCAACGAACGTGTGATTTCACGTCATCAAGCATAATTTTCTGGCGACGTTGCCGGGGAGTGGAAGTATTTCGGTTCAGCAGTCTCCTAACTTCCCCTTCAACACGCCATAATTTTCTGGCGCCGTTGCCGGGGAGTTAGAAGACTTCTGCAAGGGGAGTCTCACGCTTCCAATCTCTTTACTTTGTGTTTTGTCTTGCTTAGTTTACTTTTATTTTATCTTGTTGCTTTTAATTATCAAAAACACAAAAAAATAGTTACTTGCATCTTGTTTATTTTCGAGTTATCATGTCTAGCCCTACTCCTTTTACTATCATGTCACCTGAGGAAGAAATTTTCACTTTTAAGCAAGGGAGTGAGGAGAGCTTTAAAGATGCTTGGTCTAGAATTTACGAATCTTATGGGAGAACTGAACCTAAAATGACTTTAAGCATGCTCTTTAGTAGCCTTTATTTTGGTATTGTTCTCTGCTATAGATATGCCTTAGATACTGTAGTAGGAGGGAATTTCCTTCGTTGTGATGGGGATCAAGCTTTCAATGCAATAAAAAAGTTAATTACTTCATCTACCTCCTCAACTAGTAAAATAGATTCAGCTCTTGAGAACATATATGCAAGGATGAATATTTCTAGTTTAAAAGAGGTTTACACTCAGACTCTAGAACGTTTTCAAAAAGTGCCCGTGAATTTTGAACCTTCGGGGTGGATCCCCTCAGTGAAAGTTGCTATAAATGGTGAAACGTTCCATGCTCGCTGTGATATTATGTCTGAATTTTGCTTAATGCCCATGATTGTTTATGAATCTTTGAATCTTTGGGTACTTTCCAATGGTGGAGGCTGTATAACTTTGGTTGATAATACAATTAAGTTAACCATGGGAATCGCTGAAGGGGTATTTACGAAACTCATAGGGATAACAGTATCCATTGATTATCATGTCATTGAATACGCTTGGAAGATCACTGTTGAAACTTTTTGGAGCCACAATAGACATGGGTCAAGGCACTATGAGGTTTAGTTCCCCACCAAATTTCCATCTTGTACTTCCTAAGGATAAGAAAAAGGGTAAGAGGTCTAAACGTAGCAATGTTGATGCTTCTACACTTGGTAATACTTGATGCTTGCTTTGTGCCTAGCTAAAATGCGTTAAAGAAAAAACGCTTATGGGAGGCAACCCATTATTATATTTCTGCATTTTTTCTTTTATTGAGTCAAGCAGGTTGTTTACTTCTGTAGCAACTCCTTTGTATCTTTACTTTTTCGCATTGTTGTGCCAAGAGTAGTCTCTAATGATAAGATGATGCTAGATTTTGATTGCTGCGCAGGAACAAATTTCTGCTGTTCACCGTATTAATTATCTAAAATCAACAGAATGTGATTTAAATCTGCAAATTTGTGTGCGTAATCCTGATGTATGTACGCATCTTTCATTACTTCAAAGTTTTTCAATCTGAGCATCGTAAGTGCCTCGAAAAAATTCGTCTTTGTGGACTGTTCTGTTTTAGACAGATTATGTCTTTTATTTTGCATTCTCTCTTTTACTAGTGTTGGGTGGAATTCTTTTTTGGGTGGAAGAGCTTCACATAACATCAGTGGCAGTAGCTAATGTTTAAAGTAACGGTCATATTGTGTCTTTACAGAACATGTGAGTTTTTGATTGTGCACTAACCCTCTAATGAGATTTACTTTGAGTTTGGTGTGGCGGAAGTTTTCAAGGGTCAAGAGGGAAGAGTGATATAATAGGATGGAGAAGAGTGAAGAACTAAAGCTTGGGGAGGCTCCCATGGATCTCCCCAGCATATTTCAAGAAGACTCAAGCGTCTAAGCTTGGCATGCCCAAGGCATTCCCTTCTTCATCGTCAAAATTATCAGGTCATCTCTAGTGAAACTATATTATAATTCTTTCACATCATATGTGCTATTCTTGGAGCGTCTGTGTGCTTTTATTTTTAGTATGTTATTTTTATTTTGTGATCAACTTGATTGGATCCTAGTATTCTTGATTGGGAGAGAGACACGCTCCGCTTTTTCATGAGAATACTCCTATTTTTCACTTATATTTGTTGAGTATTCATATCTAGCGTTGTTCAAGCTTTTAGCTCTTGTTTTCGTGTATCTCTTGTCAGAGCTATTAGTTCTTTTAAGGAAAGTACTCTCTTACTTCACTTATACTTGTTTGGAGAGTTATTGAAATAAGTTGATTGGTGTTTGGTTCGAACAGAAAATGTTGCATGTGGTAAATGGTATAATGGAAAAGACTTGCATACTCTTGTAGATCACTAATTTGGATAATTTGATACTTGTCAATTGTTTTCAGTTAACAAGTAGGTCATGATTAATTTTTTGCATCATGTAAGTTAAGCCCATTAGTGAAGAACTACCGTAAAGCTTGTTGAAATTTGGTTTCCATGGGTGGTATTTCTAAGGTCTAGATATTTTCTAATAAAAGGGTTTGGTTAACAAGGAAGACAGTATGAAGTCTTATAATGCTTGCAATATGTTGGTCATATAAAACTTGGTGTACCGGTTAATATTCTTGTTTGCTTACATAACCTTGCTAGCCTAAACTCTCTACTGAGAGGGAATGCTTCTCGTGCATCCAAATCCTTGAGCCAAAATCGATGCCATTTGTGTCCACCATAACTACCTATATGTGATATTTCCTTGCCACTCCAAGTAAAATTTTCATGTGCTACCTTTAAACTATTCAAAATTGTTACTACTCCTTTTGTGTCAATGTTTACCAAACTCATGAGGACGTGGTGGATGTCTTTATGGCACTTGTCAAGCAGACTTTACCATCAGACTAGCGGCATATACATCCGCTTATCTATTAATTTTGCAAAAAGAGCTGGCAACGGGGTGCCCAGTCCTAATTAATTACAACTTTAACCGCTTAATCTCTTCACATTTTGTCAACTAAATAATCAGTGAAACATCTGCATGTGTAAACAAAAGAGAAAAAGAGGGATGATCTGCCTTGTTGGTAGAAATAACGTCCTTCATGGGAGCCGCTCTTAAAGTCTGTTTGGCCGGGGTCATATTGTACTTTCCACTACTGATTCATTGACCAATTAACATACACCTCCCAAAACTTAATTTTTACTCTCTATATGATTTCAAAAATCTAAAAAGCTCTAGCACATGATTTAATCCCTGCTTACCTCTGCGAAGGGCCTTTCTTTTACTTTTATGTTGAGTCAGTTTTCCTACTTTCTATCTTCCACAAGCAAACACTAGTGTCAACTTTGGTACAACATTTGTTATATGCAACATATTGGACTTATTATATTGCTTTGTTTTGACAATATCCATGAGATAAAATATGTTGAAAGTTGAATCAAACGCTGAAACGTAAATCTTCCTTTGTGTTGGTTAAATACCTTTTATTAGAATCTATTGCTTTATGAGTTAACACTTATGTAAACCTGTGGATGCATTGTCTCCAAAGTACTATTCATGAAAAGTTTAGCTTGTATGATTCAGTGTTTACTCATTATCTATTTGGTAGCAAATTATAGACCATTGACTTGGATCACTGATATGTCCCAAACGTATATATAATTTTTTATGTTTCATGCATGTTTTATGTCAATTGGCACATGTTTTATATACACTTTATATCATATTATGACATTTATTGGATTAACCTACTAATAGTTGCCAAAGTGCAAAATCTTCTTGTTTTCCTATTTGTTGTGTAGGAATTATCAAAAATACAAAAGGAAACCATATTGGAGTCGAATTGGGACTTTCCTGAAATCTGTCTGGAAACGTTTTTCGAAGATGGTCACGTTTGGACCTGAAGACGACGTCAAACGGAAACCTGACAGAAGACAAAGTTGCAGAGAATTTTCCGAGAATCGATCTAGACTTAAAATTCGCCCAATTCCGAGTCCGGACGGCCGAGATATTCCCGATTTACTGCAGCCCTAGATGGGATGACGAGAATCTGAAAGATTGTGACTTTATTGACTCCAACTCTTACCAAATTTGATGGATTCGGCCAAGACACGAATTGGAGCCTCATTAGAGCTGAGAGGGGTTCCTAGGAAGCTTCTAGAGGTGCCCAAGAGCCCTTGGATCAAAGGGGCATCCATCTCATGGCCTAGATTGCATCTCCACCTCTATATAATGAAGGGAAACCCTATTTTCCAAGCAAGCCACAAAAAGCCACAAATTTTCCTCCTCTTGGCAGCCGCCAAGGAGGGTGAGGAGCTCCTCCATTGCTGCACCATCACCAAGGAAGAAGAAGGGGGGCCAAGGGCCGCCGCCCCGAGGGCCGCCGCGCCGTGGCTGCTGCGGGCCGCCGTCTCCACTCCGGGCTGCACCTCTTCATCAACCTCTCCATCAAGCTCCTCATCACCATGACCATGTGTGAGTAGTTTCCCTCGGGCTGAGGGCTCGTACCGGTAGCTATGTGGTTCATCTCTCTCTCCCATGGTGTGATCTTTATGTGATCATGAGCTTTGTAATCTAGTTGAATCCATAGATGTTACTCTTCATTATCTTATGAATTATGCTACTCAAGTGGTTTTATTAATGTAATCTCCGGAGTCACCTTTGTCCCATGGTGCGAAGTTGACAGTGTGCGCACCGTGTGTGACTCTTAGGCTAAAGATTGCAGGAATACTTATCATGAGTTGTTCTTTTGTTGGTTGTCACTATAAAATTGTGGTGTTTGTTTAGTACTATTTTGGGGCGCTCATAGTGACATTGGGGTTCCCTAGATGTGGAAGACAGACTTTAAGGTGTGCTTTTGCAGCCCTACACGATGGTCTTGGTGTTCTATGATATTGTGGTGTTTGTTCACTCAGACTTTAAGGTGTGCTCTTGTAGCCCTACGCAGTAGATTGGTATTTCTATCCAACGGGAGAATAGTTCAGAGTAGCATAGCGAAGAGGAAATATTTATGTATTCAATTATATTATTATTGTTGAGAGTGTCCACTAGTGAAAGTATGATCCCTAGGCCTTATTTCCAAGCATTGAAACACCGTTTGCTCTCATTTTGTCTCATGTTTTCTTGCTGCCATTTTTATTTCAGATTGCAATTACCATTTATAATCATCCATATTACTTGCATTTCACTATCTCTTCGCCGAACTAGTGCACCTATACATCTGACAAGTGTATTAGGTGTGTTGGGGACACAAGAGACTTCTTGTATCTTAATTGCAGAGTTGCTTGAGAGGATATCTTTGACCTCTACCTCCCTGAGTTCGATAAACCTTGGGTGATTCACTTAAGGGAAACTTGCTGCTGTTCTACAAACCTCTGCACTTGGAGGCCCAACACTGTCTACAAGAATAGAAGCGTGCGTAGACATCAAGCTATTTTCTGGCGCCGTTGCCGGGGAGGTAAGTGTTGGAAGGTATCTCCTTTAGATCCTGCAGTTATATCTTTTTGTTTCTTGTTTTTATTTTACTAGTTAGGCTTAATGGAAAACAACAACAAAAATAGAGATCTCTATGAACTTTATCTTGAGTTAGGACATGATGTGTTTGAAGAGAAAATTAAAAAAGCTATGGAAAATTACTTGCATGATGGTAGCAATGTTATTACTATAAATTCTTTGTACACCATTATTGCTAATGCTATGGAAAAGTCTAAGCTTGGGGAAGCTGGTTTTGATGAATATGGTATTTTTAGTCCCCGAAGTTTTGAGGAGAAAATTTTCTTTGATGATACTTTGCCTCCAATTTATGATTATAATCATTGTGATGTTTTCAGTCCACCTACTATTGAGGATATAGTTTATGTTGATTATGATATGCCTCCTATTTATGATGATTACAATGATGGATGTGATAGTTTTACTCCCACTATTACTAATGAAACTGTTTTTACTTATGTGGAGAGTATTGATACTTTTATGCATATGGATCATGGTAAGAATGTTTCATGTGATGGTTATATTGTGGATTTTATCAATGATGCTACTGAAAGTTTTTATGAGAGAGGGAGACATGACTTCATATACCACAATAATATTAAGTCTCCTCTCTTTTTGTTGAAAATTTTGAAGTTGCACTTGCTTTGCCTTCCTATGCTAGTCACTTTGTGCTTTATTGATTTATTTTCTTACAAGATCCCAATGCATAGGAAGTGGGTTAGACTTAAAGTGTTTCACATTTTTCTCTTGATGCTCTCTTTTGCATTTCAATTCTTGATCCTATGTGAGCATCATTAAAACTATCATGGCTGTCCAGAAAACAGATTCCTAAGCTTCACTGCGAAAAATGTTAAAAATCACAGAAAAGGAATTTTGACCTGAAATTTTACGACAGCAATCTTCAGTTATTAATACACATTTCATTAGTTCAAAATTTTCTGATTTGAGCAACGTAAGTGCCTCTGAAAATTCACTCTTTACGGGCTGTCCAGTTTTGACAGATTATGTCTTTATTTTGCATTACTCTCATTACTTGTGTTTTGTGTAGTTCTATTGATCAAAGGGCAATGCACAACCATAGTAACAGTAGCTAATGTTTAGAATCAACTCATGATATGTCTTTGCTGTACCTATGAGGATTTAATTTATGGAGACACTAACCCCTCTAATCAAGTTTTATGTTGAGTTTTGTGTAAAGAGAATTTTTCAAGTGGAAGAGTTGAGGGTGATGAACAAAGATCAAGAGGGACAACCACTCAAGCTTGGGGATGTTACCCCTAGACTCACCCAACATATATCAAATAAGTACAAGAATTCAAGCTTGGGGATGCCAAGCCACCTCACTCCAACCATCTTGATAACATGTAAGTAAGCCTAGCTATATGGCTATAAAGAAAGCGCTTTACGGGAGGCAACCCGGTTGTTTTTATTTTTGATTTTCTTTGTGTCCTCTTGCTGTAACAAGAGACTTTGTTTATAGTTTAGTTTCTAGAATTTTTAATAAAGTGCCAAGTTTTACTCATTTTGGTTTGAAGAAGTTGCTTATAGCGTTCGGAGATTTTATTCCTGCACGAATCTGTGCACGGTATGATTTTTAATTCTTATTCTGTAACTCCGAATGAGCTCATATTTGAACTGTAGTGGCAACTTTTCATCCTCTGTATGCATGAATTTCGGAATTTTTCGACAAAGTTAAGTAGGGTAGAAAAATACGTTTTGCTGCTGCTGTTTTTCTGGACAGATTCTGTCCCATTTTGTTTGATGCATGCTTAGAACTTTTAACTTGAACCTTTTTTATCCAATTGAGTTTATGAGTAGGCATACAACATTATACACTTTCTGGACATCCATATGAATTTTTGTCTAAGGATTATATGCAGCAAGAAATCTATTTGTTTATCACTACTAATGCACCCCACAAAAAAGAAATGGGAGAAACGGTGTTTTGAAGTTTTTTCACAGGGATTAGAGGAGATGCACCAAGAGCTATCCAAGGATGGTGAAGACCATAAGCTTGGGGATGTGAAGACAACCCCACTGGACCTACACACTCTCGGTTTGCACACGTCTAACTTCTGTTTTTCGATCGAAACACTTTATCGCATAAACTTGGAGCGTCTTTTTGTTTGTTTTGGTTTGATTTTTATTTTGTGAGACCACCACACTATCATTTATATATGAGAGAGCTACTGGAAATTTGGGTTTAATTATGTTGGATGCTATTATTAGATTGGGAAAAGGGATGTTGGAGTTGATTTTAAAAGATACATATAGTTGCATGATTCATGAGCTTGTTAATGAGTAATAATTTGCAAGTATTTTATCAAGAGCTATCTTTTATTCATGTTTTGATGCTGAATGTTATTTTACTTGTTTAACATGGATTAGTTAGTTCTATGGACACTCATGCATGCATTTAGATGGTCAACTTTCTCCCTCTTGCTAGCCCAAAAATTCCAACAAGTAAAAACTTGTTTCCAACACCTTCAACCAAAGTTTTTCCAGTGAGTCCACCATATCTACCTATTAGCTTTATGCTATTCCGAGTATGTTTATCATGATATTTTGTGTTATCTATACCTCTGAATGAAAATGCTTATGTTGTTGATTGTTATGGGAAAAGTTGGTTATAGAGCTCTCTCGAACTTGATGCACACTTTACTTTTATTGCATAAATAAAACATGACCCATTGTGATTAAAATTATGATGTTGTGGGCTTGACAAATGTCTTTGGTTGAGAGTTAGCTCATATGTGCTGTCACATGGCAAGCTTTCAACATGCACTCATTTCATTTAGTTGATATCATGTACTTTTGTTTATGGATGCTTACCATGGGTGAAATAAATGTGGAAATGAAGTAGTTTAAATGAGTTTGTATAAATGGTTAGAGAGACGCCTGGGCCGCTAATCTAAGCCATGCATCATTCATGGTGGAAATTTACTTACATGCTATGGTGAACCTTCTGTGATACACCTTACAATAAAAAGCTATCTAATGGTAAATAAAAAGGGTGTTGAGATTGTTCATTGTGTTTGTTTGTCTTGTCATTTTGATATGGGCTTGTTCCATATCCTGGGACAAGAGGTACCCCAGTTGACGCTCTTAATGATACTATTATTACTTACAATGATATTTAACTTGAACTTGCTTTGTTTCCCAAGATGAGTAACACATGGAGTAGGTACTTGTATTCAAGGGGCATGAGACTTTCAACCTGTACTTTGTCAAGCACACTACTCATATTTGCTTTCACTTTAAACTTAATCATTCAAGATGCTATGATAGGGGAATGAGAGCTTGACACCAAGGATTACCACATTACAATCATTAACTTAAGTAGAGAAGTTAGATGAAACTTATTCATGCTTTACCTCTACTCATATATATCTTTCCAAAGTGTCCACCTTTTATATTCAGATTTCATAAGAGTACTCTATGACCATTATAGGATGTTTTTACTTTCATTATGCATACATTGGTCCATAGTACTTTTTCTATGTTACACTTTGTGAATTATCATTGAACATCCTTGCAGTAATATTTTGATATCACTTTATAATCTATCTTGTATATTGCTACTCCTTTGAAGAATGAATCATTTGACTCTATGTAGCAACAACTTCATCACTTCATTCATAACATGTGCCTTACAATATT
This sequence comes from Poa pratensis, assembly GCA_947311845.1. NCBI lineage: Eukaryota > Viridiplantae > Streptophyta > Magnoliopsida > Poales > Poaceae > Poa > Poa pratensis. Next base: position 33,363,139 of record CAMZMU010000033.1, on the reverse strand, counting down.
TGATCAAGTTTATGATGGTAGCATGTCACTTCAAAAATTATTTTGTTTTATCGTTTACCTACTCGAGGACGAGTAGGAACTAAGCTTGGGGATGCTTGATACGTCCCAAACGTATCTATAATTTTTGATGTTCCATGCATGTTTTATGTCAATTGGCACATGTTTTATATACACTTTATATCATATTATGACATTTATTGGATTAACCTACTAATAGTTGCCAAAGTGCAAAATCTTCTTGTTTTCCTATTTGTTGTGTAGGAATTATCAAAAATACAAAAGGAAACCATATTGGAGTCGAATTGGGACTTTCCTGAAATCTGTCTGGAAACGTTTTTCGAAGATGGTCACGTTTGGGCCCGAAGACGACGTCAAACGGAAACCTGACAGAAGACAAAGTTGCAGAGAATTTTCCGAGAATCGATCTAGACTTAAAATTCACCCAATTCCGAGTCCGGACGGCCGAGATATTCCCGATTTACTGCAGCCCTAGATGGGATGACGAGAATCTGAAAGATTGTGACTTTATTGACTCCAACTCTTACCAAATTTGATGGATTCGGCCAAGACACGAATTGGAGCCTCATTAGGGCTGAGAGGGGTTCCTAGGAAGCTTCTAGAGGTGCCCAAGAGCCCTTGGATCAAAGGGGCATCCATCCCATGGCCTATATTGCATCTCCACCTCTATATAATGAAGGGAAACCCTATTTTCCAAGCAAGCCACAAAAGCCACGAATTTTCCTCCTCTTGGCAGCCGCCAAGGAGGGGGGGAGCTCCTCCATTGCTGCACCATCACCAAGGAAGAAGAAGGGGGGCCAAGGGCCGCCGCCCCCGAGGGCCGCCGCCGCCGCGCGTGGCTGCTGCGGGCCGCCGTCTCCACTCCGGGCTGCACCTCTTCATCAACCTCTCCATCAAGTGTCTCACCATGACCATGTGTGAGTAGTTTCCCCGGGCTGAGGGCTCGTACCGGTAGCTATGTGGTTCATCTCTCTCTCCATGGTGTGATCTTTATGTGATCATGAGCTTTGTAATCTAGTTGAATCCATAGATGTTACTCTTCATTATCTTATGAATTATGCTACTCAAGTGGTTTTATTAATGTAATCTCCGGAGTCACCTTTGTCCCATGGTGCGAAGTTGACAGTGTGTGCACCGTGTGTGACTCTTAGGCTAAAGATTACAGGAATACTTATCATGAGTTGTTCTTTTGTTGGTTGTCACTATAAAATTGTGGTGTTTGTTTAGTACTATTTTGGGGCGCTCATAGTGACATTGGGGTTCCCTAGATGTGGAAGACAGACTTTAAGGTGTGCTTTTGCAGCCCTACACGATGGTCTTGATGTTCTATGATATTGTGGTGTTTGTTCACTCAGACTTTAAGGTGTGCTCTTGTAGCCCTACGCAGTAGATTGGTATTTCTATCCAACGGAGAATAGTTCAGAGTAGCATAGGAAGAGGAAATATTTATGTATTCAATTATATTATTATTGTTGGGAGTGTCCACTAGTGAAAGTATGATCCCTAGGCCTTATTTCCAAGCATTGAAACGCCGTTTGCTCTCATTTTGTCTCATGTTTTCTTGCTGCCATTTTTATTTCAGATTGCAATTACCACTTATAATCATCCATATTACTTGCATTTCACTATCTCTTCGCCGAACTAGTGCACCTATACATCTGACAAGTGTATTAGGTGTGTTGGGGACACAAGAGACTTCTTGTATCTTAATTGCAGAGTTGCTTGAGAGGGATATCTTTGACCTCTACCTCCCTGAGTTCGATAAACCTTGGGTGATTCACTCAAGGGAAACTTGCTGCTGTTCTACAAACCTCTGCACTTGGAGGCCCAACACTGTCTACAAGAATAGAAGCGTGCATAGACATCAATCACTTCATTCACTTACATGCGCCTTACAATACTATTTGATCAAGATTATGATGGTAGCATGTCACTTCAAGAATTATTCTGTTTTATCGTTTACCTACTCGAGAACGAGTAGGAACTAAGCCTGGGGATGCTGATATGTCTCAAACGTATCTATAATTTTTGATGTTCCGTGTTGATATTATACCAATTGTTACATGTTTTGCATCCACTTCATATCATTTTTATACATTTTTTGGGACTAACCTATTAACAAGATGCCACAGTGCCAATTCCTGTTTTCTGCTGTTTTTGTATTCCAGAAAAGCTGTTCTGGAAATATTCTCGGAATTGGACGAAAATTAACGGAGGTCCCTATTTCACCGACACGTACACGAAGTCCAAAGGGGAGACGGAGGAGCGCCTGGAGACGGCCACACAAGGGCTCGGCGCGGCCCCACCTCCTGCCGCGCCGAGGGTGCGTGTGGGCCCCTCGGGTCCCTCAGCAGCCGCCCTTTCGCCTATTTATTCCCCCGACGCAAAAACCCTAAATACCCGAGTCATATTCCACGAAAAGTTCCAGAGGCGCCACCGTCGTCAACCCTAGCTCAGGAGGGTTCTGAAGCTCTTCCCGGCACCCTGCCGGAGAGGGGAATCATCACCGGAGGGCTCTACATCGCCATGCCTGCCTCCGGAGTGATGCGTGAGTAGTTCATCCTTGGACTACGGGTCAATAGCAGTAGCTAGATGGTTGTCTCTCCACTTTATGCTATCATGTTTAGATCTTGTGAGCTGCCTAACATGATCAAGATCATCTTATTGTAATGCTATATGTTGTGTTTGCTGGGATCCGATGAATATTGAATACTATGATCAAGTTGATTATTAATCTATGTTACATGTTATTTATGATCTTGCATGCTTTCCGTTACTAGTAGATGCTTTGGCCAAGTAGATGCTTGTAACTCCAAGAGTGAGTATTTATGCTAGATAGTGGGTTCAGTCTCCAGTAATCTGGGCGAGTGACAGCAACGTCTAAGGTTGTGGATGTGCTGTTGCCACTAGGGATAACCTAACAATGTTATGTCCATGGCCATATGTACTTGTTTACATTACGCACATTACTTAATGCGATTATCCGTTGTTTGCAACTTAATACCAACGCGAATACGGATGTCAACCTGAAGGTGGATTATTAGTCATAGATGCGGTTGGATAACGGTCTATGTATCTTGTCGTAATGCCCAATTAAATATCATGGTAGTCATCTTGTCATATATATGCATTGTAATGCGCTCAATATTTTATCAATTGCCCAGCTATAATTTGTTTACCTAACATGTCGTTTATCTTTATGGAGAGACACTAGTGAACTGTGGAACCCGGTCCATTCTTTTACACTGATAAAACCACCAACTGCAAACAATTGTTCTCTTTTACTTTCTGCAATTAAACATTATTTTCCACACCATACGTTTAATCCTTTGTTACAGCAAGCGGGGAAGATTGACAACCTTCCTGTTTCGTTGGGGCAAAGTAGTTTGATTGTGTTGTGTGCAGGTTCCACGTCGGTCGCCGGATTCCCTGGTGTTGCGCCGTGCCATATTCCGCCACCAACAACCTTCTGAAGTGTTTCTACTCCTACTGGTTCGATAACCTTGGTTTCATACTGATGGAAAACTTGCTGCTGCACTGCTTCATACCTTCCTCTTGGGGTCTCCCAACGAACATATGATTTCACGTCATCAAGCATAATTTTCTGGCGCCGTTGTCGGGGAGTGGAAGTACTTCGGTTCAGGAGTCTTCTAACTTCCCCTTCAACACGCCATAATTTTCTGGCGCCGTTGCCGGGGAGTTAGCAGGCTTATGCAAGGGGAGTCTCATACTTCCAATCTCATTACTTTGTTTTTGTCTTGCTTAGTTTATTTTATTTTATCTTGTTTGCTTTTAAATATCAAAAACACAAAAAAATAGATTCCTGCATTTAGTTTATTTCGGTTTGTTATTATGTCTAGTTGTTTACTTGCTATCAATGGTTTCTTTCTTTGATACAAAATATTATTGACACGGTGGGTTCATGGAGGAACAACAAAATTATTATAAGGAATACCGCCTGTCTCAAAAAGGGATACACTTATGGGGACAAATAAATACATTGAATGGTTTTGCTAGAAACTTGTGCTCGACATATGATGAATCCTGGTGCTTTAATGAATCTTTTTATTGTAGAAGGCATAAACACCTCCCATTCCAATGTGATTATAATGATAATGAAACCTTGGCTGCTTATGCTAAAGGAAACTGTGACTTGGATAATCTTTAGCAAATTGAAGAATTTTTTGTTTTTATGGGAGCTTATGAAATTGCTGCTTTGCTTAAAAATAGAGACGAAGCTCCTTATAAATCTGATACCTTTTTTATACTTGGATATTGTCTTGAGTATTATAATAATAATCCTAATATTACTGAATTTCTTGAGAAAACGTATTCTCGAGAACAACTTGTTACCTTTCAGGAACCTGTGGAAGAAGAAACTGCTGAAGCTGAAAGCTCATTGGATGAAAAAGAGGAAGAGAGTGATGAACAAAACGAGGAAGAGTGCATTAACCCATGCCTACCTTCTAATGAGAGTAACTCTTTATCTCTTACACTATTTGATTGCCCTCCATGCTTACCAAAGGAGGATGAATGTTATGTTCCTATGGATTCTCTTGAAATATTCCCTATGAATGAAACTTGTGGAAATGATTATGCTACTGTTATTTATGATAATCCATGCTATTTTGATAAGTCTTATGATAATCCTCTATTTATTCCTAATTTCGAAATGCATGGTAATGAGAAAGTATTCTTAGAAAATGTTTATGATAAAGCTCTAGATGATGGTCCTATGTTGCTTGATAATATTAATTGTACTAGTATTGAAAATGGGATTGGAGAGATATTGACTTTAGCTAAACGGAGTCCCATACCTTTTGAGGGTGAGCAATCATCTTGTTTTAATATTGTTAAAAGTGGGTTTGGAGATGTCATGACATTAATTAATTTTGATCCCACTATTTTTGAACTTGATAAAAATTATGTGTTTGTAGATCATGAAAAGAATGTTTTATGTGATAGTTATATTGTTGAGTTTGTTCATGATGCTACTAAAAGTTATTATGAGAGAGGAAAATATGGTTGTAAAAGTTTTCAAGTCACTAAAACACCTCTTTTTATGTTGAAAGTTTTGAAGTTGCATTTGTTTCATCTTCTTATGCTAGTTGCTTTATACTTCAATAATTTATTTTATTACAAGATTCCTTTGCATAGGAAGCGGGTTAGACTTAAATATGTTTGATATTTGCCTTTTGATGCTCTCTTTTGTTTTTCAACTCTTATTCATATCAGAGCATCATTAAAATCTTCTTGCCTAGCTAAAAGGCGTTAAAGAAAAACGCTTATGGGAGGCAACCCATTATTTTATTTCTGCAATTTTTCTTTTATTGAGTCAAGGAGGTTGTTTACTTCTGTAGCAACTCCTTTGTATCTTTACTTTCTCGCATTGTTGTGCCAAGAGTAGTCTCTAATGATAAGATGATGCTAGATTTTGATTGGTGCGCAGGAACAGATTTCTGCTGTTCACCGTATTAATTATTTAAAATCAACAGAATGTGATTTAAATCTGCAAAAATTTGTGCGTAATCCTGATGTATGTACGCATCTTTTATTAGTTCAAAGTTTTTCAATCTGAGCATCGTAAGTGCCTTGAACAAATTTGTCTTTGCGGACTGTTCTGTTTTAGACAGATTATGTCTTTTATTTTGCATTCTCTCTTTTACTAGTGTTGGGTGGAATTCTTTTTTGGGTGGAAGAGCTTCACATAACATCAGTGGCAGTAGCTAATGTTTAAAGTAACGGTCATATTGCGTCTTTACAGAACATGTGAGGTTTTGATTGTGCACTAACCCTCTAATGAGATTTACTTTGAGTTTGGTGTGGCGGAAGTTTTCAAGGGTCAAGAGGGAAGAGTGATATAATAGGATGGAGAAGAGTGAAGAGCTCAAGCTTGGGGAGGCTCCCATGGATCTCCCCAGCATATTTCAAGAATACTCAAGCGTCTAAGCTTGGGGATGCCTCCCCAAGGCATCCCCTTCTTCATCGTCAAAATTATCAGGTCATCTCTAGTGAAACTATATTTTAATTCTTTCACATCATATGTGCTATTCTTGGAGCGTCTGTGTGCTTTTATTTTCAGTATGTTATTTTTATTTTGTGATCAACTTGATTGGATCCTAGCATTCTTGATTGGGAGAGAGACACGCTCCGCTTTTTCATGAGAATACTCCTATTCTTCACTTATATTTGTTGAGTATTCATATCTAGCGCTGTTCAAGCTTTTAGCTCTTGTTTTCGTGTATCTCTTGTCAGAGCTATTAGTTCTTTTAAAGAAAGTACTCTCTTACTTCACTTATACTTGTTTGGAGAGTTATTGAAATAAGTTGATCGGTGTTTGGTTGGAACAGAAAATGTTGCATGTGGTAAATGGTATAATGGAAAAGACTTGCATACTCTTGTAGATCACTAATTTGGATAATTTGATACTTGTCAATTGTTTTCAGTTAACAAGTAGGTCATGATTAATTTTTTGCATCATGTAAGTTAAGCCCATTAGTGAAGAACTACCGTAAAGCTTGTTGAAATTTGGTTTGCATGGGTGGTATCTGTAAGGTCTATATATTTTCTAATAAAAGGGTTTGGTTAACAAGGAAGACGGTATGAAGTCTTATAATGCTTGCAATATGTTGGTCATATAAAACTGAGGGAAAACTTGCTGCTGCATTGCTTCATACCTTCCTCTTGGGGTCTCCCAACGAACGTGTGATTTCACGTCATCAATCAAGGGTGCGTGTGGGCCCCTCGGGTGCCCTCAGCCACCGCCCTTTCGCCTATTTATTCCCCCCGACGCGAAAACCCTAAATACCCAAGTCATATTCCACGAAAAGTTCCAGAGGCGCCGTCGTCGTCAATCCTAGCTCGGGAGGGTTCAGAAGCTCTTCCCGGCACCCTGCCGGAGAGGGGAATCATCACCGGAGGGCTCTACATCGCCATGCCTGCCTCCGGAGTGATGCGTGAGTAGTTCATCCTTGGACTACGGGTCCATAGCAGTAGCTAGATGGTTGTCTCTCCACTTTATGCTATCATGTTTAGATCTTGTGAGCTACCTAACATGATCAAGATCATCTTACTGTAATGCTACATGTTGTGTTTGCTGGGATCCGATGAATATTGAATACTATGATCAACTTGATTATTAATCTATGTTACATGTTATTTATGATCTTGCATGCTTTCCGTTACTAGTAGATGCTTTGGCCAAGTAGATGCTTATAACTCCAAGAGTGAGTATTTATGCTAGATAGTGGGTTTAGTCTCCAGTAATCTGGGCGAGTGACAGCAATGTCTAAGGTTGTGGATGTGCTGTTGCCACTAGGGATAACCTAACAATGCTATGTCCACGGTCATATGTACTTGTTTACATTACGCACATTACTTAATGCGATTATCCGTTGCTTGCAACTTAATACAAACGGGGAACACGGATGTCAACCTGAAGGTGGATTATTAGTCATAGATGCGGTTGGATAACGGTCTATGTATCTTGTCGTAATGCCCAATTAAATATCGTGGTAGTCATCTTGTCATATATATGCATTGTCATGCGCTCAATATTTTATCAATTGCCCAGCTGTAATTTGTTTACCCAACATGTCGCTTATCTTTATGGAGAGACACTAGTGAACTGTGGACCCGGTCCATTCTTTTACACTGATAAAACCACCAACTGCAAACAATTGTTCTCTTTTACTTTCTGCAATTAAACATTATTTTCCACACCATACGTTTAATCCTTTGTTACAGCAAGCCGGGAAGATTGACAACCTTCCTGTTTCGTTGGGGCAAAGTAGTTTGATTGTGTTGTGTGCAGGTTCCACGTCGGTCGCCGGATTCCCTGGTGTTGCGCCGTGCCATATTCCGCCACCAATAACCTTCTGAAGTGCTCCTACTCCTACTGGTTCGATAACCTTGGTTTCATACTGAGGGAAAACTTGCTGCTGCACTGCTTCATACCTTCCTCTTGGGGTCTCCCAACGAACGTGTGATTTCACGTTATGATGGGTGTGCGAGGTGTGTTGCCTCGATAGACTCAAGGCACACCTTTACTTGGGACTTCGCCCGTGCATGAACAAAATTGATACGAAATGATATAACCTTACTCAACTATGAAATATGCTAGTGGTGGAACCAATGCTTTATGGAAACATTTTTAGCTTTATTGCATTTTCCAATCACCATCACCCTTTGCTTGCTCTGTTTGGTTTTAATGTTATTGTATTTTATTTTATGTTCAAACTCATTCCCAACAAAACAAACAATTTCTCCACACACTTAATTGTTTTGCATCAAAGTAACCTGCAGGTACATCTTGATAAACAACTAAACGAGAAGCCGAAGACCATTTTCTCAGGTCCCTGTGGTTCGATACTCTTATTTCGAAAACAACTACAATGACCATGTGCACTTGCAGGCATTAGCGCAAATCTTGGGCTAAATTTATTTCCAACTGGTTTGAATCTGACATATGGTCATTGGTAATGCAGTCTTGAACTTGAAGTATACAGACATGTCTTGTGCATCATGTCCTTTCATATTGTCATCCTATCCTTCTATCTTGTTAGTTCCAACTTTCAACTTCTTTCAAGCTTCCAAACCAACTGACTTGGTTGTACATGTGATACCTAAATGCAAAAGACAATACATTACAACAAGATGAATCGTACAAAGTGTTTTCTAGTATGCTACACACGTCACTAAACGTGGCTACAAGAGTAGTCGATCAACATAGTAAGCTTGAACGATGAGCTATTGTAATTTCATGCATATTTTGGGTATTTCCCTTTGGGCTTGTGAAAGGATCGTATGGGCACCTGATGGCCCTTGACGTAGTTACCTGCGTCAAAAGAATATGGGTTAGGTTGAGACTCCAAGTGCAGAGTGTATAGTATAGGAAAGACGATTTTCCCCACGAGGGGTGACTCGAGGGTTTAATATCGAACTCTCGGGGAATCAGTAGTGAAAGATTTATCTTCTTATTCTTCTCTTGAGAACCTACAAAACAAAATAAATTGTTTGTGCCCTCAACCTCACCAAGTGGTTGTCAAGCACAAGGTGTGAGAATAATATCAAAATAAAATGAATGCAAAACAGTAAATAAATATGCAATGATGATAAATAAATATGCAAGGATGGTGGAAACAATGATGGATGATATTTTTGGGTTTTGTATTGTGAATGCAAGATGTAAAAGTGTTTTTATATTTTCGGATTTTTAAATGGCAGAAAATGTAAAGTGGATAAAAGTTGTTAGAAAGGTGTTTCTTATGATTAAAAATGGACCGGGGTTCATGGTTTCACAAATGCACTCTCTCTTTAATAAAGTGGTAGACAATGGAACACTAGAATTGACATATTGGATTGCAACAAAAAGGTTTCATGACAAGTTACTAATTATATGGCATCACGTCCTAACATAGAGATCTTTTGTTTATTAATCTCTCTTATACTCCACCAAGATGCGAACTAAATCATAACACCTTAGTAATTAAGATAAATCAGAGCATAGCATTAAGCATCATGACATGAAGTTAAAATAAGAACATGCTAGATCTAGTCATGGAGTAGTGGCAATGATCACACCCACATCTCCGGTAGCAAGGTATTTTTCTTTATCCCTAGTGAGGCAACAAAGTAAGGTAAACACCCAAGTGGATCGCGGAACTTTCTCTCACGTTCACCGCACTAGCCACCCCCGTTACTCCAACTAATGCACACGTTCCCCCTCACACGCTCTCATACACATGCTTGATCATAACAAGTAAACAAGAACGTGGTACATAATATGCATCTACTTTCATAACTGAAACAAAACTATTGCAATCTCAAACATATATTAACTCATAAAAAGATCCACCACAAAGGTATTACATAGATGATCGTAATCATGTTCAGCAGCTCATACGGTACTAGTTAGTGAAGCTCAAAAGAGGAGAGATACATAAGTTACTTCCACAAACCCATAGTCCAGGGGTGGACTACTCCCTCTTCATCATGGAGACGGTGGAGAAGTCGTTGGAGAAGATGGATGTGGCGCCACGACCCGACTATTATACAGTTATGCTGTGTGTCACCGGTTAAGCGATACAACCGGAGGTTACGGGTTTACCAATCCCCGGCCAAACCTTTGGCAGGCGTTGCTCGGAATGGATCATCGGCAACGCAACACCCCGATTGATGCCTTAACACATGCACAACCCTCAATGTATAATAGAGAGATCAAGACTTGTGGAACAACTGGCACATCACAGACTCTACGACACAAAGCATTATAGTTCAACTCTTATAATAGAGAGAGATAGCAAAATACAACCAAAGGTCACAGACCCAACAGTACAACATGCGGAAGCGAATTAGGTTGTTCTAAACAACAAGAACCAAATTATGGCCTAAGAGGCCTACAAATAAACATCCAGCGCCAGCTGTTCCGGGATGTCCCAAGCTGCCACCTAGGAACCCCAGACTACGCGTCGACGTCCACAAAGAACCCACCTTCGAGATCGGTGAAGTCCTCCTCTGAAACAAAGCAAACGACGTTGAGTTCGACGAACTCGCAAGATTATATATAGAGCTTTAGCTCGATGAGGCTTTCAAAGTTCTATGGCTGTTTTGCATAAAGCTGATTTTATTTATGAAAACATAACTCCATGGCATCGACTAATCAGAGTATTTTTAAAAGAGGTAAGAAGTAACTCTTTCTTTTATCACCTTTCTCATCAACAACCACCATTTACCACTGTACCTGTTCTACAAGGGCACCTCCCCGAATCACCCTCGAGGAAGCCAACCTTGCATTCTTGAGTGGTACCTCTAGTACCCAGTTTTTAATCATTCCGTTCAAGTTATTCTATGATCTTACCTTCACTTCCCAAGTTCATCCATAACCGCGGACACGGCTTTTCGAAAAGATTTAACCCTGCAGGGGTGTACAATGTTTGCCACGCGTACCGTCCGGCCCATTACCTAGCTTTTAGCTCTCTTCCTTGGAGAGCCGGCTAGGTGGGAGCGGTGTCAACTTCTCCCTCGCTAAGGACTAACCCAGGATCATCAGTGAGGACGGAGCAGCGGATCCAACACCCTGCCCCGTGGCCACTTATTTTCCTAACACCACCATCCTCATCCCAGTTCATACCACCATCATCACGCACGCGCAAATGGAAGCTCAAACTAGAGGACCCTGGCTAGTCCCGCCCGATTTATTTAGTCTATGAGGGTTCCTGCAATTGCATAGGCCTCACGCATGGTTGCACGCTCAGTCTTGGTTCAAGAGGTAAAGAACTCGCACCTAGGCGGCGAGAACGAGACAAAGCACCACAACCACAGTGGCCTCTCATCCCCACCTTTAAGCAGTTTATTACCTGTCTCCACAATTCTCCACCATCAACCGCACATCTCAACACCTGCTTCCAACATCAACCATCCATCGTACAGCTAAGCATTTACTAAGCATGGCTAAGCATCAACATAGCATAGTTAAGTATCTCAGGCCAACAATACAAACCTATGGATAATAGGAGGGAACAGGTATTGGCATCGGAAACTTAATGCAACTATAGGATACTCTAATCCAATAAAATTGACATTTAGAACCGCATGCAATATTATAGTGGAGAAAATAATTGCGGAAAATAGGATAAGACATGCTCAGAGGGGGAATTACGCTTGCCTTGATCAAGGTGCTGGTAGTACGGCTCTTCGGGGTATTGCGGTGTAACCCCGGCTGCTTGATCTATCGAAGCACAACACGGAAGAACAATCAATCACCACACATGTTTCAACAAATGCAATGCGCAAACACATGATGACATGACATTTTTAAATGCACACCCTAAAAGCATTGAACACGATCAACAAGTTAAATGGGGTCCCCGTTATATTTATTGCATTATTTGGAATAAACCCCATATTTAAACTTAATGATTCTAATTACTACTAGAGCACATTATTGTAATTGTGATCGATTATGCATGATGATGATGATTCTGGATGATTCATGTTTTTCTGAACATTTTGGTATATTATACACCATTTTCTGAGGTCCCGGTAAAAGTTATTATATTTTTAATTTCCTCTTTTAAATTTATTCTTTTAATTAAATTATTTTCAACAACAATTAAACTTAATTACTCGAACTCGAGAGAGAGGGATGGAGTAATCGAATCATCGGAGTCGATGCCCCTAATGCGCGAGGGAGTAGCTGGAATCATGCGCAAAGGGAGGGAAAAAAGGAAAAAGGAGCATCTCCAAAAAAAAACAGTGGAGCCGGCCTCCAGCCCGGTTGGGCCGGCTAGCAGGCCGGCCTGGCTCCAGAGCCAACCGGCTCTCAGCCCGGTCTGGGCCGGCTGAAAGGCCGGCTATGGGCCCGTGGCGAACGGCCTGCAACCCGGTTAAGCCGGCCTCACGACCGGTCGCTCGAGCTGTGGCGACGAAGTACGGCGGACGGGCGTCGACGGCTATGCGGCTACGGCGAGGAACCACGGCGAGAGAGGAGGGGGACGAGGTTCTACGGCACGGGGTGCTCACCCTCAAGTCGATGGAGCAACGTCGAGGCCGAGGATGCAGTGATGGCGAGGAAATCGTGCGCGGCGGCGCTCGGACGGCAGCGAGGAAGTTGAGGACGGCGACGTCGTTTCACAGCCTCCCCGGTCGATTCCTCTGGCAGAGAAAGAGCTGGCGACGCGGCGGAGGTGCTGGTGCTCCTGGCTTGGCTCGGGGAGCTCTCAGTCTACGGCGATGTGGCGGCGGAGAGCTCGGCTACGGCGAGCTCGTGGGGAAGAAAGAAAAGGGGGAGGGAACAGGTGGGTGAGGGAGGGGAGCAGAGCAGCTCGTGGCCTTGCTCTCCTCGCAGGGGAAAGGGGCGGAGCAGGGGGAGGGCCCGGCGCGGCTTGCACTGTGGTGCGGCGCGAGCTTGCCCTGTGGCTACAGGGAAGAAGACGGCGATCTTACAAGAAGGCCCCTGGCAGATTCTTTTCCATCACGAACGGATCCTTTCTTCCTTTTCTTTTATTCCTAGTAGGTTTTAAAGATTTAATTGAGGCCTCTAAATTATCTGAAAAATTATGATAAAATTTAGGTAGCCTCCCCACATCAAGATGAAGCTCAACTAATTTTTCCAGATTATTTGAAAATCATTTGGTAGGAGAATAAAATAGGAATTGCTCACGGGCAATTTTGAGTTTCTCTCCATTTATTTTATTTTACAAATCAAAATAGTTTGCAAAAATCATATTTGGAACTTTTGGAACTTCCTTGACAAATATAACATGTCAAAGTGATTTTGTTTTACAAGTTGAGTGCCTTCCTTGTTTTGAGATTTTGTTTAAACAAGTTTAGCATTTTGTTTTCCAATGTTGTCAAACCCAATTTGTGTGTTGTTTAGCAACTTAATATGGATGCCATGATGCAATGCAACACAAAAGCGAAAATTTTACTCGGGTTTTTAGGTTCTCAAATTTGGGGCTGTTACAATTCTACCCCCCTTACAGGAATCTCGTCCCGAGATTCTAAGGTTGCGGGAAGAAGTCGAGATACTCCTCACGAAGACTAGACTCTCTTTCCCAAGTTGCTTCTTCTTCGGAATGATGAGACCACTGAACTTTGAGAACTTGGTAGTCATGTTACGGGTCTTTCTTTCGGCTTCATCCAGGACACGAATAGGATGCTCCGATAAGTGAGGTCTTCCTGGAGGTCTAACTCTTCATGATTAACTCCATGGATAGGATCCTTGAAACACCGGCGAAGTTGGAGACATGAAACACATCATGTACATTTGGGAAGATGGCGGTAACTCCAACTTATAAGAAAGATCTCCTCGCTTGGCCAGAACGGTGAAAGGGCCAACATAGCGAGGGCCAATTTCCCTTTGATACCGAAGCGGCGAACGCCACGAAGGGGAGAGACGCGGAGTAAGCTTTATCACCAATTTCATAGTGAATCTCCTGATGATGCTTGTCATAGTAGCTCTTCTGCCTAGACTGAGCAATCTTCAGATTTCCCTTATGATTCAACCTTCTCCTCAGCTTCATTGATATCTGGACCAAAGAGTGCCTCTCTCTCCGGTCTCGGACCAATTTAGAGGAGTGCGGCATTTTCTTCCATAGAGAACCTCAAATGGAGCCATGCCCAGACTAGCTTGATAGCTATTGTTGTAGGAGAACTCCGCGAAAGGGAGATACTTTTCCCAATCCTTGCCAAAAGATTACACATGCCCTAAGCATGTCTTCCAAAACTTGGTTCACTCTTCGGTCTGACCATCAGTTTGAGGATGGAAAGCGGTGCTGAAGTTGAGACGGGTTCCCATAGCAGTTTGGAAACTAGTCCAAAACTTGGAGGTGAATAGGCTTCCACGATCAGAAATTATCTTCTTGGGAATGCCGTGAAGGACGACGATACGAGAAGCATACAGGTCTGCCAACTTGGCAGCTGTAATGTCAACACGAACTGGGAGGAAGTGAGCCACTTTTGATAGTCGATCAATGATGACCCAATGGCATCATTCCCTTTGGAGACTTCGGCAGACCAGTAATGAAGTCCATACCAATTTCATCCCATTTCCACTCGGGAATAGCAATAGGGTGAAGAGTGCCGGCAGGCCTTTGATGTTCAGCCTTTACCCGTCGACAGGTGTCGCATTCAGCAACATACTTGGCAATTTCCTTTCATCCGAGTCCACCAGAATTGTGGTCGAAGGTCTTGGTACATTTTGGTACTACCGGGATGAATAGAGAGAGGAGATTCATGAGCTTCTTGGAGGATCACTCCCTCAATTTTCGTTTCTTTGGCACACCAAGCGGTCACCAAAATAAACAACTCCGGATTCATTGACAGAAAAACATTTGGCCTTCCCGCTAGCAATGTTCTCCTTGATTTTTAGAATACCCTTGTCACGCTTTGAGCATCCTTAATCTGGTCTACAAGAGTAGATTTGATCTCCAGATTTGCAAGGTAGCCAGAGGGAACAATTTCTAAGTTCAAACGAGAGAACTCTTCATGGAGGGCAGGTTGGGCCTCTTCAATCATCAGATTGTTGCAATAGGACTTCCGACTTAGCGCGTCAGCCACGACGTTTGCTTTGCCGGGTTGATAGTTCAGACTCACATCATAGTCCTTGATTAACTCCAACCAACGCCTTTGCCTGAGATTTAAATCCGGCTGGGTGAAGAGGTACTTCAGACTCTTGTGATCCGAGAAGATCTCGCAACGGTTACCAAACAGGTATGGTCTCCATTGCTTCAAAGCATAGACCACGCGGCAAGTTCTAGATCATGAGTTGGGTAGTTGTGCTCATGCGGCTTAAGTTGGCGAGAAGCATATGCCACCACATGGCCATCTTGCATTAGCACACAGCCCAAGCCTTGCAGAGAGGCGTCACAGAAGACGACGAAATCCTTGCTTGTGTCCGGCAGGACAAGCACAGGAGCGGACGTGAGTTTGGCTTTCAGTGTTTTGAAGCTCTCTTCAGCTTCGGCCGTCCATACGAACTTTTTATCCTTCTTGAGAAGGTCAGTCAGGCCTTGGCTATCTTGGAGAAACCTTCGATGAATCGGCGGTAGTAACCCGCCAATCCGAGAAAGCTACGGATGTCCTTGACTGACATTGGAGTTTTCCAATCCAAATGGACTGAATCTTGTCGGGAATGACAGCCACACCATTAGCGGATATCACATGACCAAGGAAGACAAGATTATCCAACCAAAACTCACACTTGGAGAACTTGGCATAGAGGCGGTGTTCTCGAAGTCGTGTCAGAACCAAACGAAGATGTTCCTCATGCTCTTCATTGGTTTTGGAATAGATGAGGATGTCATCAATGTAAATGACGACAAACTTGTCAAGATAATCCATGAAGATGGAGTTCATGAGCCTCATGAAAGTAGCTGGAGCATTTGTGAGACCAAAGGACATGACGGTATACTCATATGAGCCATACGAGTAACAAATGCCGTCTTTGGAATATCCTCCTTTCTGATTTATCTGATGGTAGCCTGACCTCAGATCCATCTTGGAGAATACCGTTGCACCAGCTAACTGATCCAACAGATCATTGATGCGAGGAATAGGATACTTGTTCTTGATTGTCACCGCATTCAACGGTCTATAGTCAGAGACTAGACGAGGCACGGTAGAATCCCTCTTCTTGACAAAGAGTACCGGACAACCCCAAGGTGAACTGCTAGGCTGGATGAAATCCTTCGCTAACAGCTGATCAATTTGCTCTTTCAACAGAGCCAACTCTTCCACCGGCATACGGTAGGGCTTCTTGGAAATTGGAGCGGTACCGGGAAGTAGATCTATGACAAACTCCACACTTCGGTCAGGAGGCATGCCAGGCAATTCTTCCGGGAACACATCCGGGAAGTCACACACCACGTGTATGTCCTGGATTTCAGGAGGGGATTCGCCTTCCATAAAGCAAAGGAGATCTCAGGTGAGTTGGGTATGATGAACGGAGGTCTTGACAGTGCAGACCAATACTTACACTGTCACCGGAAGAATTGGTCACGGTGACGGTCTTGGCAGCACAGTCGAGATTAGCCTGGTATTTGGCTAGCCAGTTCATGCCCAGTATGACATCAATGCCACTTGACCTCAGAGCTACCAAAGCGAAAGGAAAAGAGTAGTAACCGATAGTAATCTGGACTTCAGGAGTAACCCCATCGGTTTGCCATTTGGAGCCAGGAGTGGAGATCACCAAGGGACGCTCATTTTCTCAAACGGTATTTTGTGGTCTTTTGCAAAAGCTATGGATATGAATGAATGCGATGCTCCAGAATCAAACAAAACTGTAGCAGATTGTTGTTGATTCGTAACTCACCCATAAGAACGCCGGGGTCCTCTTCAGCTTCTTCAGCAGAGATGTGGTTCAGGCGACCACGCACAATAGGTCCAGCCTTGCCAGCTGGAGTGGCAGGGGCTCGTGCAGGAGTTATCGCGAGAGGTGCCTTCTGGGGGCACTCCCTGGAGTAGTGGCCAGCCTGGCCACAGGTGTAGCAAGTGAGTCCAGGTGGAGCAGGTAGCATAGGACGGTACCCACTCCCGCCTACCCCAAGTGTCGAAGTAGTGGGGCGCGGAGGTGGTGGCCTGTATCCGCGGCTCTCGGCATGAATGGAGCACGAGGTACAGCGCTGTAGGGAACAAACACCCTGCGCTTCTTGCTCTCAGAACCCGAGGAACTCTGGTGGTCCCCGTGTGCGGGCCTCTTGGAAGCCTCAAGTTCCTTTCTTCCTTGCTCAAGAGTAAAGCCTGGTTGAACAGCTCCTGGTAGGTCTGGAACCTGAAGGGCAAACTCATAGCGGAGCTGCGGCGTAAGACCCTTGCGGAACAGCTCTTGCTTGTCAGCATCATTGGTCACGTCCCTTGGGGCGTAACGAGAGAGATGGTTGAACTCACGACCATAAGTGCGGAGGTCCATCCGTCCCTGTTGCAAATCCAGGAACTCCCTCCTCTTCAATCCATGATCGGCTGGGGAATGTACTCCGCACGGAAGGCAGTGCGGAAATCAGCCCAGTGAAGACATGGTTGGCTGGAAACAAAGCCACATGGCTTTCCCACCAACAGCCAGCAGCACCAACCAAGAGGTAGGTGGCAAAGTTGACTTGCTCAGCCACTGGGACATGCAGCGCGGAGAACTTGCGCTCCAAGCACGAAGCCAATCATCAGCTTCCAGTGGCTCCTTAGCATCAGCAAAGGTGGGTGGCTGCGAGCGCAGGAACTCAGTGAGAGTGTTGCACTCGTTCCTCCGTGCATTCTGCTGCACCAACTGCTCAAGCAAGCGCTCATTGCGCCCACGGTTCTCCTCAATGGCCATCAAGACCTGAGCCATCGAGGGTGGTGGCGGCAGATCATCCTCATCATTGTTGTGGTTACCGCGGCCTCCACGGCCTCCTCGAGCCATTCTGGAGATTTGACAATGACACAGTTAGTATCTTTCTCCGAATGGTCGAACAATAGCATTAGCGTCTACTCAAGTACACAGACTAGGGACGATAATACATTGTGTAACAAAACAAGGAATCAACAAGATAGAACTTGGGTCAAAGATCAGCATCATGTGCTACTAGAGATGAAGTTAAGAACCAATTAACACACTCTAGTTGGCACAATCCGGGACCTTATGTTCAAGTCCTTGGGTTAAAACCCAAAAAGAGGAATCATGATTTCGGTAGAAACATCTGAGTTGATTTGGGATTGCAACGCAGCGGGAGCAACGTGACACATAACACTAAAGGTCGAACCCACCCCGTTTCTAAATTTTGAAGTAACAGTGAGAAGTAAAACCTTTAACTCAAATCGAGGTAAGATTGCTCCGAGATTAGAGGGTAACCAGATAAGGAGTAAAAAGAATCCTAAGATGGTTTTCACAACTCATTTTTAGGTTAAAAATATTTTCACAAACACTAGACTCAACATCGACCAGTAGAAGGGTTTCCTACAGGCAGTACTGCTCTGATACCAACTTGTGGCGCCCCGACCCGACTGTTATACAGTGATGCTGTGTGTCACCGGTTAAGCGATACAACCGGAGGTTACGGGTTTACCAATCCCCGGCCAAAACCTTTGGCAGGCGTTGCTCGGAATGGATCATCGGCAACGCAACACCCCGATTGATGCCTTAACACAGGCACAACCCTCAATGTATAATAGAGAGATCAAGACTTGTGGAACAACTGGCACATCACAGACTCTACGACACAAATCATTATAGTTCAACTCTTATAATAGAGAAAGATAGCAAATACAACCAGAGGTCACAGACCCAACATTACAACATGCGGAAGCGAATTAGGTTGTTCTAAACAACAAGATCCAAATTATGGCCTAAGAGGCCTACAGATAAACATCCAGCGCCAGCTGTTCCGGGATGTCCCAAGCTGCCACCTGGGAACCCCAGACTACTCGTCGACGTCCACAAAGAACCCACCTTCGAGGTCGGTGAAGTCCTCCTCTGAAACAAAACAAACGACGTTGAGTTCGACGAACTCGCAAGATTATATATAGAGCTTTAGCTCGATGAGGCTTTCAAAGTTTTATGGCTGTTTTGCATAAAGCTGATTTTATTTATGAAAACATAACTCAATGGCATCGACTATCAGAGTATTTTAAAAGAGGTAAGAAGTAACTCTTTCTTTGATCACCTTTCTCATCAACAACCACCATACCACTGTACCTGTTCACAAAGGCACCTCCCCGAATCACCCTCGAGGAAGCTCACCTTGCATTCTTGAGTGGTACCTCTAGTACCCAGTTTTTAATCATTCCGTTCAAGTTATTCTATGATCTTACCTTCACTTCCCAAGTTCGTCCATAACCGCGGACACGGCTTTTCGAAAAGATTTAACCCTGCAGGGGTGTACAATGTTTGCCACGCGTACCGTCCGGCCCATTACCTAGCTTTTAGCTCTCTTCCTTGGAGAGCCGGCTGGGTGGGAGCGGTGTCGACTTCTCCCTCGTTAAGGACTCCAGGATCATCAGTGAGGACGGAGCAGCGGATCCAACACCCTGCCCCGGCCACTCATTTTCCTAACACCACCATCCTCATCAGTTCATACCACCATCATCACGCACGCGCAAATGGAAGCCGAACTAGAGGACCCTGGCTAGCCCGCCCGAGTTATTTAGTCTATGAGGGTTCCTGCAATTGCATAGGCCTCACGCATGGTTGCACGCTCAGTCTTGGTTCAAGAGGTAAAGAACTCGCACCTAGGCGGCGAGAACGAGACAAAGCACCACAACCACAGTGGCCTCTCATCCCCACCTTTAAGCATTTTATTACCTGTCTCCACAATTCTCCACCATCAACCGCACATCTCAACACCTGTTTCCAACATCAACCATCCATCGTACAGCTAAGCATTTACTAAGCATGGCTAAGCATCAACATAGCATAGTTAAGTATCTCAGGCCAACAATACAAACCTATGGATAATAGGAGGGAAACAGGTATTGGCATCGGAAACTTAATGCAACTATAGGATACTCTAATCCAATAAAATTGACATTTGAACCGCATGCAATATTATAGTGGAGAAAATATTGCGGAAAATAGGATAAGACATGCTCAGAGGGGGGATTACGCTTGCCTTGATCAAGGTGCTGGTAGTACGGCTCTCGGGGTATTGCGGTGTAACCCCGTCTGCTTGATCTATCGAAGCACAACACGGAAGAACAATCAATCACCACACATGTTTCAATAAATGCAATGCGCAAACACATGATGACATGACATTTTTAAATGCACACCTAAAAGCATTGAACACGATCAACAAGTTAAATGGGGTCCCCGTTATATTTATTGCATTATTTGGAATAAACCCCATATTTAAACTTAATGATTCTAATTACTACTAGAGCACATTATTGTAATTGTGATCGATTATGCATGATGATGATGATGATTCTGGATGATTCATGTTTTTCTGAACATTTTGGTATATTATACACCATTTTCTGAGGTCCCGGTAAAAAGTTATTATATTTTTAATTTCCTCTTTTAAATTTATTCTTTTAATTAAATTATTTTCAACAACAATTAAACTTAATTACTCGAACTCGAGAGAGAGGGATGGAGTAATCGAATCATCGGAGTCGATGTCCCTAATGCGCGAGGGAGTAGCTGGAATCATGCGCAAAGGGAGGGAAAAAAGGAAAAAGGAGCATCTCCAAAAAAAACAGTGGAGCCGGCCTCCAGCCCGGTTGGGCCGGCTAGCAGGCCGGCCTGGCTCCAGAGCCAACCGGCTCTCAGCCCGGTCTGGCCCGGCTGAAAGGCCGGCTATGGGCCCGTGGCGAACGGCCTGCAGCCCGGTTAAGCCGGCCTCACGACCGGTCGCTCGAGCTGTGGCGACGAAGTACGGCGGACGGGCGTCGACGGCTATGCGGCTACGGCGAGGAACCACGGCGAGAGAGGAGAGGGGGACGAGGTTCTACGGCACGGGGTGCTCACCCTCAAGTCGATGGAGCAACATCGAGGCCGAGGATGCAGTAACGGCGAGGAAATCGTGCGCGGCGGCGCTCGGACGGCAGCGAGGAAGTTGAGGACGGCGACGTCGTTTCACAGCCTCCCCGGTCGATTCCTCTGGCAGAGAAAGAGCTGGCAACGCGGCGGAGGTGCTGGTGCTCCTGGCTTGGCTCGGGGAGCTCTCAGTCTACGGCGATGTGGCGGCGGAGAGCTCAGCTACGGCGAGCTCGTGGGGAAGAAAGAAAAGGGGGAGGGAACAGGTGGGTGAGGGAGGGGAGCAGAGCAGCTCGTGGCCTTGCTCTCCTCGCAGGGGAAAGGGGCGGAGCAGGGGGAGGGCCCGGCGCGGCTTGCACTGTGGTGCGGCGCGAGCTTGCCCTGTGGCTACAGGGAAGAAGACGGCGATCTTACAAGAAGGCCCCTGGCAGATTCTTTTCCATCACGAACGGATCCTTTCTTCCTTTTCTTTTATTCCCAATAGGTTTTAAAGATTTAATTGAGGCCTCTAAATTATCTGAAAAATTATGATAAAATTTAGGTAGCCTCCCCACATCAAGATGAAGCTCCCTATTTTTTCCAGATTATTTGAAAATCATTTGGTAGGAGAATAAAATAGGAATTGCTCACGGGCAATTTTGAGTTTCTCTCCATTTATTTTATTTTACAAATCAAAATAGTTTGCAAAAATCATATTTGGAACTTTTGGAACTTCCTTGACAAATATAACATGTCAAAGTGATTTTGTTTTACAAGTTGAGTGCCTTCCTTGTTTTGAGATTTTGTTTAAACAAGTTTAGCATTTTGTTTTCCAATGTTGTCAAACCCAATTTGTGTGTTGTTTAACAACTTAATATGGATGCCATGATGCAATGCAACACAAAAGCGAAAATTTTACTCGGGTTTTTAGGTTCTCAAATTTGGGGCTGTTACAATGGAGACCACACCGGCAGCGCCCCGCCGGAGTTTTCCCCCTCCAATCTGCAACTCCAGGTCTCTGTTTCGTGGTTTCTGAGTTTCTACGGCGCTCCTTGATACCCACAAGTATAGGGGATCGTTGAAATCTTCAATGTGTAAGTATTAGTATCGATCCCACGAGGAGTATAAGGTATAAGTATTTATCCTCTCAAATAAGAGTGTCACTTCTCTTATTATCTATGCACTAGACAAACTAAAATGATTAAATGATGCAAGTGTTTTTGGTTTTTTGGTGTAGAGTTTGCAATAAAGTAAAAAGCTGAAAATAAAATATGATGAGTGAAAGCTCTCAAAGAGAGAAAGCCCAATCCTCTATGCAGCAAGAGGACAAGCTTAAGTGTGTGTTTCTTATGCGTGGAAAACGTTCCCAAGGGCTACATGGATTTCATGGCATAGATATTTCTAGAACAACAAGGTAAACATTTTGTCAAGTTTTAATCTTCTTTGGACGGAGCCATAATTAGGTGTAGCTAAATAAACAAACTAAACCCCTTATGATGGTTCTTATGGCCAAGTAAATGACTGCACAAGAGTTATTAAGACATAGAGTCCCACCATAGCCTTAAACTCTAAGGTCCCCGATATAAATCCCCTCCTAATGGTACTTCATGTATTAGACCACAGGTTTACGTGTCCTCCCAGGTCCTACCCATTCCATCACATTAGTGTGATCACCTTCATGCATTACTCAACATATGTGTGCACCCATACGTTGTACAATAAGATAACCATAAAAGATAAAAACTTGACCAAATACTCAATACATGTTAAGTGGAAATCATTGCCAATCCATCCTATGCCCCCAGGAACATGAGAGAACTACTCACAACGCGAAGACATGATATGATTCAATGCTATAAGTGATACAACACAATCTTAAAATATAATCTCCCCATAAAACAATGACAAGTAGCAATTCACAAACATGTAGAATAGTACTTAGACAATAGCTAGGGTTCGAACAATCTCAAACTATGAGGGGGGTGAAGTGGATCACGAAGATGGTGATGGAGATGGTGCTGGTCTTGACGGTGGTGTTGATGGAGACTCCGGAGGGGGGATGGAGGAGCCTTCCGGAGGTGATCCGGCGGCGTTTCCCCCCTCCAATCTTCTCCGGCGACAGCATTCTGACTCTCTGTTTCGTGGTTTTGTGTTTCTCCACCGCCTCCTTGCTAAACTCCTCGGGGGACTATTTTTATAGTCGGTTTTAGGTCAAGACGAAGCCACGGAGACGAAAACGGACGACATCGGAGCCACGAGGGGGAAAAGAGGGTGCCTCACGCGGCCAGGGAATCTGACCGCGTGGGGCCCTCAAGTTTCCAGCCGGTTGGGCTTCTGGTCTTCCTTTTCAGCCCATTGCGTTCGTCTCAAAAATTCTGAACCGTGCTCTTTGGCCTTGCCCTTTTTGGAGTCTCGAAGCTCCCGGAAAGTCCGAAACACTAAAAAGACGTTTTCTGGAAAACAGAGTTAGAACCAAAAGAGGGGGGATTGTTTAGAAAATCCCCGAAATCATTATAAAACATGAATATAACATCATATAAGTTGCAAATATGTAGGAATATCTAGTAATAACATGCAAAGTTCATGTATGCATTTTACATGCATCACTCCTTTCCGAAGGGCGCCGGGGACTATTTTTATAGTCTTTTTAGGTCAAGACGGAGGCTCGGGAAAAATGATCAACGGCAACGAAGCCACGAGGGCCCAGATGGTGGGTCCCACGTGGCCAGATTCCTTGGCCGCGTGGGCCACCCTCTTCTGGCCCTCGGGCCTCCGTTTGTTCGCTTCCTTCGCTCCCACGCTTCGTTCCTTCCAAAAACTGATGCTCGTAAATTATTAGGTCATTTGGACGTCGTTTGGGTCCCTGAAACATCAAAATATAGAAAATTGGGTTTTCTGCCTGTGCAGGGTTAATTTCAGAAAAATAGGGAAACAATGAAATATTCCCAAAATCCATATAAATCAATGATATAACCCTTATATGATGCAAATATGATTGAAATATAAGTAATATAATGCAAAGTTCATGTATATATTTTACATGCATCAGCACCTAGAGGGGGGGGTGGGTGAATAGGTGCTACTCTAAAGTTTAGTACTTTTTCGATTTAGGCTTGACACAAAGGTAAATTCTCTAGATATGCAACTACGGTGAATTTACCTATATGACAAGCAACCAACTAAACAAGATACAAGCTAAGCAAAGGCGGTAAAAGGATAGAGGTAACCGAAGTGAAGCACGCGGAGACAAGGATGTATTCCCGAGTTCCTCCTTTTGAGGGGTGTGTGAGCTTCACCACATCAGGCTTGCTCAACGCCACAAAGGCCTCACCCTATTCTCCGATGAACCTCACCACAAAGGCCCGGTTCACCTTCCACTGTCGGTACCCTTCGAGGTGGATACCGAGACCTTTACAACAATCTTGGGGCACACCCACAACTCAATTGGGGGCTCCCAAATCACCACAAATCTGTCGCAAGAACAACACGTGAGAACAACAAACCTAGGTTTTCCCAATGGAAACCCTAGTCACAAATCCCTCAAGTGAATAAGGGGGAAATGAAAATCGCTTTGGTAGACTTGTAGATCTCGGTCGTCTCCTTCGATTCTCCAAGTATGAGCTTGATTGAGTGGTTGTAGTGGAAGATCTATGAGGTTGAAGCTTTCGTTAATGGACGAGAGAGATTGCTTGAAGCTTGGTTGTCCAAGGAAGAGGATAACTCTTTATATAGTGGCCTCTTCGAAATATGTCCGTTGTGCAGAAAATCCCGCAGCGGTACTACCGCTGGGTCCCGCGCTGCTGACCGTTGGTAGCTCAGCGGCAGTACCGCTACCGCTGGGTCCCGCGCTGCTGACCGTTGGTAGCTCAGAGACAGTACACAGCGGTACTGCCGCTGCGCTACTGGACTAGCCAGCCGAGTGGTACTACCGCTGGCCACACCGGTACTACCGCTGGGGGCAACGGTACTACCGGTGAGCTACCAGTGGAGGTACCGGTGTTGCCACCCGAAGGCCGAAAACGGTGGTACCTCCAGCGGTACCGCCAGCGGTAGCGCTGCCTCCATGTCAGGGCTTCGGACCCCCGTTGAAGTTGCCTAGAGTGGTACGTACTACCGCCAGGTACCGGTGTTACCACCCGAAGGCCGAAATCGGTGGTACCTCCAGCGGTAGCTCCACTCCCAGCAAGCTCAGCTGGGTAGAAGCTATGTGCAGTGGAACTACCGCTGCGCCCAGACTACCGCTGCCTGGAGCAGGAAACTGCACACAACCCTTTGATCAGCTCTCACCGATGGTTGTCTTTTTGGGTGATGATCTAAAATATCATGCAAAGCTCAAAGACAAGATTAGTTCAATAATTGTGTTGTCACTAACACCAAAACCAAACAAGGGTAGACGCACTTTCAGCTTGGTCATGACTTTTATTTTTGATATGCTTAGGTCAATTCTTTGGCCATGATTAGAACACTGGCAAATTATAAAGTGCTATATGACTGTTGTAGGGTGAATAACACACGATTCATACATGCTACATGCTTTCTATATTGATGAGTATTTCTTTTCGAGCAACCGGTAGGAGCACTGCCTTTCATTAAGAAGAAGAGAATTGACCAGTTTATGGGGGAAACTGGCCGAAAATCGATACAAACTCGACGCCACACGCATGGCCACACTACCTAGCACAAACTAGGTCTGGGAAACCGCCGGGAGACACCAACACGACATGGCGAGTAGAACAATCGAAACAGCCGCAAAAAGAAAAGCCAGCGACACCCGAAGACGCTGACCCAAACCAGCAGCCCGAGCAACGCCAAGAATGGCGCCCATCACTCCAAAAAAACGAAGCCTCCAAGAAGGTCGCAACGTCCAATGACAATGCCATCGTTCGATCCGGCAAGCCGTTTCTGGGATTTCACCCCGGAGGATGGTCGAAAGGGTGGCGGACTCCACGACAATGTCCCCAAGGAGACGAACGGCGCCCAAAAGTATTGTAGTGTTGTTGTTGAAAAGCACACATATTTGATGTCACATGATTTAAAACAATGCCACATTCTGTTATGAGATCCGATAATCTTTCGTATTGTAGTGTTGTTCGTCCTACTTCAAATTGTTTCTCTCATCATATGCCAACATTTATATGTTTCATCAAGAAGCTTATTTCCGGCTCGATGTAACTATGTGATCCTGTAGTGCACATGATGCAAGTAGACTGTTCAGCCACACAACTACTGCCACGGCAACCCTTATGCGATAAAAGCTGCTTTAGCCACGAAAAAAGGCACATCTACCACGAAATTCTGAGCCACTTTTTTCTTATGGGTAACCTTAGCCACGTACAAGAACCTTGGATTTTGGGATCCACAAAATTAAGTAGATCTGGAGGTAACATCGTCACACTTTTGTTTCGAATCCATTTGTCACCCAAAGTTTAGACAGCTCTACCCATTGGCTAGAACAATCTTCACGTAGGCCTCGAACATGGATCGCTAGTCAGTATAACAAGATAGTTGTATCCCAAGCCACGGGTTTTCACCCACGTATCCACATGGTCAGAGTCATTTCATTCGTAAATTAAGCATCATATTTGTTGCCAAGATACATGATACAATCATACAACCTCCCTAGCCATCTGTTTGGCGCACGAAAAATCCACGACAAAATGTGGTTCTAGTTTACACATTAGGATATTAAAACTGAGCCAAAGAGGAGCTCTCTCACGCCATCAGTGACTAGAACCGTCCATTTTTGTGATCTCGCTTTTTTTGTTTTGCGAAACACAATACAACGCATGCGCTCATATACAGCGCACACACTCACCCCTATGAACGTACGCACGCACACCCTACCCCTATGAGCACCTCCGAGAGACCGAGTCGGCGGGTCGAGTCTTGAGATTGACGAAGTCACCACGGACGCCTCGCTGTCGACGGGAACGTCGCCTCCCAGTGAAGAATATTCCGCCTTAAATGAGAAACACCAGCGTCAAACCTGGGGTTTGAACTCTGGTGGGCTGGGGATACAACCACCCTCCTAACCATCTTGCCACAAGCAAGTTCTCGCTTTCTTGGCCGTCTGATTCTGTGTGCGCACGATGTCCCTAGAGGACGCTTTTCTGGAAAACAAATCGGTGGCATGTGGTTATTCGGGCCCCTATAGAGCCCCAGGGCCGGGCCGACGAAATCCGGGGCCCTGTGCCAAAATTTAAAACAGGGCCCTATCTCACATAAATTTTTAAATTAATAAAAAATTCTAATATATATGACAGAATTTTTTACGTAACAGTTGAATACATTAAAAAATCATACCTATATATCTCAAAGCTGCATAAAATTTATTTGAACATCATCATTTTTTTTGTGTTCTTTGAAATGAAATTTTCAATCATATCCTCATAATTTATCTTCTCCAACATGTCGCCCTCAAGCGCTATTGTGGCCAAATCATTGAGTCTTTCTTGTGTCATTGTAGTACGCATATAGGACTTCAATAACTTCAATTTAGAAAAGCTTCGCTCCGCTGATGCAACCGTCACGGGAATGGTCAACAAAACTCTATATGCAATACTTGCATTGGGAAAACAATCATGTCGCTTTATAAACTTCAAGAGGCCCAACCTTTCTTAATTGATAAGTCTCTTCTTAGACCCTTTTATGCTAAAATATCAATATGTTTAGAATCAATAAAATCCCAATTTCTTGAATCAAATATATCAGACCGAAAAGAATCATCAACATCGACTTCTATAGGATCTTTCTCTATCTCAATATCATATGTCTCTGTCTGGTTATCTCTAGAATGATCGTAAGAAACAATTGCAAGTGCAAGTGTAGAAGGATCAGTAGACTGATTACCAGATGAATCTTGTGAAGCATCTTTTCTAATAAACTTATCCATAGCACCTTTTTGAGATTTAATGAAATTTTGTTCCTTTTCTTTTCTCTTACGCTTTTGGAACCGGACTCACTTTTCCCCATGATGAATCAGACTGTCAAACCTATATTATTCAAGCACAAGATACAAGAGATGAATAAATAGAATTTAAATAAGATGGCAAGATGCGACAGCAACACGTACGTATAAAAAAGGGGCACACACCTGAATAGGATCAAGTCTACAGGAACAGTAGCGTCGGGCCATCGGCGACTCGGCGGCGCAGCACTGCAGCTGCGTTTGTGGATGCCGGATGGGTGCGTGCGTGAATGCGTCGGCCGCTGCGTATCGGCGAGATGGCCTCACGCTAGCTGTAGATTAGATCGATCGATCGATAGATACCGCACTGAACCGTCACGGCGTCGTTCCACTCGTTCGCTATTCACGGGCTCGCGCGGAAGGCCAGTCCGACGCGGAAACAAACTCACGGACGTGGTGCAAGGCTGCCAGCGGGCCTGTTTCATGGGCCAAATTCTCCAGGGTCCTATACAAATATATATAGGTAAAAAAAAATTTGGGGCCCCTCAAATTCGTGGGCCCTGTGCGGGCCGCACATCTGGCCCCACAGTGGGCCCGGCCCTGTAGAGCCCACATAGCGGGCCTTGGTGGACTTCTCCCGAGCCGAATCCATCAAAGGTCACTGTATTTGAACTCGTTACTCGCCGTCATCACCATACACAGTTATACGCGATTTATGGTCACCGAATACCGGAGCCCGTACAATGCCGTATTTGCCGACGTGTCACTGAGTCAACCCCACATATCAGCCCAGTAGTTGTCTAGAGGGATAATCTTTGAATAATAAAAAACTAAAGGGCTAAACTGAAATTATTTGGAAGAACCCCATGGTGGCTGGGGCTCCGCCACGCCTCCGGTCAACCTGGCGGTCCCTTGCTCCAGCCTCCAGCCACACTGCTCCCCAGAGGCGCCAGCTACTCCACCCGAGCGCGGCTGGCAGGCCCCCTGCATGGCGTCCGTGCCGAGGACGCTGGCTCCCACCACGGTGGCCCCTGCGGCCGTCGACGGAAAGAGTGGTAATCGATTGATCACATTGATGTCACTGCATGATCCAGTCATTCCAAAATAGGCATGCCAAAACCATGTCTTATGATATGCACAAAGCTTAAAGATGATGGTTGTATTGGCAGAGCGTCAGCCAAAACTAAGACCGGGTCGGTTGTGTATCAACGGGCGAGCAACAACAACACTGGACTGAAACCATGTAGAAATTGTTGGGCTATACTAGCAATATGGGCCATTTCCTTTGCTATTTGTCATTTGCAGTTTGCAAAGACCGGGCCAGGGCCTAGTATGGTCCCGCCGAAGGTCCGCAAGTGGATGGTTGGATCTTTGACATTGTCCGTGAATTGCCCCTCCAAAGCATCTCAAGCAGTAAATGGCCGTGATCTCAACTATTGCAAGATGATAATCAATCAAATCAACATGGATTTCATAAGCCATAATACACAAGTTGCGGTTACTTTGTGCAGAGTGCTATGACTAACGAAGCCAAAGTACGGAGCCAGCAGGGAGAGTGACACGAGGGGGTGCACGACCGAAGTTTCAGTGCGGGTTTTGTGGCCTCTTCCCGCCTAGCAATTTGCTGTTTATGGATTGCCAAATTTGCCAATTGGACATCAAATTTGGGTACTTACCTAATTGTTTTTTGGATCTACCACCAAAGATGGGTAAACTGTTGAGCAAGTTTTTTTCTCCCAATAACTTAAAAATCAGTTTTTTTGGGGGGGGGGGGGGGGGGGGGGGGGAGGGGTTTGGAGCATAAGCTGTTGCAGTTGCTCATGGGTCCTGCAGAGATGGGCGCTAAAAATGAATCATTTTTTTTTTTGAAGATAAAATGAATCAACTTGGATTCTCCTTAAAAAGGGAATGAAATGATGATACTAGCAAATTCATGCTTTTACAGGGACCGAACGCGAAATGCCTCCTCCCGCAGACAGACAGGAAAAGCAGAAAAGCGCGAGGAGCAATACAGGGGCCCTGGAACTCGCTCTCCTCCACCTCCACCTCCACCTCATTTGGCTGCAGCACCTCACCTCTACCCTCGATCTCCGTCGCCGCCTTCCCCCATTCTCCCCTCCCCCTCCCGATCTCCCCCGTCCACGCCAAGGAGACCCTCGCTACATGGCGTCGTGACGGCAGCGGTGCTCGCTCATGGACCCCAAGTCCCCCGACGACCGCCCCCAGCCGGCGGAGCCGCAGCCGCTGGAGTGGCGGTTCGCGCAGGTCTTCGGCGAGCGCGGCGCCGGGGAGGACGTGCAGGAAGGTAACCCGTCCGCATGCCTCGGGACTCTGCTACTCGTGTCGCGCCTCGCGAGATCTACTCAGTTTCTTCGTGGGGGTTTGACGCCGCATTTCACCGGGGGATCTCGTAGATTCGGGCGGCGCCGCCCTTTGCGAATCGACGGGATATTGTGTGGAGGCTTTGCCGCGATTTGGGTTCCAAGCGCTTGGTTCCAGGCATTGGACCAAGTATTCTGCTTACACGGCGATCTAGTACGGCTCGTGGCTAAATGTTACAGCCGGTTGGGTGCTTAGCTAAACCGGGTCACGCATGGGGATCAGTTCACATACTCGAGGCCTTGCTGATTAGATGCTCAGCATTGCCTCCATGCTAGGGAGTCACGTCACAGCAGGACACTAGGAATGCTTGATGGATTTGCTTAAGATATTGCCTGGCACTTTGTAGCATGATATGCCGGCGTCGGTGTGCTCAAAGTTTAAACCTTTTCTGTGTGATGAACTGATGGCGTCTGGGGATTGTCGATGTGCCAATGGTTTCGAGGCCTTGTTATGGCTGGGCTGTAAGTTTACGAGCTTTTGGCATATGAATAGGAAGCACATGATGTGTGGAGAAGCTGGTATAAGCATGGCTAGTTTGTGCATCCTAGAAAGTGTTACGTCTGTCTTCCTTACTTCAACTGGGTCATGTGTTCTTTTGGCATCCGTAGATCATATGAATGTATGATATACTGCATTACCACTCTTCAGTTTAATTTATAGTTTTGGTAGTTTTATGGTAAACTGCTGTTTTCAAGAAGTGTTTGTTGTGCAACAGTGAGCCATACATGTGTATGCCTCCTGTAACTGATCATACATACGACCTGCCTTTATTTTGTAGGATTATTAAAAACCTACCATAGTGGTACTCTAAAGTCGTACGTAAAGTTCAAGATATACGCAATTTCAGTCTTAGACATGCAGTCTGTTGAGATAAGTGGTTCAGTCCTAGAGTTGCAGTCCGTTCAGTTCAGTTTGGTACATCTTGCTCTTGTTTTAACCACCGTTTTCTATGAGCACCCTTCCATCACAATCAGGACCTCAGGATCTTCAGACAACCCATCCGTACCCCCTACATTTCATTCTATTTTGAAGATTAGAAATTTACGCATACCAAGGAGGAGTTAGGGGTTGTTCGGCTAGAGGTGACATTCATGCGTTGTCTTATGCAGCCGCTGGTCATAAATGCTGATGCATGCAATTGCTCGCCGAGCCTCGTTTTCGTAATGCCCAATGAAATTTTAAAAAACGGAGAAAAACTAATACACAATGTTGATTGAAACGGAGGTAGTACATACAGTTATATATTCTGGCAAATTATTACCAAAACAACCTCTCACCCTACTTTTCAATGGACGCCCAGCGCAAAGCTGGGATTCCTGCAGAATCCAGTTTTATTGATCTAACAAAGTTACCCTTAACATGTTTCAGTACTACACCTATTAAGGAGCTCTTTTTGTAGAACACACCCTAAACTTTGCACTGATGATTAAATTGATCATTGATTGTAGGCTGTTGAGAAATAATAAGTAAGAATATTTTTTCCCAACGGTAGCCATGCTATATGGTTCCTTTATAGGAATTATCAAAACCACATAAACCTGTTTTAATACTTAGTCCCACATTACCATTTGCTTATAGAGTTAGCTGAGAATTGATAATTCATCTCCTCAGTCCGAATTGTCTGGTACATGGGGTTCCATTCATTTTACTTCACTGTTGCGTTTAATGGCTCTAATATGATTTACTTTAATCCACCAAGTCCGATTTGCATCTTGATTAAGTATGTTACCTAATTCAGTTGACATCATCTCCGCAATTGAGTTTGACAAATCCGGTGACCATCTTGCCACCGGAGACAGAGGTGGCCGTGTTGTTTTGTTTGAAAGAACGGATGCCAAGGGTGTAAGTACCACAATATCCAAGCGTTGCTGCTTTCTTGCTTAATCTAGTCTGCTCATAAAGTCAAGGTATATGCAGAATGCCAGTCGGACAGAACTTGAGAGACAAGATTACCCGGTGGCTAGGCATCCTGAGTTCCGCTATAAAACTGAATTTCAGAGTCATGAACCTGA
Source organism: Poa pratensis (assembly GCA_947311845.1). Taxonomy (NCBI): domain Eukaryota; kingdom Viridiplantae; phylum Streptophyta; class Magnoliopsida; order Poales; family Poaceae; genus Poa; species Poa pratensis. The sequence goes on along the minus strand of CAMZMU010000033.1, from coordinate 33,330,894 downwards.
GGTATAGCACTTTGGGTATTTGGCCATATACCATGTCCCATATATCTCCAGCATCTTGTGCCCCATTCTGTTTGAAGTTTTTTTACTACATATTGAGTTAAAGGAAACATCGAATCCAACTGCACGTTTTCTATTTGTGCTAAATCTCTTGAAATCTTGTGCCCCAACAGATCCCTAGAGTTAAAAGTTTGTGCAAAAACTTGGGTATAATCATGCCATGTCTGCCATAATGTGTGTTCCCATTGTGCGGTAAACATAGTAATTTGCCACAAAATACATTAAAATGCCTACAGTCCTGCTACGTTTTCACAACTAATACACTAAAAAAATATGTCCTCAACTTTAGTTGCAGGATAAGCTTACTAGCATATAAGCAGCATGCAATCATTTGTACTGCTACTGCATGTTGTATTCTGAATGAAACTACTCCCTCCGTGTCAAAATACAAGGCGCGCTATTTTTAAGGTGGTCTTTGACACTCAACTTTGACCACCAATATATATCAAAATATATTGAATGGGAATGTATTTAAGATACCGTTGGATTCGTGTTGCAAAATTCTTTAATTTCATATATCTTTATAATAATTTTAGGTACATATTATTAGAACAAATCATGGTCAAAGTTACACAGCGTTGACCAGCGGAATTAAAGGGCGCCTTATATTTTGAGACGGAGGGAGTATTGCTTAATAATATCCTTGAAATCACATTTTTTATTCTGATTTATATGTAATTCATGTAGTTCGACTACCTAAAAAGTTTGGAAATAGAGGAGAAGATAAACAAGATCAAGTGGGGCCAAACAGCCAACAATGCACTTTTTATCTTGTCTACGAATGACAAAACAATCAAGTATTGGAAGGTATGTATCAAACAGTGCAACAGAAAGCTTACTTGCTCATTTCGTTTCTTTAGATTATGACTTCTTTCCCTAACTAATGTTCTCTAGCGATGTCATTCTCGCAATATGTATTCAGTTGCATGGTTTATTATATACCTTTGGGCACCTTGTGGTGGATTTACACTTCACAGTAAATCTTGCCTTTCTGCTTATACGAGTGGGAGTATTCATTTTTTTCCATCATACTGGCTTTTTCGATCAAGATACACATATTTTAATACTTTTTTACATGTACAAATAAATATTCAATTTCCTCTTTACTCTATTAATAATTCTCAATCCCATGGCTTGCCTTCTTATATGAAAAGTTTATTTGTACTTGCCAAATGCAAGCGCAACCCATGTGATACTGGTGCCTTACTGCTTTGTTATATCTGCAGGTGCAAGATAAGAAAGTGAAACGAATTTCAGTGATGAATTTGGATACTTCCCGAAGTTCAGACAACGGTACAACTTCCAGTTCGAGTACCAGTAGTGTTCTTCCGAATGGAGGGTGCTCAGAAAAGTTGTGCGCAAACAACGATCTGTCATTGCCTCCTGGAGGATGCGCATCATTGCGTTTGCCTGTGGTAGTTGTACTTAACCCACTTTATCCAACATCTGTAGTTATGTATAGCATCAAATCATCAATCATCAGTAATGCATGCCGACGTGTATATGCTTTGTGGCAAATTGTATGTAAATTGCAATAAACAAATCTGACCAATTTCATTTACTATGTATGCAGGTTACAGGCCAAGATATTAACCCTGTTGCTAGATGCCGACGTGTATATGCACACGCCCACGATTACCATATCAATTCCATTTCGAATAATAGGTTAGCTCTCCTCATGGAATTATGGATTTCTGGTAAAAAACCTGTCCAAAAAATGGATGTCTGGTTAACTGTTAAAGATTTTGTAATTTGCATTCTTGTTTTCCGGCTCTTGACTTTGCACCCCTTACATATCCGCTTCCTTCATTTGGTGTTCATATTTTGTTTTCCTTGCTACTTTGTGTCTCTCTGTATTGAGTCGAGACTACTCTCAGCGTATTTCTCTTCATCCCTCCTTATTCAAAAAGCAGCCTAAGCTTTCTTCTGTGTTATCAAGGGAGAGTCAACTGTTCTCATTAGTCATTACTGTTGTGTATGCAGTATGCACAGATCTATACACTTTCATGGTGCTCTAACCTTTTCTTATCACTTTTTAACGAGTTGACCACCTGCCTCTTAGTATTGTTCCTAGATGTTGACTTTGTCATGCTTAATTGTTTTTTTAAGTTGGGACTAGCATATAAATATCATGATTTTTTGTTCATTTGTGTCCCTTACAAGTTGTTCCCTCATCTTAGATCTTCAGAATAATACATACTTACCCATTAGGGCGTGACTATTGGTGTCTAGGATCACTTCTTATTTGTACAGTCTGCAGGTACTGTACATTATAGTGCCGCCTTATTATGAAATGTTAGTTTGACATAGTACCAGAAGCAAGATGTAAAGTAGTTGTCTATTGCCTGAGGGATCATGATTTAAGCCTTCTGTTCATATATTTCCTAAGAAATTGTGACATTTCCCAAAAGGTTATCATGATTCAACCGTAGTTCCCTACTAGATAATGTGGCGTATAATCCAAAAGCTTGAGAAGTGGATACTGTTAGATATATATTTGTATAATCTACTATGTCAGTTTGTATTAGTCCTTAGCATGAAGGGTTTCCTTCATGTATGCCATAGCACATGTACCCTATATATTGACCTGAAGCCTCACGGGAGAACAAGTTGATATTCCTCCTAACGGGGGCCATTATATATTATTCCCTTTGGATGACTTCATGAAATTGACTTTCTGCAACTTAATTTATATGCCTTGTTGATTTATGGGTGACTGAATTATACAATCCATGGGCATTATGCTGATAACTTGTTCTCATGTCTTTTTGCTTCTAGTGATGGTGAGACATTCATATCGGCAGATGATCTGCGAATTAATCTGTGGAATTTGGAAATTAACAGTCAGAGCTTTAACATTGTTGATGTGAAGCCTACAAACATGGAGGATCTAACTGGTAAACTTGTCAGCACAATAAAAACTATTCTTCCTTTGCCCGAACTGTTGATTTGTATGTTAAGCGTGCAGTGTTATCTAACTGGTGGACAGATTGTCCAATAGCTTAAAATCATTAAGCTTTTTATCTTGCAAGCATTGCCATGCTGCAGGAGTTATCTGCAATGCAGGGTCTCCCAAGTTTTCTTGGTTGTCCCCAAAAAATGAAAATAATTCATCTGTATGGCTTATTGTTGGAACTTGGATAACAACATGCATCACTATCTACCAATTGGTCATTGAGTGGGGTCAATTTTTTCCTAATGGACTGGATAAATGAAGATGGGATGGAAGTAACTCCTGTACTTTCACCTACTAAATTCTTGATGATTTGTCACTCTGTAGCTATATGTTGGTATCGTAGCTAGCAGTTCGTTGTCAATCAGTGGTTAGCAGCTTTCATTTGATACTGAGAAATGGATATTCAGATTTGTTCTTGCTTTATAGGAAAACAACACATGTAGATAGAACAAATATAGTCTTCATGAGCTGTTGCTGCTCAGATACAAAACTGATATCTTATCATTAATTTGTGATCCCTATATTGTTTTCTTGGTAAGTCAATAGTGCAATTCCTTTGGCCGTTGTTGTCAGTTTTAAATATTCGCATGTGATGGTTTTTTAATGTTTGATATGATTCATGTCAGTTCCTTTATTCCTCCATACATTTTTCCCGTGTCAACATGCATCACATGCTATAATTCTGTGTAATTTCAGAGGTGATTACATGTGCGGAGTTCCATCCAACACATTGTAATACACTAGCCTATAGTAGCTCAAAGGGAGCTATCAGGCTTATTGACCTGCGGCAATCAGCACTGTGTGACAACCACTCTAAACTGTTAGTACCCTTCCACTTCCTAGAAGGCAATGCCCAGTATAGTTTGAAGACTACAACATTTTAAATTAATATATTTGTCTCACAAATTGATCTCTGTAATTCGATAACCATTTTGTACAGATTCGAGGAGCATGAAGCAGCTGGATCAAAATCCTTTTTTACAGAGATTATTGCATCAGTTTCAGATATAAAGTTTGCAAGGGAGGGAAGACATATTCTTAGTCGTGATTATATGACTCTCAAGGTTTGTAACCGATCTATCTATATCTGTTCATTCAGTCTTTCTGCCCTTTTGCTTTCTATGTAAATTGAATCCAAATGCCTTGTCACTGGTCTTTCGCAGTATATTATTGATTTCATTTTTATGTTATGGATAAGCTGCTTGCTAGGCTCGTGCATTAATTGATGGTTGTCTGCATCGACTATTATTAGGTTTCTAAGTTTCTTGAAAATACTGGTTATAATATTTTCTTTGCTCTCTGCAAAACCAAACAATTGCTGCTGGTAAATTTCGATCTTGACTCTGACTGGCTAGAAAGGAGTAGTAGTTTCGAGTTTCGACAATATTGTTGTGTGCACCCAGTGGCTTAGGATCCGTGATGCTATTGCATTTTGTCTTGCTTTTTAACATTTGGAATTTCGATGACATTCGAAACTAAAGTAAAATGGAATTCTGAAATCTTCTTGGTAAATTTTGCATGTTACGCTGTTGATCCCAACATTTCTGTATGATATATTAAAATTGCTGAAAATTGGAATTTCTGGATCTTGGAACCTTTTGTTTTCACCTTGTTTTCTTATATGAAAGTGATTTACTGCTTAAAATATCTTTAGTTCAATCTTCTTTGTCTTTCTTCAGTTATGGGATCTCAACATGGATTCAGGCCCAGTAGCAACTTTCCAAGTTCATGAACATTTAAGGCCTAAGGTGAAATTTTATCATCCGAATGATAGCAAAATAGCAATGTCAAAACCTGTTATAATCTAATGGTGTGTTGATCTCATCTTTTTTAGCTTTGCGATCTATATGAAAATGATTCAATCTTCGACAAATTTGAATGTTGTCTGAGTGGGGACGGTCTTCGTGTTGCAACCGGCTCTTATAGGTATTCTCATTATGAGCTATAAAAGGTGGTTCCTATTGTTGAATATGTAACTTCTGTATGCTAACTTGTCCTCTTCTTGTGGTGCTCTGCTGCAGTAATTTATTTCGCGTTTTTGGTTGTACTCCTGGACTTACAGAGGCAACCACTTTAGAAGCAAGCAGAAACCCTATGAGGTATGCCTTATCTTGTGAATTATTACTGATGTTTATGTTTTTGTGAACATTGTAAGCTATACTCTACTTGAACATGGGCTAGTCCAATTCGTGCATAATTCATAAGCGCCAACATAATTTTCTGCTCCACTTAGCTCAATGGGCCTACTTAATTCCTCCACAATTCTGGAGCCATGTGCATTTCTCTATATGTTTCATTTATGGGTCGTATGTTGAAGTTGGTAGGATTACCAAACATTCAACATAGGTGACCAGTGACCAACTGGTAGTAGCTAGGTATAAACACACATGTTTTCACCAACCCACACTATTTTTTCTAACCTGACTAATTTCCTCTTTTGTTGTGATTGAAAACCATATAGGCGTCAGGTTGCTAATCCAACAAGGCCTACAAGAACGCTGACCTCTTTTACCCGTGCTGTGAGGAGAGGTAAGTTATCATGTTCCTGATTATTTCTGTCACATAGATAGACTAGATTAACCTACTTCTCCTTTTTGCAAAATTTCATCCATGCCACCTCTCATCCTTGGGTAAATATTGCACAGGTGGTGAAAATGCAGGAGCCGATGGCAATGGGAACTCTAATGACTTCTCAACAAAGTTACTCCATCTTGCGTGGCACCCCACTGAGAATTCCATTGCGTGTGCTGCTGGAAATAGCTTGTACATGTATTATGCATAGGGAATGTGCTAGAGAAGATTCACTAGTTTTGGTTTGATCAATGTGAAAGCTTCGGCCTTACACATGCAACCAGGGAGACAGTGCAGGACATTGTTGTTGATTCCGTGATCGGGGCCAAAAGAGGCAGTCGGCACCCACGAGATATCCTCCAAGCATAGCAGACTATTTCCTTTTGATTCTTTAGTAAATGTGAAACACAAATTCTAATCGCGTCAAAGTTTTTGGGTCCCAGGATATAATTGTAGCTCCCTTGTAGCCAAAATACCAGCAGTTGGAGGACAGAGCAGAAGATAGCAAGGATGATTCTATTTTCACTTGGTTCACAGGAAATATCTGCTTATGGTGGATGTAAGAAATATTCTTTTATCTTCACATGTAATGTAATGTATGCTGCCTAACCAGGGTTAACCATCTGCTGTCACGAACTTTTGTTACTTCAGCTATTGTTGTAAATCTTGTCCTGTCTGCTGGATGCTCCAAACTTACAAATAAGTTTGCATGAGTGTGCCTGTAGTCATGCTGCATGTGGCTGTGACCATGTAAGTTGTATATTGTTTGGCCTAGACCCGCAACTAATGATATGGATTGTTGAGGACTCACGTCTGCTTGATTCAAGCATGCACATTTGTACTTCTCGCAATACTTTAATAAATTTCAAATGATATTGTCATAAATTTCATTATTCTGTACTTGCAACACATGAGAAAACGCAACTTGTGTAACAACATGTGGTAATGAGTAATGACACCAAATTAGTATCATATGTTAAATATCGTTAAAACATACAATGCTACCCCACTCTTTTACATCATATTACATTGCATATAAGAAATATCAATTTATATACATACAGATATTTAACGGATATTGCAGGAGCGGGGACGTGGAGTGGAGACCTTCTAACCCCATCCCGTTTTAGACGGCATGATTAAAAATCTTCACACCAATTCTCCAATAGATAAATTCTCTACAGGTTTGTGGGGAACGGTGCCATTGCTGTCTACCGGTAGAGAGCAGGTTGTAATCGGCTCTAACATGGGGTGACCTCGCTGGTCTCCTATCTCTTAGACGTGACCAGTTGTCGTCGCTCTCGTTACTTGGTAGGATCGACACTCCGTGGCCCGGAGCGAGAGGACATGCGGCTCTCTCTAGCAATAACTTGTTCGGTTCGGTTGAACGGAGTCTGGTGGTTTCTTAGGAAGCGCGGTTTCATTCCTATTTGGTAGTCTAGATTGCCTAGTGTTAGGTGTGGCTTTTCGGCTTTTTTGCTCGACTTGGGGAGGGTGGCATTTGTCTCCTCTCGGTAGTTGTTTCTTTTGACCTGATGTAAGAGGGTTTTCTCATCGCCATGTATGTATAGATTCGGCCGTTTGTGCTGTATCGAAACCCTGAGACGTGCGAATAGTGGGCAAGGGAAGGGGCTGCAGTGCGAAGTTCAAGTTGGCTTACGACACACGCTTCTCCCTCCCACATCCCATCTCTCTAATCTCTTCCCGCCCGTACGGTTTCAGAGAGGTTTAGAGAGCGCGTGATTGAGGGGTTCATCCCACTCATCTGCGTGCGTGTTTGGGGGAATGCAGGTTCATCTCATCTCATCTCGCTAGGGTTTCCCTCGCCGCCTCCTCACGCCGCCGCCGCCGCCCCGATTGCGATGGACGGCGGCGCCGTCGAGAACGACCCGGACGACGTCCGGCCTCCCCCTCCCTCACAATCGCCACCGATCGCGCCCCCTTCTTCGCCTGCTAAGCCGACCGGCCTCGCGAGGAGGCTGCTCGGCTCCATCCGCGCCCTCGCCTCCCGCCCCGCGCCTCCACCCGCCGCCCCCAAGGTCGGCCTCGGCCTGCTGCTCCACCTCAGGCCCGACCACCGCGCCTCCACCCAGCCCCGTCCGCGTCTGCCCCCAAGGAGGATGCCGCTGCTGCGCCTGCGGCACGACCTCCCGCCGCCGCCGCCACGGGTCCGCGCTCGCCGCTGAACCGTTACAGGCTCGGCGTCGGCGGCGTTGCTGCCACGTCGGCTCCGGCCAACGTCCTCCGGCACCTCAAGCCGGCAGACACGGCCGGTGATCTTGCCCTGGGGGACGGCATGGGCAGGACGACCAATTCTGCGCAAGTGACAAGTCGGTTGCATCCGAAAGAAAGAACCTTGCGGGAGGCAAGGAGGAGGGGGGGGAGCAGCAAGGTGCAGTCGTCCACAGACAAGCTACCTCATTTTTCAAGGATGTTGATGCTGCTGGGGGTGATCGAGAAAACAAGGTGCGCACGGTGATCAGCTGAGGGCTGCCAGGGATGGTGATCAGGAGCGAGATGCCATCCACCCGAGGGATGGAGCCACATGTTGTGGCATTGCTGCTGAGGATGACCAAGAGAAGGTCAAGGGACGCACTACCGATGAGCTGGGATCAGCCGAGAAAGATCACGAGGTGGTGGGGCAAAGTGTCATCGCTGGAATTGAAACGCACGCTGCCATAGATGTCCAGGATCAACACAATGGAGTGGACGCCACGGTTAATGGCAGTGACAGGGGTATAGGGAAGAAGAAGAAGGTGGTTAAGCTGCCATATCCACAAAGGCCTGGGAAACTCAACTGCCCCAGTTACATGGAAAAGGGAGCTGCTCATTCGGGTTCTCCTGCTATTTGCATCACCCACCGGTAAAATCTACTATCATTTGATATACTATTCTTTCATTATCAACACAAAATCACTGTGTGTTTCTTTACTTGGTATATATAATGCTGCATTTTGCTTAGCACAATAGATTGTGTAAATTATTTCTGTCATACCCATGCCATCTGTCTTTCCGCCCACTAGTTAGTCCTGTGATCTATATTTCAATACATTAAGCACACACCTGCATGTTTGTTCTACATATATTATATGCTATACTAGGGGAAAAGGCGCGCTTCACTGTGCCGGTAAAAAAAAATGTGGTCCGCTGACGATAGACAGTGAAATGTCATGAGTCGACCCATAATTATTGGAGAATAACAGAACACATGACTTCTGATTTCTTTAGAAATTGGAGATGGCTACATCAATACACCAATAAAATTGTATACTGCTAACTTTTAAAGAGGCTAAATAATATAACATTTAGTATCACTGAGCTAAAGTCTACACTGAACTAACTTTCATGCATCTTTCTGTGTGTCACCCTTCACTGCAATGTAACCTGTAGCAGGCGAAAGCTAACAGCTTTACAACTTCAAGGTAACGTTAACACTAGTAGGTACTTCAGCAGCAAAATAACTCAAGTTATGGTTAACTCAAATGACAATTGGGGAAAAAATGGAACTTCTAGTCCTACATTATCATAAATTAGTTCCCACTAACTATTTTTCTGTTCTTTCAAGCAATCAAGTCATCATTACATCCCCGTGCTGCCACGTAATCATGCATTAGCCAGCATGCTTGATATATACACATTATAAGTTTCCAGATAATGTTTAGTTACCTTTTGCAATAAAGTACTACTAAAGTAGCCTAGCGCTTGCTTGAGCATGGGGGTCCAAAAGAGTTATTTAATCTTGAAAAAGGTGATAATTCCCAAATTAGCAACTACTTAGACTGTCATTCATGCCATACTAAGTTGCAAGTTTGTGTACATTAAAATGAGACTACCTAGAAGGCTAGCTGATCCCAATGATATTGTTTAATATTAGAAAGTGAGCCTTAGTTGGTATGATATAGAGAAACTTCGATTGTTGCATAAACATGAGGAACAGACTCATATACAACTTCATATCCAGAATGTGTACTGTGTAAAAAGATCAATGTGTACCTATTGGCCATTGTAAGAAACTAGGAATTCCTCTCCTGGCCTAACTGTATAGCAGAAAATAACTTTTACATGTTTCCATAACCTTGTTTCAGCACAGTGAAACAGAACATGTTCTGGCTTGTGAAAACAATAACATGTTTCCCAAATAAGCACAAGCCTTGAGTTAGAACAGTCAAGATATATAAAGTGTGGCTATTTCATATATACCAGGCAAGAGTTCCGTAGTTACAGGAACACTAAAAAATTTAGGGATTAGATTCCATGCTTTACTTTTAAACTCGTACATCAACTTGAAAGATCACACATATATTTTCCAGCATATAATATATACTTAGGGATTAAGATATCACAAATACGTTTAAAACAACAGAATAAATTCAAACATCAACTTTGAATTGCAACTATATATATAATATTTATTAAACCACGGGTCTTTAGCTCCACATGGCTATCTTTAGCAGAAAACTGTCATGTTTCAAGGAGAAAGCTGAAACCTTTATAGATAGATATTAATCAACTTTTTCCAACAGGACAGGACCAAAATGAGTAAACAACCATAGAGTAAGGTATCATGATTTACTCAAGCTGCCAGTGATTATATTGCAAACTTAATTGGCATTTTTGCAAGCTAAATTATCATCATTGCTTCATAGATGGTAAGTGAAGAGTAGGAAACTTTGTTATAGCTCGCCAAGCCTTCGTCGAAGATAGAATAATACACAATTATGAAATTAGAGACACCACATTCAGAAAATGATTTTATGTCTCACACCAGATAGGTATTTCTTGTTAAAGCGCTTATAATTCCAATGAGATGTACTTGTTGGGTTACACATGGGATAGTGGAAACAAAAGAGTTCTGCAGCAATATCATTGACATAGAGATTCCAGCAAATTAGCCATGGGAAGCAAGCACTAAGAGGCAACAGGTTTCAGCATCACCAATATTAACTCGTTTCTTTCATTTTTGAGAGACGTTCTTCAGTCAAGTTGTTGTGCTTTGGGTATATGACACATCCACCTTCTTGTTATATTTAAGCAACAAACAAGAGGTTACCTTGTAGATTATACACTGCAAAATCTTACTATTGATCTGATGGCACCGATTGACCGATATTACACCACCACATGAATGCAACAGGATCATGTTCAGGGATTCATTGTCAGACATGGTCATGAAAGGAAATGAAAAATCCATGAGTCAAGTATATGTGCCTGATTTTTCTGTTAAAAAATGTAGTCTGTCACACCCTTTCTAGTCAATAAATAGGAGATGTAGTAATTTTAACGTTTTATCTGCCGACAAATATTATGGACATCTGAAAGCCTTTATATACCTCATTCACTAGTTTATTCATGAGATATTTAATACTCCGTATTTCTTTTACTTCTTATTGTTGATGTTGTCATTGCTACAGCTTAAAGCCAGGCCAGATAGTTCACGGTATCCCTCTGAACAAGGAAATCATGGCGTTGCAGATATTCTGGAACTGAACCGCAATGGCCTCCCCATACGAGAAGTATGCTTACGATCTCTTTTCATCTATTGAAGTTGATTTATATTGGAAAATGCTGAAACTAAATTTCATTCTAAATTTACTTTTCAGGGAGCAAGAAATTGCACCTATTATATGAGGAATGGTGCTTGCAGATATGGGAAGCACTGTCATTTTAACCATCCAGAGCATGTCATTGATGCTCAGTTCTGTGCACCAACAGGGTGGGAGAACAGTACTTTGGAATTGGAGAAATCTTCTGACCACCATACAACATTCAATGCTACATCACACTTGAAGAGATCTTCTGACAATGTGACCTTGAATGACACATCATACTCAAAGAAGTCTTCTTGCCATGCAAACTTGGATGACACATCATACTCAAAGAAGTCTTCTGATCATGCAACCATAGATCACACATCATCTAGCTCAGAGGTCCTGCCACCAAACATATTAAGAATGCTTTTACCTCCCCAAAAAGTACTGCCTGGTACAGAAGGAAAGGTGATGCAGGTGAAAAAGGTACATGTTATACCTTCTTTATATTGTGCGATGTTTAGATATGTATTTGCGCATATCGGTTTGGATATTGCTACTTTTGTGACACCGTACTGTGTACTTTTCCTGGATTATGACCGGTCTATGCCTTTCTGATAATCCTTATCCTATCTGCTTCATGTAGGATTCAAATTGTTCATCTGCTTCAAATGATTCTGATGGTTGCTGTTCAGCAGATAGTTCAGTTGGGCCTTTGTGCAAGCAGGAGCATGTGGATTACCCCGAGAGGCCTGGCAGACCAGAATGCCCCTACTATATGAGGTCCGGTGATTGTAAATTTGCATCAGCATGCAATTATCACCACCCAAAATACAAAGACCCAACTAGATACCATCCGCAAATTCCGTCACTGGGAGGCGAACAGACAGAATATCCTGAGAGACCTGGGGAACCAGAATGCGCCTTCTATATGAAAAACTGGTTCTGTAAATTCGGGGCAAAATGTTGGTTTAATCACCCAAAGGATTCAAATCCTACCGTGCAAAGACCAAGGGATGCAAAAAAATATGTTGCCACTGATGAACAACATCAATCTACCAAAATCACACTACAAGACCATATGCCCCAGCAACAGCAGTATCCTGAGAGACCTGGTCAGCAAGACTGCCGGTACTACATGCAATTTGGGAAATGTAAATTTCTGTCTGCGTGTATCTTTCACCATCCAAGAGATAGACTTCCAGTTGGGTGGAATCCCTCCGGTCCAGCTTACTCTGATCAGATTGGACCTGAAATACATGACATGCCAGAATGCCCATTCTATGTGAAATCTGGAAAGTGTCATTTTGGGTCAGCATGTGAATTTCGTCATCCCAAAGATATATGGTCAACTACAAAGGTATGTTCTTTATCATTATTGATGTTCAAGTAAACACTATGGATTCAATCATGACTAGTTTTCAGTTGTTCCCTTTTGCGTGGCTAATCCCTGGTGCACTTTTAGGTCATTGTTTACTAGCGTTGATTTTTGTGCAAATAGAAAGTCAATGAATTCTGTGTTCAGAATTCTTGTCCAGTTTGTAGTGAGCATGTTACAATTGATGTGCTTGCGTGTGCATGAGACGCTTTTGTCGTGCAATATACTACCTCCTTGTATGAATGAAGTCTATTTTGAACTTTTCTGTTCCTGTGCAGAAACAAGAACAGACTATGTATCCTGAAAGGCCTGGTGAACCTCCGTGTATGCACTACATGAGTCATGGCTTCTGTAAGTTTCAGATGAACTGCAAATACCACCATCCAGCAGACCGTCTCTCTAGGAAACAGGTGTGTAACAATCATAAAGTCCAGAAGCAGTATGACTCGACTTACCACTGTCTTTAGAATGACATCTATTGTTGCTTATGAATGCAGACTATGCAGTACGACTCGACTTACCACTGAACTCTTCCACATCTACCGCTTGAGCGAAGCAGTAACATAATGTTTACCGTGTGGATGCTATCAACTGCAAGGTACCTTGTGATCTATTGAACAGTGATTTTCTTTTCGGGGCAGTGATCTTTGTGATACAACTAGTAGGATGTCCGTCATGAAACCTTAACAATAGCGCATACAATTCCACAGCTTAAAAGGTTGTAACAAAAGTGGCAATAGAAGAGCACAAGGTTCTTAATTTCTACTAACAACTTTACTACGTCAGATCCATTGATACACAAGGAACACTCAGTTTAGGATATAAGCCTAGTAACCCTATTACGATAATCATGCATTGAGGAGTCAAAATAGAAACTTGTTGTGTATTCATGTATCCTCGCCAGAAACAGTCACAGCCCATGTCTTGTTCTTGCTTTTTGCCCCTCGAGAGTGGAGTTTCCAGTACTACCATGCGAGCACAAAGTATTCAAATCAAATAAATTCAAAGTGCGTCATACCATCCGTTGCTCAAAAAGGTTCAGACAAAAGGCTCCAATTAACAACAGTCCACACTACTGAGCTTCTTCCTTTTGATCCATGGATAGAGTTTTATTTAGTTCGTTGTTGATCCTACAAAGCATTTATAGTTAATACTTGATTTGAGCCAGAACTAAATTTCCTTCAAGTTGGAAAGGGCAGACCTCTAATGAACAATGAATCTTAATCCTAGATCCACAATTATTATACTTTACCACATCTAAGAACTTTATGTCTTTATGCCTGTAACATATGATTCACCCTCATATCAACAGCGAAGTAATTGAGAGATTCATTCAAAAGGACCTACAACACAGAAAACGATCTCGGGAAATATTGTGTAAAACAAAATTTTCAGTATATAAGTTCCACAGCTCCACTGATGAGTTGAAAAAGAGACCCATCATGCACATCTTGACTCTCTAATAAATCTTAAACGTCATTCCAGTACAAAATGGATAGTTTTCAGGCTCTCAATTTTGTTGCAATATGGCACAGTATTTCCGATGAAGCAACCCTATTCAATTGCAAATAGGGGTAATTTGCATGCTCATCTGACCCAAATAAATTATTTTCAATTGTGTTAAGTGAACAATTTGGACTGATTACTCCTGAAATAGGGAAAATTGATATCATGACATTATTTTTGACAAGTATGACTGCTTTTGTGTGTGCAGTCTGAGATTTGCAAATACCTCAAGGTTTATATCTTACTGTTAAGTGTCATCACCTTGCACTTGCAGTATCATGGCGAAATGAAAAGTACTTGCATGGTTGCAAAAAAAGTTTTAAAGTTTCTCACAGTCGATGGTGTGTCACCTTGGATGTCTTTTGCGTTCATGAACTTTGTACCATTAGCTGTCATGACTATCTTTTGCAATTTCTTCCAATTGTTTGATGCAATCACTAAAAAGTAGAAGGGGAGCCTTGGCGCAGCGGTAAAAGCTGCTGCCTTGTGACCATGAGGTCACGGGTTCAAGTCCTGGAAACAGCCTCTTGCAGAAATGCAGGGAAAGGCTGCGTACTAAAGACCCAAAGTGGTCGGACCCTTCCCCGGACCCTGCGCAAGCGGGAGCTACTGCACCGGGGCTGCCCTTTTTTAATCACTAAAAAGTACACATTTCAGGGAGATTAATCAGACTTTCAAGAACACATGAAACACATGCCAAGTTCCAATTTTTTGAGCTCGCAAGCAAGCAGGAAAGACACGAGCTCATATGTTGCATGAAGTAGGAAAAAACGTCCATAAAATCCAAACATTGTGGAAGAAATATAGACCATTTTAAAATTCTAATCCATGATTCCTGTCTTGTGCAAACATTAAATTGCAACCAGGAACTGCACTTAAATAAGCTATGATATCTAATTGGTTCACTAAGTGGTAAAGAATAGCTGTTGATGTGGCTAACCTGGTCCTGTTTGTTTTGCAGCATTCTTCTTTGTCCAGGTGATTACAGCTAACTCGAGGCGGTATGAAGAGAGGAATAGGATCTGATGAGCAAAAGTCTGGAGCTCGTGTTTTTTTGTCCATGATGACCACTTACTAGTCATGTCCTTTCGTGACGGATTTAGGCATTCACATTTTGTCAATTAGCTGCTCAAGCTTTGATGATTGTCTAGTCCAGGCAGTCAAACTGCAAACCTGGAATCTAGATATCTTGGCATGACTATCTGGCTAGATGTAGCATGCACAGTTTGATCTTGAATTCTCGATGGCTAAACATGCTGTGGGGATAATGTGTAATTGGTTTGACGTTCTGCATTGACTGCTGCATCTTCTACATGACCTCTAGATTCCACATGAGATAAACAATCCTGTGGAGTATATGTTTTTTTGGGCATAGGCTGAGATTTGTGTCAAGCTCAGCAATATGCTGAGATTTGGGCATAGTCTGAGATTTGTGTTCATGACCTCTTGTTATAGAATGAAGAATTTCTTCCTTTGATCCTTGTTTGTCAGGAAATTATCTATAGATATAATTAAACTGAATTGCATCTTCACCTGGCTCCTGATTTAAGCAGTCAAGTAAGAAATACTACAATATGATGAGATAAACAACGTCGATAATTCAAAGACACATAATTTGAACGTGAAGGCGCCACTCAAAACCTGTATTTACAACATCCAGCAACAGGGGATTCCTATGCCTGAAAAAACGACCTTCTGAATCTTGATCATGGTAGACTTAGTAGTACCAGTTCCCAAATTATGAACGGATCCAACTTTTAATTTCTATGCATGCCTTTAAATCATTTAATCGACCACATAACATCGAAATAAAGAGGCAAAATAGTAGCCCATCACACCGGTGGAACATAATCTTTTGGGCATAACTTTGAGACCTGCAACAAATGAACATCTGGAGAGGATGAACGACCTGGGGTGATTGTCAACAACGCTCGACTGGGACGATGCTGACCACTGTTTTCCAAGCCTTTTTGGTTTCAGGTTCTACGACTAATGCATTCACATTCCATACATACATACGCTAATCAGAGTTGCAGTCTCAAGTGCATAATAAACAAGGAGTACAATAACAGCAAAGCAAAAAACGTCTATGGCCATTCTTCAGCCTAGTTAGCTGGTTTCCAAGCCAACTGCAAGATACCCTCCTGCATATCTTGTGACGCTCCCTGCTCGCCTCCAAGCCAAAATGCACTGCGCTTCTTTGCTGGGTAAGGTTTTCACCTGTGACGGAGCAAATATTTCAGCAACATCTTAACTCAGGTGTGGTGCTGCCTTCACCTTCAGCCTACCTACACATTATTCTGCCACTGTTATTTCGAGAAACTTATTTCACAGAAAGAGATGCAACACATATAATGCAACAACATACACAAGAGAATTATAAAAATGATCTTGCTTGCCAGGCAGGTCCACAGCCTATTCTCCTAGATTTCTTCTCACATTCAGACATGAAACCGGCACTCAAGCAGCAATGTCATTCTTGTATAGCAGGAATGTCATTCTAAAAATGCTCAAATTCGGTGTATCACTCTATATAGCATACTACCACCTAGTATCTTTCTTTCAAATTTTTCCAAGGGATCCATGATGTAACTATTTGCAACATTGGTTTAACGCAGAGAAGTTATTCATGCCATATAGAAGCATGTCTACAAGCAGTAAATCCCCAAGTTGCATCACTTCTAACACTTGCCATCCGTAAACAAACTAGCTGTTTAAATAGGGCTATCAAATTAAAGCATGATGCTCATTTCTCAGATAAACTATGGGGGTAGAAACAGAAAGTAATACATTGGACACATGGTAACGATAAGTAACATGGATCTCGATGGACTGAATATTTACCTGTAGCCATACATCACTGCCCTGCTCTTCGGCATTTTTCGAACCACGTGCCTCGGTCGCCTTCTTTTGTCCCAAGACCCCTGTTCAGCGCCAACGGCTGATGTGGCCCCTGCATGCTTCGATCTCGTTGGACCACTGGACGCTGGGGTCTTGAAGGAACCATGTCCCGGAAGATCGCTCCTCTTGGTCGGTACCCTAGTTCCTCCATTTTCAGGTGCACCCTCTGGACGTTCTTCAGCATTCTGACATGGTTTCGCCGAATGACTCTGGATTTCTTCAGCATTCTGACATGGTTTCGCCGAATGACTCTGGATTTCTTCAGCATCTGAATTTCTGTTTTCTTCTTTTGACCAGGAAAAACTGCTGCTTTCTTGCGGACCGAGTTCAAACTCATTGTCGTCCAATTGCATTTTCCATTCGGTTCCATCCATATCGACGAATGTGACTGTTCTTGTGCTTTGTTTCTCTTCATGTGCCACCCCGTCTTTTTCTGAAGAATTGCCTCCTCTCATGGACCCGGCACAAGGTGGATGATCAGTTCCTTTGCTGCTGCTACTTTCGCCGTTGAACATCCTGCCTGTCCATGGTTCCTTTTCCTCAATTTCGTGTGTTGCCGCTTCTTTTTCAGATGGATTATCTTCTTTCGTGGACTCGGCACGAGGTGGACGATCAATTCCTTTGCTGCTTCTTTCACCGTTGCACACCTTGTCTTTCCATATCTCCTTTCCCTTAACTTTGTGCGCCATTGCTACTTTTTCTGAAGAATTACCTTCTTCCGTGACCTCGGCACAAGGCGGAAGATCGCTTCCTTTCTTGCTGCTTGCACTGTTGCACACCTCAGCTACCCATGGTTCCTTCTGGCCACAGATCGGATTTTCCCTCAAACTATGTGCACAATCATCCAAATCATGCAGCAAGGAATCGATTATATGATAATCCTTCTCAGCGCTGTTAACTTTCTCCTCTGACAATTCTAAATTAGGAGTGGAAGGGCCAAAAACAGTAGCACACACGGTACCATGTCTCTTGATCGATCCATCATGATTCTCCTGGGATTCCATTTCAATTGGGTTTACTTCAGTTTCTGAGCAAACACAAGTATGGTCACCAACCTGATCAGTCAGTATTTCACATTTTGAACCCTTGCAGCATTTCAAACCAAAGCTCCTTGATGACCCCTCATATTGGTGACATTCGGATACATACTCAGAATTAATGGTTACGGTATCTTTGGAGTCATTGCCCTGTAGTACTTCAGTGCCGTTGTCAAGGTGATCTTGTTGCTCAACCAGTTCCCCCTGTGCCATTCCTTCATCAGCATGTTCTTCTGTGGCGGTGGTGGAGACATTCTTGTTCACTGAGAAGCAGAGTTGTGGCTCTTTATCATCTGTTATGGACATGGTCTCATGGGTACACAACTGCACTGATGACTCAACTTCATGGTCTGCTGGCCTGGTCGATACCGCCTCTTCCTCTTTCTTTTTAACAAAACCAAGCCCTTCATCGTGCCAACACGAGTTGTCCAAAGCACCTTCGCCTTTAAGCATCTCATCATCAGAAGAGCGCACATCGACATCGCCGCCAGTACCAACAGAATTGGCATCCACTTCATTTATAAATCCATCCTCTCGCACACAAATCCTTTTGGACACTGGATCATCTCTGCACTTGTTCTGTTCATCACAGTCAACAGGGAGACTTTGGTCATGGTCTCCATCTCCCTCCCTGAAATTCTTCCTCCCTCGCGGATCCTCGATCACGTCCGCCCGCGGTTGCCCCCTCACAGGACTATAGCCACCTTCATATGCTGCATCAGCATCTGAATTTCCACCACGCAATGCGCACCCGTCGTCCTCTGCCCTGCTGCGCTTGACAGGAGGAGTCAGCGCAGAGACACCACCAATGTGACCATCTGCGTCCTCCTGCTGGTCCGCCGACGGAGCGTCGGAGAGGGCCCCCTGAGACGCGATGGCATTGTGCTGAGAGCAGAGCGCACGACGCAGCATGTCAGCGTCGCTGGAGCTCGGAGGTGCAGGGCGAGGCAGAGCATGCGCCTGGAGGTGCCAGGCCCCCTTGACCCCGTGGAAGGCGGCCCGGACCACCATGGAGTCGGCGAGGCGGTACCAGGAGCCTCTGCGTCTGACCTGCGGAAGGCAGATCGATGCGGCCTTGAGCGATGTGATCGACCAAATTTCTGGATCATGATAAAGGTTGGGGTTTTTGCAGAAGAAATGGCAGGCAGGGGCGTACCTCGAAGCATTCGACGGTGATTCGGCCAATGTGGGGGAACGACGCGGCGTGCTCGTCGCTCACTATGCCTGGTGCGTACGATACGATCCGGACACGGCGAGGAAGATGAATCAAAATAGGGTTTTTTGTCAGCTGAGGCAAGAATGGGGGAATTCGCGTAGAAGGGGAAAAAAGGCGGAGATTTTGCAGGAGGAGGAGGGCGAATTCTTAAGGCGAGGAAGGAAGGGAGGGACGTACGCTTGAGGTCGGCGACGGTGGTGGCGGAGGCGGGGAAGGAGACGGCGAGGCGGGTGTCGAGGCTCGTCGCCACGAAGGCCGTGGCGGCCTCGCCGGCGGCCATGCGTCCTTCCGTCCGGTTTCCCTTTCCTTCCCCGGGGAGGAGGTGGAGGGGCGGCGGAGGCGTCGTCGTCGTCCTGTGTTGCCTTCCTAGCTCCTTTATTTCCCGAAATGGCAATTTTCCCTCCAAGAAGAGCAGAGGGGGGCAGGAGGAGGAGGAGAAGCCGAGGTGCGAGGAGGAGAGGGAGAGGGACATGGGCTTTGGGAGGGTTGTACTTGTAAGCTTTCCGTGCCAACTCAAACGTGTGCAAATCCCATCACTAGCTAGGTGCAAATCCCATCACATCTTGTTCTCAAAATCACACTACTCCTAGCATTTTTAATTAAATTTACAAAGTGTAATTATTCAACATAATTTAAGTAGTTTAAGGCAGGGGCACACCTTGGAATATACACCAATAACTATACACTTGCTGTTCAATGTAAGAGCATCTCCAACAGACGCAATAAAATAGCGTCGCCCGCTAAAAACCCGCCATTTTTGGGCGCGGGTGGCCAAAAACATCGTTCCAACAGGCGCTGTAAAATAGGGCAGCGACCGGACACGGAGAAGACAAGCGGGTCGGCGGCGATTTCGAGCGTCCCGGCACACGTGACCTGACGGGGATGGAGAGGAGATGCTGGCGGAGCTCGTGGTCCTCTCCGATCGTCGGGAAGGCCTGCAACGACAGCGTCGTGCGTCGGCAGCGACGACGGCTTCAGCCGAGCGCAGGAAAGTGAGAGAGGCCTCTCCTGGGCTTATCCACGCACAGGAGGCAAAGCAGGAGGTGGCCTTGACGGGCTCGCCAATCAATTGAGCTGTTCAGCTAGCTAGCTGAAACATTTCATTTGTGAATGTACTTTATTTGTTTTTAATTTATTTAGATGTGTTTGATCTTGTTTGTTTGCCATATGTAGAGAAAAGATGTTTGTGGCGCCCTATTTTACAGCATCTGAAAACTGCTGGCGGTCACGAGCGCTAATTAGCGCATTGATCTGGAATTGCTACAGACGGCTCCGTGCCCATAAACGCAAAAAGTGGCGTCCAAAAACTTTTTAGCGCACAAGATTTTTAGGCATCTGTTGGAGATGCTCTAACATATATAATTTTCCGCTTATAAACACCATTTGAGTCGTGCCTCTTTTTGCATCCCATTTGATCTCTTCTTTTGTCTTCTCTTTTCCCGCAGTTACTGTAGTGCCCCCCCCTTTCCACCATGCCATGTGTGCTCATCGCCCAGAGTTTGTATCCGATTACACATGCGTGATGTCACCGCACCCATGTGTAGTCTCCTATTATGTGTCACACTCACAACACCGTTCTAGGATTTACCACGTCTCGGACTCCTCCGAGCTCTCGAGATGAAGGACGAGCTCATCATCCACTTCGAGAACCCGCCTCCCTGAATAGCATTCTGGCGGGTGGGGTTACTATGTTATCCCATGAGGCGACCGCTATATTGTGGCCGATGATTATATTGTGGCGTGTTCAAGGGTCCAATGGACCACACGCGGTGTGGAACCATTTGAATGACTCTTGGCACAATACATCAATGTGGTGCTTTTAGCTTTCTTGTGTGTTGTAAACTCTTATCACTCTCTTTATACTATAAAAAGGCGTGCATTCTCGCACGTTGTGAAGAAGAACAAAAATAAGTACATTCCCTTTGTCAAAAAAAAAAACGTTAGGAGCGAAGCCTTCGTGTTTTTTTTGGCACAACGGATGGGAGACGGTTGGCCTGCTATTCTTGTGGGCTTCAACAGTTCACGCATCGGAGCCGGACCAGAAGCTGAAACGAAGTGGCCTGTACTGCGTGTTGCGCTTAACCACTTGCCTCTCAGGCTCTCACACAGCACAAGAAGCTTCCGAAATCCCTAGGCCAGATCGACATGGCAACCTCGCCGCCGACGCCGCCGCCGCCGGACTGGGCCGAGCTCCCTGACGATGCACTCCTCACAGTATTCAAGCGGCTGGGCGCGTCGGAGGTGCTCCTGGGCACCGCCGTCGTGTGCCGCAACTGGCTCCGCGTCGCCACCGGCGAGCCCGACCTCTGGCGCCGCGTGGACCTCTCCGACTGCTTCGACCCCACCATCGACATGGTGGCCATGGCGTGCGCCGCCGTCGACCGCGCCGCCGGCCGCCTCGAGCATTTCTCCGCCGATTGCTTCGTCAATGACAGGCTGCTCTTCTACATCGCCAAGAGGTTTGTGAGTTGTGACCCATCTCTGCTTTCTTTCTAGGATTTGGGAAAGATTAGTCGCTGTGGATCGGAGGCTTGCTCCAACTGAGAATTTATCACCCTCGAAAAAAAAAACTGATAATTTATGGGGTTTTAGCGTTTGATTTAGGCCTTAGGCATGTGCTCGGTGCTCTGAATTTCTGATCGTGGTATTTTTGGGTGGATCCTGATCTTGTTGTTAGGATGGAAGGGGCTAGGTGCCATACTTTTGTGGGATGCTACGACGTGACAACTTTCAGAGGAATGGCGAACATTCTCTAATTTTAGTACTGGGGCTTTATTTTTGGTTCTTATATAGAATTTTTCTTCTTCTTTTTGGAACGTTGAATGGGAAGTGTCTCTTGCATTTCATAAAGAGTAGAATGTTCATGTTTATAAGCAAAAATGGGCCAAAAACCATACAACATGACACAAATGCCACACCGCAAAGCACAAGCACACTCAGTTCTTGGGTTGCCTAGCCGACATTCACCGCTCATGACTCATGAGTAGTGCCGCACAACCGGATGCCCTACAGCCGTAGCTGCTGAAGATGCTTGCAGTCTGTGGACACTGCACTAACAGCCGGGGCCCTGCATTGACATACCAGCAAGACCGACCCATGGACTGTGCCAACTGGGCCTGAAAACACCGCCACCTCCAGCAAAAGAACGCTGCCCTTGCTCTGCTGAACCACAACCCCACCTCATCGAGCCTGGTGCTGCATCACTTTCCGAGTCTCTTGCCCTGGTGAAAAAATCGACTGTCCCAGACCGCGCCGACCGACAAGTCAACCCCTTGCAAGAACAGCAAACCCCCGCGGGTCCACAAGGGTGAAATATTGTTTCTGTGAATGTGGTTTGTGTCTTTTGTGAATGTTTGGATCTCAAGGATGAGAACTTGCGTGCTTACAAAACAGGTTTTTTTGGGAAACTTTTGGTAGTTAAGTGTTGTTCTTTGTTTATATGAAGGGAGTTGAGCTTTGTTCTGGTTAGTGCAACATTTATCATTATTTTGTGTTGGGCGAATAAATAGAGATTACATCAATGGGCAACGTGTTATCTGTATTACCTGCATGTAGTCACAATTAAGTTCGATAGTATACAAATGCATCACTCGGCTGTGGTGGCCAACAGAATATTGTCAGCACCTTCACCAGTGAAGTGAATAGCCATGGAACTAGATAGTTGTGTTGTGGTGTTATGAATTGTTTGCAAAGCAAGCCATGATTGACCCATTCATCGATGATGTTTTAATTGCATATCTTATGAATGTCTAAGATTTTTTTCTCATATGCTGTGAGAATTTTAAGGAATATGTATTTTCTCTGATTCACCTTTTTAAAGCAACAGGTGTGTCATTGATATTACCAACTAAATTCTTTAATTCATATAATTTTGAAAACTATTGTTCCGTTTTTTGGGTTAGTGTTCATTTCCATGGTTCATTAAGTTGAATGGTAACATGTTCAAAACAAAGTACTACTCCCTCTATTAGGAAATAAGTGTCGTGGTTTGAACTAAAAGCACAACACTTATTTCGGAATGGAGGGAGTAGTAACTACTGGTCTTATATGCATTTCTCATGAGAATGTCTTAGTGCAACAAGGATGATTATTGGAATTTATTTCTTTGTTGTGCTACCATAGTTCTCCAGTAGGCTGTTTTCTTTCGTAAGACATAAGACTACCCATAGTGGGAGTAACATAGCTAGTAACTTCAATGCCACGTAAGCAAAAAGGGTGATGTGGCAAGTAATTAATGAGGAGAGAGTAGGTTGGAGTAACATAGCTAGTTACCGGAACATCACATATTTCAATGCAATGTGAGTCTATAACCTAATTAATGTAGACTTGCATGACACCACTCTTATGTTACTACCCACTATAGAGGTAGTAACATAAGCTAGTAACATGTGCATGTTACTACTTCATGTTACTCTCCACTATGAGTAGTCTAAGACTACCAATAGTGGGAGAAACATAACTAGTAACATGCATGCCATGTAGGCAAAAAAGATGACGTGGCAAGTAATTAATGAGGAGAGAGGTTTTTTTATATGAGGGGAGAGGGGGTTGGAGTAACATAATATGTTACCATAACATCACATATCCCAATGCAATATGAGTCTACAACCTAATAAATGAAGACTTACATGACACCACACACTACCCACGATAGAGGTAGTAACAAAGACTAGTAACATGTGCATTTTACTAGTCTAAGTTACCCAACACTATGACACCATGCAGCTTGAGGAAGCATATAAAATGACTAGATGAGACTAGCTACCTTGTATTTTCTCTTGTAAGGAAGGAGGGAAATAACACTATGCAGCTTAGGGAATATAAGCTGACTAGATGAGACTAGCTATCTTATATGAGGAGGAGCTCACATCTCATGCATGAGATTCTCAAATCATATCTTGTGTCATTATTTGCTGGTTTTGCTTCACTTATACGCTACTCGTATGTTCGAATATCAATCCACGTAGGTGTACAAGGAACTGAAAGATTTTTTTTTGAATTGTTAAGCTACAGGAAGTTGATAAGCTCAATAAACAATTTAACATTATTTTAATGTTGCTATTTTCTTGTTTGGCATTTGATCTTTTTGGTCTGAAGATATATCAATTTATGTGATAATAATTATTATAGCCTCTTTTCCCACCATTTTGATGTCTTTAGAGAACCTATATGATAATCTTACCAGGTGTTCCTGCTGTCAGGTTGTTGATCGATGCTCTTTTATCTAACTGATTTGCTATAATTTGCAGAACTAATGGCTTGAAAAGCCTTCGGCTAGTTAACTGCATGAAAGTCTCGGACAAAGGCTTGGTTGCTGTGGGCAAGAGATCCCCACATCTCGAGGAACTAGAGCTTACTGCCTGCTCCATCTATATTTCAATGAAGGCCGTTGGACAAGCATTCCCACAGCTGAAGCGCCTGCGGCTGAACAACCAGTGGGTCGATATTCAGTGTAAGGAATATTTTGACAACTACCGTGCCTTGGACATAGCCAGTAGCATGCCTGAGCTACGTCACCTTCAGCTCTTCGCCAATCGGCTCCGCAGCAATGCACTTGCTGCCATCCTTGACAACTGCCACCACCTTGAGTCTCTTGATTTGCGTCAGTGTTTCAACATCCAGATTGATGCAGAACTGCGAGTGAAGTGTGCAAGGCTTAAAGACGTGAAGCTACCCAAGGACCCAACCAATGACTATGAGCATGAGACATACATCGAGACGCTCTCGCTGAATACCGTCCCACTTCTTTTTCCCAACACCTGGGCTAACCCCTTGCGTGGATATGGTGACAGCGATGAGGACGATCAGGAAGATGACTTGGCCGGACATCTTGGTCATTTGGCTTTTTGATCGGTGATTACAATGTGCATGAGCTGATCATCCATGGCGGGTATCTCGAGAAGTTCACAATGATCATGTGCAGTCCTGTTTGTGGTATGTCCAGCATGTCTTCCATGATAAGAATGCTGATCAGTTTCTTTCCACGTCAGAGAATTTTGTGTGTGTTGTCTTCTCCTCTGTAAATTGTAATGTATGTAGCTTACCTTTTGGATATTAAAAGAGCACTGCACTTAAAATAAATGTGGTCTCCCTGATCACCTGTCAAGTACTCCCTCCGTCCCACCTTATATAAGACGTTTTGGCATAAAAAGTGATAGAGGAAGTAGGACCTTATCCATAGTGTACGAGGTGCTGAGGTGCATGCGGTGTATGTTTCTGGCATTTGGGTAGAATTGTGATGGTATGCTCGGTTATCTTCTTGAAACACGAGACATGAAGCAGTGGTAGGATCCGAGCTCTTTTATAGTATCTTCAAATTTATTTTGACAACCTGTTCTTTCTAATCTAATGGCAAAGATTAACTAGTACACATGTATATTGTAACATCATTAAAAATTATGGCCGTTGAGATCAATCAAAGTTTTTGGTTTGTCCTAAGTCAAAATTCTCTATGTTTAACCGGGTTTATAGAGAAATGTGTCAATATCTACAGAGTCAATGGGGTTTAGGAGCCCCATTGAAGATGTTCTTGCTGAGAGGTCATACTTGGGAGCTCTCGCCTAAAGAAGGTACGTAGCTGGTAAGCAGCGTGGCATGTACCGCAGCTTTGTCTACCACACGTGTGGTTGCTGACTCGGGAGGTTGATGGAGCTTGGAAACTTCCCTCTTTGGAGACATTTTCAACTATCTACGGATGTACGTAAAGGGTACTTTTGTCAATTGAATGTCCGTGCAAATCGTGGACGACTACACGGTACAGCAGGTGAGCTGAGTGTTACGGATTTCTTCATAATCTGGAGACCCGATAACCAATGTTGACCATGATGCGCGAGGCTATAGAAAACTGCACTCTTGACCTTGAACAACTCACGTTCTGAATGCACCGTGATTTTGACGGTTGAAACTAGCATACCCTCTTGACCTTGAAGAGTTTTCTGATTTAGGAGAACAACCATAACATAAGCCAGTAAAAAACAACAAAACCACATTCCATAACAGTTTTTTATTGAGCAACCGGCATGAACAATGCCTACATCTACGGAAGAACGAGTTGGGAACTACCACACCCCGTGCTGCTTCATAGGCTGTGTTCATGCCGTTTGCGGTAGTTCCCCACCCTCGTGGACCGCATACCCTGGGGGCACCGCCCCGACATCGGAGGAACTATCATACCCCGTGTGGTCTACCTTCACCCCCTTTCGAGGCTGCCGTTTAGAATTCTATCTGCTGCTTGACCAAGCAAGATTTTTGCACCCTCGCCGCCAAATTTTCTGCCCACACAACACGACCAAGACCAAGATGATGACAACGTCCGTGGACTTCGTTACCTTGTTGAAGTTGTCGTCGCTCACGGTGGGCATAAAACCCGAAACCCGAAACCCGAACCCGTAATACCCGGACCCGAACCCGTACTGCCCGAACCCGAAAAACCCGAGTACCTATTCGGGTGGCAACTCTCAAAACCCGAATTTTATTAGGAAATCTCGGGTTTGTACTCCCAGAACCCGAACAGACCGAATAACCGAAGTAGGTACGAAATCTTAGCCCAACACAACAAATAACCTCCCGCACTGCACCTATGCACTAGCCCAGTAGCCCAAAAGCCCAGTATAGCACCACACGTCCACTTCCTCAACCCTAGCTAGCTAACTCGGTAACTCCCGCATACGAAGCCTCACATGACCCCGACCTGGCCGCCGCCGCATGCGACTCGGTCGGCCGCCCCCTTGCATCTCGCTGTCCCCGCCCGAGAGGAAACACGCAGCGCCGCGCCGTCTACCTTCGCCGACACCGTGCTGTGGCGGCGCCGCGCCGGCCATCTTCATCGACGACACGTACTGGTGACGTGCCGCGTCTTCGCCGGCCGCCGGCCGTGTCTTCGCCATGAGAACCTGGACCCGAGCGTGGATAGCCTATATCCGGCTGTGGAGGGCTTGGATCTGAGCTCCATGACTCCGGATCTGGCATATTTTTCTTTGAAGATTCGACTTTCTCTCTCGATAGAGAGATTCTTGGATGCGTTTTTCTGTTCTGCTCTTGGATCCAATCTTTTTTCTCTTTATGCGCTTGGATCCAAATATCCGAATTTCGTTTTGTTAGTTCTTTCTTTTTTCTTTATGTTATGTTCGATGATCCGAAATTCTATTTGTTAGTACATACATTCCATGTATTAAATTTTCCTGATAGAAGTGCTGCCAAAATGCTGTAGAATCGCTGCACAAAATTCCCAGAAATTTTACTTCAGTTTTTATTTCAAGTCTTTTGAGTATTCTCGGGTAGCACGGGATTACCCGAACCCGGACCCGAAATTACGGGTTCCCGAAATGTCGGGTAGCAGATTTTAGGAACGAATCTCGGGTGTCATGTTTTGAAACCCGAATTTCTTTTTACCCGAAAAACCCGACCCGAAATTTTGGGTAAACCCGAACGCCCACCGTGGGTCGTCGGTAGCTGCGACTCTCTCGCCTCCTATCCTGATGCTCCGAGGGAAACCCAAGATATCTGGATTGGACGATGGCGACACTTTCGTTGTAGTTCTTCCCCTTGGTGGCATCGTTTTGAAGCACGCTTCTGGATGGAGGAACTGTGGGTGGAGCGGTGTTGCATTGTCCGCATTGATGATGACGAGTATTGGCGGCATGGCGCAACGGGGTCTTGGCGCCATACGCGTATTGATGGACGTGCAGGGCGGTGCCGCCTGTCTGGTGTTGTGGCAACGTCGATGGCTGGCCTGGCGAATATCTTCACTTCGATCTACACCCTAGAGATTGGTTCACGTTGGTGGTGGTGGCGACTTCCGGAGAATGGGCACAAGTCGTTATCTCTGGATTTAGCTGGTGAGCCTACGATATTTGTGACCGGGGCATAAGGCCCCGTTTGTGCTAGTAGGTGGTGTTTTGTCACCTTGTTTGGCGGCTTCGGTTTGTATGATTGTTGTAACCATTTTCACAGTTTTTGTAGAATAAATGAAATAAAGCAGGTTGAGGCCGAGTAATACCCCATTTCAAAAAAAGGATTACCTCCCTAGTACGCCTAGTATTGCTAGGCCAACCAACACAGACGCCACTCAAAATCTCTGTCGTGACAGATTGATGACCCAATCCTAGATCTGGGCCCATCCAACTTTTCGTATTTTGAAGAATTCAATTTTGAAGCTAACAACAAACTCTAAAACACCATAGGCCAACACCTCTTCATAAATATGAACAAACAAAACTTCTAAGATAAAAACGCAACAATTGTTTCCATTTTTTTGATGAATTTGAGCTGGTCTTGAAGATAACGATAAGCTGACTCGAGAAAATAAAATTAATAATGAAGAAATATGATGCCAAGAATATAAAGGTTTAATCTCTGTACAAATGATAATCAATCTACTCAGCCGAGAGTCCCTCTTGATAGTACGATCATCGATCCTATAAACAACTGCCCCAACTATCAACTCCAGACCGGTAAAATAGATTTTTTCTTTTTGATTGCGCTCGCTTGGTGAATATTAGTAAATTTCTCCACACACTCCACTATGACTCTATTAGGCACATATTTACATGTCCATTATCACTGAATGTATGACAAGTTTCAAGCATATGATCTCTTCGAGATGCTGATCTTGAACTTGCATTATGACGATCTCCACTCGATGTCATCCGTTCATGGGTCCCTTGTAGTGAAACCCCATTTAAGTCAACCATGGCTCACGTACCAGTCCACATGAACTCTAGATAGAGCCATATCTTGGACTTTTTTCTTGTCATAACGTTTATAACTTCTTGAGTTCTCCACTTAATATTATGCCTCACGTCTTGGTCAACCATGGCTCACGTACCAGTCCACATGAACTCTAGATAGAGCCATATCTTGGACTTTTTTCTTGTCATAACGTTTTAACTTCTTGATTCTCCATGGCTTTACTCACAAGACAAAATTTGAGCTCCACACAAGAATTTCAAACATTAGTCCATAGAGATTGTCATAAATTATCAAAACATACATGGGACACCTCCACACCATGCACTACCATCCTTGGTCCCTGGCTTAACGGTGGCGATCTGTTCCGACACGTTCAGGGCCTCCTCCAAACCTAGCCACACCTCTTGGGTTTTGGCACACTCCTGGCAGGCGCGACATTAGCCACGACGGTGGAGGCTAGGTCCAGAGTCGGCATGCATCGCTCCGCCATGTTTCACCGTTCCCGCGGAAAGCCTCATACGGCAGATTAGCATATGACTTTGTTCTCTTTTCAGAATAGCTCGCCTGAAAATGGGGATTTCGGCACATAGTAAGGGTCCGCCCGGCGTAAGGCGACCTCTGCGGCGCAGGAGAAACCCTTGGGCGGTGGCGTGGGGTACCCTTTCGATTGAGGTGCCACCCTTTTCAAAGGTGGCAGTCGGGCGCCGACGCGAGTTCTCTGTTGGGCTGTTGGCAGCCAATGCCTCACAAAGTTGGCTTACAGTCGTCCAAGGAAGGATACGCATGGATTCCGGGGAACATTTTTCACCAGCAGAAAACGATGTTACAGACTTACAAAACTAGAAAAGTATTTGCAGCACATTTGCAGCAAAACCGGCAAAAAAACAAAAAACATATACACGATCGAGCTAGCGGCCGGCTTTGCCGGAGCCGGAGTTTCTTTGACTCCTCTCCTCACCCCTCTCCTCGGCATCGGGCGCGCGCCGCCTTAGACCTTGCTGGCCGCCGCCGCGGCGCTGCCCCACGTCAGCTGGTCCTGCAGGAAGAGGCAGACGGCTGAGCAGTCGTCCACGCGGGACGACGGGTACTTGGTCTTCCACCTCTGCACCGCCGCCTCCACCACCGCCTTGGACGCGTGCTGCTTCCTTGGCGTGGCGCACACGATCGACACCACCTCCTCGTTGCTCAGCACGTCCCACACCCCGTCGGTCGCGAGGATGATGAACAGGTCGGCGCCGGTGATCCGGTGCGCCGTCACCTGCGGCGTCGAGATCACGCCGTGGTGCTTCAGCCTGGAGTCGCCCAGCGCGCGCGCCATGGCTAGACCCGGGCAGTTCTCCCCGGGCAGCCACACCCTCATCACGCTCGGCTCTTGCTTGAGCGCGAACACACGCCCATCGCAACTCTTGATCCTCTCGGCCTCCTCTGCCAAATTAAATCAAAGCTTAATTAGACGGAAGCAAATTGATAATAACGCAGTCTGGTTCTTGAAAGTCGGGAGTGTGCTGGCTGCTTACCAGGCAGGCAGGGCTTCTGGTCAGTGGTGAGCTGCACGGCCTTCAGGTAGCCGGCGTTCGACATCGTCGCGAGAACCGCTCTAGAGTCGCCGAGGTTCGCGATGATCAGATCCATCCCCTGCTTGATGGCACACACAGCCGTGGTGCCACTGAAGGAGCAGTCCATATTGGCCTGCACCTTGAGCTCGTTGTCCATGGCCTTGAATGCGTTGGTGCAGGCCTCCCTCCACTCCTCCAGCAGCTGCGACGGCTGCGGGGACGAGTTGCTGCTGCTGTCCGTGGAGGACGACGGCGAGGCGTCGCTGAACACCTCGTCGGCGTCCGCATCAGCCAGGAACAGCGCGTTCCGGTGGCTCAGGAGCATGAAGGGGAGGCAGTCCCTCACCATCTTGCTGATCAAGTGGCCGTTCCTGCCGTGGCCGTCGAACACGCCGCAGAACACGCCCTCCTCCATGCCGAATCCCTGGTGGTGGGCAGAAGGAAAAATAAATTAGACAAGCTGACCAAATAGATACTGACCAGGTTACTATTGCAGATTTGGAGGAGAAAATTGTCATCATGATAATTGTACCATTTGCTAATTGAAAATTCAGATAGAAGCTGAGGTTAGTGGTGTTTGGTAAAGCAATCTTTCGGAACGATCTGGAATCTCTGGAACACATGGTTGCTTTGGGAGAAGATTTTGGAACCTTTAGGAGCATCACATGGTGTGTGCCTGAGGATTAGGCAGCATCAGGTGCGACGCTGCTTAACCTGACTGATCCTACTCTTTTGGTGTAAAGCAACAATGATTTGCACGATAGCACTACTCATCACTGACCCAAGAACTGAGATGGAGCAGTTTGCCAATTTGGCAACTGAATTTTTGGGTGCCGATAATTACAACAATTTGAAGAGGAAAATTGTCTTTCTAGCCTAGACCACCTAAAAGGCTAGTACTACATCTCATCTTTGTTGAAGCGGTAGCCACAACATTCATGATTAGACAGGTGATAGAAAAGAAAATCAGGTGGAGTAAGTTGACCCGAAAATTGAAGATGAGACGAGCTCTATACTGTTCATGGAAATATCTGCACAGTGTAGAGCTACCAGAACCTTGAAGAAAAAGAAAAAAAAACTGTTCTTCGCCCAAGAAATTCTGCCACGATAACCCAGTAATCGCAACCATGGAGCACTCCCAAAGGTGGCACAAATTCCAGCATACCGGAGGATGACCAGGAAAAAAAGAAAATCCCCAGATTTCTGCAGCCGATAAGCTCACGGAAGCTCCCAGCTGGCCTCAAGAACACCCAACCACAGCAGCTCGAACACAAGATTGAGCAATTCGGCAAGATGAAACGCAGGAAGATGCTAGCTAGCTAGATAAACAGAGGCGTGGTAGAAATAAAGAATTACTACCTGGCAGAGGATGACGGAGTCCTGGTTGGGCCCCTTCTTGCCCTTCTGTGAGAAGAGGGATGCGATCTTCCTCGCCGGCGACGCTTCCCCCGCTAGGCCTCCTTGCTCGTCCATCACGTAGACGATGTTCTCGTCCGTCTCCTGCCCCTGGTCCAGGTGCTCCGTGGACGCACAGATCCCCATCAAGATCCTCTGAGATTCTGCCGGTGGTGGGAGGAGGAGGAGCAAGCTCTGCTCTGATGTGGCGTGCTTTTGCTCAGACAAGGGTCGACTTATTTAAGAGAGTCTAGGGTGGGCTCGGGAGGAAACCGAAGACGGAGGTTGAAGAAGCTGCTGGCGGTTTTAAAGCGGGATTAGGATTGGGATCGTGAGTAGGCAAGTGGTGTGCAATAATGGATGCTAGTGGGTAGGCAGGCGGATGCTCATGGCCATGGCCATGGGGATGTCATTCACGCGCGAGCGAGAGCGGCTTTCGCGCGTTTTCTTCCTCTCGCGTGAACCCGTCCCATGGCCGGCCAGGCCGGCCGGCTCCCGGACGTGGAGTATTTTGGTTTTTGTTGCTGTCTTTTTTTACGTGAGAAATTTCAGGTTTTGACTTTGCAAAATATATGTTTTTCGTTTGAACCTCGATGAGAAGTATTGCTGGAGTAGTATATTG
The DNA here is from genome assembly GCA_947311845.1 of Poa pratensis. Lineage (NCBI taxonomy): Eukaryota > Viridiplantae > Streptophyta > Magnoliopsida > Poales > Poaceae > Poa > Poa pratensis. Next base: position 33,298,481 of record CAMZMU010000033.1, on the reverse strand, counting down.
CTTGCTCGATCGCTTGGATTGGACGGCCGGCGCTGCAATCATGTTTTGAATTCCTGCTCTGATATTTTTTGTGTGTTTCTTTTTCTTCGTCTGGTGCCGTCACGTTTTGATACGTGCAGCACGCGGTACGGAGCGTGTTCCAGCGGAACGTGTTGGAAGTAGTAGCGGAGTCTATTCACTCTGACATGTGGAGCTAGGAGAATTGAAGTGTTATTTTTTTGGCGGGAGGAATGGAAGTCGTACCTTACTCCAACGGCCATGGCACACGCCTAAAATGTTTGGCAGGCTCCTAAATCCTATATTAGGGCTGGAGAACGTATACCGTCCTTAGAGCAACTCTAGCAGATACCGGATAACTTGGTACAGGACCGGTTCCCGGGAAAACCATTTTCTCGTACCGCTTGGCGCGGCGCAGAACATATGCAGTAAACTCACCCTACCGGTACCCGTACCGGATAATTTCTTTTTTTCATGTTTTAGCAAATTCAGCATTGTAACCAATATAATTATCATTAAAACATCAATAAAACTTAACATAATAAATGTTCTCCAATAGAAATTCGACATAATCATCCATAATAAGTCCGGAACATACTTTTAATAAGTTAATAAAGCGGCTGTATGCATCGTTTTGATGCAGAGGCTCGGGCTTCCCCATTTTCAAAACAAAAATTTAATATTGGCTTAACAATTTGAGTTGAAAGCATTGCAAGATGATACAAAAAAACAGCCACTAAACAAATCCCGAAATGGTTATCTGTGGTCGCCTACACTAGTCAAAATCTGGCATCTGGGTGCAGAGAATTGCGGCTTGATACGTCAAAATGACTCTTGCTACATTTCATAAGGTTAAGCCTACTTTGGCCTTTGAGATTTGAGATTCTCCAGTTGTTTTTCTTACTCAACAGGACTCAGCAAGAAGCCATAACCATGCCCTGCACTATCCAATTGCTACCTTTTCTTGCGGGTAGTCTAGTTGATATCTGAGTATCTGACCGAGAACATTTGGTGGTCTAAACTAAAATAGATCATAATCTAATAATAAATTGACATTAAATTTATTCTACTTGTATTCTATCAGCAGCTATATACAAATGTTCTACGACCATCAATATTTTTTTCCTCCGAAAATTGTGAACATGGTGCCTGCCCTGTCAGATTCACTGTGACGATAAGGCAATTTATATCTCCAGTTCCCTTGACTTTCTAGTAGCTAAGCTCAGATCTTGCAGATGCGGATTTAAGGCCAGTGCTATAATCTTCTCGAAGGAGCTAAAGTTAATTTACTTGCCAACTGCAGCCAGCCATGGAAATTCCTCTCAAGAGCCGCATCTACACACCAAATATCACACAAATACTCTGGCTGTCTGGCATGGTAAATTGGTAATCTCAAGAGGCCGAGCAGGATAGTGGCAAGTTCTTATTTTTCCTGAAACCTGGATCACTGTCACCAGGCTCCAATCGATCGATTAATGAACTGTACCTCTTTTTTGTTCTGATCTCCAGCTTTCTAGGACGCCGAGGGACTGGAAAGAGTCTTATCCATGAAGACAGCCAGGAAGCAATATGCACCAAGTGTTCTCGCTTGAAAGGTGATCTAGACCCTAGGGTGGAGACGCCATGCTTAGGCAAGAATATGTAGTGTGTTTATCAGCGTAAAACTAGTCTTAGCCGTTGAACTGAAACTAATCGGCCGTTCAGTTTATGCAGATTTTTTATTAGCCGGGTATGAGACTTGAGTTATAATCGGTTACAGAAGTTAAATTTCTCCCTTCCTTCTCTGACGTGCAACTAACCAAACCCTTATACCGTTTAGAGGAGAAACAATTTTACTTTTTTTTTTTACCATCAACAATTTTACTTCTCGGCGCCGCACCCCTATTTTTACTCATAGCAATTTTTTTCTCCTCCTCACCTTCCATCTCTCTTCCCCAAATCTATTTCGGCGACCGCCCCCGCCACATCAGACCCACTCCAGTGTCGCCCCCGCATCCCAGATGGCCGAATCTTCCCGCCGTAGGTCCACTCCGCCGATTCAGAGCGCGGATCCATGCCGCGTGCAGCTGTCCCGAGGTGGCGAGTCCTCCCGCTGTGGGTCCTGCTGCTTCCCAACCTGCCACCACAACCGGCGCCATAGAGGAGGTACCACGCGTGCGACAACGTTCGTGGGGGACATGGATGGCGGAGATCACCGACCGCGAAACCCACAAGCGGATTTGGTCGACTCTTACCACTCAGCGGCACCGGCAGCTCACGCGTATGACATCGTGTCGGTGGGCCTCCACGAATCGTATGCGTGCCCCCGTCGGCCGCCGTGATCTGCCAGGAAGTGGCATCTACACGCGAACTGCGGGAGGAGAGGGAGGTCCGCGAGTGCCTCGAGGTGGAGCGCGCCAACGAGAGTACATGGCAAAGATCCGCTGCCACTATTCGGAACACGTCGAGGAGAAGCACCGGCAGTATGAGCTCTACAAACAGGGGAAGGCCGGCGGAGCGGGCCGTTCGGTGCGGCGGTCACCGACCTTAGCTCCGACAACGACGAAGTATTCAAGAATTTTTTAGCTGAATTCACTGACAAAAATTAGTTGTTTGGTTTAATGTAATTTTAATTTAGAATGTGTTCAATTTTTTGTTAAAAGTTAAGTCTAAGGATGGTTTAGACACCACTAATTTTTAGAGTAGCAAATTTGAGAAGTTAAAAATTAAAAGACCATATACCACTCTAAATTATAGGGGATCGGTTAGACATGTCCTAAACTTGTTACCGAAAGAGGAAACGTTCTCCTTCTTGTTTGCATCGTTGTGGAGTCTTGACACCCGGCTCGACGTGAGCGGTCCGATGATCTTCGGGTGATGAAAGCCTAAACTCCGTCGGGAGCAGGCAACGGTGACGGACGCTTCACTACCTTGTTGGAGGCGTCGTCTTGGAGTCACCGGCTCTTTCGGTGCGACGGGTTCGCGGCGGATGGGTAGGATGGTTATGTGGTCATGGAGGTGGATGCCGGGGCGGCGGCCCCGGGCGGTGGCAGTACGCCGAGGCAGCGGCCTCAGGCTCCCACGCAGCGATAATCCTATGGGGCAGGGGTCGTGGCCTAGTGTGGTTTGGGTGGCGTCCTGATGCTGTTTGGATAGCAGGTTCTTCGACAAAACTGGTTCGACTTCGGGCAATGCGAAGCTTTGTTCTGGTTGTTACGCCGGGGCAGCGGCTCCGGAGCAGGCAGATTTGGGTGACATCCTGGTGCAGAGCGGACTGCATGCTCGTCGATCCTGACTGGTTCGACTTCGGGCTACGCGAGGTCTCGTCCTGGTTGCTACGTCGGGGCGGCGGCCCCGGAGCAGGTGGTGTGTGTCTAATACGTTTGGTCGACTAACGTCGTGTGGGCGGCGGGTCATCTCACTTGTGCGGTTTTTTTTGCCCTGTTTTACTCATAAGCAGGGCATTATACTAATTGTATGGTTTTTAGACCCAGTTTTCCTTATAAACTGGGTCGTCTCTTCTATCTATTCGGGCAATGAAAATCGACCACCTTGACCTCAAAAAAAGAAAGAGGAAACGCCGCCTCAAGAATCCTCTACAAAAACCCAATGTTCCATCTATGAGACCATCTAAACCGTCGTTTTGCATCGTACGGTGCCAAGGGGCTTGGACGTTGCTGTTGCTCCTCCGAATAGTGCCCCGTCGCTTCTATCCATTGCATTCCGAATAGTAGATAGACACTACAATGGAGCTGTCTTTCTCCGGATGGAACGGTGGCAATGCTCTCTTGGTCTTCTGCTTGAAAAGTAGGCAACTCGATATACTTGAAATCCAAGAAAAAAGCGCTGAAAAAGTGAGAAGGCACATACCGTGGCGGTTCTCCGAATGGGACAGGTTTGGTCAATTCGCTTCGTATCTTGTCGGCTGCTGATTCCGAACAACATACTATGCACATGAACGAAGAAACTAAGTGCGGAGATTTCCGTGAGTCAAGTTCTCTCACGAGATGGGCCCCGTACTTCGTACCAATCTACTCGGCATCTCGGACTTTTTCTTGGTTGGTTGGCGCTGACGATAAGCAAAATTCTCTTAGATCGGTCCATTCATGTGCTCCAAGTGGGACGTAGTACAATAAATCGTCTCATGCATATGCTTTCCTAATCGTTTGGACAAAACAAATGCTCTATGCCCAAAACGGATGACTAAGCTCCATCTTTAGGCGCGTCACTTGGAACGGGTTGAGTCCCGATTGGCGACGCCAGCCATGTCAACTTGACAAACCTATTGCAAAAACGGTGATTGAACAGAGACCCAGCAACTCCATTATTAGGCAATACAAAAGTATATCAACGTACGTGTTGTCATTTCGGCAGTAACATGACGAGGATGAGAAGATATTAACCGGTGAAGTGTTTATCCTACTCATAGTGTAGGAGCTTTAATTTGGAACGAAGCGAGGACTTTTAAAAACACTAGCTCCATGCCCGCCGTCATTTTGTCGATGATCAATATGGAAACCAAAGCGTGGGCTATTGCCGGAGCAAAGCATTTGGGTCACTTAATTCCGGGAGATTAGTTACCGCTTTTTCGTTGCCTTTGGCGGTCTGTAATTGTTACACTCCTTCTCTGTTAATAGATTAAGGCAAATCTTTTGCCTTTCTTTTAAGAAAATACTTCTAGATTCACACAAGATACTTAGGGGTCGGTGAAATGAGACCCTTGGTGTGGCTCAAACTTCAAACCTGCAAGTAGATGATTGATGTATGTACAACGTATGTTCCTCCAGGCTTACGTGGATCCATGTTAATTATGTGTGCTTGTCCTTGTTAATCTATGATATTACTGTTGGTCTTCCGGTCTGCCTCTACCCTCTTAGTTTATACAATTGTTATATATGTTGACTTGTGAAAGCTATGCTCTCATTTTTCCCCGTAATTCTCTCCCTCTCTCCATGAAAACTATAGTACATATTATTTTTGTTCTAAGTCAAACTTTATAAAAAAATCGATCAATTTTTTAGGAAAAAAATACCAACATCTGGCACCACCGTTATAAGATCTGGCAACAAACTTTATAAAAACTTCCAAACCGAGTGTGGAGGTGCGAAAGGACACAAAAGTCGCATGCCACCACCGTTATGCAGCCAAGTATCAAAATAAATTCCTTGTATGACCATATGGCCAAAACCTCTACTGCTGGAGATGATGATGTCGTCCGGGTTTATGAAGGAGGGTGTTCGACTGCTAGGTTCCAAACCCCTAGACCAGCAGAACATATCAAGTGTGGGCATTGGTGGAGGCTGGGAGGGCCGACGGTGCACGAGTCGAGGGTATGAGGTGTGGTACACAGGGAGGTAAGGAGAGGTCAAACTCCTTTGTGTCTTCCCTAGATTGGGTATAGAGAGAGGCAACACTATCGTGTATGGTCGTAATGAATCCATTTAAGATATAAGCCATGCGCCAGACAGTTCAATTAGAAATTATGTGTTAGTCTATCGGATTTGCTAAGCCACGGTCAACTGTGTTTTTAAGTCTCGGTAATTTTTCGGAAAAGTGCAACCAAATCTGGACAGAAAAGTGCAATTGCACTTTAATTTAAACTGCAGATGCCCTTTTCTGAGATGACCGAGAATTATGAAAAAACAAGTCGACTAAGATGTAGCCACTCCCTAGAGCTATAACTAGTTTGAGAGCTAAACATATGAGATGTAACTAGGACTGCCCAACTTTGACTGCCCAACTTGTCCGATTTGCCTTCAAAAAATGAAGAGGCATTTTTTCACTAACAAGTATTAGAAACCGGCTTAGAAAGTGTACCCAGGGATTTCAAGATGACAACCAACACTTGGCGGCAGACGAAACAAATAGGAGAAACTAACGGACAATGCTTCCAGAAACATGAAATCCAAGCAGATGGGTGGTGTGGAGGGGGTTGTATTATCTGTTTACCATACCTGATATCGAAACCCAGGTTTAATGCTCTAGTGACCCATTTAAGCGGTTGATATTTTCAGCAGGAGGTGGTGTTTTCTTTGACAGTGAGATGTTCGTGGTCAATTTGCGAATCTTACTTTGCTCATGTATTTGGTAGGTATTATATGACTATGTGCGCGTGGTGGTGGTATTTGTATGTTTTCGTCATACTCAGTGGCATACAAGATTTATTCGTAAGTATCTTTGAAAGCTAAAGGTGCCTCTCAAAATTAAAGTCTTTATGTGGTTTCTCAATAATAAAGTTTTACTTACTAAAAATAACCTAGCTAAAATAAATTGGCTTGGATGTACTAAATGTTCTTTTTGTGTTAGAGGAGACATTAGAACATTTATTCATTGATTGTCCCTTTGCTAGAATTTGGACGGTTGTCTATGATGTCTACACACGCTTCTATTTTTTAGACAGTGTTGGGTCTCCAAGTGCAGAGGTTTGTAGAACAGCAGCAAGTTTCCCTTAAGTGAATCACCCAAGGTTTATCGAACTCAGTGAGGTAGAGGTCAAAGTTATCCCTCTCAAGCAACCCTGCAATTAAGATACAAGAAGTCTCTTGTGTCCCCAACACACCTAATACACTTGTCAGATGTATATGTGCACTAGTTCGGCGAAGAGATATTAAAATACAAGTGATATGGATGATTATAAATGGTAATTGCAATCTGAAATAAAAATGGCAGCAAGCAAACATGTAGCAGAACTGGTTGTAAACGGTGTTTCAATGCTTAGAAACAAGGCCTAGGGATCATACTTTCACTAGTGGACACTCTCAACAATAATAATATAATTGAATACATAGATATTTCCTCTTCACTATGCTACTCTGAATTATTCTCTCGTTGGATAACGAACACCAATCCACTGCGTAGGGCTATAACAGCACACCTTAAAGTCGCATTCCATATCTAGGGAACCCCACACTGTCAACTTGAGCGCCCTAAATAGTACTAGACAAACACCGCAATTTCATAGAGACATCCAACGCAAATAATAATTCATGATAAATATTCCTGTTATCTTTAGCCTAAGAGCCACACATGGGGCGCACACTGTCAACTTCGCACCGTGGGACAAAGATGACTCCGGAGATTACATTAATAAAACCACTTGAGTAGCATATAAGATAATGAAGAGTAACATCTATGGATTCAACTAGATTACAAGGCTCATGATCACATAAAGATCACACCATGGGAGAGAGAGATAAACCACATAGCTACCGGTAGAGCCCTCAGCCCCGATGAAGAACTACTCCCTCCTCATCATGGGAGGCAGCGACGGCGATGAAGATGGCGGTGGCGTCGATGGAGATGGCTCCGGGGGCAATTCCCCGTCCCGGCAAGGTGCCGAAACAGAGACTTCTGTCCCCCGAATTAGGGTTTTTGGTGGCGGCGGAGCTCTGGAACTTTTCTGGAGAAATCGTCGATTCTTCTAGGGTTTTCGCGTCGGGGGGAATAAGTAGGCGAAAGGGCGGCGGCTAGAGACCCCCGAGGGGCCCACACCACCCTAGGGCGCGCCAGGGGGGACCCGCGCCCTAGGTGCGTGTGGGGCCCTCCTGGCTCCTCTTCGTTGCTCCTTTGGACCTTCAGGTGTGTTATGATAAAATAGGTCCCTCCGTGAAGTTTCATCCAATTTCGAGAATATTTCCTGACTAGCTTTTCTGGAATACAAAAACAGCAGAAAACAGGAAATGGCACTGTGGCATCTTGTTAATAGGTTAGTCTCAGAAAATGTATAAAAATGATATAAAGTGTATATAAACATGTAGCAATTGATATAAAACATGCATGGAACATAAAAAATTATAGATACGTTTGAGACGTATCAGTCTACAGTACTTCTAATATTCCTTCTCCAACAAATATAACCAATATGTTTGATAATTGGTTGAATGGGATTGACAACAAAACAAAAGCACGTATTCGTATTGGCGTTTCTGCTGTTTATTGGTCCATCTTGATTTGTCGTAACAACCTTGTCTTTATCAGAAAAAAAAACTACCATGTTCTACAGGTTATCAACATGGCGGCTCATTGAATTCAGCTATGGGCATATCTGCTCCCGCCGGATCAGCGGGACCTTATGGTTTCTGGGTGTACCAGACTTCTGGCTGTGGCTATGGATATCTTTAGCCAAGCTTCGTGGCAGCATATTAATCACATTAGGGATGCCTATGTGCTTTATGTTGTCTTTATTTCGTTGGTTGATTCATGTTTCAACCCTATGTGATCCGTGATTTGTAAACTTTAAACTCCAAAACTATGCAATAAAAACGGTGTACATCACTCGGTGCAGAGGCTAGGGATTTTCCCATTTCAAAAAAAAAAAAACTCGGTCCCCGCAAAAAAAAAAAAAACTCGGTGCTCATGGGAAGAGTCTGACCTACCATATAAGTCATTTCACACATCAAATAAAACTGAAGAGCAGGTACATGTAATTTTTGAGGCATAATACAATTGTCGGAAAATATCGGCTTCCGACTGATGACCCAAAGTAGGTAGGTCTCCACGAGGACTATTACAACTTTAGTGGAAGCTGCTAGAAGCGGGATGGCCCATGAATTAGTGGAAACCGCTCATCCTACAATGGTCGGAAAATAGTCCGTCAATTAGTGAAGAATTCCGCTAGACTCGTGTGCAGGTAAGTGGCAACATATTCAAGCAAAGAATGAATGACTAATTAAGATGAGAAGATGGAACCATCCCAGAAAGAGGAGTTAGCAAGAAGGGATTGACAAATTCGAACGGCATGTCCCACTCATTTAACACCAAAGGACCATCAACAACTACACATGGGGCCCATCCACAGAACACTTAGAGCTACGCAGAAGAAAACAGTGGACTTGGCAACTTGGCATGCATCGTCGGCAGCAGGGCAAGGATATGTTTGAAGAACGAGGAGACGACGACACCTTTGAAAAAACCTGGTCGACAGCGAAAGACAATAGATGCCTCCCTGCCTCTTCAATTTGCTTGACCCCGGCATACCGCATGGCAAGGTTTTTCCAATTCCATGGGCATGCAGTTTACATGCTACATCAGTGGCGCTATAGCTGACCGATTTTCTTGTTTGTTTGTAATATGTCTTCTTTTTGAGATTTTTTTGTAACATGTCTACATTATATATGCATGCATGCTGACTCAAACCACACAAGTCCTCTTGGGTAGCCTACAGCCATTTTTCATGAAAAGAACATGATTTTTCATTGGCCAACACGGATGATCATCTAGAAGTCCATGGTGATGCATGCGTTCATGCCGTACAAAGAAGGTTGCGATAAATTGGAATATGCCTCCCCCGACATTTTATTGTGGCCAGCACGGGGAAGCCGAATGTTCTTATCGAAAAAGATGTAGGAACTACGTACGGCCCCTTTCCAAAATTTGATTGCGACAAGCAATTATTATGTGTTCTTCGAGAAAGATATCGAATGCATGTACGTACGGCCTCTTTTGATTGTGTGCACATATTTCTTGAACAATCCATGGCCCTGATGCCTCCCAACAGCTCAACCTCTTCATTTATGCAACGGTACTACTATCCAATCCGATACAAGTTCAGAGGAATTCAGTGGAAGAAGGGGATTCGAGAGGGAAACCGAGGTTTGAGAACAGACGGAAGCAGTCGGGATTCGAGAGAGAGATACAATCAATTCAGATACAATTCGATGCCGTCCTCGAACAGCCTAGGACACTACTTAACCACCACGGCTGTTGCCCGGTCTCCGCCACGCTGGACACGCCACGCTGGCCTCCAACTCCTGTGATGACAGCTTCCCGTCCAATGCCGCAACGCCATGTCAGTCAGGGGCCCTGACATTCCCCCGCCCTTGAAGAACTGCTTGACCCCAAGCAGGCGCGTGCGGAAAACGGCGACATAGATCATCTGCATCCTCCTAGGTCGTCCATTCTGCTGGTAACCCCGTCCACTTGACACGCACTCGTGAAGCAGTAGCAGCTCCGGTGTTGATGAAGGCATGTTCAATAATCTGGAGTGGCTCATTCACCAGGTCAGTATTGCGATCAAACGACTGAATCGAAGAACATACCTGTGTATTCGGAGGCACATGTTTTTTGAGTTGTGAAACATGGACCACCGAATGCACCTGGCTGGTAGTTGGCAGATCCAACTTGTAAGCGACCTCGCCGATGCGCTTGATCACTTTGTAAGGTCCGAAGTACCGGAAAGACAGCTTCTGATTGCCTCGCACTGCAACTGACTATTGTACGTATGGTTGCAGCTTCAGATAGACTTGATCACCAACCTGGAACGAGCGTTCACTCCTGTTCTTGTCTGCTTGGTGTTTCATGCGCTTCTGGGCCCGCAACAACTGCTGCCTTATCACATCAATCATCGTGGCTCGTTCTTTGAGCCAGACATCCAAGTCTGCAGAAGCACAATCCCCAGGAGAAATGCCCAGAGGGGGATAGCCATACAAGACTTCAAATGGTGTCCTCCCTAAAGCAGAGTGAAAGGAGGTATTGTACCAGTATTCTGCAAGAGGTAGCCAAGCAGCCATTTCTTCGGGTAAGAATGAACCATACATAGCAAGAAACCTTCCAGGCACTGATTGATGCGTTCCGTTTGGCCGTCCGTCTGAGGATGGTATGACGAACTCATGTGCAGAGTTGTGTCAGCTAAACGAAACAACTCTTGCCATAAACGACTGGTGAAGATATTGTCCCTGTCGGAAATGATCATGCCTGGCATGCCGTGCAAACGATAGATGTGGTTCATGAACTCAGTGGCAACCTTGAATGCTGTAAATGGGTGCTTCAATGGTATGAAGTGGCTATACTACGAGAACTTGTCGATGACCACCAGTATGATATCGTAGCCGCTAGAAACATGAAGTCCTTCGATAAAATCCATGCAAATTACTTGCCAAGTGTGGGGACCCCGGACTAGCTGTCCGAAATACCCGATTATGCTTAACACAACGATCCCGTGATCAGTCTGTCGTTGCACATAATCCGAATTGGATACCAAAGTTTACATCCATTACAGTACCGAATAAAAAGTCTTACATAAATGGTCATTTAGACCAAGTTCTTACATAGGTGCCTTCAAGGGCCAAACCAAAATATCAGCGGAAGCTACGGCGTAGCAGACATCATATTCTAACGATGACAACCCGACAGGCAGCTGACTTGTGGAGATCCTTAGTTGGCGTAGAAGTCGCCATATTCCTGCTCGGCGTAGTGTTCCTCCTCGTAGTCTGGCTAGGACAATAGCCAGGGACGAAACCAATATGAGTACATTTGAATGTACTCGCAAACTACCCCAACATGAGTATGCACTAGTTTGATTTTAACTTACCACTTTTATTTATTTAAACATCTCTATATCTTTATTGAAAAAGGTAAGAAGAGTTTTATAACTATCTTTAAAAGAAACCACCATCTCATTTGTTCTCCAAAACTCCTCCTGTCTCTGACCATGGCTCACCATGGTCCATCTATTTCAACAACTCATACCACTCCATGTGGTATAGCTGGTAACACCATCACCATTTCAGTTTCTTTTAAACTTAAAAGCTTTTCCGAAAACTTGCACATGGTCAAAGTAGGGCCTCCCAACTGTCCATATCCGAGGACTCGGCTATTCGAATAGTTTTACACTCTGCAGAGGTAGCACGCTTTTCCCACATCCATCCGGCAACTCATCGTGTCCGCCACGTCTCGCCATACAGGGTGTATGCGAAGTAAGCCGCCGACCATAGCCTGTCCTTTGCTCATGCTAGTATAGGATCCTTCCCATATGACACTTCCAACACACTTAACCCAGCCCTTCGGAATCTAAGTGTGAGGACTCATAGGTTTTGTCCGGCGGTTTATGGTGGAACCTTCAATCCTCCTCCTTATCTTTCATAGAGTTTGAGCGAGGACCCGGGTCAGGGGATGACCAACACACTATCCCCTCATGCATGACGGAGTCATCTCCGTCGATGAGGTATCCAGTACTAATATGAGCAAATTATATGACTAAGCCCTTTCCCATATGTGGTGGATGTGGTCGCACAGGGTATCGGATGGTTGACGTAAGTACAAGGACACACTGTGCATTTTTCATAAACATCACCCTTTTTCCACTTCTCCATTCCAACACCGACATCTCGGTATTTCATAATCTCACAAATAATTTCAAAGGAGTTTTGAATAAAACATATTTGTTTTTCCCATCCTATAATTTGATATACCTATCTTATTTTCTACATAGGTGGCAAAATAATTTCCATATACTTTTGAAATGGGTTTTATAAATCTTGCTTTGAGAGTAAAACATGTTATGAAAGTAGATGCATATGTTTGTAGTGCAAGCTCAGAGAATAGCTTGCCTTGCTTGGCAAAGTGATCTTGCTCTTGTTCTTCAATTTCAGCAAACTCTCCTTCCTCGATATATCCGTCAACGTTTTCGTCTAATTAACAAACAAACAATGCAAACAATCACTAAGCTATACAAGCAATCATCTCAACACAACAATCATGAACATCACACATAGCTACTGCACACATCAAACCATACAATTTGGTTTCAAAATATTTGAATTAAACATCATTTATTTATGTTCAACCTTATGGCAGAAACTTGTGGAACATGTTTAATTCAATAACTTGAGTTCTGTTGCTCACAAAAATACAAACTAAAATTCTATGGAAAGCTACTGATGTGTAGAAGACAACACAATTTGATTTGGTTCAATTGGAGTTACTAAACTCCCTACACATTTGTTTGAATCCAGAAGCTTATTAAACAAGTTTTGGCTACCAAATAAGTTCTGTTGATCCTAAAATTATATCCTTTTAGGGGTAACTAAACATGAACAAATGTGACCTAACAAATTGGTCCTAATTCATTTGGGTTTACCATTAACATATTTAAATGTTTGAGTGCAGAGGGGTATTTAAACTTCAACTTTATACTAAACAAATACTACTGCACAAATAATTCTACCAAAATTAGGGAAGCTCCTACTAGGCAGTACTAAGCTAACAAAATTGGTTTGGAATTATTTGGACTAACAGAGTATCAGAAACAAACAAGTTTAAAATTTAAACCTTCTGTAGTATTTTTAATAATACTTTTTATTTATTTAATTAAATGACATGAGACCAATTGGGTTGGTTAAACATTTTCATAAGATTTTCAGAACAATTGAATTTGAATTATTTGGATGTATAAATCTCAAGTTATTGAATTTATAAAATGAGTCCAGTACTGAATTTCCAGAGAAACTAAAATTAGAAATCTAACTGTTCTGGATAATGCTGAAATCCCTGACAGGTGGGGTCCACCAGTCAGTGACTCAGGCGAAACGGTGCGTGCGCGGGAAATGTTTAAAAATCTGACTAGTGGGGTCCACGGGTCAGTGACTACGCGCGCGAAGCGGTATGCGACCGTGGATCAAGGATCCAACGGCTCACAGAGCCCGCGTCGGCGGCGACCTAATTTCGGCGGCTCCGCCGCGCCGGCGGCACGGTGGTGGATGCTCTGCTCACCTAGGGGGCTCGGGAAGATGCGGCGGTGACGCAGATCGACGGCGGAGGCTCGGGGAAGCTCGTGGTGTGAGTGGAGCTTGCTGGAACGGCGTGATGTGGCGACGGCGACGCGTCGGACTTCCACGGCCACGGCCACGGACTCCGGCGGGCTACTGCGGTCGCGTCAGTGCACGATCCTGAGGGAAACAAGGGGCGGGTGAGTGTGGTGAGTACGGAGAGCACGGTGGTGTGGTCAGAGGAGAGGAAGGGGCAGCAGCACGACGCAGCCGTGTCGTCGCCTACCTCGGGCTCCGGCGAGCAATTTCCCCTGCTGCCAGGGCCGAGCTTGGCTGCTACTACGTGCACGCTCTCCTAGCGGTGCACAGAGGGGGTGGAGTGAGTTGGAGAAGCCGGGGTGCGGTGTGGAGAGAAGTGAGCTCGGGGCGAGCTTAAATAGGCTCGGCGGCGGCGTACGGTGGACTGGGTGCAAGGGGGCGACCAGGGCACGGCCGGGCTAGCCATAGGGGGCAGTGGTGTGTGGTGATGTTGCTGGGGGTCCTGGGCGCAGAAGCCAGCGCGTGTCGCGAGCAGAGCGAGCTCGCGGCGTGGGACGGCCATGGGCGTGCTCGGCGGCGCACGGGCATCGAGCAAACGGCGGCTCGAGGCGTGCCTGGGTGCGGTGTCTCTGCGAGGGAGTTAAGTGAAGCAAGGAGAGAGTGGGGGGGCACGGGTGCGACGTCCACGGCGACGACAACGCGTCGGCCTCGGTGGCGATCACGGCGCAGTGCGCCAGCTGCCGCCTACTGCTGCTCCTCCACGCTCTGGCCCTCCCTCTTCTTCGATTTCGAGCGCGGCGAGGTCAGTGAGGTGAGAGGGAGTGAGTGCTGGCGCCAAATCGACGAATTAACCTCGAATTCGAGCAATTCAACTTCGGATTTGAGGAATCGGTGAAGAACACAATCCTGCCCACCATGTGTTCGATGAAATGTGCACATCACTTTTAATTTTGAATTTCTGAATTTTGATTTCATACTTTGCTTCTTAAATATGTATAGGTATTTGTGGTGCTGTGTTGCATTTCATGGGACAAGTGCAACATAGCACACTTTGTGATTTGAATTTAATAAAGAAAGTAAATAGAATTTAAATTTAGGTTTTTAAATTAAATTTTTGAGAGGGAAAAGTTGTAAGAATAAAAATGGGAGGTTTATACATCCACTCCACTGAATTTGGTTTGAAACCATTTCAAATTCTTACTTGGAGAATTTGTGTAAAACAATTGTCACTTTTATTTTTCTTGCTTTCTTGTTATTTTATTTCTTTTTTTTTTTTATTTTTATTTAGAGCAAGCCACACAATTTGCAAGAAATAAATAACACAAGCAACAAGAATTAATTACCACAAGCAACAATTGCAAACAACACATAAAATCAACAAAAGTTTTTGTTGGCTCTCATTTTTGGAATAAAATACTGATAATATTTTTGGGATGTTACAATCCTTCCCCCCTTAAAATAAATCTCGTCCCGAGATTTGCTAGGCTTAGGTACTAAAGAGGTCTGGGAATTCGCTCGAAGATAATCTTCGCGTTCCCAAGTTGCTTCTTCTTCAGAGTGGTTAGTCCACTGGACTTTGTAAAACTTGATCGCACGTCTTCGGGTAACACGAACATCTTCTTCGAGAATCTTGAGAGGTCTCTCACGATAAGTCAGGTCTTGGTTCAGGTCGATGGAGAGGTGGTCGATGTTTTTGAAAACATCAGGCTGGTCAGGAACTTCAAGACACTTCCGGAGCAAGGAAATGTGGAAGACATCATGATAATCTCCTAACTCCTGGGGTAACTCCAGCTGATAGGATACTTCTCCTCGACGAGCAATGACCTTGAAGGGTCCAATATACCTTGGCGCTAACTTTCCTTTGACATGGAAACGCTGCATTCCTTGAGGGGTGTCACTCGGAGATAAACATAATCTCCGACGTTGAAGGTGAGGTCACGGCGCTTGGTGTCAGCGTAACTCTTCTGACGGGATTGGGCAGTTTTGAGGCGTTCACGAATAAGCTGAACTTGCTCTTCAGCTTCACGGAGGGTATCTGGTCCGAACAATTTGCTTTCTCCGGTATCGGACCAATTCAGGGGTGTACGACACTTCTTGCCGTAAAGGGCTTCAAAAGGGGCCATTTGCAGACTAGACTGATAACTGTTGTTGTACGAGAACTCTGCAAACGGAAGACAATCTTCCCACTTGGAACCATAGGATAGAACACATGCGCGAAGCATGTCCTCCAATATCTGGTTCACTCGCTCAGTTTGGCCATCGGTCTGGGGATGATAAGCTGTGCTAAATGCTAACTTGGTTCCGAGGGCTTCATGAAGGGATTTCCAGAATCTTGAGGTGAATTGCGTGCCTCTATCAGATACAATCTTCTTAGGCACACCATGCAGGCTCACTATTCTGGAAATATACAAGTCGGCTAACTGAGTCCCCGATAGGTGGTGTTGACAGGATGAAATGGGCAACCTTGGTCAGTCGATCAACGATGACCCAGATTGAATCATGGCCTCGGTTGGATCTTGGAAGTCCGGTAATAAAATCCATTCCAATCTCATCCCACTTCCACTCGGGAATTTTCAAAGGTTGAAGCAATCCAGCGGGTCGCTGATGTTCAGCCTTAACTCGCTGGCAGATGTCACACTTGGCTACGAATGAACCAATCTCTCGCTTCATTCCATGCCACCAAAATCTTTCTCGAAGGTCTTGGTACATTTTGGTTCCGCCGGGGTGGATTGAATAAGGGGTCTCATGGGCCTCCTTCAGGATTAACTCCTTAAGTTCCGTGACATTGGGCACACAGATACGGTCATTGAATTTCAGCACTCCTTCAGCATCTTCGGTAAAACCGGGTGCTTTGCCGAGGGAAATCTTCTTCCTAATTCCCTCTATGCTTTCATGACCTTTTGGGCTTCTTTGATTTGATCCATCAGGGTTGGGGTTAACTCTAATTGGCGAGATAACCATGGCTAACAAGCTCTAGTCCAAAATCTTGGAACTCTTTGAACAAGGCTGGCTGTTCGGCTTGGATCAGGGCATTCAGGGTGCAAGGTTTGCGACTAAGGGCATCGGCAACTACATTAGCCTTTCCAGGGTGATAATGGATTCCAATATCATAATCCTTGATTAATTCCATCCATCTCCTCTGTCGCAGGTTCAGATCTTTCTGGGTGAAAATATACTTCAAGCTTTTGTGATCTGTATAGACCTCGCAGCGATGTCCCGCAAGATAGGGACGCCACGTTTTGAGGCAAGAACAACAGCAGCTAACTCCAAGTCATGGGTTGGGTAATTCTCTTCATGCGGTCGCAACTGCCGGGACAGGTACGACACAACTTTGCCTTCTTGCATCAGAACGCAACCAAGTCCGAGGCGTGATGCATCGCAATACACGTCGAAACTCTGGGTGACGTCTGGCATGATCAGGATTGGGGCTGAGGTTAGTCTCTTCTTCAGTTCTTGGAAACTATCCTCACACTTCTGAGTCCATTCAAATTTCTTGTCCTTCTTCAACAGTTGGGTCATGGGTTTGGCTATACTGGAAAATCCTTCAACGAACTTGCGGTAATAACCGGCAAGTCCGAGAAAGCTTCGGATTTCAAACACATTGGTTGGGGATAACCAGTCGATAATGGCTTGATCTTCTCTGGGTCAACAGAAATTCCTCCGGCAGACACAACATGTCCGAGAAATGCCACTTCACTGAGCCAAAACTCACACTTGCTAAGCTTGGCATACAGCTGGTGCTCTCGGAGGTCTCCAAAACTAGACGCAGGTGTTCAGCATGCTCTTCTTCGGTCTTGGAATAAATAAGGATGTCATCAAGGAAAACTACCACGAACTTGTCGAGGTACTCCATGAAAATCTTGTTCATGAGATTCATGAAATAGGCTGGGGCATTGGTCAGACCAAAAGACATCACGGTGTATTCAAACAACCGTAACGAGTGGTGAAGGCGGTCTTGGGAATGTCTGTCTCTCGGATCTTCAACTGATGGTATCCTGTCCGAAGATCGATCTTGGAAAAGACTCGGGCTCCGTTCATTTGATCGAACAGATCCTCGATCTTGGGAAGAGGATACTTATTTTTAATGGTCACGTCATTCAGCTTGCGATAATCCACACACAGGCGTGTGGTACCGTCTCTCTTGTCCACAAATATAATGGGTGATCCCCAAGGTGAAGCGCTTGGGCGAACAAGTCCTTTGCTGAGCATATCTGCCAATTGCTTCTTCAACTCAACCAGCTCTTCCGGATTCATCCGATAAGGTCTTTGGGATATAGGGGGGTTCCTGGGATAAGCTCAATTATGAACTCAATTTCCCGGTCTGGCGGCATACCAGGCAATTCTTCTGGGAAAACATCCTTGAACAGGTGAACAACACGGATCTCATCTAGGGCAGGTCGAGCTATGCTCTCATGGCAGCCTGGGTGGGATTGACTAGTTTCAGACACATACTCCACTTCTACTTCTTTGTCGGTGGTGATGGATACAGCTCTTCTAGCACAGTCAATTCGACCATGGTACTTGGCTAACCAATTCATACCGAGTATAACATCGATGCCTTGGGTTCCCAGAACAATTAAGTTAACTGGAAACTTTTCTCCTTTGATCTCAAGGGGTACATCGGAGCAAAACATCTTGGTCTCTACGGTGGATTCTGGGATTTGGATGACCATGGGTTTGGGTAAGAGGCTCTCGACTAAACCTCCCTTAGCAACAAATTCTTGGGTAACAAATGAATGGGTAGCACCAGAATCAAACAGAACAGTTGCAGGTACTGAGTTGACAAGGAACGTACCCAGCACAACATCCGGAGCATCCTGAGCTTCTTCAGCATTGATGTGGTGCAGACGACCCTTGGCAACAGCAGCATTTCCGCGGGTGCGGCATTCTTGCCATTTCCATTTCCATTGCGGCCTTGACCATTGTTCGTGCCGGCGCATTGGGGCGCTGACATTCCTCTTGGGATTGGGACATTCTGGAGTAGTGACCCTTGTTGCCGCATTCAAAGCAGACACATTGGCATTGGGGTGAAGTTGTTGAAGTTTCCTCCGGGACGGTTATTGTCATTGGGGCGGTTGAAGTTGTTTGGGCGGTTAGGGTAATTGGGGCGTGGAGCTTGGGGTGGACGATAGGCAGGCCTGGGTTCTGCTGAAAGATACGAGGTTTCTGGCTGCTCGAACCTTCCTGAGCATTCATCCTCCTCTTGCGACCTTCATACATAGACTTGCGCTTGGTCTCCAGCTGGATGGCTTTGTCCACAAGTGACTCCAGATCACGGAAGTCATGGATAACCAGAGCACACTGCAGTTCATCATGAGTCCACTCATGAAACGCTCCATCTTCTTCTCTTCTTTGTCGGTGTCATCAGGAGCATACCGAGATAAGTCGGTAAATCATCCAGATAACCGACCACATCTCTACTTCCCTGCCTCAGTTTGCGGAACTCATCCTTCTTCCTCTCAATAAGTCCGTAAGGAATATGCTTCTTGCGGAACTTCTCCTGGAACTCAGCCCAGTTGATGACATGACCAGCTGGCTGGAGAGTCTTGGTAGTTTCCCACCAAGCTCTTGCAGGTCCAGCGAGATAGTGGGTTGCATACAACACTTTCTCATTTTCTCCCACAGCAGCAACTTCAAGATTATTGTCGATGGTGCGAAGCCAATCATCGGCTTCTAGTGGGTGAAGTCCCTTGGAGTAGGTGGGTGGGTTGGTCTTCTGAAAATCGCCTAAGGTGATCGCTGGTTCTCATTGCCATTGCCATTACCACCATTGTTGTTGTTGTTGTTGTTGTTGTTATAGCGGCTGCGAGTTGTTGCAGGGCAACGAGATGAGCTGGCGCTCTGCCGGGCATTTCACGTTCCTCCATGATAAGCGCGAGAAGTTGGGCGGGGGTTGGGTCCGGTGGTGGTGGTGCTGATCCTGATCCTCCCGTATTGTCGCGACGGGGCGGCATCCTGAAGCACACCGGGTATAAGAGGCAAGGCAAGAAAAGTTCGACTAAGGGAAAAGACGATTCTCAAGTGGTTGATTAATTTAAGGTTATATGAAAATATTTCACACAGATTTAAACAAGACAAACATACTTATATATTACAACATCACATCAAGAGTTCACATCACAACAAGCTTACAACATCAAGCTTACAACATCACCTTACATCTAGATACATAACATCTGGTTTCCAAAAGAACCACTACTTCGACTCGACTAGCGATAGGGGTCAACCTAATCCTGCGGTAGTGATCAAGTCACTCGCCTACTGAGGTGGAACCTCCAGCTCTAACACGTCAGCATCTGACTGGTAGGCTGGCTCCTCGGGATCCTCCTCCTCGTCCTCGAGAACTGCCTCGAGTGGCTCCTCCTCCTCGTCAACTAACTCCTCCTCATCATCCTCCTCCTCACAGTCCATCTCCTCCACGAAGTCATCATCGTCACTGAGGAAAGCGTGTTCTCCTTGCGGAGATCCTCGCCCTCCTCCTCCATCTCGTCAGTATGGTGCTCTAGATCCTCAATCAGCCCGTCCTGCTCTGCCACCTTCGTGCGGAGCTTCACGATAGTCTTCCTCAGCTGGGCCCTCTTCCTGAGAAGAGCAACCTTCTCCACCATCAGCTTCATCTCGTTCTCGCGAAGCTCAACGAGCGACTCGCGGTCGAAGTGGAGCTGAATCCTAGTGCGCAACAGATCATCCTGAGTGCACTGAAGTAAGATCTCCATGTCCATGATGTAGCTCCCAAACATCGGGTGGTAAGGTGAAGGAGTAGGGTGTCCATCGCAGTTGCGCCTCCCGTAGAACCGGAAACGGGAGTCTACTAACTCCGCCTTGTGCTCCTCACAAAGTCGGGCTAGCATCCTCTGTGTAGCAGTACAGAGACCATCAACCCAGGTGGCCTCCTTGGTGGTGAAGATGAGCGTCCTGGAACTGGGAGACTTGATGTTCCTGCGAACTGACGACCTGATGAGCCAGCTCAGCCTTCCGACACCGTGAACATCAATCTGAGCTCCCTCAAACTCTGGAGCGGGGCGACCTAACAGCTTGGTCAACTCGAACAAGTCCCTCTCAAACGTCAGCTTGCTGTCCTTCTCCAGCTGAACGAACTCGGTCCAATGGAGTGCCATCTACAGTTTTTAAGCAAAATTTTAAGTTAGTTAGGTGACAAGTATATCAAAATTTTAATATAGTAGGGCAACAAGTGAGTCAAATTTTAAGCTTAATGAGAGGTGTGCAAAATTTTAGGGATACAAGGAAAATGTAATATTTAATGGAGTAAAATTTTGCATAAGTAAGAGGATTGGAGATAAGCAGTTTTCGAAAATACTTCATTCCTTTCTTTTTAGAAATTCATCTTTTGTAACATTTGACAAACGACCATGCTAACTAAGGTTTCCTAAAGTCAGGATGGCTCTGATACCAAGTCTGTGGGGACCCCGGACTAGCTGTCCGAAATACCCGATTATGCTTAACACAACGATCCCGTGATCAGTCTGTCGTTGCACATAATCCGAATTGGATACCAAAGTTTACATCCATTACAGTACCGAATAAAAGTCTTACATAAATGGTCATTTAGACCAAGTTCTTACATAGGTGCCTTCATGGGCCAAACCAAAATATCAGCGGAAGCTACGGCGTAGTAGACATCATATTCTAACGATGACAACCCGACAGGCAGCTGACTTGTGGAGATCCTTAGTTGGCGTAGAAGTCGCCATATCCTGCTCGGCGTAGTGCTCCTCCTCGTAGTCTGGCTAGGTCAATAGCCAGGGACGAAACCAATATGAGTACATTTGAATGTACTCGCAAACTACCCCAACATGAGTATGCACTAGTTTTATTTTAGTTGACAACTTTTATTTATTTAAACATCTCTATATCTTTATTGAAAAAGGTAAGAAGAGTTTTATAACTATTTTAAAGAAACCACCATCTCATTTGTTCTCCAAAACTCCTCCTGTTTCTGACCATGGCTCACCATGGTCCATCTATTTCAACAACTCATACCACTCCATGTGGTATAGCTGTGTAACACCATCTCCAATTCAGTTTCTTTTAAACTTAAAAACTTTTCCAAAAACTTGCACATGGTCAAAGTAGGGCCTCCCAACTGTCCATATCCGAGGACTCGGCTATTCGAATAGTTTTACACTCTGCAGAGGTAGCACGCTTTTCCCACATCCATCCGGCAACTCATCGTGTCCGCCACGTCTCGCCATACAGGGTGTATGCGAAGTAAGCCGCCGACCATAGCCTGTCCTTTGCTCATGCTAGTATAGGATCCTTCCCATATGACACTTCCAACACACTTAACCCAGCCCTTCGGAATCTAAGTGTGAGGACTCATAGGTTTTGTCCGGCGGTTTATGGTGGAACCTTCAATCCTCCTCCTTATCTTTCATAGAGTTTGAGCGAGGACCCGGGTCAGGGGTGACCAACACACTATCCCCTCATGCATGACGGAGTCATCTCCGTCGATGAGGTATCCAGTACTAATATGAGCAAATTATATGACTAAGCCTTTCCCATATGTGGTGGATGTGGTCGCACAGGGTATCGGATGGTTGACGTAAGTACAAGGACACACTGTGCATTTTTCATAAACATCACCATTTTTCCACTTCTCCATTCCAACACCGACATCTCGGTATTTCATAATCTCACAAGTAATTTCAAAGGAGTTTTGAATAAACATATTGTTTTTCCCATCCTATAATTTGATATAACTATCTTATATTTCTACATAGGTGGCAAAATAATTTCCATATACTTTTGAAATGGGTTTTATAAATCTTGCTTTGAGAGTAAAACATGTTATGAAAGTAGATGCATATGTTTGTAGTGCAAGCTCAGAGAATAGCTTGCCTTGCTTGGCAAAGTGATCTTGCTCTTGTTCTTCAATTTCAGCAAACTCTCCTTCCTCGATATATCCGTCAACGTTTCGTCTAATTAATAAACAAACAATGCAAACAATCACTAAGCTATACAAGCAATCATCTCAACACAACAATCATGAACATCACACATAGCTACTGCACACATCAAACCATACAATTTGGTTTCAAAATATTTGAATTAAACATCATTTATTTATGTTCAATTATGGCAGAAACTTGTGGAACATGTTTAATTCAATAACTTGAGTTCTGTTGGTCACAAAAATACAAACTAAAATTCTATGGAAAGCTACTGATGTGTAGAAGACAACACAATTTGATTTGGTTCAATTGGAGTTACTAAACTCCCTACACATTTGTTTGAATCCAGAAGCTTATTAATCAAGTTTTGGCTACCATTTAAATTCTGTTGCTAAAATTAAATCCTTTTAGGGGTAACTAAACATGACAAATGTGACCTAACAAAATTGGTCCTAATTCATTTGGGTTAACCATTAACATATTTAAATGTTTGAGTGCAGAGGGTATTTAAACTTCAACTTTATACTAAACAAATACTACTGCACAAATAATTCTACCAAAATTAGGGAAGCTAATACAGGCAGTACTAAGCTAACAAAATTGGTTTGGAATTATTTGGACTAACAGAGTATCAGAAACAAACAAGTTATAATTTAAACCTTCTGTAGTATTTTTAATAATACTTTTTATTTATTTAATTAAATGACATGAGACCAATTGGGTTGGTTAAACATTTTCATAAGCTTTTCAGAACAATTGATTTGATTTATTTGGATGTATAAATCTCAAGTTATTGAATTTATAAAATGAGTCCAGTACTGAATTTCCAGAGAAACTAAAATTAGAAATCCTAACTGTTCTGGATAATGCTGAAATCCCTGACAGGTGGGGTCCACCAGTCAGTGACTCAGCGAAACGGTGCGTGCGCGGGAAATGTTTAAAAATCTGACTAGGGGGTCCACGGGTCAGTGACTACGCGCGCGAAGCGGTATGCGACCGTGGATCAAGGATCCAACGGCTCACAGAGCCCGCGTCGGCGGCGACCTAATTTCGGCGGCTCCCCGCGCCGGCGGCACGGTGGTGGATGCTCTGCTCACCTAGGGGGCTCGGGAAGATGCGGCGGTGACGCAGATCGACGGCGGAGGCTCGGGGAAGCTCGTGGTGTGAGTGGAGCTTGCTGGAACGGCGTGAGGTGGCGACGGCGACGCGTCGGACTTCCACGGCCACGGCCACGGACTCCGGCGGGCTACTGCGGTCGCGTCAGTGCACGATCCTGAGGGAAACAAGGGGCGGGTGAGTGTGGTGAGTACGGAGAGCACGGTGGTGTGGTCAGAGGAGAGGAAGGGGCAGCAGCACGACGCAGCCGTGTCGTCGCCTACCTCGGGCTCCGGCGAGCAATTTCCCCTGCTGCCAGGGCCGAGCTTGGCTGCTACTACGTGCACGCTCTCCTAGCGGTGCACAGAGGGGGTGGAGTGAGTTGGAGAAGCCGGGGTGCGGTGTGGAGAGAAGTGAGCTCGGGGCGAGCTTAAATAGGCTCGGCGGCGGCGTACGGTGGACTGGGTGCAAGGGGGCGACCAGGGCACGGCCGGGCTAGCCATAGGGGGCAGTGGTGTGTGGTGATGTTGCTGGGGGTCCTGGGCGCAGAAGCCAGCGCGTGTCGCGAGCAGAGCGAGCTCGCGGCGTGGGACGGCCATGGGCGCGCTCGGCGGCGCACGGGCATCGAGCAAACGGCGGCTCGAGGCGTGCCTGGGTGCGGTGTCTCTGCGAGGGAGTTAAGTGAAGCAAGGAGAGAGTGGGGGGGCACGGGTGCGACGTCCACGGCGACGACAGCGCGTCGGCCTCGGTGGCGATCATGGCGCAGTGCGCCAGCTGCCGCCTCCTGCTGCTCCTCCACGCTCTGGCCCTCCCTCTTCTTCGATTTCGAGCGCGGCGAGGTCAGTGAGGTGAGAGGGAGTGAGTGCTGGCGCCAAATCGACGAATTAACCTCGAATTCGAGCAATTCAACTTCGGATTTGAGGAATCGGTGAAGAACACAAATCCTGCCCACCATGTGTTCGATGAAATGTGCACATCACTTTTAATTTTGAATTTCTGAATTTTGATTTCATACTTTGCTTCATAAATATGTATAGGTATTTGTGGTGCTGTGTTGCATTTCATGGGACAAGTGCAACATAGCACACTTTGTGATTTGAATTTAATAAAGAAAGTAAATAGAATTTAAATTTAGGTTTTTAAATTAAATTTTTGAGAGGGAAAAGTTGTAAGAATAAAAATGGGAGGTTTATACATCCACTCCACTGAATTTGGTTTGAGACCATTTCAAATTCTTACTTGGAGAATTTGTGTAAAACAATTGTCACTTTTATTTTTCTTGCTTTCTTGTTATTTTATTTCTTTTTTTTTTTTTTTTTATTTAGAGCAAGCACACAATTTGCAAGAAATAAATAACACAAGCAACAAGAATTAATTACCACAAGCAACAATTGCAAACAACACATAAAATCAACAAAAGTTTTTGTTGGCTCTCATTTTTGGAATATAATACTGATAATATTTTTGGGATGTTACAATCCTTCCCCCCTTAAAATAAATCTCGTCCCGAGATTTGCTAGGCTTAGGTACTAAAGAGGTCTGGGAATTCGCTTCGAAGATAATCTTCGCGTTCCCAAGTTGCTTCTTCTTCAGAGTGGTTAGTCCACTGGACTTTGTAAAACTTGATCGCACGTCTTCGGGTAACACGAACATCTTCTTCGAGAATTTGAGGGTCTCTCACGATAAGTCAGGTCTTGGTTCAGGTCGATGGAGAGGTGGTCGATGTTTTTGAAAACATCAGGCTGGTCAGGAACTTCAAGACACTTCCGGAGCAAGGAAATGTGGAAGACATCATGATAATCTCCTAACTCCTGGGGTAACTCCAGCTGATAGGATACTTCTCCTCGACGAGCAATGACCTTGAAGGGTCCAATATACCTTGGCGCTAACTTTCCTTTGACATGGAAACGCTGCATTCCTTGAGGGGTGTCACTCGGAGATAAACATAATCTCCGACGTTGAAGGTGAGGTCACGGCGCTTGGTGTCAGCGTAACTCTTCTGACGGGATTGGGCAGTTTTGAGGCGTTCACGAATAAGCTGAACTTGCTCTTCAGCTTCACGGAGGGTATCTGGTCCGAACAATTTGCTTTCTCCGGTATCGGACCAATTCAGGGGTGTACGACACTTCTTGCCGTAAAGGGCTTCAAAAGGGGCCATTTGCAGACTAGACTGATAACTGTTGTTGTACGAGAACTCTGCAAACGGAAGACAATCTTCCCACTTGGAACCATAGGATAGAACACATGCGCGAAGCATGTCCTCCAATATCTGGTTCACTCGCTCAGTTTGGCCATCGGTCTGGGGATGATAAGCTGTGCTAAATGCTAACTTGGTTCCGAGGGCTTCATGAAGGGATTTCCAGAATCTTGAGGTGAATTGCGTGCCTCTATCAGATACAATCTTCTTAGGCACACCATGCAGGCTCACTATTCTGGAAATATACAGTCTGCTAACTGAGCCCGATAGGTGGTGTTGACAGGAAATGGGCAACCTTGGTCAGTCGATCAACGATGACCCAGATTGAATCATGGCCTCGGTTGGATCTTGGAAGTCCGGTAATAAAATCCATTCCAATCTCATCCCACTTCCACTCGGGAATTTTCAAAGGTTGAAGCAATCCAGCGGGTCGCTGATGTTCAGCCTTAACTCGCTGGCAGATGTCACACTTGGCTACGAATGAACCAATCTCTCGCTTCATTCCATGCCACCAAAATCTTTCTCGAAGGTCTTGGTACATTTTGGTTCCGCCGGGGTGGATTGAATAAGGGGTCTCATGGGCCTCCTTCAGGATTAACTCCTTAAGTTCCGTGACATTGGGCACACAGATACGGTCATTGAATTTCAGCACTCCTTCAGCATCTTCGGTAAAACCGGGTGCTTTGCCGAGGGAAATCTTCTTCCTAATTCCCTCTATGCTTTCATGACCTTTTGGGCTTCTTTGATTTGATCCATCAGGGTTGGGGTTAACTCTAATTGGCGAGATAACCATGGCTAACAAGCTCTAGTCCAAAATCTTGGAACTCTTTGAACAAGGCTGGCTGTTCGGCTTGGATCAGGGCATTCAGGGTGCAAGGTTTGCGACTAAGGGCATCGGCAACTACATTAGCCTTTCCAGGGTGATAATGGATTCCAATATCATAATCCTTGATTAATTCCATCCATCTCCTCTGTCGCAGGTTCAGATCTTTCTGGGTGAAAATATACTTCAAGCTTTTGTGATCTGTATAGACCTCGCAGCGATGTCCCGCAAGATAGGGACGCCACGTTTTGAGCAAGAACAACAGCAGCTAACTCCAAGTCATGGGTTGGGTAATTCTCTTCATGCGGTCGCAACTGCCGGGACAGGTACGACACAACTTTGCCTTCTTGCATCAGAACGCAACCAAGTCCGAGGCGTGATGCATCGCAATACACGTCGAAACTCTGGGTGACGTCTGGCATGATCAGGATTGGGGCTGAGGTTAGTCTCTTCTTCAGTTCTTGGAAACTATCCTCACACTTCTGAGTCCATTCAAATTTCTTGTCCTTCTTCAACAGTTGGGTCATGGGTTTGGCTATACTGGAAAATCCTTCAACGAACTTGCGGTAATAACCGGCAAGTCCGAGAAAGCTTCGGATTTCAAACACATTGGTTGGGGATAACCAGTCGAAATGGCTTGATCTTCTCGGGTCAACAGAAATTCCTCCGGCAGACACAACATGTCCGAGAAATGCCACTTCACTGAGCCAAAACTCACACTTGCTAAGCTTGGCATACAGCTGGTGCTCTCGGAGGTCTCCAAAACTAGACGCAGGTGTTCAGCATGCTCTTCTTCGGTCTTGGAATAAATAAGGATGTCATCAAGGAAAACTACCACGAACTTGTCGAGGTACTCCATGAAAATCTTGTTCATGAGATTCATGAAATAGGCTGGGGCATTGGTCAGACCAAAAGACATCACGGTGTATTCAAACAACCGTAACGAGTGGTGAAGGCGGTCTTGGGAATGTCTGTCTCTCGGATCTTCAACTGATGGTATCCTGTCCGAAGATCGATCTTGGAAAAGACTCGGGCTCCGTTCATTTGATCGAACAGATCCTCGATCTTGGGAAGAGGATACTTATTTTTAATGGTCACGTCATTCAGCTTGCGATAATCCACACACAGGCGTGTGGTACCGTCTCTCTTGTCCACAAATATAATGGGTGATCCCCAAGGTGAAGCGCTTGGGCGAACAAGTCCTTTGCTGAGCATATCTGCCAATTGCTTCTTCAACTCAACCAGCTCTTCCGGATTCATCCGATAAGGTCTTTGGGATATAGGGGCGGTTCCTGGGATAAGCTCAATTATGAACTCAATTTCCCGGTCTGGCGGCATACCAGGCAATTCTTCTGGGAAAACATCCTTGAACAGGTGAACAACACGGATCTCATCTAGGGCAGGTCGAGCTATGCTCTCATGGCAGCCTGGGTGGGATTGACTAGTTTCAGACACATACTCCACTTCTACTTCTTTGTCGGTGGTGATGGATACAGCTCTTCTAGCACAGTCAATTCGACCATGGTACTTGGCTAACCAATTCATACCGAGTATAACATCGATGCCTTGGGTTCCCAGAACAATTAAGTTAACTGGAAACTTTTCTCCTTTGATCTCAAGGGGTACATCGGAGCAAAACATCTTGGTCTCTACGGTGGATTCTGGGATTTGGATGACCATGGGTTTGGGTAAGAGGCTCTCGACTAAACCTCCCTTAGCAACAAATTCTTGGGTAACAAATGAATGGGTAGCACCAGAATCAAACAGAACAGTTGCAGGTACTGAGTTGACAAGGAACGTACCCAGCACAACATCCGGAGCATCCTGAGCTTCTTCAGCATTGATGTGGTGCAGACGACCCTTGGCAACAGCAGCATTTCCGCGGGGTGCGGCATTCTTGCCATTTCCATTTCCATTGCGGCCTTGACCATTGTTCTGTGCCGGCGCATTGGGGCGCTGACATTCCTCTTGGGATTGGGACATTTTTGGAGTAGTGACCCTTGTTGCCGCATTCAAAGCAGACACATTGGGATTGGGGTGAAGTTGTTGAAGTTTCCTCCGGGACGGTTATTGTCATTGGGGCGGTTGAAGTTGTTTGGGCGGTTAGGGTAATTGGGGCGTGGAGCTTGGGGTGGACGATAGGCAGGCCTGGGTTCTGCTGAAAGATACGAGGTTTCTGGCTGCTCGAACCTTCCTGAGCATTCATCCTCCTCTTGCGACCTTCATACATAGACTTGCGCTTGGTCTCCAGCTGGATGGCTTTGTCCACAAGTGACTCCAGATCACGGAAGTCATGGATAACCAGAGCACACTGCAGTTCATCATGGAGTCCACTCATGAAACGCTCCATCTTCTTCTCTTCTTTGTCGGTGTCATCAGGAGCATACCGAGATAAGTCGGTAAATCATCCAGATAACCGACCACATCTCTACTTCCCTGCCTCAGTTTGCGGAACTCATCCTTCTTCCTCTCAATAAGTCCGTAAGGAATATGCTTCTTGCGGAACTTCTCCTGGAACTCAGCCCAGTTGATGACATGACCAGCTGGCTGGAGAGTCTTGGTAGTTTCCCACCAAGCTCTTGCAGGTCCAGCGAGATAGTGGGTTGCATACAACACTTTCTCATTTTCTCCCACAGCAGCAACTTCAAGATTATTGTCGATGGTGCGAAGCCAATCATCGGCTTCTAGTGGGTGAAGTCCCTTGGAGTAGGTGGGTGGGTTGGTCTTCTGAAAATCGCCTAAGGTGGATCGCTGGTTCTCATTGCCATTGCCATTACCACCATTGTTGTTGTTGTTGTTGTTGTTGTTGTTGTTGTTGTTATAGGCGGCTGCGAGTTGTTGCAGGGCAACGAGATGAGCCTGGCGCTCCTGCCGGGCATTTCACGTTCCTCCATGATAAGCGCGAGAAGTTGGGCGGGGGTTGGGTCCGGTGGTGGTGGTGCTGATCCTGATCCTCCCGTATTGTCGCGACGGGGCGGCATCCTGAAGCACACCGGGTATAAGAGGCAAGGCAAGAAAAGTTCGACTAAGGGAAAAGACGATTCTCAAGTGGTTGATTAATTTAAGGTTATATGAAAATATTTCACACAGATTTAAACAAGACAAACATACTTATATATTACCAACATCACATCAAGGAGTTCACATCACAACAAGCTTACAACATCAAGCTTACAACATCACCTTACATCTAGATACATAACATCTGGTTTCCAAAAGAACCACTACTTCGACTCGACTAGCGATAGGGGTCAACCTAATCCTGCGGTAGTGATCAAGTCACTCGCCTACTGAGGTGGAACCTCCAGCTCTAACACGTCAGCATCTGACTGGTAGGCTGGCTCCTCGGGATCCTCCTCCTCGTCCTCGAGAACTGCCTCGAGTGGCTCCTCCTCCTCGTCAACTAACTCCTCCTCATCATCCTCCTCCTCACAGTCCATCTCCTCCACGAAGTCATCATCGTCACTGAGGAAAGCGTTGTTCTCCTTGCGGAGATCCTCGCCCTCCTCCTCCATCTCGTCAGTATGGTGCTCTAGATCCTCAATCAGCCCGTCCTGCTCTGCCACCTTCGTGCGGAGCTTCACGATAGTCTTCCTCAGCTGGGCCCTCTTCCTGAGAAGAGCAACCTTCTCCACCATCAGCTTCATCTCGTTCTCGCGAAGCTCAACGAGCGACTCGCGGTCGAAGTGGAGCTGAATCCTAGTGCGCAACAGATCATCCTGAGTGCACTGAAGTAAGATCTCCATGTCCATGATGTAGCTCCCAAACATCGGGTGGTAAGGTGAAGGAGTAGGGTGTCCATCGCAGTTGCGCCTCCCGTAGAACCGGAAACGGGAGTCTACTAACTCCGCCTTGTGCTCCTCACAAAGTCGGGCTAGCATCCTCTGTGTAGCAGTACAGAGACCATCAACCCAGGTGGCCTCCTTGGTGGTGAAGATGAGCGTCCTGGAACTGGGAGACTTGATGTTCCTGCGAACTGACGACCTGATGAGCCAGCTCAGCCTTCCGACACCATGAACATCAATCTGAGCTCCCTCAAACTCTGGAGCGGGGCGACCTAACAGCTTGGTCAACTCGAACAAGTCCCTCTCAAACGTCAACTTGCTGTCCTTCTCCAGCTGAACGAACTCGGTCCAATGGAGTGCCATCTACAGTTTTTAAGCAAAATTTTAAGTTAGTTAGGTGACAAGTATATCAAAATTTTAATATAGTAGGGCAACAAGTGAGTCAAATTTTAAGCTTAATGAGAGGTGTGCAAAATTTTAGGGATACAAGGAAAATGTAATATTTAATGGAGTAAAATTTTGCATAAGTAAGAGGATTGGAGATAAGCAGTTTTCGAAAATACTTCATTCCTTTCTTTTTAGAAATTCATCTTTTGTAACATTTGACAAACGACCATGCTAACTAAGGTTTCCTAAAGTCAGGATGGCTCTGATACCAAGTCTGTGGGGACCCCGGACTAGCTGTCCGAAATACCCGATTATGCTTAACACAACGATCCCGTGATCAGTCTGTCGTTGCACATAATCCGAATTGGATACCAAAGTTTACATCCATTACAGTACCGAATAAAAGTCTTACATAAATGGTCATTTAGACCAAGTTCTTACATAGGTGCCTTCATGGGCCAAACCAAAATATCAGCGGAAGCTACGGCGTAGTAGACATCATATTCTAACGATGACAACCCGACAGGCAGCTGACTTGTGGAGATCCTTAGTTGGCGTAGAAGTCGCCATACTCCTGCTCGGCGTAGTGCTCCTCCTCGTAGTCTGGCTAGGTCAATAGCCAGGGACGAAACCAATATGAGTACATTTGAATGTACTCGCAAACTACCCCAACATGAGTATGCACTAGTTTTATTTTAGTTGACAACTTTTATTTATTTAAACATCTCTATATCTTTATTGAAAAAGGTAAGAAGAGTTTTATAACTATTTTTAAAGAAACCACCATCTCATTTGTTCTCCAAAACTCCTCCTGTTTCTGACCATGGCTCACCATGGTCCATCTATTTCAACAACTCATACCACTCCATGTGGTATAGCTGGTAACACCATCTCCAATTCAGTTTCTTTTAAACTTAAAACTTTTCCAAAAACTTGCACATGGTCAAAGTAGGGCCTCCCAACTGTCCATATCCGAGGACTCGGCTATTCGAATAGTTTTACACTCTGCAGAGGTAGCACGCTTTTCCCACATCCATCCGGCAACTCATCGTGTCCGCCACGTCTCGCCATACAGGGTGTATGCGAAGTAAGCCGCCGACCATAGCCTGTCCTTTGCTCATGCTAGTATAGGATCCTTCCCATATGACACTTCCAACACACTTAACCCAGCCCTTCGGAATCTAAGTGTGAGGACTCATAGGTTTTGTCCGGCGGTTTATGGTGGAACCTTCAATCCTCCTCCTTATCTTTCATAGAGTTTGAGCGAGGACCCGGGTCAGGGGATGACCAACACACTATCCCCTCATGCATGACGGAGTCATCTCCGTCGATGAGGTATCCAGTACTAATATGAGCAAATTATATGACTAAGCCTTTCCCATATGTGGTGGATGTGGTCGCACAGGGTATCGGATGGTTGACGTAAGTACAAGGACACACTGTGCATTTTTCATAAACATCACCATTTTTCCACTTCTCCATTCCAACACCGACATCTCGGTATTTCATAATCTCACAAGTAATTTCAAAGGAGTTTTGAATAAAACATATTGTTTTTCCCATCCTATAATTTGATATAACTATCTTATTTTCTACATAGGTGGCAAAATAATTTCCATATACTTTTGAAATGGGTTTTATAAATCTTGCTTGAGAGTAAAACATGTTATGAAAGTAGATGCATATGTTTGTAGTGCAAGCTCAGAGAATAGCTTGCCTTGCTTGGCAAAGTGATCTTGCTCTTGTTCTTCAATTTCAGCAAACTCTCCTTCCTCGATATATCCGTCAACGTTTTCGTCTAATTAAAAACAAACAATGCAAACAATCACTAAGCTATACAAGCAATCATCTCAACACAACAATCATGAACATCACACATAGCTACTGCACACATCAAACCATACAATTTGGTTTCAAAATATTTGAATTAAACATCATTTATTTATGTTCAATTATGGCAGAAACTTGTGGAACATGTTTAATTCAATAACTTGAGTTCTGTTGGTCACAAAAATACAAACTAAAATTCTATGGAAAGCTACTGATGTGTAGAAGACAACACAATTTGATTTGGTTCAATTGGAGTTACTAAACTCCCTACACATTTGTTTGAATCCAGAAGCTTATTAATCAAGTTTTGGCTACCAAAATTCTGTTGCCTAAAATTAAATCCTTTTAGGGGTAACTAAACATGACAAATGTGACCTAACAAAATTGGTCCTAATTCATTTGGGTTAACCATTAACATATTTAAATGTTTGAGTGCAGAGGGGTATTTAAACTTCAACTTTATACTAAACAAATACTACTGCACAAATAATTCTACCAAAATTAGGGAAGCTACTAGGCAGTACTAAGCTAACAAAATTGGTTTGGAATTATTTGGACTAACAGAGTATCAGAAACAAACAAGTTTAGAATTTAAACCTTCTGTAGTATTTTTAATAATACTTTTTATTTATTTAATTAAATGACATGAGACCAATTGGGTTGGTTAAACATTTTCATAAGCTTTTCAGAACAATTGAATTTGAATTATTTGGATGTATAAATCTCAAGTTATTGAATTTATAAAATGAGTCCAGTACTGAATTTCCAGAGAAACTAAAATTAGAAATCCTAACTGTTCTGGATAATGCTGAAATCCCTGACAGGTGGGGTCCACCAGTCAGTGACTCAGGCGAAACGGTGCGTGCGCGGGAAATGTTTAAAAATCTGACTAGTGGGGTCCACGGGTCAGTGACTACGCGCGCGAAGCGGTATGCGACCGTGGATCAAGGATCCAACGGCTCACAGAGCCCGCGTCGGCGGCGACCTAATTTCGGCGGCGACGCCGCGCCGGCGGCACGGTGGTGGATGCTCTGCTCATCTAGGGGGCTCGGGAAGATGCGGCGGTGACGCAGATCGACGGCGGAGGCTCGGGGAAGCTCGTGGTGTGAGTGGAGCTTGCTGGAACGGCGTGAGGTGGCGACGGCGACGCGTCGGACTTCCACGGCCACGGCCACGGACTCCGGCGGGCTACTGCGGTCGCGTCAGTGCACGATCCTGAGGGAAACAAGGGGCGGGTGAGTGTGGTGAGTACGGAGAGCACGGTGGTGTGGTCAGAGGAGAGGAAGGGGCAGCAGCACGACGCAGCCGTGTCGTCGCCTACCTCAGGCTCCGGCGAGCAATTTCCCCTGCTGCCAGGGCCGAGCTTGGCTGCTACTACGTGCACGCTCTCCTAGCGGTGCACAGAGGGGGTGGAGTGAGTTGGATAAGCCGGGGTGCGGTGTGGAGAGAAGTGAGCTCGGGGCGAGCTTAAATAGGCTCGGCGGCGGCGTACGGTGGACTGGGTGCAAGGGGGCGACCAGGGCACGGCCGGGCTAGCCATAGGGGGCAGTGGTGTGTGGTGATGTTGCTGGGGGTCCTGGGCGCAGAAGCCAGCGCGTGTCGCGAGCAGAGCGAGCTCGCGGCGTGGGACGGCCATGGGCGCGCTCGGCGGCGCACGGGCATCGAGCAAACGGCGGCTCGAGGCGTGCCTGGGTGCGGTGTCTCTGCGAGGGAGTTAAGTGAAGCAAGGAGAGAGTGGGGGGGCACGGGTGCGACGTCCACGGCGACGACAGCGCGTCGGCCTCGGTGGCGATCACGGCGCAGTGCGCCAGCTGCCGCCTCCTGCTGCTCCTCCACGCTCTGGCCCTCCCTCTTCTTCGATTTCGAGCGCGGCGAGGTCAGTGAGGTGAGAGGGAGTGAGTGCTGGCGCCAAATCGACGAATTAACCTCGAATTCGAGCAATTCAACTTCGGATTTGAGGAATCGGTGAAGAACACAAATCCTGCCCACCATGTGTTCGATGAAATGTGCACATCACTTTTAATTTTGAATTTCTGAATTTTGATTTCATACTTTGCTTCTTAAATATGTATAGGTATTTGTGGTGCTGTGTTGCATTTCATGGGACACGTGCAACATAGCACACTTTGTGATTTGAATTTAATAAAGAAAGTAAATAGAATTTAAATTTAGGTTTTTAAATTAAATTTTGAGAGGGAAAAGTTGTAAGAATAAAAATGGGAGGGTTTATACATCCACTCCACTGAATTTGGTTTGAGACCATTTCAAATTCTTACTTGGAGTATTTGTGTAAAACAATTGTCACTTTTATTTTTCTTGCTTTCCTTGTTATTTTATTTCTTTTTTTTTATTTAGAGCAAGCCACACAATTTGCAAGAAATAAATAACACAAGCAACAAGAATTAATTACCACAAGCAACAATTGACAAACAACACATAAAATCAACAAAAGTTTTTGTTGGTTCTCATTTTTGGAATAATAATACTGATTAATATTTTTGGGATGTTACACCAAGCCTCCGTGGGAACCGGTAGTGGTTGTAGCAGTCCAGGTTTCTTAACATGCTCCGTTTTTGCTTGTTGGCAGATGGAACAACTGGCCACAAATTGTTTCACAGTTTCCTTCATTTTTGCCCTAGCAAAATACCTTTTGATGCTGTGATATGTCGCTGCAACCCTTGAATGACCCCCCATGCCACTGCTGTGCAAAGCTTGCAGGATGTGCTGCTGAGCCATTTGATTGTTGCCCACCCATATGCGGTTTTCCATCGTATGATGCCATCCTGTAATGTATACCCTTTATCATTTTGCTTGGATATACTTAACTCTTGTAGTATTGCTCTGGCGACTGGATCATCTTCATATCCATTTTGTAAATTTTCTAGCCAAGCTGGGCTCGAAGCAGAAACATTGATAGCAGATAAGTCATGTGTCTGTCGAGACAGTCCATTAGCTACTGCATTGTTAACTCCCTTTTTGTACACCAACTTAAACTGCAGTCCCATTAATTTCACAAACGCTTTCTGTTGCAGAGGAGTGTGCAGCCGCTGCTCAGAGAGGTGGAGCAAACTTTTGTGATCTGTATGAATTTTGAATTCCCTGTGTTGGAGATATGGTCTCCATTTCTCAATTGCAAACAGGATAGCTAAACACTCTTTTTCATAAGCTGAGAGCGTTTGATTGCGGGGGCTCAATGCTTTACTCAAGAAAGCCACTGGGTGTCCTGCTTGTAGCAACACGGCGCCAATTCCAGTGTTGGAAGCATCAGTTTCCACTGCAAAGGGAAGTTGGAAATTGGGTAGTGCTAAAACAGGAGCTGTACTCATCGCCTTCTTCAACTGTTTGTTGTGCTGGCCGCCAAATGAATAGCACGCCTTTCTTGAGTAGTTGAGTCAAAGGCTGAGCCAGGATGCCATAATGTTTGATTTATTTTCTGTAGTAGCCAGTAGTACCCAGCACTCCTCTTAAACTCTTCAGGTTTGTAGGCGTAGGCCAGTTGAGAATTGCTTGAATTTTTGATTGATCAGTAGCCACGCCGTTCTCACTGATCACATGCCCCAAATATTCCAACTCCTGCAAGGTAAAAGAACACTTGCTTCGCTTGATAAACAACTTGTTCTTCAGTAGCAACTCAAACACCTCCTTCAGGTGGCGAACATGGTCTTCCAGCGACGGGCTATACACTAGAATGTCGTCAATAGACACCAAAACACTCTTTCTCAAACAAGGCGCCAAAATTTGATTCATGGTCCCTTGAAAGGTTGCAGGTGCTGAAGTCAAACCAAAAGGCATGACTAGGAACTCGTACACTCCTTGGTGCGTTTGAAACGTCGTTTTGTGTTCTTCCCCTGCAGCCATGCGTATCTGGTGATACCCTGAACGCAAATCTAACTTAGTGAAATTTTTGGCTCCTGCCAGCTCATCCGGAAGCTCATCTATGACAGGCAGAGGGTGCTTGTTTTTGACAGTGAGTTCGTTGAGCAATCGGTAGTCCACACAGAAACGCCACTGGCCATCCTTCTTGCGAACCAATAGCACAGGTGAGGCAAAAGAACTACAACTTTGCTATATAATTCCACTGCTCAACATATCATACACCTGACGTTCTATCTCGTCTTTCTGCTGCGGAGTATACCTGTAGGGTCTTGTTTTGACAGGTTGAGCACCAGCAATGAGTGGAATCTAATGGTCTTGTGCTCTTCTAGGTGGCAAACCTTTTGGTTCTGCAAACAGCTGCTCATAATCTTTTAGTAACTGAGCATTGAGCTCTGGAACTGGTTTCTGAACTTTTTCTGCAGCTTGATCCCCAGCTGGATCCACGGCATAAATGCCTTCACACTTTTTGTTGGTGATTTACACCAAATGTGTCAGAGCACCGTGTTTGAGCATACCTTGCAATTTAGAAGCCGTCACTTGCTTGCACTGCAGTGGTTTAGCCTGTGCCCCTCTCAAGGTGATGCGTTTGCCTTCATAATTAAAACGCATGATTTGTTTTTTTCAATGTACCCACATAGGACTCTGAAGATCTAACCAGTTTTTTCCCAATATCATATCATAGCATTCAATGGGTAACACATTAACGGTGTGCTTGAATGAATGGCCTTGAACTGCCCACTGAAAGTCTGGAACACATGTGTTGCAATGCATGGGCTCGCCATTTGCCACTGTGAACTTGACTCCGGGCATTTCAGATGTCTCGCACTGCAGATTGTCCACCATTTGCTGACTGATAAAGGATGATGCACTGCCTGAATCCACCAAAATCAACAAGTGATTTTTGTCCACTGTCCCTGGCTGGAGAAACTGCTGCTATCAGACAGAGATCCCCATCTTCAGACTCTGAATTACAACCGGTGGTATCGAAATTTTTGCTTCCAGGTAACACATCCATAAGCTCTTCAATAATATGCAGTGGTATTTGATCAGGGCATTTGTGAGTTTTACTCCATTTTTCTCCATAGGTGAAACACAAACCCTTGGCTCGGCGATAAGCTTTCAGTGTATCGAGCTTGTCTTCCCATCTTCCAGTGCCCTGTTTCTTCCTATCATCACCCTTGTTGTCAGTTTTGTCCTTGGTCACACGGTCAGATCGATGAGCTGATCTGTACTACTTCTCATGAGAATTTGTTCGGGAATACTCCAATTCTTCTTCCTGCAACAATGCCAAGAGACTAGCAGTATCCAGGTCTTTAGGAAGATGTAACCGAACAGCAGTGCGTAAAGCAGGTTTAAGACCTTCTATAAACTCCTCAACAAAAAAGCTCTCATCTAAAGCAGGGTTATAAAGCAACAGCTGGTTTCTAAGTTTTTCAAAGGCTTCTACATAGGCAGCTACATAATCAACTTGCTTAAACTGTGTTAGCTGTCTACGGTAGCGAGTGTACTTGTTTTTGCCAAACTTCTCATGCACCAGGTTACAAAGTTCTTCCCAATTTTCTACCCTACTCTTAGCTTGCACATTCCTAAGCCATAAAGCAGCAGTGCCCTGAAATTAAGTGAAGCATAGCGAGTGCGCAAACCAGGCATAACTTGGTACAGCTCAAAATAGGTTTCACACTCCTGTTGCCATAGCTTAGGATTTTCCCCATCGAATTTAGGAAAATCCATTTTAGGATTAGCATGTGGACGAGTTCTATGCTGATAATCATGCATGACATACGGGTCCCCCAGATCATCAGGAATCTGAACCAGAGTACGATGATTGCGGGAAGTACCTGCTCCCGGGGCATGCACTGGGGTCCCATAGATCCCAGGAGCATCACCCCGGCGGAGATGATTATCGCGGCGGTCAGTAGACCCGAAGCCTGGACTCGCCGCAGGTGGGCGCGATGGCAGGGCTTCACGGTGCGCCGCAGCAGGAGGTGGTTGCTGCGCGCGGTCAGAATTTGGAACCGTCGACCCTGTTTTCTCTGCCGCCGGATCCGCCGGCGCCTTCCCATCAGCTTAGAGCGGTGGAATCGCGGCCTCCATCCTCGCCTCCAGCCGATCTGCCCGATCCGTTGTCGTGGTGATCTGGCCTTGCAGACCATCCACCTTGGTGTCGAGATCGGATACTCGATCGAGCACTTGCTTGATCAACACCTCCAACCCCGTGTTCTGTGCAGCGAGCTCGCCCATTTGATTCGTCAGATCCGTCATATTCGGTTGAGCTCGTCGCGGCGCCAGTGCGATAGATCGAAGGAACGAAGCGAATCGACCAACCGCGGGTGTCCCGAAGGAACTTTGCGTGAATTCACCGAGTGAATCGCACCCAAACGACCAGGAGAAAAAATTTCTCGTGAAATCGCTCCGATCTCGAATCTGCGCGAGGAACTTGGCTCTTGATACCAGATGTAACGGTACTACTATCCAATCCGATACAAGTTCAGAGGAATTCAGTGGAAGAAGGGGATTCGAGAGGGAAACCGAGGTTCGAGAACAGACGGAAGCAGTCGGGGTTCGAGAGAGATACAATCAATTCAGATACAATTCGATGCCGTCCTCGAACAGCCTAGGACACTACTTAACCACCACGGCTGTTGCCCGGTCTCCGCCACGCTGGACACGCCACGCTGGCCTCCAACTCCTGTGATGACTGCTTCCCGTCCAATGCCGCAACGCCACGTCAGTCAGGGGCCCTGACAATTTACTCCAAAGTTGACAGTGGATGTAAAACTGTACTACTAGATACACGATCACCGGATTGAACATCATTTTTGCCAAATTTGAAACATACGTATATCTCTTCCAGTGCACAACTTACGAGATTTTTTGGCCTTCCTTTTCCGAATTCTGGTGTGCTGTTCCATTCAACAATCATTATTTTTCTTGTTTGCGGAGTAGTCATCAATCATCATACACCTACCGCAGTGGAAATGGAAAACAAGGCAAGACAAGTTCAGAAGTTCTAATTACGTGGGACTGAGATATATATATACTCCATAGAAGAAGTTGTTTGTTGATCTTTCCTGCCGTATCAAGGGAGTTCAGCCGACTACTAGTTCCTCTTGCAAGCTTCATATTGTTATAGTATGCGGACCAAGCTAGCCTTGGTTCCGTCAGCAACAATTTCTAGTAAGCTATGTCATGATTGACAGAAAATGCAATTCCAGGCATAGTTAATTAACTTCAGAACGGTAGTTTTTTTTTTTTTTTGCGAGGGAAATATGCAGTTACATCCGACCAAGATTCTTACAGAAAAGCCCAAGAAAACAAGAAATAACAACTAGGTCCCTCTCGAGCTCTGGCGTCGTCTTCATCACGCGCGACGTCATGCCG
Source organism: Poa pratensis (assembly GCA_947311845.1). Classification (NCBI taxonomy): domain Eukaryota; kingdom Viridiplantae; phylum Streptophyta; class Magnoliopsida; order Poales; family Poaceae; genus Poa; species Poa pratensis. The sequence continues at coordinate 33,258,696 of CAMZMU010000033.1, read as the reverse complement.
GCGAAATCGGCCGCACCACCTCCATACGCTTGGACTGGGAGGCCCCCCCGTGGGCTGAGAGTCGACGTTCCTCGGCGCCGAAGCACCTCCACCGCGCACGACGGCGGCGACACCACCTTGGTCTCCACGCACTGCATCTTCCATGTCGTCAATCGCCAGCTCCACCTGCACATGGAAGCCGGCAAAGGGGGTGCCCTCTCGAGGTCTCCGCAGAGCCGCGAGCAAGGCGAGGAGGCAGATCCGCGGCGGGGCTCCAGGAACCGCGCCATCGGAAGGGAAGACCACCACCTGCAAACAACACCAACGCCGCCGCTTCCACCTCGACGCCGCCGGCGACACACCTCACACACCCCTAATTCACATAGCCCGATCCGGGGATTCCCCGACCTCCCGCCGCCGAAGCGGCCGCCGGAGGCCAGGAAATCCCGCGGATCTGCGGCGAGGAACCGCGGCGCACGAGATTCGCCCAGAAAATCGCTTTCACTGTAGCAGAGGAAAGTGAGAAGGTCCAACTCTTCTCCCACAGACACGTTAACTTCAGAACGGTAGTTGACAACGTATGCGTACATTGTATTCGATTTCAGATTCCACATTCTTGAGCCTGTGAGTACGACATGATGCATATCGTTACATGTAGGATTGACTAACTCGTACCATGAGGCAGTCTTGATGACAATTAACCAACCGTAATTTAAGAACAGTACATGATTGTGTCTCTTTCCATAGCACGCGATGTTCTTTGATCAGCTTGGACTTTCTCCCCGAGAGCACAGCAATAAGTTGTCGCATCTTCGAGAAAATGTAGCAATGTTGTCTTGCCTCATAATTGATTTCTCTCAACTACCCAATGGCTAGATATATTTCATTATACTCCCTCCGTTCACATATAAATGTAATTTTCCTATTTATGCTAGGACAAATTTAAAGTTTGATCAGGTCTATAATAAAATTACATTCCAAGACTCATCCAGTGACATTAATTTGGTGTTGTAAATATTGCTAGTTTCTTGTAGTGAAGCTGGCCATACTTAATATATGCAAAGGAGTATGCAAATGAGTAAATGTCTTGATCAGCTCTCAAGTAGAAATCTGATAACCATTTGAGGTCAATCAAATAATAAACTTTGAGGGACGACTTTTAGCGATTCTTGTTGTCAAGACAGTAATGTATGCAGTCCAACGGGAACATATATGCTACGAAGAGAACACTCAAACAGATGCTTTCAGATGATGTCAGGCGCCTGCAAAAGTCTAATTAACTCTTCCTCAAAATCATCTACCCCGGTCCTGAGAGGTCAGGCGCCTGCAACAGCCTAACTAACTCTTCCTCAAAATCATCTACCCTGGTCCTGAGAGGTGTCCAAAGTTCTTGTCCAAGTAAATGCCTTGTGGTGGTAGCACGTTTGGGTTGGTGCAATGGAACATCTTAATCGATCGGATCACATCAGAATTAGTGTTTCATCGTACGTACGTAGCGCGATGGCCGATGGTGTGAGCAAGATCAGACGCAGCTGCTCCTTCCAGTAGAACAGCTTAGCTAATACCTGTCCTGTTACAACCCAATCAAGTAGTCCTCTTGACAAGAACTAGCCAACAGATCGATCCACGGCAGCACGTAGAAACATGAATATGATATATGCTGCTGTCAGATGAGATCATCCGCTGGCATTGCCGGAAAACCTTCCATGAAAAGAGTTTACACCTGTAGAAGCGTAAACGCTAGACAGGCATGGGATCGCGACGATGTTCACACATGAGATCAGCAGCAATTACGTGGCGCCCGATATGGATCCTTCCATGCAAAGCTGGACACCTGTTCAAACTTCACCGGCAAGGCTGCCGGGGGCGTAATGCTTAGCCCGCCCGCAGTACGGTTCGTGGTACGGCCCCGTACGTGGCGTGGGCGCGGTGGAGCGTCTTGTTCGGGTGATAGTGTTTGGCTGCTCGCGTGCTGAAGGCTGATTAGGTTTTGTGATATCTAAGCTTAGGCGTACTGTGATGTGGCTTGTGGCATTTGGTGGTATGGGATGCTCGTTGACAACGACCTCAAGCACACGTCCGCCGTGACCTCATCTGCTCAGGTGCACTGCTCCGCCGTTTCCCGCCGCGGCGCACCCGTCGCCCGGCACCGAGTGCCCTCCACCATGACTCAGTTTTGCGCCGTTTTCGGCCTTTGGGTTTTGGCTTGCTGTGCAGGTTATACCCAGTACGCTTGACGGGCCTCATGCCGCCAATCTTTATTGTCAAATTAATGAATTATTAGGCCGTAGCCTGTGAGTTTATAATGGCTCTGCAGTCAAATTGTTACCGGACCGCGAGTGATTGTGTAACCGCAAACCCTATATATCACTCTTGACGAGTCCTAACACCGCTTGTCCGCGTATGTTTTCCTGCTGGGCCGACCCATTAGTATTTCTCAATGGCAAAAAGAGCCTCACCCGCGTACGTTTTCCTGCTGGGCCGACCCATTAGTATTTCTCAATTGTGAAAAGAGAACACAATATGTTGCAGCGGCGTGATTCAAACCTAGGACGTCCACGGACGAGAATGGAGCGCGTAGCCCAGTGGCTACGTTCGGGTTCATATTCACCATTTTTTTAAATATGAACTATTTTCAAAATTAACGATTTTGGAAATCTGAAACCTTTTCTAAAATGAACGATTTTCAAAATTAGAACCATTTATCAAAAATGAACAATTTTTGAAATCGAAACCATTTTTTTAAATGCTTCCGATTTTTTGAAAATGGTTCTATTTTTAAAAATGGTTCCGATTTTTTGAAAATGATTCTGATTTTTAAAAATAGTGGTTTTGACTTTGAAAATGGTTTCAATTTTCTAAAATGGTGTCGTGTTTTTTAAAATGGTTCTGATTTTTTGAAAATGGTTTCGATTTTTCAAAAAATGGTTCCGATTTTTTGAAAATGGTCCTTTTTAAAAAATGGTTGCAATTGGTTCATTTTTTAAATGGTTCCAATTTTAAAAATGTTCATTTTTCAAAATGGTTCCGGTTTTAAATAATATTTATTTTTCAAAATGGTTCTTTTTTTAATTTTCAGATTTTTAAAAACGTTTTAAATTGAAAATATTTAGATTGCAAAAAAATCGGATTAAAAACAAAACTCGTTGAAAAAACGAAGAAACACCTACAAATGCTCTATACGCTCCCTCGAAAAAGACAAATGCCCTGTACGCGGAATGGCTGCCTTGCCGCATAATGAGCCGCCTCGGTGAACTGACCTACGCGGGTGAGTCGTATGGTCAGGGATGGAGACAGGGAAGTGCTAGCAGGGGTCAGACCCCCCAAGGTTCGCCCCCCCCTAATGATTTTGTATATGTATTAACAGAGTGTGTAATGTGTACGTGCTAATTCACGTAGATAATTTCTGTATTAGATGTCTTGTCGTATGCACTTGTACACAATGAAGCCTAGCCCAGTTTAGGCCATCGTCTTGACTCCTGAAGCTCCCGATCGGTATAGCAGATCGATCTATTTGCGGAGCAGATCGGTACCTACGTCTTCTTTCTCCATAACTTTCGTTCTATTTGCGGAGGCGGATCAGTACCCTAATCGCAGATCGATCTGTCACGGCGCCTGCCGCACCTCCCAAACCACGCTAAGAGCCATGCGCTAGGAAACCCTCTCTGGACGCCGCCGTGCTAAACTGTTTATCCATGCCGACTGTAACGGCGGCTCACCATCTCAGAGGACGTTGATCTCTGAACTATACGGACCAAAAGACTCAAATCTAGAGGTACGCTGCTATAACATTTTTTTTTGACAAGCCTCTACACATATAATTGGTCAATTGTCTTTGAACATGTGTATACACAACTTTCAAGCATTGTAAAGTGCTAGCCGATCAGCAATAGTTCTCCGTTCAAGCCAGAAAATTCCATAATTTTCATCTACAGTCTGAATATACATTTGATGCTAACTTTACATTCATGACCCATAGTTATGCTGGTTAAGGCTGTAAATTAATGATTTTTTCAATTTTGACAAACCACAATTACCATGTGGGAAGAAAATCTACAGCCGTTTGCCCGAACACTGAACAATTTTTCCGACTCCACCTCCTCTCGCCCCCCTATATCTAAATCCTGGCTCCGCCCCTGCGTATGGTACAACTCACCAAACCCTGTGTAAAAAACAGGAGGAATACACGGGCGAGTCCATGGAGCGTCCCTAAAAAACAGTAGGTCCGGAGAGCAGCAAAGCCCAAACAGGAGGAATACCTCGCCAAATAGATCCCAAACCATTTTTTGAAAATTTAGGAACTTTTTTTATTCACGAAATTTCTCAGGTTTAAAGAATAACCGGACGTTTTTTTGGTAACAAATTTAACGATAACCGAACCCAGGTGATGGGCTGGCCCAGTTTGGCAATAGTATGTGCGTTTGCCTGCTAACCTTTGGAGCGGGCGCTGAAAAGGAGCTCCCGACGATTCCTATCTGGAGCCAGGCGTCAGGTATGGAGACGACGCCCACACACTCCATGGCGGGCCGGCCTAACAAGGTAATTCCCGGTTTCCCACTATTTCCAGTTGCTGTTGTTCTCCAGGGTACTGAGGATTCTGAAATAGTGGAGGCGCTTGCATGTGTTAGGATTTAATTAATTATTTTAATTAAATGTAATCCCTGCTTGTAATTAACCATGACGGTTATGTTTGTGCAACCTATATGTCGGTTTGTACGAACCGACCTATCCTTGTAACCGCATGTTCGGGTGCTATATATAGCACTATTCATCATCAATGGAAATACAGTTCGATTCATTGTTGTCTCCTCTCGTTCCTCTCGATTCTACTTCTAACACGTTATTAGCACGCTCGCCGTTGAGCGAGTCGATAGAGTCAGAGATCGCCGGTGAACTCACCGGAAGAAAGAAGACACAAGAGGAGGAAAACGAGTAGCAGGCTGCCGCGCTGCAAGTACCGTCGACGGACGACGGTGGACCACCGGAGACTCCTCTGCACAACAAAGGTGAGCCCAATCACGGAGTCGCACGGCGCGGACCGCCGACTGTGGCCGGCCCCGCGCAAACCTCCGCAACGCTCGCGTTCCCGCTTGTCTCGGCGTGGCGTCGCACGGCTTGCATCCTTGCGGTGCGCCGGCAGCCGCGACCGCGCCCTCCCGGTGTGGTGGTGCTCCTTGCGGCGCGACTTGGTCGTCACGACCAGCGGCCGGGCGTCGCGCCCCTCTCCCGCGCCGCTGCTATCTCCGACCCCAGCGACCGTTGAGGTCGCCGCGCCTCCTATCGTAACACCCGCAGTTGAGGGCGATGCCGTGCCGCTGGGATACCCGCGCACGCCGTCCTCCGCGGGCCGCGGCTCCCCTGCCAGCCCTTCGCCTTCACCGCGCACGGACGCTCGCCGTCGCCTCATGGCTCTTGGCGTTCCACTCTCCAGCCCGCCGTCGAGCAGCCGCGCCGCGCGCGCGAGGACTTGGAGCCCGGCCGCTCTCGGGCTTGCAAACGCCGCCTTCAACGGCGTCGCTCCGGGCACCCTGCTCCCTGGAGGATCCTCGGACGAGGACGAGCGCGGCGGGAGCGCCTCTTGCCGCCGGTGAACGCCGCTGCGGCAGTGTGCGTGGAGGCAGCGCCGGTCGGCCGCGTGCTTTCCGCCTGTCTCGCTGTGGCTTTGGGATAGAAGTTGGTGGGGAATTTTCTTTCCTCTGCTAGCTCTCCCTTATCTACTCGAGTTTTTTTTTTTTGAGAGATTATCTACTCGAGTTGACCAGCCTGGGAATCCTCACGTGGCCCTGCTCACGTGGCCTTGTGCATGCGGCCGGGAAGAGCTTAAGGCACGAGCAGCTTTTGCTATTTCCTTAATTGCTTCCCTAAACTAGTTTAGCTTTCAGCAAATTAGTATCCTAACATAGTTCTAGCAGTATTAAATCTGTTTTAGACATGTTGATCACAGTACATATATTTCAGTACTGTTTTCTGTTGAGTATAGATGTATTCCAGATCCTAATTTGATGTAATGTATTTCCACGTTTTTCACGTGTCGAGATTAATTACGTCTATTTGCAATTGAGAATTTTAATTTCTTGCAAATATAAATTCAGTACCTTTATAGTACTGTTTCTCTGTCGAGTACAATGTATTCCAGAATCCTTTTAAGACATGTATATATTTCCATGTTTCACACAAGTCGAGATTAACATGTCTATTTGCAAATATAGATGCAAAATTCAAAGTGACTTCTTCGAATTGATGTTTTGGGATCATGATGTAGTGTGTAGATTTATCTACACCTACTGTTTAAGCCTACATTTTGTCATTTTTGACATTATGATTGCCAATGTGCTCTCCCATGCATTTTAATTAAGTTATGACATAAGGCATTCGAAGTGTGAGTATTTTATACTCCGCTAATGCTGCTAGATCTACTCCAAAATTTCTTTTGGAGATTATCTACAACGTGTCATACTTAACAATTTGAAGTTCACACTAATGAGTTCAAGCCCACTTCCTGAAACCTCATTTATTTTGCATAGTTCATTACGACATAATCATGATGGATTTTAATTTACCAAATGGAAATTAATATTCTCTGATTTACCCGTATAAGTAAACGATGGCTCGAGAGTTTGATACACTTGCTCTCAACGGCCACAACTATCTTATATGGGCCATGGACATCAAGATCGCCCTTGCGTCCCGTGGATTAGTGCGTGCAATCCAGGCTCCGGATGTTCCACTCCCGGCTGGAGTCACGCCGCTGACACATGAGCAAAAATATGTTGCTTTGTACATCATAAGGCACCATATTCATCCAGATCTCAAGTCTGAGTACTTGGAGGAGGTTCATAAGAAGCCTAAAAACTCAGACCGTGGGAAAGGCACCGCAAAGCATGAGTTTGAAATAACTAAGCTTTGTGACAAGTGTGGCTGCTACACGCATCCCACTAACAAGTGCAAGACCCCAAAGCATCTGGCCATTCTGTACCAGCAATCTCAGGGATGCAAAACACCTCAAGGGAAAAGGTTTGATGCCAACTTCAACCTTCCTCCAGATGACACCAATGGAGCTGCTTGTTCGCGAGATGTTCCTACTGGACCTTGCAACGCCATAACTCTCCATAAGTCAGAGGACCCTACAGGCACGGAGAACATGATGGTTGAGTACGCCTCAACCAAAGTGTTTGGAGACTTAAACTAGTCCCACTATCTCCTTAGTGGTCGTTTTATTAATGTCCATTTGTGTTTGTTGTAGTAGAACATATATATTGTATCAGCACTGATATAAATAAGATTATACATTCTATATATCTGATAAAGATTTCCATATTGGAACTTCTTCAATTCTATATATAGAATTCTACGAGTGCCAATCCGATGGATGTGGAACAAGTATATGATAATGTACCCACTCTATTGTCTGGATTGTACTAGACGTACACCCAACTCGTAGCACATGTTGCATATAATGCAATTCCATCGGTCATGATTTGCATGAGCTAAACTTTCCTAGTCATGAGATTTTGTGTGCATATACTGCACCAAATGATCACTTCAGTCCCTTGAACACATTCAAAGGTGATATTTGTGGTCCCAACTAACCATTGTTTGGACTAAAAATCGAATTAAATCAATTCGTATGGACAAATGTTGCAGAATTCTCTTCGCATGCCTCCACTATTTAGTGCATGGCTCCGAGGATCGAAGTTCAGCACAATGTCCTATGTGTCCATACACAATTTTTTTGGTTCCGTCTCTGATCAAAGGATTTTTCTCATTGCACGACCCATGTTAATGAATTGCAATTTACCAACTTCACGTTGGAGTCATGCAGTTTTACACGCTGCTACTGACTAACTGCATATAGCAGTACTTCCCCTCTGCAATTGATACGTGAAATCCTCCGAGCATTTCCCATCTGCGTAAGTTCGGAAGCGCTTCACGCGTACCGATCTCACCACCGCAGCGTACATCATGGGCCCACATATTAGGGATCTATGTGGTGGTACCTATCTCCGTCAATCAACAAGTACCTTGAACCCCTCATCAGGGATGTATTCATAGCCCAGTACGCTGATTGCTTATATTTAAGGAGGATTATTTCCAGGCATTAGGGGAGATTTCAAGTACCACATCGAATGCCAGGAAATCAATTGGGACTTTACGTTCCTCCCATATCCACGTACATAATAATTGGACTCTACGTTCGAATTCACAAATTTGCAAACATGCAAATAACCTGCCAGATTCATTTACTGATCTCAAAGGTGTTACAAAATCCTTCAATCCGGTTAGAAATGCGCCCGAAAGAGTGGAGGTACCAATAAAAACCACTCAACTCCCTGTTTCATAAAAAGAGGGGGAGTAGTACGGCCTCTGACCAGGATCCAGCTTTTTGCAAAGCAACAAAGGAAATCGAGGAATCCTCTAAATCAGTAAATGCAAGTCGACCTTGCGTTGATGAACACCTAATGGGTAGTATACACCCAGTGGAAGGGAAACCTCCACAACCCCAGCTCCAGCTTGCACACACTGGCTGGGACATCGGAACACCCAGACTCACGCGTATTGGGAAATCACGAAGAGTCATCAGGGTGCATGATATTTGCTCCAACTATATCGATTCTGGAGAATCATATAACCAAAGCCTACAACTGTCGACAAACATCTCTTGTATGATTGCAAACAACCTTCACAATGATTCAGATCCAAAGACCATGGCCATGGCAGAGTGTGAACACACTTGCTAGGACTGAACTCATCAAAGGATGCATCCAAGCAGATATAGCCTCGCTCTTCCAAATGAATTCCCTATGGGATTATTCAATGTGTTTTCTTCCGGAAACGGAATGAGAAATACAAGGTGGTGAGAAAGCAAGGCTTGTAGCATAAGGTCGGGTTTCCGCAGAGATCCGAGACCTACTCTCCAGACATGAGTGAAATCTCGTTCCGATACATATATCATTGGCAGTACAAAATCATCTATCTGTGCAGTTGATAGGTGTAGTGACAACATATCCATGTGGATCACTAGATTCCGACATGTATGGTTCCCGATGGAATCTCTGTCCGAATCGAAACGCAAATGCAACATGTATTGTGTAAAAATCAATAAGTCACTCCAATCTTATTGTTGTCGGTATATTTTGGTACAACCGACGTAGTGAGTTCCTTATACACAAGGTTACTCCTACTATAATGATCACCCATGTGTGTTTGTCATACATAAGGATATCTCCTGAAATGACGAACCACGTGATCATCTAAAAGACGGATTTGAGATGAAGAATTTGGATAAACCCAAATGTTGCTTGGGACTACAACTCGAGCACCTTCACTCAAGTATTATGGTACACTAAGATGCCTATATCCAGAAAATTGGAGAAACTTGATATAGACAAGTCATGTCCATCTCCTAGGGATTGTTCGATCTCTAGACGTAGAGAAAGATCCATGGGAAGATGGAGAAGAGATGTTGGCACATAATGTTCCATATCTCAATGCCATTGGACCTACCAACATAATTGGTTAGGGGATCAAGAATATCTTTCGATATCTCCAAGGCACCAAATATCTTGACATATTGTATCAATTTCGGAGAAATCTGAACTCCAATTTAGACACTGTATTGGCTACTTACATGATCCTACAATGTGTACATACATGGTAGATCTGTCACTCCATTGATGTCTTCAAATAGACTCTGGTGACTATACTACCACGATCATTCTAAGATGCAATGCTTCATGTTAACACGTGTGGCTTCACGGAATGACAAACCGCATACATTAGTCATGTGGTGTTGGTTCTCTCGAATCACCTATCATTATCTACACAGATAATGTTGCTTATGTTGCATAGATGCAAAACAGGTTACATAAAGAGCAATATCGTTAAGCATATTGCGCTAAATTGTTTTATCCCCATAAACTCATGACGAGTCGGGAATAAACATCTTGCAATTAAAATCATGCGATATCCTCGCTGATCTATTCACCAAGTCTCTACCAACTATAACATTCCAGAAATGATTCATGGATTGGTATGCGACGGCTTCGGGATTTGCAAGAGTCAGGGGGAGTATCTTCCTGAACTATTCCTGTTCAAAGCATCATATTACACTCTTTTTCCCTTTATGAGTTTACTTTTCAGGTTCTCATCAAGGTTTTTAATGAGGTAGTATCAACATGAGATCATATGTCATACTTTCTGTTTTCCCCCGGGGTTTTTAGGAAAGTATACACGACATATTTATTGTCCTCTAAACTCTATGGATTTCATTCATATTGAGTTAACAGAGACAATAATCATTATATGTTGTATCATTTTCTCCTTACTTTTCCCACTGGGTTTTAAAGGAGTTTTAACAACATATCAAATACAATTCTCCTCACATTTTTCCCAAAGGGTTTTTGGGGGAGAACTTCAAACATCATATGTCATACTTTCTGTTTTCCCCACCGGGGTTTTTAAAGGAAGTATACAAGGCATATTTATTGTTCTCTAAACTCGCTATGGTTTTCCTTTTAAGGTTTTCCATATGAGTTATCAAAGAGACAATAACCATCATATGTTGCATCATTTTCTCCTTATTTCCCACCGGGTTAAAGGAGTTTTAGCAACATATCATACACACTACTCTCCTCATATTTTTCCCACAGGGTTTTTGGAGGAGACTATTTCAAGATGATGAAGACATGCAAGGACAAGCATAGATTAGGGGGAGTGTTAGGATTTAATTAATTATTTTAATTAAATGTAATCCCTGCTTGTAATTAACCATGACGGTTATGTTTGTGCAACCTATATGTCGGTTTGTACGAACCGACCTATCCTTGTAACCGCATGTTCGGGTGCTATATATAGCACTATTCATCATCAATGGAAATACAGTTCGATTCATTGTTGTCTCCTCTCGTTCCTCTCGATTCTACTTCTAACAGCATGCTCGCAAGCTCTTGCCTAACAGAAGATTTGCAGCACAGAAGTACCCACGTGGCCAGCGACTGCTTGACGGTGGACAAGAACGTGAAGGCCAGGGGCCTAGGAAAATATTAGAATTAGATATGGCCAGATAATCAGAGAGGTGAAGAATCGGTGACGGTCGGCAACCTTTTAAGCTTAATTCAGAGTTTTGCCCTGGGTTCCGTTGCAGCTTGCATGTTCAGAACACCAATTAAGCAAACAGCGTGAGCTGCATCTAAAAAAAACAGTCTGGGCTTACTAATTAACTGAACCCCAAACCTTCACAATTGAAACAAACACAATAACAGAAATAATGAAGACTACTGAGAAAACTAAAATTCGAATTGAAAATTTTGAAATCGTCCTCTCTAGATCGGCCTTTTGCAAATCTTATTCTAAACTCTACTACTCCCTCCGTTCAAAATGAAGTGTCACATATTTAGTACAATTTCGTGACACTTAATTTGGAACTGAGGGAGTACTAGAGAGAAGAAAAAAAAATTTAGAGAGAAGAAATGGCGGACACCAAATAAGCACTAGCTAACAAGCTTGATTAACCTCAAAACTACATATCGATGCAAGATGGGGCGTTGTACAGTTCATGTTCCATGACGGTCGACGAGGGTGTATGTGAATGTTTTCGGCCGGTTACCCGCTAATTAACCAACCAACTCTAGTCTGCCTAATTAATGAAAATGTCAAGTCTATTATCTTGTTTAAAAAAAGCAGAACACTAAACATGCACAAGATAGTAAGCTGACTAACCTCAAAGATGCATACAGATGCAAGATGGGGCATTGTACAAAGTACATGTCCCTTATGTTTTATCTCCATCTTGTTGTTGTCATTGAAGATGACACCAGTGATATTTTTGTCGCGAAAGTCGATAACTTCCGATCCATCAAATCGGCGTTTGGTGTGTGAGCTTAACGTATTCGAATTTTTTAGAAGCACTGCTAGATGCCAAGATGCAAAGGCCTGAAGATGGTGATCTTAGAGGACATCGATACAACCTTTTATCAAGTGTCCTTGTAGCTTATATCGGTTTCGGTATCTTCAGTCTGATCAGTGGAGCCACAGTGTCCGGAAATTTTAAAAAAACTGTCAAAGTCTTGGTCACAACTTGTCGTGTATATTGGTTGTATTCTACTCCCTCCGTGCATAAATATAAGAAGTTTTAGCTATCTAACATGTTGTCTACATGCATACTAATATGAGTGCACATACACACTAAAATATGTCTACATACATCTAGATATATGTGAATGTGAATAAATGCTAAAACATCTTATATTAAAAAACGGAAGGAGTAAAAGAGAGGTACACTGATTCAACACTGATGCCATATCCATGGCATGTCCAGTTCTCGGCCGAGGGCGTTAGGTCTGGTGACCGGTGAGAGTCAGGCAGGTTTCAGAAGAACACATGGAAGAGCAGAAGACGACGGATCAGCACTGTAAAGGCAATTGATCGGAAAAAAAGCATGGCAAAGGCAACATCACCTCACTCTTGTCTTTAACCTGGAACATTGTGGGCTGAGACGAATGCACCGAGAACAGGCATGTTTTTTTTTTTGTGAATAGAGGAAGGCACACAAGGCGCCAATTCATTCAGATCAAAAGCAGTATACATAGTTCAGCACAATGCAAGACAAGTGAAGATTAGAGATGGCATCTAAAAGAACAGGGACATGGAGGATGTAAAGATAGGACATGGAGACCAGGTGTATCAGGTAGGCGCTGAAATCTGCAGATTGCAATGATTCCGACATGCACAGCTTATACGCTTTAGGTTTCAGCAATACAACATGTTCCCATGATGCAGGCGTGCAACGGCGTGCTGTCGTTAGCTAGTTGGGGGACAGTAGATCCAGTGTGATTAGTCGCCGAGCCAGGTGGAACTACGAGCAAGGATTTGATTAGACATAGGCAAGTGCATGCGCGTCAATGATTAATACCCAAAACAACATCATCTGGTTGTTGTGATTCGATGGTCGAGCAACTTGCGGTTCCGTCGCCAAATGTCTTCAGTTTCTTGCAATCGGAAACACTAGGCAACTGTACATTGTGTCATAAGGTTTTCAGGTAGGCAAACGTTGAGCTGCGCGCATCAAACTCTGATCAGATCTCTCGCTACGTAGAAAGCAAATGCCCCGGTTACTGTCACCGAGGTGAAACTGTTGCCCGTCCGTTGTCAAAGGACAACAGGTGGCCAAGTCAAGAAATGGACGGGGGCTGATTCAGGACAGTGGGTAAGAGCAACTCTAGCAGATACCATATAATCTCGTACCGGATAAATCGTATCCGGTAAGCTGGATACTGATTATCCGGTATGAGAAGAGCTCGGCCACAAAGAATACATGAAACTGAACTGGATATTCAAACGGAAATTGAAACCAGAGTTCGTGAAACTAAACTACGATGCGAGAAATTAAACTAATTCTTCTTCTCCGGCCGGCAAGCACGATCAAGAAGCCGAGCTTCTCCTGCTCGTTATTTTTTGATAAAGGGATATATTAATATCACGAAGATACCAATTACATCCAGCATTTGCACCAACAAGGATGCACACAGCCAAGAATAAAATAAAAAAAGAGAAAATTTAAACAAAGACCCCGTCACAGTGATTAAACACTCGCAACAGCAACCCTCTAACCACCACCAAAGACAACACCCGGACCGCGAACGAGGTTCTCCAAAAGCGACGCCTCCAAGAAGAAAACAATGCAGAAGCGTTGTCGTCGCCCGATTAAGGATCTTGTGTTTTAACCCTGGAGAATGATCGGGATCCCAAAACAATGCCTTCAACAAGGCAATTGCCTGGTACAATCAATGAAGGCCAGACCATGGGTTTTCACCCTGAAAATCGTGACTCGGTACTCATGCACCACCAGAATGCTGTCCACCTGTGTTGCCGCCCCCTCCTGCCAAGGCCGCTGCTGCAAGTCCTCAACACCCGACACACAGGAAACCTGTGCCGCAAGTCTTCATAACCAAAACTCCTCTCCACCATCAGAAGCCTCCGACCGCAGCCACCATTACTTTCTTCACCACTGTCAATGTCATGGAAATCTAATTTAGACATGACCCATGATACCGGCAAAACAGCAAAGCTTCGCGCCTCGCCCTCATGAAGCCAAACTGACCGAAGATAAGGGCGCGCACGACCAGATCAATTCTAGATCTAGATCTCCAGTGGCTCCACGCCAAACAACGGAGATCTCCGAAGGGAAGACCGGAACACGTCGGCAGTGAGATCGAGGAGGTCACCATGAAGCAAATCGATCATTTGGAACTCGAAGACCAAACAGGGCCAAAACAACCTTTATTCAGCCTACCGCTAGCCGAAACAGCACCCCCCATGCCACCGGCCGACTTCCGCCATGCAGGCCGCCAGCTCCACTGCAACCTACCGGCAGCTCCTCAACGCTTGACGCCCTTTCCACAAGCTGCCCCTAGCTCGCCCGGCCCGCCAAAGCCCATCGGCCCTCCGGACCGATTTGCTCCACCGCCGTGACGCAGCATAATGGGAGCGGCTTCTGCACCTCCGACCACCGTCGTCAAGCCCTCAGCCAGGCACCAAACCGCTGCTAGTCGCTGCTTCACTCTCCGCCGAGCGCTGCCCGCTTGAAGACCTCCGTCGCGCGTCGTCAACTGTCGGGGCGTGCTCTCTTCCCCTGCCGCCTTTGTCGGACAGGGGGGCACCACCACCGCCAGGCGGCGGTAGCAGCGGTCGGAGGAGCTCCGGGATGGTGGTCTCTACTTAGGGTTTCGGCCCCCCAAGGTCACCCGCACGTGCGATACGGGAGGGAGTTGCCACACAGTTCCGTCGTTCCTATCTTATAAAAAAGAAAAGCTCCTCCTGCTCGTAGATCCGACGGATAGCCCACTCGAGTTTGTGCTCGTCCACCGCGTGCTCGTGGCGAGCACAAGCTGGTCGTCGACGTCGGTGGTGCGCTTGAACACCGGTATGAGCTCATCGAGCACCGCCAAGCTCGTGCCCCCGCTGCCACGCGGTGGGCAATTGATGACCACCTCGCCCGCCGGCAACGAGGCAGGCGGTACTCCTCCGCCACCTCTTCCTCCGACTAGAGCACCTTCCTCCTCATGCCACCGGGGAGCTGCCCGCCTCCGCGTCGTGCGCACTCTCTGGGCTGAGGAGCCTTGCCCACCAGCGGCTCTTGTACGAGCCGCACTTGCGCACGCCCTCCGAGTGGTGGCGGCGGGCCTCCTCGTCTTCCGGTGGCGAACGGCCTCCACCACGCCCACCGGAGCCGCGCATGGTGGAGCTGGCCTTGGATCTAGAGGAGATGTGGGGAGAGGAGCGACGGAGCTCGATGAATCGCTCCCCGGAGCTTTGGGAGGCTAGCAGCGGAGGGGGCTGAATGCGGCGGAGGGTTCGGGAACGCGTACCCTATCCGACCCTTGTGCCAGTTTATGTTGCGCCGGAGCCACCGCTTATCCAGAGGCCCGGATAAAATTTTCCGTGTATGCGGTATCTGCACGGGCCAGAAAAAAGGCCCAACCCGCATATCGGCTGGACTTTTTCGGGCCGAGGACCTTATACGGTATCTGTTAGAGTTGCTCAAATATGTTCCGTAATCTGAATTCACTACGAGAAGCACACATCTATGGGAGCTCCAGTGGGGGCCATCACGTCGTACAACACATCTTTCAGTAAAGAGCAAAATGATGTCATAGACTTAGTCAAATTTTAAAAGTCTAACCCATCCCCCACCTCTTCTGTCCCCAAATCCTCAGTGCGACTTTTTCACGACTGCCTCCCGGATCGCTCCGCTCGAGCGGCTCCGGAGGCCTCCGAAATCCTAGCCGGCGGCAGGTGCGACGACGGCGACGTCTGGAGTCGGGTGAACGTCGTCGGCCGGGCCCGATCTAGGTCGGCGGGGCGTGGCGTTCTTGTGGACGGCGACATCCAGTGCGAGCTCGGGGAGCCTGCGTTGGTGGCGACGCGGGGCTGGACCCTGGCTCTTTCCGCTGTTGTGCGTCGCTGCTGCATGGTTGGACAGGAGGCCAGGGAGGTGGGTGTCGCGGACTCCCAGTCATGTGGGGCGGCTGTTTCTGGTCGGCGTTGCGCGACGAGGAGGTGGTGTCGGCGGTGTTGCATCCTCCCGATTGTGCAAGCAAAGACGTTGCTACGGGTGTGTCGATGCCCGTTGTGTGGGAGAGATGGTGGAGACTGGAGGGAGAGGAATGGCCCCGCTGCATTTGTTGCATCCTTCGTCAAGAGATTAATGGCCCAGAGGCGTTGCATCCTCGAGGAGACGAATGATGCCGTACTTGGTTGCATCATTCCGGTGGGAGACGAATGGCGCCACTCCGAGGCTTGCATCCTCCGTTCAGTGCGGGGACGCAAATGGAAGGATGGAAGCATGTCGTGCTTGCCGGGAGGTGCGGTTGGCCGTGGAGGCAGGGGTAGTGGTTTGGTGAGTACGCTAAGCGGATCCTGGGTTCAGTCTATGCAGATGAGACTTCCGGCGAAAGTCGTACTCAGGTTGTGGCCGGAGTCGTCGATGGCGGCTCCTTTGGCCGTCGCACCCTCGTTGGTGGCATCGATGTAGCTGCTCCCTGACGTGCTCCAGGGAAAACCCTTGGTGGCACGCCTTTCCTGACGTGCTCCAGGGAAAACCCTTGATCTAGTGTTCTAGATCGGATGATCGCGACGCTATCCGGCGTCACGTTCTCTCTTGGGGGCATCGTATTGGAGGTGGATCCGGTCAGAGGGATGATACGTCTCAAACATATCTATAATTTTTGATTATTCCATGCTTGTTTTATATCATTGCTACATGTTTTTACTATAGTTTTATATCATTTTAGGGCATTTTCCCGGACTAACCTTTTAATAATATGCCCAGCGCGAGTTCCTGTTTTCTTGTTTCAGAAAAGTTATTAATGAAATATTCACCAAAAGACCTAAAAATTCACGGGTGTCATTTTTATCACGTAATGAAGACAGAGTCCAAAAGAGAGCCAGGGCCCACCGGGTGGAGGAGGCGATGCCTAGGCGTGGCCTAGGGTGGGGCCGCGCCCTCAGGCCGCCCTGGTGCCCTCATCGTGCCGCCTCCTTGACTATTTATTCACCCTCGTCCTAAAACCCGAGGGTGGCCAATATTTTCTAGAAAGTTGACACCGAGGCGCCGCCACCTCGAAAACTCTAGAACGGGGTTCCTACAGTCCTATTCCGGCACCCTGCCGGAGGGGGAGATCGTCACCGAAGGCTTGTTCATCAACATGCCTGCCTCCGGAGTGATGCATGAGTAGTTCATCCTTGGACTACGGGTCCATAGCAGTTACTAGATGGTTGCCTCTTCTCCTTGTGCTACCATGTTTAGATCTTGTGAGCTGACTAACATGATCAAAATCACTATTATGTAATGCTACATGTTGTGTTTGCTGGGATCCGATGAATTATGAAATTATGATCAGATTGTTCATCTTTCTTATATGATCTTGTTACTATTATCATATCCATGTTTTATTTAAGATCTTGCATGCTCTCTGATCCATGTGGTTACTCTCGCCAAGTGATTGTATGTATCTCTAAGAGAGAGTTTGGTGCTAGATAGTAGGTTCATGCCTCATGTGTGTTTGGGCTCGAGTGGCAAAAACGTCTAAGACCGGGGATGTGCTGTTGCTACTAGAGGTAAAACAACGGTGTTTATTTCTTTATGATTATGAACATTGCTTACATTATGTACGAAGCTTAATGCAAATATCTGTTGCTTGCAACTTAATACCAGCGGGTGGCAAGCATAGAAGCGCACCCAAGGTGGATTATTAGTCATAGATGCAGCTGAATAGTGGTCTATTTATGTTAGACGTAATGCCCAATTGAATATTACAATGAACTTTATCTTGTCATAATAGCATTGTCATGCCCTCACAATTTGTCAATTGCCTAGCTGTAATTTGTTCACTCAGCATGTTTATTGTTTTATGGAGAGACACCACTAGTGAAACTATGCCCCCGGTCCATTCTTTTACATTGTTTACACCTCGTTTTCTTTGCTTTTAATCATTAGTTGCTCGCTGTTCCATTTTACTTTCATCATTGGTTCCCACACCATACATTTAATCTCTTTATTTTCAGCAAGACAGGAAGATTGACAACCTTCCTGAATCGTTGGGGACAAAGTTGAGTGTCTGTGTAGTGTGTAGGTCCACGCCAATCTGTTAGCGCCGGGGTGGATTGACACCGTGTTGAAACCTTTCATGTCCTACTGATTTGATAAACCTTGGTTTCATAACTCAGGGAAAAAATTCCATCAGCTGCACTACATCACATTCCTCTTGGGGTTCCCAACGGGTGGTGATACAACACACCATCAGCAAGGGACCCGTGGCTCGAGAGGATGTGTGTGTTGTAAGCAAAAAGGTGTCGTATGTATGGTTTTTTGGGTCTGGTTTTCCTCATAAACTGGATCAACCTTCTATTTGTTCATTGGATTTAGCAGTGATCCCGCTAACATTCGAAAAAATGACTTAGCAAAAAACTCAGAACACATGATATAAATAAAAGCGGAGAGAGTAGCTATGTGTGTGTGTGTGTGTGTGTGTGTGTGTGTGTGTGTGTGTGTGTGTGTGTGTGTGTGTGTGTGTGTGTGTGTGTGTGTGTGTTGCTGCTCTATGTGTGAATCAAATCTGGGGCTACTTTCAATGTGTGTGTGTTGCTGGTTAGCTGGAGACACTTAAACTTCAATGGTTGCTGCTTACACCGCTAAGCCAAAAATAATTAACTCTACATTGTGAAAACATGATGTCCAGAACTACTCATGAATGAAATGTGAGTTCAACTAAAATATATGCATGACTTGGTAGCAAAAAATGCATGAGATGGCTAGTTCTCTGGTGGAAGAGTTATCTTGGCTATATAGTGAAGCCAACTAAAGATGTGGGTTGTGATGGAGATAATTCATAACACCATCACGCAATTTACTATGATGTATTGAATATGTAATTTTTTGTTAAATCTGATGGTTATTGCAATCTGAAACACGTATATGCTTGATATGAGACATTGGAGTGGAACAAGTTCCTTATGTTTTAGCACCAATTTGCAAATCCGAGGTCAGATTCGTTCGAGGTAAGGGGCGGAGTGAAGCTGACGATCAAGCTACCGAGGGGACAACATCAACGGGGATGCATTCAATGACAAGAGCCGCATCCCCAATCCCACTGTGACGCTCAACATTCTCCGAGCCTTTGTCATGAAAGGGTAGGCTGCCAAGCGGCGGTTCACGCAGTGTAACCTCGATTTCACTGAAAATAGTGAGTGATCAGGCAACAGTTGAAAAGATCTACTGGAATAATTTTTGTGCAAATTATGGTGATTATTGTAAACCTTTTAGTTATGTCTGCTGCAAATATAAAAAAAAAACTGGTATGGAAGAGTAGTTATTTTTTTAACACCTGGAAAGAGTAGTCACAAACTTCCGCACGTGGCCGCCGACCACTAAGCGGTTCTGCGATCCCCCAATTCTCAGAGGAACGACGTATAACACTTGACTTTTAGTAGTAAAACTCTAGATCGATACAAAACTTGGAGTGGGTAAATATTCCCGCTTGATGCAAAGAGGAATATATAAATTCGGAAAAAACTATAATTGCAGATATAAGTGAAGTACATAGAACCATGGTCATGATGAGGAACAAATATGTATAAAGTTTTATTGTTTAGTATTGGGTAACTCTGGTGGTATTATAACTCTTTGGAATGGAAATATGTTTGATGGAACTGTTATTCAGAGTAGCAAATTCCAGCTTACTGTGCAACTTATTTGCAAGCTGTCTGCTAGAGTGTTTTATATCACAAATGTTTATGCACCAACTGTGGAGGAGGAGAGAGAGGTTTTTCTGAACTGGATGCATGATATTGACACTTCACTGATGGAATACTGGATTATTCTTGGAGATTTTAACCTTATGAGATCGCCTGATAACAGGAATAGGCCAGGTGGGGACTTGAATAATATGCTGAGATTTAACCGTATTATACAGCATCTGGATCTTGAGGAAATTCCTCTAAAAGGCAGAGCATATACATGGAGTAACATGCAGGACTCCCCATTACTGGAGAAACTGGACTGGATTTTCACATCTCCTAATTGGATTAGCACCTTTCCAAATACCTTAGCTACTCCTATGGTTAATTTGCATTCTGATCATGTGCCCATTCTGATATCTATTGGTTCTGATATGCCTAAATCCCAGCTTTTTCGATTTGAAGAATATTGGCTTGAATTTGATGGACTCAGTGAAGTGGTTAACACCTCCTGGCAAATTACTAGAGGTTTCTCTAATTCTGCTCAAGATATAATTGCTAGACTAAAGTCCTTAAGGAATGGAATCAAGAAATGGAGTAAGAACTTATCTCAGCTGACCAAAATCATTTCCTCTTGCAATTATGTTCTTGCCTTGTTTGCTGGTCTGGAAGAGCAGAGGCCTCTCACTTTACAGGAAAAGAATTTCAGGAAAATTCTGAGAAGACATGTTGAAAAATTGCTAGAAGCCAAGAGAATATTTTGGCGAAATCGGGCAAAAATTAAATGGGCCAAGTTGGGAGGGGAGAACACAAAATTCTTTCATGCAGTGGCCTCACAGAATTTCAGGTGTAACTATATGTCTAGTATTACCACTGAGGATGGTATTATATTACTCGACCATGATATTAAAGCGGCCCATATTTGGGCTTCCTTCAAGAACAGAATTGGTGTATCTGAGAACCCACATGCCACTAACTTAATTGGTCAGTACATTCAGACAGCAGCACACATGGATTTCACTCAGCTTGAAATACCCTTCACTTGCTCCGAGATGGATGATATAGTAAAACATATGCCCACTGACAAATCACCTGGCCCGGATGGTTTCAATGGTGCATTCCTGAAGAAACACTGGAATACTGTCAAAGCACAGTTCTACCAGCTCTGTCATGATTTCCATGCTGGTAACATCAGTTTAGAAAGTATCAACACAACATACATCACATTAATTCCAAAGGTGAATTCTCCTGTTGGTGTGAATGATTACAGGCCAATTTCCCTGGTCAGCCTGCCTCTCAAATTCTTGACAAAATTATTGGCCAACAGATTACAGAGTGTAATTGTCTCCCTGGTGCACAAGAACCAATATGACTTCATTAAAACCAGGACTATCCAAGACTGTCTTGCTTGGGCATATGAGTACCTCCATTTATGTCACAAATCAAAGAAAGAGATAGTGATATTTAAAATAGACTTTGAGAAGGCTTTTGATAAAGTGGAATTTAGTGCCATTCTGGAAACAATGAGGTGCCTTGGATTTGGGGAGCTGTGGCTCAGTTGGATTAAGGCCATATTACACTCTGCTTCTGCTTCTGTGTTGCTCAATGGTGTTCCTGGGAAGAAAATCCACTGCAAAAGAGGTGTCAGACAAGGGGACCCACTGTCTCCTCAGTTATATGTGCTGGCCTCTGAATTGCTACAGTACATGGTTAATAAAGCTTGGAATGAGGGTGAACTCAATCTGCCACTGGACCACTCTTTTGGGCTGGACTTCCCCATTATCCAATATGCTGATGACACACTTATTATCTTGCCTGCCTGCCCCACACAGCTTCTGGCAATAAAAAACATTCTATCGATATTCTCATCGATTACTGGTCTCAAGGTGAACTACAGTAAGTCCTCTCTTGTGCCTATAAATGTGACCTCCGAAAGATGTGCTGAGTTGGCGGAAATTATCAGTTGCAAGCCAGAGGCTCTTCCTTTCACCTATTTAGGATTGCCTATGGGGACTACTAAGCCGAAATTGGAACATTTTATTAGTATTCTGGAGAGAATTGATAGAAGGCTGTGTGGCATTTCCAATATGCTGTCTTATGATGGGAGATTAACTGTGGTTAAATCCATTATCATCTCCATTCCTCTATTTGCTATGTGCACCATCAAGATGCCCCTACATTTTCTTGATCATGTGGAAGGCTCTGCAAGAAGTTTCCTTTGGAGGAACAAAGATATTCATAAAAGAGGACATTGTCTGGTTAAATGGGAGCAGGTCTGTAAACCAAAAAAGGCAGGTGGTTTGGGTGTGATTAACCTTAGAACCCATAACTCAGCTCTGCTTATGAAGCATCTTCATAATTTCATGAACAGAATGGATATACCCTGGGTGAAACTCATCTGGGAGGCACACTATCAGCATAACAAACTTCCCCAGGCACAATCACCTTGTGGTTCCTTCTGGTGGAAAGACATTCTGTCCCT
Source organism: Poa pratensis (assembly GCA_947311845.1). Classification (NCBI taxonomy): domain Eukaryota; kingdom Viridiplantae; phylum Streptophyta; class Magnoliopsida; order Poales; family Poaceae; genus Poa; species Poa pratensis. The sequence continues at coordinate 33,236,501 of CAMZMU010000033.1, read as the reverse complement.
ATGGGATAGCTTTATGGAATTGACCTGCTGCAAACCTGAAGATGGTAGGACCATCAGATTTTGGAAAGATAAATGGAGAGATATCACACCTGCAAGAGCCTTTCCTCACCTGTTTTCATTTGCCCGACAACAGGACATTAATCTGGAGCAGTTTCTGGTTATCAAGGAAAGAAATATACTTGATCATTTTCATTTGCCCTTGTCCATGGTGGCCTTCCAGCAGAGTGAGATTATTTCTGCTGAGCTGGATGATCTGATCCACACCACCTCCACTGACAGATGGATGCTGACCAATGAGACTAAATTCTCTGTTAAAAAGGTTTACAATGCTCTCACACCATTGGATCAGGCCCCTACTCCTTTCCTCTGGATATGGAAGTCGTATGTTCAGCTAAAGCACAAATTCTTCTTCTGGCGGTTATTACAAGATAGATTAAACACTAGAGATCTGTTGACCAGGAAGACATTTTATGTAGAGAACACATCTTGTGTCCTTTGCACTGATGCTCCCATGGAATACATGCAACACCTCTTTTTTGGATGTGATTTCAGCCAGACATTTTGGTGGAGACTAAACCAAGAATGGAATTATGATCTAGACTTATATGAGATGCTCTTAGATGGTCATGCAAGAGCTAGTCATTCCAGCTTTAAGGAATGCTTGATTATTGGTTGCTGGAGCCTCTGGATTCACCGAAACAACATTATTTTTGAGAATGGGCAGTTAGACCTTGAACTTTGTATCCATTCATTTAGAGAGGTGTTTTCTCTTGTTATGCATAGAGCTAAACCTTCTCTTAAAGAGGGTATGCAGCAATGGCTTGATGCCATGTAATTTTTTACAGGATTTTTCACCACTCCGCATGTAACTATCCCATTTATAAAATAAATTGCAGTAGGGGCTTTCCCTACTGTTTTCCTATCAAAAAAATGCAGTGTCCTCACAGAAGATATATGATTAAATTTATTACGAGCAAGGTCAAACCAAACCAAACATATGTGGAAATAAAATCAGTTAATACCATACTTTAAGGGTGTGTTTGGTAGTTCGGGTGGCCTATCTCAGCATATAGAAGCTGAGTCTAGCCATGCCAACCCCATACAAGTGTGTTTTATTTGTTGTGTTTGCTAGATTATATGAGCTGAGCTGAGCTCAGTTGAGATGTTGTTTGGTACACTGTATGTGTTGAGCTATGCCATACAAAAATAAAAAGCAATCAGGTCACTAACTACAAAAAATAAAAAGCAATCGGGTCCCTACCAAAAAAAAAAAGAATCAGGAGCACTGGGCTCAGGATCGAGCACCGCCACCGGCGAGCTCCGCCGCCACCGGCCACCACGCGCCGCCACCAAGCCCCGCCGCCACACACCGCCACGAGGAGGCCGAGACCTCCTACTCCTCGCGCAGGTGACGCCGGCGAGCTCCGCCGCCATGCGCCGCTCTGTGTGCCGCCACCACACACTGCCAGGAGGAGGCCGAGATCCTCCTACTCCTCGCACGGGTGAGGCCGAGCCCCTCCTGCTCCTCGCGCGGGTGAGGCCGAGCGCCATGGCCGCTGGAGAGCTCGATGGAGGGCGGAGAGAGGCTCGCTGGAGGGCAGAGGGAGGCGGCGCCGGGCGGATAGCGAGGCAGCGCCGGCCGGAACGAGGTGGCGCGGGTGGAGGGTGACAACTGCGCGAGATGCGAGGAGACGAGGGAGCATACGCGGGGGGAAATGGGGAAGGATTTCGGGAGGGGCTATCCGCTGGCGTTATACCTGGCCATGGGAAGCCCGGCCCGAAAATGACGGGCCTGGGGGCCTCAAATCTAGGGCCGGGCCTAGGCTTTAGATTTTGGCTGTTTCAGTAGAAGGCCCGGCCCGTGGCCCGACGGGCTTTTGGGCTTTTTGGCCGGGCCGGGCTTGGGCCTGAGTTTTCCGCGCCGGGCTTTTCTCGGCCCGGCCCGAAGCTCGGCCCGGCCTGAGGTATGGCCAGTTATAGCTGGCGTCGCGGCGCGCCTGTGGAGCCCATGCGTGGGAATTATTTCGGTATGAGCTCGCCCAAGTGGGCATGGCCGAGGGGCTGTTTTCGCATGAGATGGGCATAGCCCGATGTAGCCGACCCGACCTACCAAACAACAAAAAGTGGGGTGTGGTGAGATTTTCTGGGTTGGCATAGGCTACCAAATACACCCTAACTGCGCTACTCCGAAAATAATGAACAAGTGTCGAACTAACATAAATTTTATGCGAGAGATATTTATCCAAAGTGTTATCAGTACTGAATTCTATACTGCAGCTGTCGCATAGCACAAGTGCACAGAAATGACATGGAACGATCCATCAAGCAGCTCTCGCTTTCGGAGTACAGGGAAACAGGAAACCGAACACAGCTTTCCTCGCCGGTCGTCCGCCACCCGAAAACCAGCGGTTCCCCTCTCCGGGGGGCGGCAGCGGCATGCGCTTGATCGGCAGATGCATCAGTGACCAGTGCCGGATCACTCTGCTTCCTGCGCCTGTTTTGTCCGCGCCCCAAGTCGCACCACTGCACCAGCAGAGCTCGAGCGACAGTTTGAGCACGACGCGCCAACTGATCCGGGATCGAGCCGCGGATTCGTGGAGCTGATCGCCCTTACCCCACCCGTCACTGTTCTAGCGACACCGCTTCATGCTCGTCAGCGCTCCGGTGAAACAAGATCGCGAATGCGCAAATAAATTACCAAAATAAGGTTCAACTTGCTGCATTCTTCCAGAAGATTAATTACCGGTGTCCTTTTCCATCGGTGGGTTTTAACTTACGTGGATAAGAATGCTGTCCAACCAGCGCTCTCTCTGACATAAGATGAACCTTTGTCGGTAGTCGGCACCGTCGCACCGACATGCCAAAAACACTCTGACGGGTTAATTATATATACTTTTCGAGATATACGATCTTGGCAGGTTCTTCGAAGCGGTGACAAAGTGTAGATAGTGATCGATCAAACCAAGGCAATCCCTAAATGTAAACTGCACGCCTGCAAGCTCTGTCGCTCACAGCCGGAGTCCGCTCCACACCTTGCTGCCTCCTGCTATTTCTCTCAGCAAGTGTGGACTGTAGTGCTCCAAGCTGTGCACTTGCCTGTTGTTTTTCGCCCCAATGCGGATACCTCTGACCTCATGCTTTGGTGGAGGCGTAGCACCTCGCTGGGGACTAAGGCCTGCGCGGAAAAATGGAGATCAACTGCGCTGTGCACTTGGTGGTTGCTATGGAAGGAGAGGAACAATCGTATCTTCAACAAGAAAGCTGTCTCGGCCTCGATCCTTGCTGAAAAGATCATTGCCAAGCTTCGCTCCTGGCATGCTGATGGGGTGTTAAGATGGGTGTGGGAACCGGGAGAGTAGTCCGTTTCCCTCCGTGGGAACCGAGCAAAGCTTTGTTCCCCTAGTTCTGTTTATTAACTTCTTTCTTTTGCTGTACAATTCTTATACCCTGTAACTCGTTCTGCCGGCATTTGTCCCGGTTTCTCCTTAAATAATCGAAAGCAGTGCTGACTGCGTTCCGTCAAAAAAAAAAGTGATCGATGAATGGTGCGTGCTTCTGGTCATGATCCATGGCTGCGGTAGACCGGCTGGCGAGTAGCAAAATCAGCACGATGCAGTGCGGAGCGGTTGTTGGGCTCGAGTTGCAGTGGTGCTGTTGGAGGTCTATTTTTTCACAAGTATAGCGCTTTTAATTCCCACCATCATAAAGGATTGCGAAGTAGCTGGGCAGGAACTTATGATCTACTAGCTAGTTGATGTGGTTGGCAAAGAAATAGGAGCATGTACCTAGTAGTACGGAGCCTGCAAGGACAAGTAAGCGGTGATAGATGGGATGGTTTAGCTTCAGTTTCCTTTTCTCCGAACTTCAGAAAGATTCTAGATGGAATAAGTTGCACAGTGGGTAAGGGAATTTGATCGTCAGCATCACCAGCATCAAATTCCGCTACCCACATTATGGGTCGTATGTACCTTATATTTGTATATCCAAGTCGATTATACGGCTTAGCTTGACATGCACGGTAGATCTGCATGTTTATAGGGTTCGATCTGTGTTTAGCGTTTGATGTACTGATCATGTTTGTCGATTTGGTCTACGATTTGGGGTTTTATTGTGTTTTGGTCAGATCGGGCAAAAATTAGCATGTGTTCGTGAGTATTTTTTTGATGCAGCCCGATAATGAACACGTTGGCAGATGTGTCTTAGGACTTAGGGGCTCCGCACCAAAAACAAGGTAAAATTGATGTTTGTGTTGTCTTTGGTACGTAGCTTCGAGCTCTACGAACTCTCCGTGATTATGCTAACTGAGGCCGAGAATTAATCTGATAGATCTATTGTTCTATGTAGAGGTTTGATTTTTACTATTATACATTCGATAGCTAGGTGTCTTTGAATATCTGTTGTTGTGCAAAAATGTGATTATTTAGGTATTATATTAGGTACTAAGAGATCATTTTTTTGAGTGTTTGCATTATACCACTGCCAATGATGATGGGTGTTCGACTTATCACCACTAGACAACCACCAAAATTAGGAATGAGGCACAACTAAGTGTGTCTTATATTTGATTCTGTTGGATTGTCTTGCGATGCATAGTTTTCTGATTTGTCAACATAATTGGGACTTCCGTCTTGTGTTTTACTATGACCTATGATGTAATTGTGGCACAAAAAGTTTTAAGAGGTGGTGCTATAGAATCAGGTAGTGTATGCCAACACAATGGTTGTATTACTACCTCATTCAGTAGTATCATATCTTCATATACTTTTGTGCCACTTGTTTCACTATGTTCGTTTTTCGCCAATGATTATTGTGTGCCACAATTATAGTGTTATGGAAGTTTTCATTTTGTCTGTCAGGTATCTCATTTGCAGTCGTCCCTAGGCAAGGAGGTCGCTCATGACAATGTCAACAACACAAAGAAGAGTAAGAAGTCTCCCGTCGGGCTCTTCCATGAGGAGGTGGCTCCAACCCATTCCTGCAAGGTTATCCTTGCGTCTGTCTTGGATCTGCTTTCAATCCTTCCTGCCTTCCGTCAGCATATTGGAGACATCCCAAAGGAGATCATCCTTAATACCAACACTGGTTGCAGCTGGCAGGTGAGCATCGTTAATTACAATGGTCAAACTGCCATTGACAATGGGTGGAAACCATTTGCTATCTGTCACAAGATTAAGATCGCCTACTTCTTGACGATCAAGGTCTTGAAACCCAATATCTACAGAGTCACCATCTTCGACTGCGATGGCTCCGAGATTGTGAAAAAGTGCGACGTGCATCTGATCAACAAGCTGGTGAACAACTAGTGCTGTCTATCAGTATTGTCCGTATGTCAATGTCGTGATCTAGTATTGAACTTGCTACCTAGTCCGTGTCGTCGAAGTGTTCAACTTGCTATGTTTGTGTCGTGTTTGTGTCTAACACTGTTATGTGCTACTTATTGTATGTCCTTTGTACTACGCCTGTGTTTTATTAAGAGGCGTGTGATGGTAAGCTCACCACTCGAAAAAGTGGTGAGAGTATGTGTGAGGTAGCACATAACGAAACACCGGGTGTTTTCATGTGTTTTGCTCACACAAGCTACCAAACAACATGGCTTCAGAAATTGGCCCCAGAGAAATGGGTCTGACTGCCCACTTTGTGGGCAACCAAATAGGCTGCACAACGTGGATCAGGCCGCGTCTTTCTGGACCAGACCGTGCTAGGCCACGGATGCAAAGTGGCCAAAATGGCTGGAGGTGAACAAACACGCCCTTGTAGTTTAGTATTAATCTATAAATTTAATTTGTTATGAGGAAGGTCAAATCAACCTAACATATGTGAAAATAAAATCGGTGTCTGCGCTGCTCCGATAATCATGAACAAGTGACGAACTACACAATTTTATGCGATATATGCACAAAGTGTTCCCAAATCAGCGGACATCTGGCCGGAAGCCACCGAACCACACTACCACTCTGTCTTCCCCGTCCTCCTTCGTGCCGTACCACAGTACCACTCTGAATTCTGTACTGCTAACTCTTCGTCAGTCACAGAAATGACATGGAACAATTGATCGATCAAGCAGCTCTCGCTTTCGGCGTACAGAAAAACAGCGAACCGAACACCGCTTTCCTCGCCGGTCGGCCGCCGCCCGCAAACCAGCGGCAGCCCCAGGACTTGCGGCAACCGGGGGCGGCAGATGCATCAGTGGCCAGTGAAGCATCACTATGGTGCCTGCATCGGTTTTGTCCGCGCCTGAAGTCGCAGCCGGGCAACCGAGAAGAAGACACCAGCAGAGCCCGGCCGAGCGACCTTTCCGGCACGACGCGCCAACTGATCTGGGATCGAGCCGCGGATTCGTGGAGCTGATCGCCCTGACCCCACCGTCACTGTTGGAGCTGATCGCCCTGACCAGTTTCAGTGCTCTGGCGAAAGAAAACCGTGAATGCGCAAATGGTTTGGGTTTCAGCTTCTCCGTTAAAAATGGTTTAGGTATCAACTTGCTGAATATTCGTCCAGATATAATTAATCAACGCGGTCCTTTTCTACCGGTGGGTTTTAACTTGCATGGATCAAAATGCGGTCCAACCAGAGCTCTCTCTCACATAAGACGAATCCTGTCTGTGTCGGCAGTCGGCACCGACATGCCAAAAACACTCCGACGGGTTAATTATATACGGAGTACTTCAAGATCTTCGATCTTGGCAGGTTCTTCATAGTGGTGAGCGGTGACAAAGGGACGATAGTGATGAATAGATTGTTGCCGAGACGGACTCCCGTCGACTTAGGGTTTCACCGTTATATATACTTTTTGTACGCCGTTGGTTTGAGATGTGTCGCAAGTTGTAAATCTCGGCGTTTGTAACCTCTCTCGATATAGTGAAATTTTACTGGTTGGCGCCCGTGTTTTTTCTCTCTTCTTTCTTGGAAAGGTTTTCCGCGTTAAAATCTCATGTCCACGTTGTGTTGATCTTACTTTTCTTAATTGTTTATTGCTTGTCGTTTATAACAGGTTGGAGGTCTATTTATCACAAATATAGCTCTTTTAATTCCCACCATCATAAAGGATTGCGAAATGGGTGAGCAGAGATCTATGATCTAGCTACTTGATGTGGTTGGAAACGAAAAAGGAACATGTACCTTGTAGTACGGAGCCTACAAGGACAAGTAAGTGATGATAGATGGGACTAGGCAAGATGTCGCGTCGACACGCCGCGCCCGTGCGTTAAAATTTATAAAATTGTTTAGATTTCAAAAATTTGGTATAATTTGGAAGATGTCTACATTTATTAATTGTTTAGATTTCGGAAAATTTGGTATAATTTGGAAGTTGTTTACATTTGAATTATTTTCATGTTTGCAAAATGATTATATTTGGAAGGCATTTGTAAATTTGAAATATGCATCATTTAGTAGTTCTTGGAAAATTGTGTAAATACCATAAAACAATATTGCGCCGCACTCTTCGCGTAAACTCATCGGTTAAAGATCATTTTTTGTATACAGTTGGTAAATATGGAAAACAAATTTCATTTTAAATTTATAGTAGCGGAATAAGTATCGTTGAATAATTGTTGTCAGGAAATCGTTGTAAAATCTTAATCGTTGTAAAATATTCTTTCTAAGTTTTAATTTTACATCGATAGGGAGCAATAGTTCTTTAAGTTAAAGTAGCAACAAAATTTGCATAGGTTAGAAAAAAAGGAAAAAAAAACAACAACAAAATATGAAATACAATTTAGGGAGTATTTAAATTGCGTATTGATATAAAAGGAAAATGTAATAGTAGTGAATGTCGTAGTAAGTGTCATCTTTAGGTTATGCTTTGAATTTCCCAAGTCAGTAAATAAGTAGTGAATACATCGCAAAATGCGGAACTTGAGCTGAATTGGATGAAAAATTTGATCAGCATAAAAAAGAAATGAGCGAGTAATAGTACTTATTTCAAAAAATATGCCATATTGTTGTATAAAAATACATCAACAAACCCTAGATCGTGAAGATCAATTTAAATGGTTTGTCAAGTTTGTATTTTGATCATATGTTATAAATAGTCAGCACTTTTTTCTTTTATGATGATTTCGATATGTCTATTTTTTTTAGTGGATAAAAAATTTGATCAGCATAAAAAAGAAATGAGCGAGTAATAGTACTTATTTCAAAAAATATGCCATATTGTTGTATCAAAATACATCAACAAACCCTAGATCGTGAAGATCAATTTAAATGGTTTGTCAAGTTTGTATTTTGATCATATGTTATAAATAGTCAGCACTTTTTTCTTTTATGATGATTTCAATATGTCTATTTTTCTTTAGTATTCATTTTTTGTAGTCATTTTTTCTTCACATTTGTAAATACTGCGGTGTAAAGAATTAAGATTTGGAAATATCGACATTCGAAAATTGTTTGGATTTAAATTTGTTTAAATTCAAAGAAAAATTATATTTGCAAGTCATTCAATTGTTCATATTGTTAAAAAATTTAGTTGGTCAAATTTTAAAAATTGTTAAATTTGAGAAGTTATTCATATTTGAATTTTGTTGATTCAAAGTTTTTAAAATATTTAGATTTGAAGGGCATTTAATTTTGATCACATGTTGTAAAATGTTATTTTTTTCTTTCGTGATGATTTCGATATATCTATTTTTTCCGTTGGATATATTCAAAGTTATTGATTTTGTAGCATTTAGCAGTTTTTTTAAACTGTATAAATAAGTCTGATATTTTTTTCCTTTGCATATATGTAAAATTGGTGTAAACTGTCATCATTTTTTCTTTTATGGTGATTTTGATATATCTATTTTGTTTAGTATATAAATTTGTTTAAATTCAAAGGAAAATTATATTTGTAAGTTGTTTAATTATTTATATTGTTCAAATTTTTAATTGTTCAAATTTTAAAAATTGCTAAATTTGGGAAGTTATTCATATTTGGATTATGTTGATTCAAAGTTTTTAAAATATGTAGATTTAAAGGGCATTTACTTTTTTTAATGTTCATGTTTGTATTTTGATCACATGTTGTAAAATGTTAGTATTTTTTTTCTTCTGTGATGATTTCGATATATCTATTTTTTTTCTCCGTTTGATATATTCAAATTTATTGATTTTGTAGCATTTAGCATTTTTTTAAACTGTATAAATAAGTCTAATATATTATTTTTTTATATTTTTCTGTTGCATATATCTAAAGTTGTTGTAAACTGTCAGCATTTTTCTTTTATGATGATTTCGATATATCTATTTTGTTTAGTATTCATTTTTTCGTAGTCATGTTTTTTTTTATTCAATGTTTAAAAAAATATTTAGATTTGAAGGACATTTAATTTTTTTTAAATATTCAAGTTTGTATTTTGATCACATGTTGTAAACTGTTAGAATTTTTTATTTTGTGATGATTTCGATATGTCTATTATATTTTTCTGCGGGATTGTTTTTTTATCTTATTTGTAAATATCGCGGTGTAAAGAATTAAAATTTGGAAATATCGACATGCAAAAAATTGTTTAGATTTAAATTTGTTTAAATCCAAAGGAAAACTGCATTTGTAAGTTGTTCAAATTTTAACATGTTTTTTTATGCATTTTGATATTTTTTCTATATTTTTACGATGATTATTTGTAAAAAAAATCCATTTTCTGTTTCAGTTTAAAAAAAAATGACAGGTGGGCTTGCGTGACGTCAGCTACGGGGAGAGCCTCCCACGGCGACGACAGCGACGACCACGGCGGCGGCGCACCACCGTGCTCCAGGACGCATGCGTGGGCGTCGAGGATGCGTGTGGACGCGGGGTGGCCGCTGGCGGCGGCGCCGCTGCATATTGGTCGCCGGAGCATCGCCGGAGACGTGCGAACGCGGCGGCCCGAGCGATGACGGCGGCGTCGATTGCGGCGCCTCTGGGGCGTTCCGGCACCCGTTCGTGGGCGAGGAGGGAGAGAACGTGGTGGCGAATCGCTCCGCATGCTTCGATCTGAACAGGGAGAAGCAGAGCGGCCGTGGCGCGTGTCGGCGGCGGCGGCGAGTTCGGGCCGTCGCGGGAGAAGAAGGAGGAAGGGGGCGATGTGATGCGTTTTTTCACAGAGGTCCCTGGACTTTCACAAAATTACACGTTAGTCCTTTGTGGGGGGTTTTCTGTGAAAGTGCTGCGCCAAAATTCGTGCGGAAGGATCACCGGCTGCTCACCGGTTCCACCGGTGGTGACCGGGTGACGTGTCGATCGCGGATTGGTGCGGGCTCGCGGGTACTGTTCCCAGGAACAGTACCGCACGCTGGGTTCGACGTGGTGCGATCATGGCCGTCCGTTCCGTCGATCGGACGGCCAGGGAAAAACAGGCGACGTGGCCTGCTGGACAGGGGAGGACATGTCCTCCCTTTATATATAAGGTTATGGTTTAGCTTCAGTTTTTTTTTCTTCCAAACTTTCAGAAAGGTTCTAGATAGAATAAGTTGCATAGTGGGTAACGGAATTTGATCGTGACGATCATATAATCGATCTCGGTTCAGAAACATGGGTATCGGGTTGTCTGTTCGTTCATGATTTCATCTCACGGGTGCTGGATCGATGACCTGACCCTGATCAAAATGCCACCAATCATTCATCAATTTCGCGCCCGGCACTGTCGTTATCAGGGAAGAAAATTGAGAATTATAGGTTCGCTTTCACGCCTTATCGCAGGCACTAATGCCCTGTTGAAATAAGTGGAAGGTATTTATAAACGAAAGCTACATGCATTGTTTTCCCGACCTTATCCTCACGAGTCACGAGTACTATATGTTGGAAGAAATGAAGCCTGTTCTTATAAGCGTCGATGGCCGGAGAGAAGCTGTGGACGAGAAATATTTGTATACAACAGAAACATCGAGGTGGACGAGTTTCTTATCGTTTTTCCCTGTTGTGTTATATTACACGACCGGATGCAGTATCTTTTGTGGCCTCGATAGAGAAAACAAACAACTTGCAGAAGAAAAAAGGATCATTTGTCGTCTCCACAAACGGCAAACACGTACGCCATTGCCGCCCCGATCTCGGCTAGAGCTAGTAGCATCGAGCAGAAAGATGAGTTTCGTCAAAAGCCATCCGGTTTATTTACATTCGAGATTCCAGTTTCACTTTCTGGTGGATACTGGCAATCTAATCTGGCGCGCGCGAAAAGAACCTCTCTTGTCCATTCGACCGACTCCAAGTGCGAAAAGAGCCCTACGCCACAGATATGCGTTAGCTTTTCCCGAACGCAAGGCGAAAGGTGTCAAGAGCAAGGTGTAGCTTCGATCGGGGCATCGATCTCATTCTGAAGAAAAAATCAATGACTCGAGCCGATGGAGCGCGACCACGGTGCAGCGCATGAAACCAGCAAGTTGCCGTTTCTAGCTTGTCCAAACTATTTACCTTTTGATCAAGCACGTACGTCCATGTTAGCAACAGCACAAGTAGTATGAGGCACGAGAGAGTACATCGTCTCTACTCTCTCCACTGATCGATCTCATGCTTGGTACTATCGATGCATCCATGTGTTGTAACAGATGTGGTGGAATTCTCTACGATTTTTTTTTTAAAAACGAGACAAAAGGCTTGCCTTTTTCATTGATTAAGATGAGAAAAGAGTTTACGGATTATTACATGGCCGAAACTAGCGCCTCCCCCAACACAGAACATGCGTGTTAGGGGCGCATAAAGCGAAACAAAAAGTCCTACTCTCCCGGTACGAAGTTCACCATACATTTTGTGCCCGCCAACACCCACATTCTAGCCTCATCTTTGATGTCTGCGATGATTAAGTTAGGGAGGTTTGAGATGTGCCGAAAGATCCTGGAGTTAGGTTCGTTCCAAAGCTTCCCGGAGACGAGAGTGATCATGGAGGCGATGGTCTCCTTGGGCGTACCGGGGATGAGAACTCCTTGACCGAGTGCAAACCGATCCACTGTGTAGGAAGAAGATGATGCGTCCCCAATCACCCCGCAATAGCGCTCCATATGCGGGCGGGATAGCGACAATGAAAAAGAAGATGTGCCCCGGATTCCTGAACCTGCCGACATAGGGGGCATAACGCGCAGTTAGCCCATCCATGCCGCTGCAACCAATACGCCATCCATGCTCTATTTTGAATGATCATCCATGCGAAAAGCTTGTATTTTGGAGGGGCCCACCTGCCCGGGCATCACAGACTAGAGTATTCATGGGAGAGGACAAGGCTCCCGCAAACTGCAATTGATAGGCCGAGGACAAAGAATAGACACCCGAGGAGGAGTGACGCCAGACAATTGAGTCGAGTACTTCGGTGTTAAGGATGATACCCTGAAGTTTGGACCAAAGGACAACGAACTGAGCGATACGATCCACAAAGAGACCGGAAATGAAGTCAATATGTCTAATCCATGCGTCGTCGTGGAGGGCGTCTTTGACGGTCCAATTCTTCCTCTTGCATATGCTAAAAATGTCTGGGGCTATATCTCTAGGGCAACACTCCATTACCCAGGGGCATGCCAGAAATCCGCAATGGATCCATCCCCGATAGAAATCGTAGTCTCAACGAACTTTTAATCCCTGCATTTTGACGAAAGAGTGGCGTCGAACTTTATCGTCGAGGAGTGTCAGTATTCCTCATTGGATGTATAAACCCATAGGATCACTTGTGCGTCATACAAAACAAAAGAAAAGGTTAGAGTTAATTTCATAGTTCTCAGCTGTAACATTAGGTAGAGTTAAAGGTGCAAAAAATTAATCATCATTGAGAGTAGCAAACTTCGTAAAGAGGATTGTCAAGTAGGAGGTCTCATCCCATATCTCGTCGAGGGATGAGTTTCAATATTACAATATGCCAATGACGTAATTATATTTATACAAAATGACTTGGAAAACATCGTTAACATGAAAGTGCATCACTGTACAATTATCTAGACTTAAGATTAAATTCCGTAACGATATTTTTTTATCTTCAAAAGTCAGGAGATGCATGAAGAAAAAGAATACAAATAAAATTTTGGATGTAATCCTGGTTATTTGCCTTTAGACACCTTAGGATTCCTATCCATTACAAAAAATATTTGGTAAGCTCAAGTTGGTACCTAGTTGAAAGCTGGTTTGAATAGAACCTTGGATGCTGGAATGGCAAGTTATTTCATACATAGATCAACTTGTTCTTATCAACTCTGTTTTGACTAGTTTAGCTATGTTTATGTTATAATTTCTTGAACTACTCAAAGGGGTAAGCAACCTTCTAAATTTTACAGATCCCGTTTTTTCTACAAAGTGATGAGAATAAACATAAAATATTGGTTAACAAAGTATAATATATTTTGTAGACCTATGGATGAGGGAGGCATGGGTTGTTTGACCGTTCAAGAACATGTGTTTAATTAGCGGACGACTATTTAAACTACTTCATGAAGAGGGTGTGTGGCAAGAGCTGCATAACAAGTATATATGTTATACGACTTTGTCACAAGTTCAGAAAAACCTACAGACTCAACATTTTCAAAGGGCAAAATGCGGGTTAAAGATGATTTCTTTAATAGAGGGTTCCGTCGCAAATGCTTTATCACAAGTTCAGTGAACATTTTTAGAAGAGAATTAATTGGTAACAAGTGGGCTTCATGGTTGCGCTTATGCCAATGATAGATGATCGTCCACTTATCGGATGAGCAGGATAAGTTTGTTTGGAGGCTCACAGTTAGAGTATATTACCGCTAGGTCATATTTGGTAGTTAGGTTTCTTAGACTCTAAGCTTTGTACTCTACAAAACAAACTACAAGGATCAATATAATAAGGGAAAAATCAATATTCTGCAACATCCTATCGTCTATCGTGATATCAAAGGGTTTTGTTCCTCAACCAATGGTTTAGCCAACCACTGTTTCCACCGCGCCGCTCCCGGCGGAGATTACAATAACAATCAATATTCCGGAACATCCTATCGACTATCATGGTATCAGAGAGTTTCGTTCCTCAACCTAGGGTTTAGCCCACCACCGTTTCCACCGCGCCGCCCTTGGGAGATCAATCTCCGTCGGGGGCCGCACAACTCATAGATTAGAACTAGCCGTTGATCCTTCAGATCATCGCGTCATAGGTCGTCATAATTTTCTCTTACATTGTCACCGACACCACCGCTCGTGGTCTTCGTCAACACCATCGGGCTGTTCTTCGCTACCACGCTCATGCACACGGGTGGCTCGGGTTTAATCCCCGGTATATACTACCTCCCTTCGCTGCCACGCCAGAAAGCACCTCCATGTGGATAAGATGGGCTCGATCTATTGGGGCATGTTGTCGGAAGAGCTACGTCTGAGAACCGCGCGCAATTTTTTCCAGTGAAGAACCGGCCATGGAGATCAATCACGAAAGTACTCACCACTTAGGCGCGCAATTGTGGAATCGGTGGCGCGTCAAGCTCGATGCCGTGAAGCCTTGCCGTCCCACGTACGGCTCCTCGCGTCTCTACTCTGGCGAAGTCGAAGAAGAACTTGTCTCTCTGGCGCTACAGATGCAGCGCCTCTGCCGGTATCCACAAGTATGAGGTGGAGCAGTGCCGGTGAACTGCTAAGTTTGGGACGGCGCTTCCGGGACGAAGGGGTTGGTGGCTGTGGCGTGAAATTGGCCCCGCAAATGTGGCTTCTCCTTCCCCTCACTATCTTAGCACTCTTTGTGTCACCGCCCCCTTTATATAGGTTGTAGGAGAGGGGACGCAACCCTTGCGTCCCACAACCCAAAAACCCTAGTCTTGGTCTTCGTGAGTCCTACCCACTAACCGTTGTCCCTTTGCCGGTTTAGGTCCAACCTTTGCCGGCTTAGCTCGGATCACATCCACCTTTGATCCAACCTCTTGAGTGTGTGATCCCGCAAGCTTTCAGTAAGCTGGACACGGTTCTTAGTCATACTCACAACCTCTAGGCCAGCATTGGGTTCTAGCAAAGAGTCCGCCTCCCGAATACTGATAAGCAGCCCTTCCAATGTGATTGTCTCGTCCAATTCCCTTTGTCGCACGATATTGTGGATAATCCGCAAGCGAGTCCTTGTCATCCTTACGCGGCTTAACTCTCATCTCGTTTCGTGATATCTGACTTAACTCAACTAACACTTTAGTCGGATCGATCCGGCTAACACTTAACCGGATTGCGCATGGCCATGCTTCCAAGATATATCACACAAGAGGGCCATGAGAATATCTCTCCATGATGGAGGGGCAAATTCCTTCTTAGTGATCCACTTCACGTAGCGTGGTTCACAGATAGCCCAAGCACCGCCGTTATAGCTATCATTTACGGACAATTTTTGACGGACTCAAAGTCGGCTGATCCGGAACTCGGATAGTGCTAAGACTTCGGGTCTAAGGATTCCACTGTATGAGTTGGTTCGTATGACGGTATTCTCACGCAAACTCATTCTTTGGGTCAGTCCATCCGGTTTAACTCTTTAGCTCAGCTAGAAGGCGGCTTAGCACCTCTATGCGCATGACATGTAGAACTTAGTCATCATCCGGCTTAACACATTTGTCTTGGCAGGGTGTGTCCAGCACAACCTCAAATAGCTATGGACAATTCTGTAAGTGAACTAATGAAAGCAAAAGGTTCTACAACCAAATCACATATTTGATTACGGATGATATCAGTTCATCACATAGACATCTTATGAATATAACGCGGAAATAGTATCACTTCTAGTGCAATATTCCTAACACGATTACCGGCATCTACTACCCCTACAGCTCGATGGCCTTCAACAACAACTACACCATCTTCGTCCACCACGTCCTCGCTGCCGGAGTTGCAGCCTCATTTTATTTGCATGGGCACGTGCTCAGTTTACTTCTTGCGACTACTTCGTCTACTCCTAGCAATGGCGGACTTCACCGGCACCGTGATGCCGCTCTGCGCACCGACTATTTACGGATGCCTTCTCTACTATTCCATCCAAGTCTGGTTAACATGGTTCGTGATGGTCTTTGTCTTTGCAAGTCCGGTACTGGCAACACTGACACGTGCCTTCGTCCCCGACACAATCCCGAGTATGGCAAGCTTGGCCCGGCGTGCCGCCTACCTCGACTACCACAACTCCAGCTATGTCTACCTTGAGTTGACTACCACTGCAACCACCTTCCGCTACTTCGCTACGACGTCTTTCCTCGGGCTCAACGACATCACCGACCACAACACCATCAACATCTGCAACTTCATCTACGGCAACTACCTCACGCGCTACACCATCGACCACATCATGGTTTGTCACCTCGCCTCCTTGTTGGCGCCTTGGGCTTATGCTCCAGTATCCGCGACGCTCCTGCTTTTCGCGTCACTACCGATCAGACTTCGGGGGGGGGGGGGGGGGGGGTTACAGTATATTACGGCTAACCCATATTTGGTAGTTTAGTATTGTAATCTGAACCTATCTCTACTAGGTTTCTTATCCTCCAAGGTTTATACTCTATGTAAACATCCCACAAGACGCAATACAATAACAATCAATATTTCACAACATCATATCGTCTATCACTCACGTCCTCAAGTTTCTTTTCGGTGAAATCTGTATTTAGTTACCTCATGAATAGCATACGATATTTCTTCATCCACCAACCAATAGCACAAACATGATTATGAATTGGTTGAATAGAACTGACAAGAAAAGTGAAGGACAAATTCGCATAGGAAACCAGAGGAGACATATACAAATGGGTCCATTCCATCAATAAAGGGCGTTACACTTGCGCAAGCTTTTATAGGTTCATCTTCCAAGGCTTCCTTATGACACCATATTCTAGCAGTTGTGAAAGAGTACTCCCTTTGTTCCCTAAAGTAAGGCATATATTTTTAGTCAAAAGTCAACATAGCATAACTTTGACCGATTTTATTGATAAAAATATTAACGTTTCGAATATCAGATCAACATCAATAGACTCACCATAGTATATAGTTTCATTGTACGGTTATCAAACTTTATAAATGTTCATATTTTTGTCTATATGATTGGTCAAGTTAGACTATATTTCCTTTTGACTAAAAATATACGCGTTACTTTACGAAACAGAGGTAGTATATGCTTACCAAAGACAAGGTTTTTACTTGGTTGATGATTATTGGCAGCATTAACCCAAAGGACATGATGCACAGGAGGAATTGGAAGCTTAACTCTGGGTCTGATTGTGTGCTCTGCTCTGTGAACACTCTAGGAAGACGGAAATACCTCTTTAGTGCCCTTTTGACATTTTATGGGCGAGAAGACACGGTATATGTATATCTGATACTTTTGATGCCACGAAAGCCCATTTAATGGACCTTGTTTAGTGGAAGTGGCAGTCACTGCAGCATGGAATATTTAGAAGGAAAGGAATGAATTCTATCTTTGATGATTAGTAGCCAAGTCTCTCGAGATGGAAAGCTAGATTTAAGAAAGATGCCTTGCTAACCTCTCATAGGGTTAGACCCTCCAAAAAGGAACCTTTTCTGGTTTGGCTATCTAGTATTTGATCACCTGATGGTTTGCACTTGAGGCTTTCTGTTTAGCCTTCTTCAGCCCCTTCCTTCTTTCAAGGTTGATCCTCTCAACTTTGGTATATTCTTTCTTGTATGTCTTGAACTTGTCAGTTTTCCTTTGTTGGATTTCTGTCTAAATAAATAAAATATTGTAGTGGGGGCCTGCCCTACGGTTTTGCTGGTAAAAAAAGTATTCACATAGAAGTTCCAGAATGTTAGTCCATATGGAATTCTAAAATTAAAATTACATTATTTTTAACAAAACTAGAGCTTTCCACTTTTTTCAGGCTATCCATAGGCCGCACACGGGATTCAGTTGTGGTCCTTCGACGTCAGGATACATAGTTGTTATATGCTCGATCTATTATGTTGGTTCATTCATGTATAGATCATGTGTGATCCTTGAACTGTAATAATTTGAATGATAAACTTCGTAATAAAGGCATACCTATTTTTGCAAATATGTCATATCTTAGCTCACACAACGTTACTGAATTCTTTATTTTGTCATAGTGTTATATTTTTCACCATAAATATCAGAAATAAAGTCCGGGAGTCACATTCTCAGTCAATTTTACACAACTTTATATTTTAAAGATCTTTTTGTCCCTTTGTATACTTTACACGAATCTTAATGATCAAATCAGAAAATAGTTACTTTCATAGTCGCCTAACAAAACCGATAAAGTGTAACTCGTCACTAAACCTCCGCTGTTTTTCATCTCCTCGGCTGCCCTATAGTTTGTGTACACGCACACAAGCAAAATCTAATCCTCTTTCCAAAAAGAAAAGGTAAATCTAATCCTGATGCAATGTAAGTAGGCCAAAAGAACATCATGAAAACAAAGCAACCGAGCCCACTATCATCACCAGCAACAGTGCCGTCTCTCTCCGTCCCTACGAAACTGAAAGCTACCGCTTCCCCTTTCACACGTCTCACCCTCGATCGGAACCGGACTATCTTCCAAAACACCACAATGTAGCTAGCGCCGTGCACCGTGCCGTGCGACATGTTCGGCCGAGGTTCTCGATCGACACTTGCAAATTGTACGGCTCCGCAACCACCGGCCACTTGATAAAAGGGCTCCTCCACCCGCCATTCCTCGCAGTCGTCCCGGTCCTGCCTTCTTCTTGGCACCAGTCGTCAGTTCAGAGCTCTACGTGGCCACACCCACAGAAACACCTAAACAGAGTGAGAGAAGATGCCAATGGAGAGGTCGATGTCCTGCGCCGAGCAGAGCACGGTCGTCACGGCGCCGGCGAACGACCTCCGGTGCCACAGCGCCTCCTTCGCGCCGGTGGTGCCGCGAACCAAGATGCAGCGCGCCAAGAGCGACGCTTCTTGGTCGCGTCCGGCCGTGGCTGCCGTGCAACGGAGCGGCAGCACCAAGACGACCGTCGCCGGCGCTGGCCCCACCCCGGGCCTGAACCTCCGGTGCTACAGCGCCTCCTACGCCGCCTCCTACAACCCTTTCTCCGACGCGCAGGCGAAGGGGCCCAGCCCCACCACCGCCGCCCCCGTCTGGTGCTCCGCCGGCCGCCGCTCCCTCAACCTCAGAAGCTACACCCCGTCCTTCGCAGCATTGGCCGACGACGAGGCCCCGGCCCCGGCCAAGAAGGCGGACGACGCCGAGGCCGAGCTGCAGAGGAAGAAGCGGCTGGTGGCCTACAAGGTGTACGACGTGGAGGGGAAGGTGAAGGGCTCCGTGCGCCGCAGCGTCAAGTGGATCAAGGGCAAGTGCTCCCGCGCGGTGTCCGGCATGTGATACATCCATCCATGACATCCGGCTCCGGCACGAGCTGTCCTTGCGCGGCCCTTCTACTACGTATGAGCTTACCGTGTGTTCTTCGGCTACTCTTCCGGTGTACTCCTCTGCTTGCTCTCTCTTCCGTTTCTTCTTCTTCATCTCGATCGAGTAGGATTTTTGATCTATGATGTGGCATAGGTATGACATATGTACAGTAGTATGAGCGATGCTTCTCTTGGAGTCTTTAGAGGAGGTTGTCTGTGTTGTCCTTGTACATATGGATCCGTCCTCTCCTCTCCTCCCCGCGTGTACCATTATCTGCTTATGAAATATAGACGCTATATATGTACTTATGTAGAATTATATTTTGGCGGTGTGAGATGTAAATAAATTACGTGCTATTAGGTACACACCGGTCCTGTGTTTCTCTGATTACTACTGAACTGACTCCATCGATGTCTTCTAAGTTGCTCTTCGGCATGGATTTTTCTTCTGTCTTGCTTTGTATCCTTTTGCGAAAAACGGTAGTTTGAACTTTTGTGAGCTCAGGGTCAGACACTGATTATCTATAGAATATACCGGCTCAATGACGAACGCCAATATCGGGGTTTAAACTTTTGTGAGCTAGGGGTATAACCACCACCACACCCCCCCCCCCCCCCCCTACTATCCAACCACATGTTGGTTCTGTGTCTTGCTTTGTTTCTTGTTAATATCATCATATAACTCTTTTCCCAATCTTGATATAACTTGTGCCAAGAGTGTTAGCTTAAATGCCAAAGAGGAAGCTCGCTAGTACAGTTTCGTTAGCTGAAACGCTACGCTTGCTGCGAAAAGGGCAGGCACGCTTCCTTTGCCCCCACTGAAGTGCCGGATTCTCTACGGCTAGGGAGGAATTAATGGGTTCTTTCTCCGTGGGCACCCTCGTATCCTCTTCAATCAGAACCACATGACCTGGCGGTGTGGATTTCGTTTTCCTGCAACTGGAACGAACCAACCAATTCCAGGACGAAACATGCAACAAAGGGGTATAGTGATGTGACGTCCGATATATACCTCAGTATAGGTGCAATTTGACCATGTCGTCTCTTTTCTCTGCGTGGTTCAGTTGAAGTCCACACGAAAACGGTTGTCGGTTGGGCATAAAGGCGTGATTGCTCGGTTGAGAGAGGTGTCTTAAGCCCAATTGTTACTTGCGAGAATGGAATTCTCCGCGACTGCTTTTGTGCCCATATGGTCGCTAGCTAATTTGTCCATGAGCTCGAATCCGTAGAGAGATAACTTAGTTTTTTCAGATTGATTGGACCTTTAGAATGATCTTTCTGCTCGAGTTTTTCGCAACGTCACTATCTTGCCGACGGTCATTTTCCCAAACATCAACTCTGAGGCGGCAATCTGGGTCCAATCGGGGGTGAAACATATGGGTAGTATTACCGAGAGAGCATAAGCTTGCGTATACTCTACTTTAATTGGTGGAAATGCGTGATTCTTATGCCTTCTTCTATACTAGTAGAATATAAATTATTTCGCCTCATTGATCACTCAGTTCATTGTCCAAGTGGAGAAATATATAGTTCTCACCTTGTATTTATTCTCTGTCGAGGAATTCATGCTCTAAGAATTTATACATCTTTATAGAAAAGGAAGAAGGAGATATCCTCCCGCCTTGTGTTTATTCTCTGTCGAGGAATTCATGCTCTAAGCTTGTTTTTTGTTCGAAAAGGAGGATAATCCTCTCAGCTTCTATATCTGCTGATGCACACAGTTTTACTATGATAAATAACCATTAAACAATGGCAGACAAAGCCAAAATGCCAAACATCGATGCAGAATAAAATCACCTTGCAAAAAGAAAATAAAAAGTACCACCACCCCCTAGGAAGTCGTCTTCTCAAACTTATATTGGATCGTGGAAAGTAATCAATAACAAAAACCAAATAAAAGAGTACGCTAATGGATTGGTGCCGGTATTGGCAGCTCCAGCCAAAGGTCGAACTTGGTTCATTATCCCTGTATTAGAAGTTTCGAGCAAACACTTTCAAGGGCATGACACACACGTAAGTCGACAATGCCTTATATAGTAACAGAAAAGATCATGGGTTTTTTACCGGGATAATCTACGTATTTATTGCTGAAGCCATCACTGCCATCAACCCTTCTACCGATTGGTGTTGTCTCGCTAGCCGGAAGTTGAGAGAGCCCTATAGGAACCCCTCCATTAGAGAAATCGCCGGAAGTAGGTCGAGGACCTCGCCACTAGGGTAAAACGGATTTGATACGTATCGGATGTTACTCGAATACGGATGCTGACTGAATGTTTTCTGAATTTGGAACAAATGTGAATATAGCGAAATAAAAGAGTGATGTTTTATAATGAATCAACTACAAAACGACAGTGATAAATGTACCAATATAATTAAAACTAGTTTCAAGTTCAATCACAGGAAAATACACTTGACCACATTGTTAGTTTTTGTAGATTGTGTAATTAGCATACACTAGTACAGAACGACACATCGGATACCCCTCTATGGTAACGACAGGAGTTAGGCGACGGAAGGATGAGTTTCGCGCTCTTCCGTGCGCGCGCGAGAATCCGTCGATGGGCCCAACACAATGGTAATGGAGAGCAAAATAACTCCGTTGCCAATATATTGCAAACGGAGGTGCATAGAAACTCCGTTGCCGATAAGCCCAAGAGAGATACAGAGATATGTAAAATCTCCGTTTCCCATGTGAAGGTCCATTAAGCGGTGCCCATATAAATATCACCCACTCCAGTGCATCTCACTCTCACTCTCCCCAGGTCCTAACCCTAGCCGCACACTCTCTCCACGAACTTCACACCATCGATGGCGAACCCCTCCGGCACCGACGGAAGTCAGGATGGAGCATCTTCCTCCTCCCACCCTCCGAGGCGCAGCCCGGATCTCCCCTACAACTGGACCGGATCCACGACGGCGGCTGCCCCGACGCCCGGATCTCGTCCTCCTCGGACGATGAGGACTCGGATCTGGAGGTCGGTCTCCTCCTCTCTCGCGCCGCCTACGAGCGCGAGCGCGCCGACGGCGTCATTGAGGCCTCTACGATGCAGAGAGCAGTCCACATCTCCACCGTCGAGCATGCGATACAAGTCGCCGAGGAGGCGTTGTTCCAGACGTAGCTCCGGGAGGCCATAAACCGGTCTCTTCTCCCTGGCCCGGTCCCTAGTCCAGAGGCGGAGGAGGAGGACGCTCCGGTGTTCGAGGAGGATGAGGTCTCCTCTGACAGTGGCTCCAGCGCCTGGGACGCAATCCTCGACGGAAAGCGACCCCGCCTCGTTTAAGGTAAGCGACCGCTCTTTTTACTATGTATTGTTTGGTTTTGCTCTGTTAGCTACTTATTTAGCTAGGTTTTTCTCTGTTAGCTACTTATTTAGCTTGGTTTTGCTCTGTTAGCTACTTATTTACTTAATTTTTCTCTGTCGGCGAGTTATTTAGCTTGGTTTGCTCAGTTTGCTCTGTTAGCTACTTATTTAGCTTGATTTGCTCTGTCGGCGAGTTATTTAGCTTGGTTTTGCTCTGATAGCTACTTATTTAGCTTAGTTTTGCTCTGTCGGCGAGTTATTTAGCTTGCTTTGCTCTGTCAGCTACTTATTTAGCTTGATTTTGCTCTGTCGGCTACTTATTTAGCTTGGTTTTGCTCTGTCGGTGAGTTCTTTATCTTGGTTTGCTCTATTATTTAGGTCTGTTTAGCTATGTATTTGCTCTGTTTAGCTACTTTTAACAAAGATTATTCGTTGTGTCAAGGGCTTGGTAGATGCTTGGTGACGATGCTGCTGCCGTGAAGACCTAGGAGCGGGGCTCCGTACACGGTGCCGTCACCAAGAGCAGTACATTTTGTGCAGCAGGATGAAGACAGTCGATGATCATCTGGCGGCCGTGAAGACATAGGAGCAGAGCTCCAGCCACGCGCACCGATGAACTTTTGTAAAGCAGGGCGGACAGGAAGACGGTGACGACCGGGTGGGCGTCTAGTCGCATGGAGCGGGGCTCCATCGACGGCACAACACGTCTCCGTGTTTTTTTTGTTTTCCTGTAACCCTTATTAGAAACGGTGATTAGCAAAACTCCGTGTCCAATGTGGAACATATCAGTAATGATCTAATATAACAACCGTTGCCCATGTTAGGGGCAACGGTTAATTGACTCTGTTGCCATTGAGCTCTTCACATCAAGGACACGGGCGGGGACATGGACCCTTTCTCCGTTTCCGATGAGGGTTTTGGCCCGTTTCCGATGTGTCGTTCTGTACTAGTGATATCCGGATGGAATTACTTAAATTGGCTAACATAATTTTATTCGGATGCGGCTATATCTATTTCCATATCCATATTTTATTCAAAATTCCATACAACATTTGTATTTCCACCCCTACTCGCTGCACCACATCCGAGCTCTGCCCCACCACCTTTGATCCCCGGTCCGAAGAGAGAAGGGCAGTGGACGAAATATCAGCCACTATAGCCACCTCGTCCATGGCTAGAGGCGCACGTCAACCGTCGGGTCGAGAACGAGAGTACTGCCATGACCGACACGATCGGCGTCGCCCGACAATTATTAGAAAATCTCAATGGAAAATTGTTAATGTATATTTTGAAAGCTACAAGATATTAGTGTATTAAGATGACTTAAAACATATCAAGACTCTACTACAGTACGACATCGCGACTGCATGTAGCTAGCCAATTAATTACAAGCACGAGAGAGAGAGAGAGAGAGAGCACTGCCACACTCAAAAAACAGTAGAGAAACAAAGTCAAGAAAAAATCCCGTTCATAACAAGTCACATGGAATCGTTTTATCTTTGATATACTAGACATGCAAACTTTTCCATCCAAGTGGTTTAATAGTATAATTCAGGTATTTAGAATGAATTATGTAGAGGTTTTTATTTACAGAGCTGAAAATATGATGGAGAGAGACCTAACAGCTGCCCGAACGAACAACGGCACACAAACAGCAATGTTAGGTTATTGCAGGCAAAAAAGAAAAAAACAGTGATGTACGACATGATGGCTCCTACTGGAGCTCCTATACAAGTGTGCTCTCTCTCATGGTGTATTCAGATTACGGAACAGAGAACCCAGTGTCCTGGATCAGCCCCCCGTCCATTTCTTGACTTGGCCTCGCATTGTCCCTTGACAAGGGAAGGGCCACATTTTCTCCTCGGCGACAACAACTGGAGCGTTTGCTTGTTACGAGAGATCTGATCTGAGTTTGATGCGCGCACCTCAACTTTTTGCCTACCCGAAAACCTTATTACACAATGTACAGTTGCGTACTGTTTCCGGTGGCAAGAAGCTGAAGATATTTGGCGACGGAACCGCAAGTTGCTCGACCAGGGATCCATCCATCGAATCACAGCAACCAGATGATGGTGTTTCGGCCTAATCGTTGACATGCATGCTTGTAACTCCTCCATATGGTGATATTGCGTTTGCAGTGCTGATCGACTTCGACTTTTCGATCTCGTACTGTTTGCTGTGATGCGCGCACCTCAACTTTTTGCCTACCCGAAAACCTTATTACACAATGTACAGTTGCGTACTGTTTCCGGTGGCAAGAAGCTGAAGATATTTGGCGACGGAACCGCAAGTTGCTCGACCAGGGATCCATCCATCGAATCACAGCAACCAGATGATGTTGTTTCGGCCTAATCGTTGACATGCATGCTTGTAACTCCTCCATATGGTGATATTGCGTTTGCAGTGCTGATCGACTTCGACTTTTCGATCTCGTACTGTTTGCTGTTAGGAAGGGTGTCCGCTTCTCCATTGGTAATGGAGAGGACACCCTCTTTTGGCTGGACCCGTGGCTCGATGGGAGCCCGCTACAGCATAGTTTTCCGTCTTTGTTTGCTATCTGCGCGGACCCGATGCAGCTGGTGGCCGCGGCGATACCTGATGGAACGTGGAACATCTCGTTTCGACGTACTTTCGGTATTGCCGAGGCTAGCTTGGGCAGAGCTACGGAGTTTACTTCCAGAGTCTCTGCCAGGCGGTCGTGACCTCGTGTCATGGCACCTGGCACCGTCTGGGACGTTCTCTGTAAAGTCGGCCTATCGGAGTCTCTTTAGTTCCCCAGTTAGAGCGTGGACCTCTCCACTATGGAAGGCCCCATTACCGTTAAAAATCAAAATCTTCGTGTGGCAGCTTCTTAGGGACCGCCTCCCCTCAGGGGTGGAGGTTCGCAAGCGACAGGGGCCGGGTGATGGGCTCTGCCCCATGTGTGGGATCCCCGAGACGGGAACCCACATCCTTTTCACTTGCCCCGCTGCCAGATTTCTATGGAACTTCGTCCACGAGGCGCTGGGGCCTGCTTGGCAGGCCTCAGATCTGGGCGAGTTCCTAGAAATCCAGGCGAACCGTACCGGTGAGAGGCGACGCCTCTTCTGGTTGGTGTTTGCCGCGTTGATGTGGACCTTGTGGACAATTCGCAATAAGATGGTGATCGAGCGGATTTTTCTCCGACGTGCTTCTGACTCGATGTTTAAATTTCTGGCTTTCTTGCAGCAGTGGCATCCGTTGTCTAGGCAACGGGACAGGGGACAGCTGGATTGTTGTTTTTGGGTGTTCCAAATTTCAGCGGTAGTACCGCTGGGTTAAGCGGTACTACCGCTCGGGTGCTGCCGCCACCGCTACCGCCTCCGCTACCGCCAGAATGGCCGTCTGACGCGTTAGTCCGGTACCGACTGGTACCGCTGGCGGTACCGCCGCCGGTACCGCTGAGGTGGGAAGAGACGAACCAGCCCACCCCAGCGGTAGTACCGCTGGGTTAAGCGGTACTACCGCCGAGGTGGGATTGTTTCCGGGATTGATTCCGGGTTGGACTGCAGCCGACCTAGGGTTTGATGTTTCTATTTATTCCTCTTGTAAGCCGCCGTTTTGGGGTAAGCCACACATTGTAAACCCACGGCGTTTGTAACCTCACCCGATATAGTGAAGTATTGCTGGCTGGCGCCCGTGGTTTTTTCCTCTCCTTTGTTTGGAGAGGTTTTCCACGTTAAATCTCGTGTCCCCTTTGGTTTGATCGTTCCGCTCTTCGTCGTTTCTTTGCTATCCGTTTCAACAAGTGGTATCAGAGCCCTGTTTCAGATCTGTTTTCAGATTAGGGTTTTGGATGGCATCGATGAAGTTCGATCTACCGGCGCTGGACTACAAGACGAGATTCTCGCTGTGGCAAGTCAAGATGCGTGCGATCCTCGCACAGTCCAATGATCTTGACGAGGCGCTGGAGAAATTCGGCGACAAGGATGCGGCGGCATGGACCGCCGATGAGAAGCGGAAAGACCGTAAGGCTTTATCGCTTATTCAACTTCATCTATCTAATGATATTCTGCAAGAAGTACTCCAGGAGAAAACCGCAGCGGCACTGTGGGCTAAGCTGGAGTCGATCTGCATGTCCAAAGATCTCACCAGCAAGATGCATGTGAAGATGAAGTTGTTCACGCACAAGTTGCAAGAAGGTGGTTCGGTAATGAATCACTTATCGATCTTTAAGGAGATCGTTTCTGACCTAGTGTCGATGGAGGTAAAGTACGATGATGAAGATCTAGCACTTTTACTTCTATGCTCGCTGCCAAATTCCTTTGCAAATTTTCGTGATACCATACTGTTAAGCCGTGATGAACTAACCACCGCGGAAGTATATGAGGCCCTGCTTGCCAGGGAAAAGATGAAAGGTATGGTACAGAAAGAGGAGTCGTCGTCCTCCAAGGGCGATGCTTTGCAGGTCCGAGGGAGGCCTGAGCAGCGAGATAACCACTACCACAACTCCAACAGAGACAAGAGCAAGGGTGACAGAAGTCGCTCAAAGTCCAAAGGACGAGACAAGTTCTGCAGGTATTGTAAGAAATCTAATCATGTCATTGATGATTGTTGGAAGTTGCAGAACAAGGAGAAAAGAAAAGGTACTTACCAACCGAAAAATAATGAAGGTAAAGATACCGGTGAGGCTCTGTTGTTGATGGTAGTTCTGATGGCGAATGCCTAGCTGTTTTAGCTGCATGTGTTTCTCGTCAGGATGAATGGATTCTAGATACTGCATGTTCTTTTCATATTTGCTGTAACAAAGATTGGTTCAGTTCTTATGAGTTAGTGCAGACTGGAGATTTCGTGCGTGTGGGGAACGACCAGCAATGCAACATTGTTGGCGTTGGTTCCGTTCAGGTCAAGACACATGACGGTATGACACGCACGCTGACGGGAGTGAAACACATACCAACCATGGCAAGAAATTTGATCTCGCTCAGTACCCTTGACTGTGACGGGTACAAGTACAAAGGAGGAAATAAACTCCTAAAGGTATCAAAAGGTTCTCTCATAGTTATGGTTGGTGATATGAATTCTGCTAAGTTATATGTTCTTAGAGGTAGCACGTTATCTGGTACTGTTGCTGCTGTTTCTCATGATGACGCTAGTAAAACTAACCTCTGGCATAAGCGTCTTGGACACATGAGTGAACTTGGTATGGCAGAATTGATCAAGAGAGACTTGCTGCAAGGATGCAGTTTGGGTAAGATGCAGTTCTGTGAACACTGCATTTTCGGTAAGCACACAAGAGTTAAGTTTAATGCTTCTGTTCACACCACCAAAGGTACACTTGATTATGTACATGCTGATGTTTGGGGGCCATCTCGTAAGCCCTCTTATGGTGGTGCTCGTTATATGCTTACCATTATTGATGATTACTCTAGAAGAGTTTGGCCTTATTTCATGAAAAATAAGGATGATGCGTTTGCTGCTTTTAAAGAGTGGAAAGCTATGATTGAAAGGCAAACAGAAAGGAAGGTGAAATTACTTCGTACTGACAATGGTGGCGAATTTTGTTCGAATGCCTTTAATGATTATTGCAGGAAAGAAGGCATTGTCAGGCACCTCACCATCCCGTACACGCCTCAGCAGAATGATGAACAGGACCATCATCTCCAAGGCTCGCTGCATGATCTCCAACGCTCGCATGAGTAAGCGTTTTTGGGCTGAGGCGGCTGCCACCGCCTGCTACTTGATAAACAGGTCACCATCTATTCCCCTCGACAAGAAAACTCCCATTGAGGTATGGTCAGATTCTCCTGCTGATTATTCACAACTTAAAGTTTTCGGCTGCACTGCTTATGCTCATGTTGATAATGGAAAGTTAGAGCCGAGAGCTATTAAGTGTGTGTTCATTGGTTATGGTTCGGGTGTAAAAGGATACAAGTTATGGAATCCCGAAACTAGCAAGGCATTTATGAGCAGGAGTGTTGTTTTCAATGAATCTGTTATGTACTTTGATAAGTTGTCCTCAGATGTTTTGCCAGATTTTTCTGAGGAGCAGGTTCGTGTCGAGGTGGAGCACTCTGTTGAAAAGGAAAATGTCACTGTTGACAATGATGGTGCTGCTACTTCAGATGATTCTGATCCTGATTCTGCTGGTTCTGATGACTCTGTTTCTTCTGATTCTGATAATGATAATGTTCAGAACTCACCCCCTGTTTTGCAGCCACAACAGTCTATTGCTGCTCGTAGGAACAGGAGGAATTGTGGTCCTCGACCACGTTTAATTGAAGAGTGTAACATTGTTGATTATGCTCTGAGTTGTGCAGAACAGGTGGAGCACGGACATGAGCCGTCCACCTTTACTGAAGCTATTGGTTCCGGTGACCGCGAGAAGTGGCTTGCTGCTATGCAAGAAGAAATGCAGTCACTCGATAAGAATGGCACATGGGAAGTTGTGCGCTTGCCTAAGAAAAAGAAGACAGTCCGCTGTAAGTGGATCTTCAAGAGAAAGGGGTTTATCTCCTAGCGAGCCTCCGAGATTTAAGTTGTTAAGCATAGTTCAATTCGTACATTCTTTGGTATTGTTGCTATGCGTGATCTTGAGCTTGAGCAGTTAGATGTAAAGACTGCGTTTCTGCATGGAGAGTTGGAGGAGGAGATATACATGGACCAGCCAGAAGGGTTCATAGTGCCGGGTAAGGAGGATCTTGTGTGTAAGTTGAAAAGGTCCTTGTACGGTTTGAAACAATCTCCTCGTCAGTGGTATAAAAGGTTTGATTCTTTTATGTTGTCACATGGCTTTAAGAGGTCTGAATTTGATAGCTGTGTGTACATCAAGTTTGTTAATGGATCACCTATATACCTGTTATTATATGTTGATGATATGTTGATTGCTGCCAAGAGCAAGAAAGATATCGCTGCTCACAAGTCACAGTTGAGTAGCGAGTTTGAGATGAAGGATCTTGGTGCTGCTAAGAAAATTCTAGGTATGGAGATTACCCGTGACAGAAATTCTGGTTTGTTGTTTCTTAGTCAGCAAAATTACATTAAGAAAGTTCTTCATCGATTTAACATGCATGATGCAAAGTCTGTTAGTACTCCTATTGCTCCTCACTTTAAATTGTCAGCTGAACAATGTCCTAGTACGGATGAGGATTTTGAGTACATGTCTAGAGTTCCCTATTCTAGTGCTGTTGGTTCTTTAATGTATGCCATGGTTTGCTCACGTCCAGATTTATCATATGCTATGAGTTTGGTTAGTAGATATATGGCTAATCCTGATAAAGAACATTGGAAGGCTGTTCAGTGGATTTTCAGGTACCTTCGTGGCACATCCAATGCTTGCCTCAAGTTCGGCAAGACTGATGAGGGACTCGTAGGCTATGTGGATTCAGATTTTGCTGCCGATTTGGATAAGAGGAGATCCCTCATAGGTTATGTGTTCACGCTTGGTGGTTGTGCGTGAGTTGGAGGGCAACGTTGCAATCCGTTGTTGCCCAGTCTACCACTGAAGCAGAATACATGGCTATTGCTGAAGCATGTAAAGAATCGGTTTGGCTGAAAGGTTTGTTTGCTGAGCTTTGTGGAGATGATACTTGCATTAACTGTTTTGTGATAGTCAGAGTGCTATTTACCTTACCAAGGATCAGATGTTCCATGAGAGAACAAAGCACATTGACGTCAAATACCATTATGTGCGTGATGTTGTTGCAAAAGGTAAACTGAAGGTATGCAAGATAAGTACTCATGATAATCCTGCTGATATGATGACAAAGTCAGTTCCTGTTACTAAGTTCGAGCTTTGCTCGGGCTTAGTTGGTATCACTGTCTAGCGCAAGAGGCTATTTGGCGCCGAAGGTGTTTGTTCTTTGTTGTTTCAGGGTGAAGTTCTCTTTTATGCTACAAGGTGGAATTTGTCTCAAGGTGGAGTGTTGTTTTTGGGTGTTCCAAATTCCAGCGGTAGTACCGCTGGGTTAAGCGGTACTACCGCTCGGGTGCTACCGCCACCGCTACTGCCAGAATGGCCGTCTGACGCGTTAGTCCGGTACCGACTGGTACCGCTGGCGGTACCGCCGCCGGTACCGCTGAGGTGAGAAGAGACGAACCAGCCCACCCCAGCGGTAGTACCGCTGGGTTAAGCGGTACTACCGCCGAGGTGGGATTGTTTCCGGGATTGATTCCGGGTTGGACTGCAGCCGACCTAGGGTTTGATGTTTCTATTTATTCCTCTTGTAAGCCGCCGTTTTGGGGTAAGCCACACATTGTAAACCCACGGCGTTTGTAACCTCACCCGATATAGTGAAGTATTGCTGGCTGGCGCCCGTGGTTTTTTCCTCTCCTTTGTTTGGAGAGGTTTTCCACGTTAAATCTCGTGTCCCCTTTTGGTTTGATCGTTCCGCTCTTCGTCGTTTCTTTGCTATCCGTTTCCAACAAGGATGACATGATTGCTAGGCTTGTGGAGACGGCTCGGCGCATCTCCTCCTCTGTTTCCAGCTAGCGCCGGAGGGGCTTAGTCTCTTTTTGTTCGCCCTTCGCTTCTTTATCTCGATGTATCTCTCACCGCCCCCCCTCTCCCCACCACCGCCTTTTCTTGCTTATTTCATGTGGGCTTACTTGTGTTGCGCCCCCAGCAAGCGGCCTTACCGCTCTTATGTCTGTAACACTGTTTGAACTTGCTTGGCATGTTGCTTTATTTATAAAGCGGGGCGAAAGCCTGTTTCGAGCTGTGATTCGCTGTATCGGAAGCTATCGACTTTTCGAGGACCAAACGGCGATCCGCTGTATCGGAAGCTATCGACTTTTCGAGGACAAAAATATCGCTGGCTATGTCAAGTTATCTTCGATGACTACAACCGCTGGGTTGTATAGCGCGGCCATGCGAAAGGACATCCGAATAGGGCCGCAATTGAGGCGGCCCATAAACGGGTACCAGTTTTTTTCTTTCTTTTACAGATCTAAATTTGAATGTTATTTTTCTTGTTTTTTCTAACGAAATAAAAATGTTAGTAGAGTTCTAAAAAAATGCTCCTGAGGTTTAGAAATCTGTCCGCATAGTTAAAAAATGTTCGAGTTGTTTAGAAAAAATATTCATATGAGTAAAAAATGTTAGCGTAATTCAAAATAATTGTTAACGGTTTTAGAAAAATATTCATACAATTGTGTGTATGTGGCTGTAACTTGATCTTTATTTACAAATAAGACACGTATTACCATGCCAAAAAAGGATTAATTTTTTCATGTATTAAAAATATTCATATGATTTTGGGCAAGAAAAAACATAAAAGAAAACAGGAAAAAGCCAAAAAGAAATAAAAAAGAAAATGAAAACATGAACATAAAACATAAAAGCATCTCAAAAAAATGAAAAAGAAAAAAAAAGAAAAAAAAAGGGAACAAGAAAATAGTGCAAAAAAGAAAAACGAAAATGAGCAAAACGAAAAGCAGCCACTATATATCGCTCTTAGCTAGCCGTATCATCCACTGGACCGCGTAGGTTGCCCTTGGCCTTTGACCGAGCTGAGATTCGAACTAAGGATGTCCATAGATGCGGATCAAGTGCATACCCACTGGGCTACAGTCGGATTCGTGTTCGTATTTCTTTATACATCTATCTATTCTTTGATGCTTACGTTTCTTTTTTTGTTTCTTTTTGGTTTTCCGTTTTATTCTTTTTTCTGTTTTAGTATTTATTTTAGTTTTCTTTTCC
The DNA here is from genome assembly GCA_947311845.1 of Poa pratensis. NCBI lineage: Eukaryota > Viridiplantae > Streptophyta > Magnoliopsida > Poales > Poaceae > Poa > Poa pratensis. The sequence continues at coordinate 33,204,303 of CAMZMU010000033.1, read as the reverse complement.
TTCTTTACTTTTTAGGTACATGATTTGGTACTATATTAAATTTTTTTGGTTCACCTGCATTTTTCGGTCACTATTATTTTCAATTCAGCCGAATTTAGTTCCTTTTCAGTTCACTATTATTTTTTTGCTTCACCGGCATATTTGGTTCACCGGGATTTTTGGTATTATTTTTGGCCCACCGGAATTTTTGGTTACCAAAACGGAAGGCACCTGATGGTGTAAATGAACTGAGACGCGGTAGAAGGATTGCTATCCTCAACGGTGGTTTCAAGAACAAAGCTACTGCAGAGAAAGCTGAAAAAACACTGAAGAAGGGAGGCGGTGTCAAGAAAACAAAGAAGATGAAGAAAACAGCAAGAAACCTCGAACACGATCTTGATGTCCAAGTCATTGATGACAATGCTTACCCACCACCGATCCTCCCCATCAGCACCATCCAAGCTCTTGGCAAAAGAGCAATGCCAGATTCCTCCTAGTGAGCTATCTGAGGAGCACCTCAACGCCACTGTTTTTAATGAATAGCTGGCTCAATGTCTCCTCTCGATGCTGCCTCTTCATTAGGCAGTATTACCCTTTATTTTCTCAAGCTATGCTTATTGAACCTTTCCGTTTATCCTGGTCTGTAATAATCAAACCTCTCGATCCGAGGCTGTATGAGCCTGAACCATGGTCGTATGTTATCTACAATTATCTTATGTGTGCAATCCTGGATTTCTGGTTTGATTGTATAATGATGTTGGTTTGGACATGCCACTTCATCTGGTTTATGGTAGATTTCTGTTCTGGAACTACACATTACTATCACACTGCTAATTATACTCATGGTCATGCATGTCAATTGGGCAACAGCTTAGTCAATTACATTGATAAGCTATCATATCTCATACCTGACAAGTTTCATAATGAATAGAAACTGGACTGTATACAATTGGAATCTAGAGGAATTAACTCCCATACGAGATGTGATGAAATAAGAGACAAGGTGGATGAGAGTAATTGCAGTATCATATGTTTCAGGAAACTAAAAGGGAGGTTTTGATTTACAATATTTGAGAAAATTCTGTCCCAAGAGATTTAATCAATTTGCATACACGCCTTCTGTTGGCAACTCTGGGGGACTGATTACTATTTGGAATGGAAATCTTTTTGATGGGAGAATTTTATCACAAGCATCATACCATGTCACAGTTGAATTAACTTGCAAAATGTCAGGCTTCACTTGGGTTCTTACAAACATTTATGGGCCGCTCACAATGAAAACAAGGCAGAATTTATTGAATGGTTCAGAGATTTCGATGATTCAACTATCAAATATTGGATGATTATGGGAGATTTCAACCTTATTTGATCTCCAAGTGACAGGAACAGAGCAGGAGGTGACCCAAGCAATATGATGGCATTTAATACAGCGATTCAAGCGCATGATCTTGTGAAAATTCCATTGAAAGGAAGAACATATACGTGGAGTAATATGCAAGACTCACCTTTTCTGGAGAAACTAGATTGGATATTCACTTCAGCTGAGTGGACTTCAGAATTCCCCAATACTATGGCTTTTCCTATAGCAAAAGTTGGATCGGATCATGTCCCAATTAATGTTCAAATTAGTACATCTATTCCCAGGGCTCATCTATTCAGATTTGAAAATTATTGGGCTGAGTTAGTGGTTTTCAAGAAGTTGTCACGAGCTGTTGGCAACAAGCTCCAACTAAACCAGATTCTGCTACTGCTTTAAATGCAAGACTAAAGAATCTGAGATCAGGTCTCAAAAAATGGAGCAGAAGTTTTTTCCAACTTGGAAAGATAATAGACAAAAGTAAATTTGTTCTAGCTATGATGGATGGACTTGAAGAACAGAGAGAGCTGGCCCTTAAGCTCTTCACTCTTCTTGATCTTATAATATCATCCTCCTCTCTTAACACTTGAAAACTTCCTTCACACCAAAACTCAACATTTTTCTCATTAGCGGGTTAGTGCATCAAACAAATAATCTCACTTGATTCTGTAAGGACACAAATTCATAAGCAATCATTTTCAAACATTAGCTACTGTTACTAGGCTTAAGTGAAGCTCTTTCACCTTAAAAGAAACCACTCAACACTTGTAAAAGATAGAATGCAAAACAAAGACAGAATCTGTCAAAACCAGAACAGTCCATAAAGTTGATTTGTTTTGGGACGCTTACGTCGCTCAAATCGAAAAACTTTAGTCATACGAAAGTTGCGTACATATCTCAGGAACACGCACAAAAATTGGCAGATGTTTTCAAACTTTTCTGATTTTCTACGGCGAGAAACGGTGACGTTCCAGAAATCTGTTCCTGTGCAGGAATCCAAATATAGGTACCATCTTGTCATAAGAGACTTTTCTTGGCACAACAAAACAGCAAATAAAAGATACAAAGGAGTTTTTACAGAAGTAAACATGCTCCTTGACTAATGGGTTGCCTCCCAAAAGCGATTTCTTTAATGTCTTTTAGCTAGGTTAGAAGATTTTAATGATGCTCTCATAAGGATAAGAGTTGAAAAACAAAAAGAGTATCAAGAGGCAAATATCAAAACACATTTAAGTCTAACCCACTTCCTATGCAAAGGAATCTTGTAATAAAACAAATTATTGATGCATAAAGCAACTAGCATAGGAAGATGCAACAAATGCAACTTTAAAACATTCAACATAAAGAGAGGTGTTTTAGTGACTTGAAAACTTTTACAACCATATTTTCCTCTCTCATAATAACTTTCAGTAGAATCATGAACAAATTCAACAATATAACTATCACATAAAGCATGCTTTTCATGATCTACAAACACATAATTTTTATCAAGCTTCAAGATAGTGGGATCAAAAATTTCAAACCCACTTTTAAACATATTAAAACAAGATGATTGATCACTCTCAATAGTAGAATGCATAATATTATCAAGCAACATAGGACCATCATCTAGAGCTTTATCATAAACATTTTCTAAGAAAACTTTCTCATTACCATGCATTTCGAAATTAGGCATAAATAGAGGATTATCATAAGATTTATCAAAATAGCATGGATTTTCATAAACAACATTGGGGAAAATATTTGGTACTTCTGTTATTTCCTTTTCTTGAGTCAAGATGCTTGTTTCTTCAAATTTATCAAAAGGAGTTATTTCAATAGAATCATTACCAACTTCCCCAAGCTTAAAGTTTTCCATAGCACTAGCAACAACCATGTTCAAAGAGTGCATACCAATAACATTGGTACTATCATGCAAATAAAGTTCCATAGGTTTTTAAATTTTCTCTTCAAACACGTCATGTCCTAGCTCAAGATAAATTTCATAAAGCTTTCTCATGTTATTTTCAGCCATAGGACTAGTTTCAAGAAAAGTCACCATTGATTGCAAGTAAAGAAATAGACATAACAACAAACTGAAATAAACTAGATGCAGGAATTTAATTTTTTGTGTTTTTTGATTTTTAACAGCAAACAAGATGAAATAAAAAAACAAAGCAAGACAAAAACAAAGTAATGAGATTGGAAGTGTGAGACTCCCCTATCTGGAGATTCCAGTATCCCCGGCAACGGCGCCAGAAAAATGTCTTGATGGCGTGTTAACGGTAGAGTGTTTTATTACTTCCCAGCAACAGCACCAAAAGATCTGTTTGTTGACCGTGACAACACACGTTCGTTGGGAGACCCCAAGAGGAAGGTATGATGTAGTGCAGCAGCAGTTTTCCCTTGAAATATGACCAAGGTTTATCGAACCAGGAGGACACGGAGGTTCTTCAGAAGGTTGTCAGCGGCGCAACTGACGTGGAACCTGCACACAACACAAGCAAACTAGTTTGCCCCAACGAAACAGAGAGGTTGTCAATCTCTCCAGCTTGCTGAAAACAAAGGATTAAACGTATTGTGTGGAAAACAGTAATGAGTGCAGAAAGTAACAGAGAACAAATGATTGCAGTTGGTGGTTTTATCAGTATGAGGAAATGGACCGGGGTCCACAGTTCACTAGTGGTGTCTCTCCATAAAAGATAACTAACATGTTGGGTAAACAAATTACAGCTGGGCAATTGACAAATAATGAGCGCATGACAATGCAATATATGACAAGATGATTATTATGAGATTTAATTGGGCATTACAACAAAGTACATAGACTTGCTATCCAATGCATCTATGTCTAAATAATCCACCTTCCGGTTAGCATCCGCACCCCTTCCGGTATTGAGTTGCAAACAACAGATTATTGCATGAAGTAAAGTGTGTAATGTAAACAATGCAAATGACACGTAGACAATGCATCATTGTTTTATCCCTAGTGGCAACAGCACATCCACAACCTTAGTCGTTTCTGTCATCTCGAGCCCAGATTACTGGAGGCATGAACCCACTATCTAGCATAAATACTCCCTCTTGGAGTTACAAGCATCTACTTGGCCAAAGCATCTACTAGCAACGGAGAGCATGCAACATCATAAACAACATAAATAGATAGATTGATAAACAACTTGCTCATAGTATCAATATTCATCGGATCCCAGCAAACACAACATGTAGCATTACGATAAGATGAACTTGATCATGTTAGGCAGCTCACAAGATCTAAACATGGAGGTACAAGGTGGAGAGACAACCATCTAGCTACTGCTATGGACCCATAGTCCAAGGATGAACTACTCACGCATCACTCCGGAGGCAGGCATGGCGGTGTAGAGGCCTCCGGTGAGGATCTCCCCTCTGGCAGGGTGCCGGGAAGAGCTTTAGAACCCTCCCGATCTAGGGTTGACGATGGCGGCGGCAACGAAACTTTTCGTGGAATATGATCGGTGTTTTTAGGGTTTTCGGGACATCGGGAATATATAGGCGAAAGGGCGGCGTCAGAGGGCACCCGAGGTGGTCACGCCAGGGCAGGGTGCGGGCCCACCCCCTGCCGCTCCCTAGGGTGGCGTGGCTGCCTCGTGGTCCCACTCCGTCTCCCCTTCTGGCTTCTGGAGTCTTCCGATGAGATATTTGCACACGTTGATTTTCGTCCAATTCCGAGAATATTTTGCGACTAGCCTTTCTGAAGGAGAAAAACAGCAGAAAACAGGAACTGACACTTCGGCATCTTGTTAATAGGTTAGTCCCAGAAAATGCATAAAAATGCTATGAAGTGTAAATAAAACATGTAGCAATTGGTATAATAACAGCATGGAACATCAAAAATTAAAGATACGTTTGAGACGTATCAGTATGGATGGTAGCTAGTGCATAAAACACCTTATTCCTGTTATATGAACTTGCTGAGTAACTGATGATCCCGAAGAGCAAGTCTTGATGCCTGCACAAATAACGGGATTTAGGTTGAGACTCCAAGTGCAGAGTGTATAGTATAGTGGAAGACAGTTTTCCCCACGAGGGGTGACTCGAGGGTTTAATATCGAACTCTCGGGGAATCTGAAGTGGTAGATTTATCTTCTTATCCTTCTTTTGGTTACCTACAAAACAAGGTTAGATGTTTTGGTCCTCAACCTCACCTGTGGTTGTCAAGCACAAGGTGTAAGAATGATATCAGGATAGTTATGCAATGCAAACAAGAAATAAATATGCAATGATGGTGGATGCAATGTAAATGATATTTTTGGGTTTTTAAATGATGTATGCAAGATGAAAAGTATTTTTGTATTTTCGGATTTAATGATGGCTGAAAATAGAAAAGTGGTATATGGTGTTGGAAAGGTGTTTCTTATGATTAAAAATGGACTGGGGTTCATGGTTTCACAAATGCACTCTCTCTTTATAAAGTGGTAGACAATGGAACACACAAAGTTAACATATGAGATTGCAACACAGGGTTTGATAACAAGTTACTTAGATATATGGGCATCACGTCCTAACATAGAGATCTTTTGGTTATTAACCTCTCTTATACTCCACCAAGATGCGAACTAAATCATAACACCTCAGTAATTAAGATAACTCAGAGTATAGCATTAAGTATCATGACATGAAGTGAAAATAAGAACATGCTAGATCTAGTCATGGAGTAGTGGCAATGGTCACGCCCACATCCCCGGTAGCATGGTATTTTAGTTTATCCCTAGTGAGGTAACAAAGTAAGGTAAAGATACCAAAGTGGATCGCAGAACTTTCTCTCACGTTCACTGCACTAGCCACCCCCCGTTACTCCAACTAATGCACACGTTCCCCCACACACGCTCTCATAAACATGCTTGATCAAAACAAGTAGACAAGAACGGGGTACATAATATGCATCTATACTCATAACTGAAACAAACATTGCAATCTCAAACATATATTAACTCATAAAGATCCACCACAAAGGTATTACAACGGTGACCGTAATCATGTTCAGCAGCTCATACGGTGCTAATTAGTGAAGCTCAAGAGAGGAGAGATACATAAGTTACTTCCACAAACCCATAGTCCAGAGGTGGACTACTCCCTCTTCATCATGGAGACGGTGGAGAAGTCGATGGAGAAGATGGAGACCACGCCGGCAGCGCCCCGCCGGAGTTTTCCCCCTCCAATCTGCAGCTCCTGATCTCCGTTTCGGTGTTTCTGTGTTTGTGCGGCGCTCCTTCCAGAGAACGACGGGGGACCTTTTTTATAGGCGTTTTTAGGTCAAGACGAAGGCGGTGGAGCGAAGATCGACGGCAACGGAGCCACGAGGCCCAAACGGGTGGGTCCCACGCGGCCACAGTACCTGGCCGCGTGGGCCATGCCCGTTTGGCCCTCGGGCCTCCGTTTGCTTGCTTCCTTTTTCCGTAGTCCTTCTTCCTTCCAAATATTGACGCCCGTAAATTTCCAGGTGATTTCGTTGACGTTTGGGTCCCTGAAACATTAAAATACAAAACTAGGGTTTTCTGCCTGTGCAGGGTTAATTCCAAATAAATGGAAAACTATGAAGTATTCCCAAAATCATGATAAAACATTGATATAACCCTTATATGATGCAAATATGATTGGAATATAAGCAATTAAAGTGCAAAGTTCATGTATGCATTTTACATGCATCAACATCCCCAAGCTTAATCCATGCTCGTCCTCGAGTATGAAGATGATAAAACTAACATGGACTTTGCAATTTAATACTTAACAATGGATATCAAAGATGATTACTATTGCTACATATAGTCAAATGATTCATTCTTCAAAGGAGTAGCAATATGCAAATAGTTTATGAAGTGATATCAAGTATTCAAGACAAGGATGTTCATTGATAGTTCACAAAGTGTAACATAGTAGCAAGTAATATGGAACACATGTATGCATAATGATAAGTAGAACATCCTACAATGGTCATAGAGTGTAGATGAAAATCTGAATATGATAGGTGTACACTTTGGAAAGATGTATATGTGAGTAGAGGTAAAGCATGCATAAGTTTCATCCAACTTCCAAACTCTTCTACTTAAGTTAATGATTGCAATAAGGTATTCATTGGTGTCAAGCTCTCATTGCCCCTATCATAGCATCTTGAATGATTAAGGTTAAAGTGAAAGCAAATATGAGTAGTGTGCTTGATAAAGTAAAGGTTGGATGTCTCATGCCCCTTGAATACAAGTACCTACACCATGATTACTCAACTTAGGAAACAAAGCAAGTTCAAGTTATTATCATTGTAAGTAATAATAGTATCATCAAGAGCGTCAACTGGGGTACCTCTTGTCCCAGATATGGAACAAGCCCATATCAAAATGACAAGACAAACAAACAAAATGAACAATCTCAACACCCTTTTTATTTACCATTTGGAATAGTTTTTTATTGCAAGGTGTATCACAGAAGGTTCACCATAGTATGTAAGTAAATTTCCACCATGAATGATGCATGGCTTAGATTAGCGGCCCAGGCGTCTCTCTAACCATTTATACAAACTCATTTGAACTACTTCATTTCCACCTCATTTTCCATGATAGGCATCCATAACAAAAGTACATGATATCAACTAAATGAGATGAAGGAGCATGTTGAAAGCTTTGCATGTGACAGCACATATGGGCTAACTCCCAACCTCGAACATTTATCAAGCCACTAGCATCATAATCTTAATCACAATGGGTCATGTTTTATTATGCAATGATAGTAAAATGTGCATCAAGTTCGTGAGAGCTATATAACCAATTTTTCCATTGCAATCAATAACATAAACATTTTCATTCAGAGGTAAGATAACACAAAACATGTTAAACATACTCGGAATAGCATAAAGCCAATAGGTAGATATGGTGGACTCACTGGAATAACTTTGGTTGAAGGTGTTGGAAACAAGTTTTTGCTTGTTGGAGTTTTTGGGCTAGCAAAAGGGAGAAAGTTGACCATCTAGATGCATGCATGAGTGTCCATAGAACTAACTAATCCATGTTAAACCAAGTAAATAACAATCAGCACCAAAACATGAATAAGTGATAGCTCTACAAAAAGAATTTGCAAACTATTACTCATAAACAAGCTCATGAATCATGCAACTATATGTATCATTAAAAATCAAATCAAACATCCCTTTTCCCAATCTTATAAAAGCATCCAACATATTTCAACCCATATTTCCAGTAGCTCTCTCATATATAATTGATAGTGTGGTGGTCTCTCAAGACTCAAACAAAAACAAAAACGACGCTCCAAGTTTATGCGATAAAGTGTTTCGATCGAAAAACAGAAGTTGGACGTGTGCAAACCGAGAGTGTGTAGGTCCAGCGGGGTTGTCTTCACATCCCCAAGCTTATGGTCTTCACCATCCTTGGATAGCTCTTGGTGCATCTCCTCCAATCCCTGTGAAAAAACTTCAAAACACCGTTTCTCCCATCTCTTTTCTGTGGGGTGCATTAATAGTGATAAACAAATAGGTTCCTTGCTGCATATAATCCTTGAACAAAAATTCATATGAATGTCCAGAAAGTATATAATGTTGTATGCCTACTCATAAACTCAATTGGATCAAAAAGATTCAACTTAAAAGCTCAAAGCATGCATCAAACAAAATGGGACAGAATCTGTCCAGAAAAACAGCAGCAGCAAAACGTATTTTTCTACCCTACCAAACTTTCTCGAAAAATTCCGAAAAAATTCATGCATACAGAGGATGAAAAGTTGCAACTACAGTTCAAATATGAGCTCATTCGGAGTTACAGAATAAGAATTAAAAATCATACCGTGCACTGATTCGTGCAGGAATAAAATCTCCGAACTATAAGCAACTTTTTCAAACCAAAAAGGGTAAAACTTGGCACTTTATTAAAAACTCCAGAACCTAACTAGACACAAATCTCTTGTTACAGCAAGAGGACACAAAGAAAAATCACACATAAAAATAACCGGGTTGCCTCCCGCAAAGCGCTTTCTTTATAGCCATATAGCTAGGCTTCTTACTTGTTGTTTTATTGTGGACGAAGCTCATGAGGGAGCTTGAACTTTGGTGGTTCCCTCTTCCTTGGAAAGTGTTCCATGCACTTCTTGTGTGGAAACTGAAACTTTACATTCCCTTCCTTTGAATCAATGATAGCACCTGTGGTACGAAGAAAAGGTCTTCCAAGAATAATAGGACTAGAGGTTTTATTCCCCATATCCATGATTAGAAAATCCACAGGCACAAAAGTCATATGTAACTCTACCATAACATCACTTACTTTTCCCAAAGCATGTTTAATAGAGTCATCAGCAAGTGCTAGTTCAATAGAGCATTTTTCAAGATTTTTCAATTCAAGCACTTCATATAGTTCTTTAGATAAAACAGAGACACTAGATCCTAGATCAAGTATGGCATGGTGTGTCTCTTTTCCAATAGTTACTAGTACCTTAGGTATCCACATATCCCCAAGCTTAGGTGGTATCATAGCCTCTTGGTTGTACCTAGCAATCTTTTCTTTCAAGACATGATTAGCAATATAAGAACCAAAACCTGCTTGGTTAGTGTTGATGGAAGGATCACTTGCAAATTTTTGTAAGATAGATATTAATTCATGCAAGCTACAATTTTCTAAGTCAAGCAAAGGATCCTTGACTTCATTAAGCATTTTAACTTCCTCAACTTTCTTTTCCAACTCAATCAGCATAAGAGATTCATCATGTTCAGTTTCTTTAGCTTCTTCTTTTAAACTACCAAGTTGAGACATGAGTGGCAACAAATATTCAGGGTAGTTCAATAATTCATCAAGAGTTTCCTCCAAAGTAAGAGGAACATTTTCAGCAATGTTAACAGAATTCATTCCAACCACAGGTGATGCTTGTGGTTTCCCTGCAGACATACTCAATAAAGTGGCTTGATTATCAGCTAGTTTAGACAAAGCTTTGTCTAGTCCTGCAGCTTGGAGTTGTAAGCCTTTAATATCAGAACTAATAGAAGCAACAGACTTACTCAACTCTTGTATCATAGTATTATGACTAGCAACTTGTTCCATGAGAATTTTGTTAGCCTCAGAATTATCATTGCGTGATAACATAGGCTTCCAATTATTATCATTAGCATTAGGATATGGAACAAAAGGACGATTGTTGGGAACATATGGGGGTTTATTATAAGAGTTATAATTGTTGTTACCATACCCATTATTACCATAGTTCCTAATGAAGTTGACATCAATATTTTCAGAATTGTTTCCAACTAGTTCTTGCAAAGGAACATTTTCAACACTAGGTTTATTAAGCAAAGCAAGAATAGTATCCATTTTAGATGACAAATCATTAGTTTCTTCAATAGAGTTCACTTTCTTAGAAGGATTAGGTGCCCTATCAGTATGCCATTGACTATAGTTTTGTAAAATGCTTTCCAATATATTTTTAGCTTCTACTATAGTCTTACTCATAAAAGCACCTCCAGCAGCAGAATCAAGTATGTTTCTAGACATGTAGTTTAAACCATTGTAGAAAGAGTGTAATATGGTCCATTCATTAACTCCATGTGAGGGACAAGTTCTAAGCATAAGTTTTATCCTATCCCAAGCCATAGCAACATGTTCATTTTCATTTTGCCTAAAAGAAAGGATGTTGTTTCTATTTTGCAAAATTTTAACAGGGGGATAATATTTCTTAATGAAAGCTTCTTTTAGATCATCCCAAGAATTAATACTACCAGATGGCAAGGAATGCAACCACTCTTTAGCTTTTCCTCTAAGTGAAAAAGGAAATAACTTCAGTTTTAGGATATCACTTTCCACATTTTTAAACTTTTGCATGTCACATATTTCAACAAAGTCATGAAGATGCATAGAGGCATCCTCCATAGCACTACCACCAAATTGTTCCCTAGTTATCAAGTTCAACAAACTAGGACTTACTTCATAACTCTCAGCATTTATCTTAGGTGTGGCAATAGCTCTCGTGATAAATTGATCATTAGGAGTGTTTGTGTAGTCACACAACTTAGTTCTTTCTCCCATTTTAGCAAGTTTTTTTGGTATTTTTAATTTTTTATGCAAAACTGAAATAAATATGATATGATATGCAATGACACTAACAAAACAAATAAATTGCTTTGTAAGTAAAGATGGATAAGATGGTGCTCACGTAGGTGCAACCTCCCCAAGCTTAGGTGTTAGCACAAGTTGGTGACGTTGACTTTGTTGTGAGATGAATGCGATGATGCACACCCTTGGATAAATCTCTCAGCTACGATTCCCCGGCAACGGCGCCAGAAAACGTCTTGATGATCCCGAAGAGCAAGTCTTGATGCCTGCACAAATAACGGGATTTAGGTTGAGACTCCAAGTGCAGAGTGTATAGTAAGTGGAAGACAGTTTTCCCCACGAGGGGTGACTCGAGGGTTTAATATCGAACTCTCGGGGAATCTGAAGTGGTAGATTTATCTTCTTATCCTTCTTTTGGTTACCTACAAAACAAGGTTAGATGTTTTGGTCCTCAACCTCACCTGTGGTTGTCAAGCACAAGGTGTAAGAATGATATCAGGATAGTTATGCAATGCAAACAAGAAATAAATATGCAATGATGGTGGATGCAATGTAAATGATATTTTTGGGTTTTTAAATGATGTATGCAAGATGAAAAGTATTTTTGTATTTTCGGATTTAATGATGGCTGAAAATAGAAAAGTGGTATATGGTGTTGGAAAGGTGTTTCTTATGATTAAAAATGGACTGGGGTTCATGGTTTCACAAATGCACTCTCTCTTTATAAAGTGGTAGACAATGGAACACACAAAGTTAACATATGAGATTGCAACACAGGGTTTGATAACAAGTTACTTAGATATATGGGCATCACGTCCTAACATAGAGATCTTTTGGTTATTAACCTCTCTTATACTCCACCAAGATGCGAACTAAATCATAACACCTCAGTAATTAAGATAACTCAGAGTATAGCATTAAGTATCATGACATGAAGTGAAAATAAGAACATGCTAGATCTAGTCATGGAGTAGTGGCAATGGTCACACCCACATCCCCGGTAGCATGGTATTTTAGTTTATCCCTAGTGAGGTAACAAAGTAAGGTAAAGATACCAAAGTGGATCGCAGAACTTTCTCTCACGTTCACTGCACTAGCCACCCCCCGTTACTCCAACTAATGCACACGTTCCCCCTCACACGCTCTCATAAACATGCTTGATCAAAACAAGTAGACAAGAACGGGGTACATAATATGCATCTATACTCATAACTGAAACAAACATTGCAATCTCAACATATTGTCGTGGTGGGATCACGCAGATGCCTAGGGTAGGCTTAGTCTGGGGCCGAACGTACGCTTGAGTATTCGGGAGGATTGCGCGGTAGAGTCGCACACGAAGAACACTGCAAACACAAAGATCTACCCTGCTTCCGGGCCCTCGTGAGGAGGTAAAACCCCTACTGCAGCATTTATCCTACTTTGGTGTATTTCCCTCTGTATATGCAGTGTGTACAAATGCTCCTCGAGCTGGATACTTCTAATTGCCTCTAAGTATGCCTCTAATCACTGCTAATTAAACTGCTAATCTCCAGAGAGGCGAGCTCCCGCGGGGGGAAAATGAGCTCCCGTGAGTGTGAGTCCCCTCATCCCATCCCCCTGGTGCCTTTATATAGAGGAGACCCAGGGGACAAGAAGGGGACAAGGAGACAATGGTTACTATGCACGGGTCCCACTTGTACTCTAGTCACATCAGTACACTGTAGCCACGCTGCCTGTGTACTCTAGTCACATCAGGAGCACTGTAGCCACGTGTCTTGTGTCATTGCTTTTGTCCACTTGTGCTTGTCTCCTGGAGATGGCAGAGGAATCCTGTACTGGACGAGGTAGTGGCCGAAGTTGCACTGGAGATGTGCCGGTCGATGGAGGGGAGCAGCCGAGGTAACGATCCGGTCCTGGGAGCAGCTCGGTTGGCGCGGCCCAGCCCAGCAGGAAATGATGCCGGCCTGGCTTAACCCGGCCTGGGAACAGCGATCCGGAATGGTAGCTTGGTCCAGCCGAAGCTGGAAGGAAGCCGACACAACGTTGCCTCGGTCGAAGGGACGTGCCCAACGACGAGGCGCTGGTCGATGCGCTCTGCTGTCCCGGTCCAGGCCGAGATAAAGAGCAGCCCGAGGCTACGATCCCAGCCCTCCTGGCCGCGGGAGATCGGCCTGGCCCAAGACGCAACCGAGGCTGCGCTGCCGGCCGGCTGGCAACTCGGGCCCAGTCCGGAGCTGGAGATACTGGCCCGCCGAGACAAGTGACTCGGTTCTGCCAAGATAAATGGGCCTCCGTCCAGCAGAGGTATACCATTCGGTCCGCCCGGGCGGCGCATAGCTTCGGACCGCCCGGGACTGGCTGTCTCGGCCCAGCCGAGTTAAAGAACTCGGCCTGCACCCAGGTACGCCGATCTGAGCTGTTTATTCTTTCTTTTCCTTTATTTCTTTCTATCTTTTGTTTAGTTCTTTGCTGCCTCTTCTACTAGCTCCACTAAATCACCAACTTTGGTATACCCGGGGTCACATCCCCGACATTAGTCCCCGAGGCTGCGGGGGACTCGCAGAGTCGCGCGCAGACTTACAAAATAAATAACTGTACCAGAAACCTCCTGCACCGTACAGCCTTGCCTTTCAGGCCAAATGTGACATCCGGTTGACCGAGCTCACCCGAATCAACAACGAGATGGACAATTTGTACTAGAAATATGTTGCCTGAATGGTCACCATTATATGTCGGTTCTTAGCCCTCCTGGCTTTTACCAAACTCGGATGCCGCCAGCGTCGGTTAGCCCTCCTGGCTTTTACCGAATTGGGATGCCGCCAGCGTCGGTTAGCCCTCCTGGCTTTTACCGAATTGGGATGCCGCCAGCGTCGGTTAGCCCTCCTGGCTTTTACCGAATTGGGATGCCGCCAGCGTCGGTTAGCCCTCCTGGCTTTTACCGAATTGGGATGCCGCCAGCGTCGGTTAGCCCTCCTGGCTTTTACCGAATTGGGATGCCGCCAGCGTAAGCTGGACCGACATAAACCTGCAAGTACATATCTCAAATGTCTCGGTACCTCGGCCTCTCTAGGCATATCACGTATGTCTCGGTATCTCAGCCTCTCTGGGCAAATCACACATGTCTCGGTACCTCGGCCTCTCTGGGCATATCACGTATGTCTCGGTATCTCAGCCTCTCTGGGCAAATCACACATGTCTCGGTACCTCGGCCTCTCTGGGCATATCACGTATGTCTCGGTATCTCAGCCTCTCTGGGCATATCACGTATGTCTCGGTATCTCAGCCTCTCTGGGCATAACTCATATGTCTCAGTATCTCAGATGTCTGGTAGCCTCTCTGGGGGCTTACCGACATAGATGTCTCCAGCCACTGCTGGTTTGACATAAGCATATCTCGAATGCCGGTTTTAGCCACTTCGGGCGTATACCGACATAGATGTCTCCAGCCACTGCTGGTTTGACATAAAACCTGCAAAAACATATCTCAAAGGTTGCCTCTGATTTAACAAACATTGACACTGATCTGGTACACAGGTAATGCCATGATACATTGGCAAACAGAATAAACGATGATTTGGGATATGGAATGATGCCAGGATATTGTGACAAAACAAAGTAAACAGCGATCCGGGATGTGGAATGATGTCGTGATACTGTGGCAAACCAAAATAAACAGCGATCTAGAGAATACTGATAATGCCATGATACCTTGGGTAATTTGAGATAACCAACATAACCTTGATACCTCGGATTTCCATTATACCACGGATTTTCACCATACCTCGTGTCGGAGAATGACTCCCACGAAACAGGGGCAGTCACACTCGCGAAGAGAGTTCGTGTAAGGGGCTGAACACGACGTCAATCAACCCTCATCCGGCGCGGCGACGCTGCTCGTCGTGCCTGAGGAGGGACATCACGGCAGAGAGAGACACGGCGCGTACCCAGGTTCACGGCCCTCTTGTGGAGGTAAAACCGCTACGTCCTGCCTGTCTGTATTGCTGCTTGTAGAGGTTACAGTACAGCGTGCTTGCCGAGGGCACAGTTGTGGCAATGGCGCTACAAGGGGAGGGAAACTACTGTCTTCTTCTCCCTTGCGCGCAAGTAGCTAGACTAGGAGTAAAATGTGTTCGATCCCCCTTAGGGTGGTGCACCAGCTCCTTTTATAGGCGCCCCGGGCCTCCTCCCTGTCCTTGTGCAGCGGAGGGGCTACCACATGGCGACAACGGTCGGGAGCACGGTGCACCGCTGCTTGGGCGTCCATGAGCGCGGTCCATGGGCACAAAAGCTGAGGCCGCAGCAGAGAGGCCGCCGTCCATCCAGGACGGCCAGCTGCTGCCGCAGAGGAGCGGGGGAAGTCCCCACGGTGACGTCGCGTTTGGCGCGTAGCGCCGGCCTGCTCCCTTATCACCAAAGAGGAAAGCTTGGTGGTCTGCGCCGTTGCCCCTGCTTTGTTGACTCCTTTATCACCAAAGTGGGACTGTAGCTCCGTCGTCACCCTGCGCAGAGGCGCGGTCACTCTGCGGCCGCTGCGGAAGCCATGTGCGCTCCGCAGAGCTTGCTTTACAGTGAAGGAACCCTCGCGTGGGCGGGAACGCCCTGTGGAGGATTCTGCGTTGACTTCCCTTCAGGGAAAGCTTCCTTGGAGAGGGGCAGCGGAGTAGAGGCTCCACAGGCCCTAGCTGCCTCCTCAGGCCTCCGCGAGGCGATTCTGCCCCGCGGGCTCCCCAGGCTTGCAGACCTGGTCCTTAGCGAGATTCACTCGCCGAGTGTTGAGGGTTATAGAGGCCTGGCCCAGTACACCCTGGTTCTTACTGGGCTGACAGTAGCCCCCGGGCCCATGACGGGCACGACGCGGTCCAGGGGGCGCAGGCGAAGCGTCATGGGCCCAAAGTGTCCGGCCGGCCCGAGACACGTGGCGAGCGGTTGGTGCGTCTCGGCTTCTCCGGAGGAGGTGGGCGTCGTGGGGACCCACGACGCCTCGGAAACCGCCCTGAGGTGATATAAAGGCTGCCGCGGCTGTGCCGGCAGCAGTTCCGCCGCATTTACGCCCTTTCCTTCTTGCATACACCTCCGGTGCTCCACTACTCCGGCGATTTCCGTTCTTCTCCGAGCTTTTCCGCCGCCCTTCCTTCGCGAGCCATGGGCCCCAAGAAAGGCAAGGCGGCGATGGTGGAGGCCTCCGCTGAAGCGCAGCGGGAGGAGGAGCTTGCGCCGGCTCTCATCGGCACTCGCGTCTCCACAGCGGAGGCGCTGGATAGGCTGAAGGTCCTCGTCGCCGGGAGGAATAATGAGCATGGCGCCAGCGGCGTCAAGGCGGCGCGCTTCGGCAAGCTGGCGGCGGGGTGGTACCCCATTTTCGTCCACACGCTGTTCGCCGGCTTGGTGCCGCCGTTCTCTCCCTTCCTTGCGGAGGTGCTGGCTTTCTATCAGATCCAGCTCCTGCACCTCCACCCGAACTCCATCCTGATTCTCGCCATCTTCGCCTATCTCTGCGAGGCGTATCTGGGAGTGATGCCTTCCGTGGCCTTCTTCCGGAGCTTCTACGCGCTCCGCAACACGGCGCCCGGCGAGCGGTCTGGGTGCGTGTCTTTCCGCATCGCAGACGGGATGGGCGCCGTCTACATCCCCATGTCGTGGGATGGCGACAAGGCCGTTACGAGGGTGACGAAGAAGGTGGAGGACTTCCGCCAGAAGTGGGTCCTCGTCGACGCCAAGGAGCGGAATGCCTTCTTCGATGAGCCTGAGGCGCCGCCGCTGAAGAACTCAAATTGGTCCAGCGAGAAGTTCCAGCACCAGAAGATTGCCCACTTGGTCTCGCGCATGAAGCTCGTCCGCGAGGCTGGCCTCACGGGGCAGATGGTCGCTGAGGACTTCGTGAGGCGGCGCATCGCTCCCCTCCAGGCGCACACGAAGCCGGTGTGGATGTACTCCGGCCCGGCAGATCCAATGCGCTTGCACCTCAGCGCCCACGCGCCAGACGACGTCGCCTCCATCTTAGGCACGCTCTTCATCGCCCCGGAGATCCCTGTTCCGGGCACTGAGCACCTGAGGCCCCTCCACCAGCTCACTCCAAAGAAGCGCCTCGCAGTTCTGGAGATGATGCCGACGTTCACGCCAGAGGGCTTGGAGGGAGAAGAGGCGAAGGGGGCTGCGGCGCCTGTGGTGGAGGAAGACTTGTTTGGCGAGTCCTCTGCTGCTTCAGACGCCGAAGCTGACGCCGCCACAGGAGGAGTCAACCCCTCGTCAGGGGAGGCGAGCTCTTCAAAGCAGGCGGCCCCTGAGGAGGAGATCCTGGAGATATCGTCCGATGTGGACGAGGATTTTGTGGTGGCCCCGTCACGACGGGCCACAGAAGAAGAAGACGAAGACGGGACGATAGCGGCCCGGAGGCCGCGGCAAAGCGGTGCGAGCCCCGCACCAAGGCCATCCACGACAGGGCCGCCAGAAGCCTGGAGAGCACTCCTCTTAAGAGGAAAGCTGAGGCGGCCCCTGAGGAGCCCAGCGCTGGAGCCTCACAGGCCTGGCGCTCTGCCAACAAGGTGTGGGTGGACACCCGCGCCAAGCCATCTGGGTGAGTACTGTTTCTTCTTGACTCGTTCTTGCTTATCGAGAGTTCTTGCCTTTCTCGAGGATCTCACTGTCTTGATTATCAGGGGTCTGGTTCATGCGAAGCGCCGCCGACTCCGCAAGGCTGCGGACGTGCGGCGCGACGCTACGCCGTTGTTGAGGGGCCTACAGCGCCCCTTGGAGAAGAGACTGAGGAGCCCGTGGTGACAGTCACCACGGGCCCGGCTGTTGACGAGGCCATGAGGCCTGTGGGGAGACGCCCCTTGAAGAAGCAACTGCCTCGCCACCTCCTGCCGAGAGTCAGATTGAGGAGGCGGTGAAGGCTCCGTCGCCGCCGCGCCCTGATGCTCCACTGGAGCCCCCAGAGACACCCGCCGTGGAGACGGCGGGGACCAGCACACAGGCGCCGGGAGGCGCCGACGTCGAGATGGAGGAGGGAACTCCTCCGCCGCCCCCTCCAAATTCCGAGCCTGAGGGGGAGGCCACTTCTTCTGAGGCCGCAGCAGGCGAGGCTGCGGTTGAGCCACTGGTGGCTAGGCCTCCCTCGCCAGCCCCCGAGGCCCACGAGGAGGTCGTCGTGGAGAACAACGACGCACAAGACGGTGGGGGCCCGCTCCGTGGCCCCGTGTTGACCCTGGTCCAAGCACTGTGCTTTCAGCACCAGAGGCTGGCGCTGGGGGGAGGACGCTGCGCCACGTGAGGGCTCTTGGGCCTTGGTCTTGAGCGACCGGAGCCGGAGCAGCGCGAGCCGCCAAGCTGCCCTCCGTTTGGTGAGGGGCACCCTAGACGGGCTAGAGACCCAACTTGCCCTTGAGGAGGCGGAGCTTGGCAGGAGGTACGACGCCCTTGCTGCTGACTGGGCCCGCTTCTTCGAAGTCAGGCGGCGGAGTGGCCCTGACGACCAAGCTCTTCAGGCGCAGCGCGACGAGGCGACGCGGCAGGCCCAGGAGATCCGCGAGAACGCGGAGCGCGAGGCGCAAGAGGCCTTGGCGCCGGTCCAGGCGGAGCGCAAGGCGGCTGCAGAGGATCGGGAGGCGGCTGTGGCGGAGCGCCAGGCTGCAGCCTCCGACCGAGCGGCTATCGAGACCTCCCTCGCCGACCAGCGCAAGGAGCTGGCCAGCCGCGAGGAGAAGATAATTTCTGAAGCTGAGGTGGTGAGGAAGTCTCTGGAGCAGCATCGTCTGTCGCTGGAGGCTCGCGAGCAGGCCATGACGACACGCGAAGCTGAGGTGCTCAAGCGTGAGGAGAAACTGGAGCAGGCGGAAACAGACATGAACAGAGAGCGTGAGGCCTTGGAGTCCCGCGAGAGCAGCTTGGCTGAGGCCATGGGCAAGCACGACAAGGAGGTGGAGCGGCACCGGGAGCTTGTGGAGAAGGCCAACCAAAAGCTTGCCGAGAAGAAAAAGGAGGCAGAGGCGGAGGCCCTCACCAAGCAAAAAGAGTACCGCACTGCTGTCACACAGGCCGTCTCCCGGGAGTATGCTGGGAAGTTCAAGAAGCAGGAGGACGGCTTCCAGAAAAAGCGCAGAGAGCTCGGCAAGCGCATTCGCCAGCTGGAGGAGTGGAACGCCAACTTGAAATCCTCGCTGAAGCGCGCCAAGGACGCTAATCTCCGCACGGAACAGGCCCTCGAGCGCTCGGAGCAGGACCTCACAGCCCTGATGGCAGACATGCAGGAGCTGAATGCGCAGGTGGCCCCTGTTGTGGAGAGGGTCGAGGAGGCTGAGCAGAGCGCGGTGGCGGCACGGGTCTTGACGCAGCAGCGGGAGCGTATGTTCCGATCTTTGGTGACGCGCGGGAACGCTCTTGCTGCGAAGCTGGGGGTGGATGCTCCTGCCGTCCCCGTCCACGGGAACGCCGACGTCGCCACGTATCTGACCTACTTCGACCAGCTCTTCTCCGTCCTTGAGGGCCCTGTGGCGGAACTCGACGATGTTGTCGACGAGGAGTGCCGCAAGCTCCTGCTGGTGGCGGTCGAGCGCGTCTTCGTCAACCTCAAGCGCCTATATCCATGCTTCGACTTCGAGTCCGTGACCGAGCCCATGGGGATGCTCAGATCGAGACGCGCCTCTTCAACTCGCTGCGGGAGGAGATCAACGACTATGTCAACCGCTTCAAGAGGGTCGCTGAAGAGCCGGCCTCTGGCGAGGAGGAAGACGTCGAGGAGGAAGGCGCGGAGGAAGATGACGCTGAGGAGGATGAGGCCGCCAAGACTTCTGCTTAAGCTGCTCCTGCCACAAGTCGCGCCTGAGGCGCAAGTTATCTTTGTTTAAAGACTTTGTTTCATTTGTGATGGTCTGTAAAACACTTTATTGTGCTGCAATGTGTGTGCCCCTCGACGGGCATTTTATCCCTATTCCATGCCTTTTTCGCTTTACGTCGTCAGGACCCGTCTCTTAGCGCTATGACTCCGCCACTACGGTATGCCAGAGCAATGACTCAGCAAGGCCGGGGGGTGTTTAAGGCTTAGAGAGGTAAGAGCTCTCGAGTCGCGATGCTCGAGGGCTCCCCTTTGACGCTCAAGCAGTCCATGAAATGCGAAGGAGAAAATACCCGCCCGAGGGACGGAAGTTGCTCGTGAGAGGAAAAACACAACGCCTGAGGTGTAAGCGCAGGACTTAGCTTAGCGAGGTTCTGCCTCGTGGAGGGCGTTGATTTCCCTGAAGGTGTGCTTCCCTCTTTGGGTCTGGAGCGTGACTCCACGAGCCTTGGGGGGACTCTTGTTCCCTGTGTAGGTTAGAGGCGGAACCAAAGCAAACATGGTAGAGAAACTCATGCGCGCTTATAGGTTTCCTCATGGGTGCCTCGCGAGGAGAGTAAGTACCAAAGGTCCTTAGGTGAGGTGGCAGGTTTGGGAGCAAGCCCCTGGGCCAGAGCTCTTTGGTGAGGTAACAGGCGTGAGAGCGTGCTCACGTGTTAGAGCTCGGATCCTTTTGGGTTTTGCGGTGCTGCTGGGATGCTCCCGAGGCACAGTCACCGTACTCAGCCCCCGCTCGCGAGGTGCGCAAGGGGAAAGATATGAGCGCGAATGAAAACACAGAGTAATGAGAACTAAAACTCACCCCCAAAATATTACATAGCGGCGCCGCAGCGCAATGTTTCACTAGGAAACGAATTGGTTCGTTACACTTGGGCTTGCCAAGATAAAGTTTCCATGTCGAGGCATGGGGACCACATTCAGTGGCTGAGACTCTTCACGGCCTGCGGCGGCACGTTACAGGAAGAGCTCAGAGGGACTGGCCCTCAGAGAGAGAAGCTTTTGTGAAGCTTGGAGGTGAAGCTGTGCGCTTTCCTCTAGAGACAAAAAATGCCTGGTGTGATAGAGATCACGGGTAGAACTTGCGTAGATGCGCGATGTTCCAAGGGTTCTTGACCGGGATGCCGTCCTCCGTCTCGAGGCGCACCGCACCAGGTCTGGCGACATGCGCGACCCTGTAGGGGCCTTCCCACATGGGCGAGAGCTTGTGGAGACCTTCCCTGGAGAGGATCCTCCTGAGGACAAGGTCGCCTGTCTCGAGAGTGCGCGGACGTATGTGGCGGCTGTGGTAGCGTCGCAGGTCTTGCTGGTACTTTGCCGCTCTGAGGGCGGCTCGCGGCGCAACCCGTCGAGGAACAGCAGGTCGTCGTTGTGGAGGTCTTCTTGATTGTCCTCATTGAAGGCAAGGACCCTTGCGGACCCGTGCTTGATCTCTGTGGGGAGGACTGCTTCGGCTCCATACACCAGGGCGAATGGCGTCTCACCAGTGGGCTTTGTAGGGTTCGTGCGGATGGACCAGAGCACGGAGGGGAGCTCATCGATCCAGCCCTTGCCGTAGCCCTTGAGGCGGTTGAAACTTCTCGTCTTGAGGCCCTTGAGGACCTCAGCATTTGCTCGCTCGGCTTGACCATTGCTCTGTGGGTGAGCTACCGAGGCGAAACAGAGCTTGGTGCCGAGGCTCTCGCAGTAAGCCCTGAAGATGCCGCTGGTGAACTGTGAGCCATTGTCGGTGATGATGCGGTTTGGCACACCAAAGCGGCAGACCAGGCCTCTGATGAACTTCACGGCTGCCCTGGCAGGGATGGTGCGCACCGCTTCAACCTCTGCCCATTTGGTGAACTTGTCAACAGCCACGAAGAGGAAACGGTAGCCCCCTTGCGATCTCGGGAAGGGTCCCAAGATGTCCAGCCCCCAGACCGCGAACGGCCAGGAGAGCGGGATGGTCTGGAGTCCCAGTGCAGGCTGATGGACTTGCTTGGCGTGGAACTGGCATGCATCGCAAGACTGAACGATGGTGACGGCATCTTGAAGCACTTGAGGCCAGTAGAAACCGCTCCTGAAGACCTTGCCGGCGAGGGTGCGCGCGCAGGAATGGTGGCCGCACTCTCCACTGTGTATGTCCCTGAGGAGCATGCGTCCTTCCTCAGGAGGCACACACTTGAGGGCAATGCCATTTGGGCGCTTGCGGTATAGGTCTCCCTCAAGGATGTAATAGGATTTCGCTTGTCGAGCGACTCGTTCTGCCTCTGCGTCTTCCTCGGGAAGGACTCCTTTTAGCAAGTAGTCCTTGAGCTCGTCAACCCAGCCTGTTTCTTGGTGCACCATGGTTAGCATCAGACGCTCCCCTGAGGATGGGCCACAGTTGGGTGCGCCACCTGTGGGAGGTGGTGGGAGTACTTCGTCTGTGCTTGTAGCTGGTGCTTGCAGCGGCTGCTTTATGGACGCCTTGGAGAGCCTCTCTTCAAAGACACCTGCGGGCTGGGCCTCCCTTCGCGATGCGCGCTTGGCGATGTCATCTGCTTCCTGGTTCTCCTTGCGCGGGATGTGCATGAGCTCCATGCCCCTGAAGTGCTTCTCGAGCTTGCGGACCTCTTCAAGGTAGGCAGCCATATGGCTGTCTTTAGGGGTGTAGCTCTTGTTGGAGAAGTTGACCAGGAGCTGGGAGTCGCCTTTGATGAGTAGGTGCTTGACACCGAGGGCAATGGCAGCTCTGAGCCCGGCGAGGAGGCCTTCATATTCAGCGATGTTGTTGGAGATCTTGTCCATCGTGAAGCACAACTGGACGGCATAGTGGAGCTTGTCGCCTTTAGGCGAGGTCAGGACAACGCCAGCGCCTCCGTTGCGGCAGGAGAAAGCTCCATCGAAGTGCATGGTCCAGTGGCTTGGCGTCGTATCTCCAGGCGGTATAGTTTCTGCTTCAGGAGGCTCTTCAGGAGTTGGGTCTGTCCATTCGGCGACAAAATCTGCCAGTGCTCTTCCTTTGATGACCCTTGTGGTGTCAAAACGCAAGTTGAAAGGCTGCAGCTCGATGTTCCACCCTGCTACGCGATCAGTGGCGTTGGGGTTGCGCAGGATTTGCTCCAGAGGGAATGATGTGACCACCGTGACAGGGTGGCCCTGGAAGTAGTGGCGCAGCTTTCTGGAGGCGATGAGCAGGGCGAGAAGGAGCTTCTGCTGCGTAGGGTACCGCTCGCGAGCATCTCTTAGCACAGTACTGACATAGTAGACTGGATGCTCGACAAGGGTTGTGGAGGGTGACGCGCGTTGGCTCCCTCGAGGGACTCCTCAGGCCCTTTGGCGAGGTTTCCTTGTGGAGGAGTCTCAGCAGGGGTGCCTGAAGTAGGCTCGACAGCTGGCTGTGGGTCTGGCTCTGGGCCTGGAGGGACTTTTTCCTTGTCGGGAGGCTCTGGACTTGGAGTGGCAGCACTTTTCTTGGGGAGGACTGGCTCTTCTCTTTCGACCACCAGGACGGCGCTTGCGGTTTGTGGAGTGGCTGCAAGGTACAGCTTTAGATGCTCGCCCGTCCTGGGGGCTACCATAACTGGTGCGCTAGCCAAGTACTTCTTCAAGTCCTCAAATGCCTTGTCTGCCTCTGGAGTCCACTTGAAGGTGCCGGACTTCTTCATGATCTTGAAAAATGGCAGGGCCCTCTCGCCAAACTTGGAGATGAAGCGGCCCAAGCTGGCCATGCACCCAGCTAGGCGCTGCATGTCCTTGAGGCGGCGGGTGGCTGCATTTCTTCTATGGCCTTGATCTTGTCAGGGTTTGCTTCTATGCCGCGATGGGACACGAGGAACCCGAGGAGTTTGCCTGAAGGTACCCCGAAGACGCACTTGGCGGGGTTTAGCTTGATGTTCACCTTGCGCAGGCTGGCGAAGGTCTCCTCGAGGTCCTTCAAGAGAGTGTCTCCCTCGCGAGACTTGACTACGATGTCGTCAACATATGCCTCTGCATTTCTTCCCATCTGAGCCCCCAGGGCGATCCTCATGAGCCTCTGGAAGGTGGCGCCGGCGTTCTTCAACCCGAAGGGCATGCAAGTGTAGCAATACACGCCACAGGGGGTGAGGAACGCTGTTTTCTCCTCGTCCTCTTTAGCCATTTTGATCTGGTGGTAGCCTGAGAAGGCGTCCAGAAAACAGAGGAGATCACAGCCGGCTGTGGAGTCCACGATCTGATCAATCCTTGGCATGGGGTATGGGTCCTTGGGGCAGGCTTTATTTACATCAGTGTAATCGATGCAGAGCCGGCCTCCCCCATTGGGTTTTGGGACAACCACGCCATTGAGACCCAGGTGGGGTGGGCAACTTCTCGAATAATGTCTGCTGCTTTTAGCTTTTCTACTTCTTTGATGATGAAGGCTTGCTTCTCAGGGGCTTGTTTCCGTGCCTTCTGCTTGACGGGGCGTGCGTTTGGACACACAGCTAAGTGGTGCTCGATCACCTCCCTTGGTACGCCGGACATTTCTGACGGAGTCCATGCGAACATGTCAGAATTTGCCCGAAGGAAGGCGACGAGCGCGCTTTCCTATTTGGGAGGTAAGCCAGCGCCTATGGTGACGCTAGCCCCCGAGCCCTCAGCCCCCGAATCGCTGGTGCTCAGCGACACCTTCTTTGTAGCGGCCTGCTCCTGAGAGAACAGCTGCTTCTTCTTCTTGGGCCTCGCGAGGGGCTCCAGGTCTTCGTCAGCAGGGAACGCCATGGCAGCAGCTTTGTAGGCGAGCTCGACAGCGCGTGTAGCGTCCTGTACGTGACCATGGATGGTGATGGTGCCGCCGCTGCCAGGGATCTTGACCATGTTGTAGGCGTGATGCGTGACGGCCATGAACTTCGCGAGGGCGGGGTAGCCGAGGATGGCGTTGTAGGGCAGGCCAATGTGCGCGACGTCGAAGTCGATGAGCTCGGTGCGATAGTTTTGCTGCGTGCCAAAGGTGACTGCAAGCCTCACTTGCCCCAGAGGCGAGATTGAGCCGCTGGTGACCCCTGTGAAGGGCCTGGAGGGCATAAGCCACTCGTAGGGCACTTGAAGCGTCTCAAAGGTCTCGACAGAGATGACGTTCAGGCCTGCACCCCCATCAATGAGCGTTTTGCCGACGGCGATATTGTTGATGGTGGGGGTGCACACCAGCGGGAGGGTGCCTACAGTCTTGGTCGACTTGGGGTGGTCCTTGGCGTCGAAGGCGATGGTGTACTGAGACCACTTGAGGGGACGCGATGTCTCCACCCCGGCAGCGCTGCGTTGAGCTCGCGGGCGAACTGCTTGAACTGATTGTTGGACTTGGGCGCCTGAGCCCCGCCGAGGATGCACGCCATGGCGCCTCTAGGGGCCTGGTAGCCCCCAGGCTCCTCGTCAGGGAGGTTGTTGTTCTTCTCAGCGGCGTTGGCCTGAGTCCCTTGAGGCTTCTGGTAGCCACCTTTGCGTCCGCCCTTGCGGTAGTTACGGCCTCTGCCGCGACCACCGCTGCCTTCTTCCTGCTCGCGCTTCTTGCTCAGTGCTTGAGGTCGTAACAGTTCTCTGTCGCGTGGCCGCGCCTGTTGTGGTAGATGCAGAAGGGACGGTTGTCGATCTTCTTCTCGCCATCCTCTGCAGAGTCCTCTCGAGCGTGCTTAGCGCCGGGCTCAGCAGCCAGCACAGCAGTAGGCTTGCGCTTGGTCTCGTCACGCTTCTTGTGGGCCTTGGATCCCTCTGGGGGTCGTCTGCAGAGGCCACCTTGGTGAAGAGGAGACCCTCTTCAGCCTTGGCACACTTGTCTGCGATGTCGAAGAGCTTCACGACAGAGGAGAGGGTATCGTGAATGCCGAGCTTCTCAAGCATCCTGCGGTTGGTGACGCCCTCTCTGAAGGCAGCAATGACGTGCGAGTCAGGGATGTTGGGGATTTTGTTGCGGACTTGGCTGAAGCGCTGGATGTACTTGCGGAGAGTCTCGCCAGACTTCTGGCGTACGGCGCGCAGGTCGTTGTAGGTGAGGGCGCGCTCGTACGTGCCCTTGAAGTTCGCAACGAACTGCTTGCAGAGGTCCTCCCAGGAGTCGATGGAGTCCTCAGGGAGGTTCAGGAGCCACGACAGGGCAGAGTCCCTGAGGGCGTGCGAGAACCAGTTCGCCATGACCTTGTCGTCTCCTCCCGCAGCTTGGATGGAGGTGGTGTAGAGCTGCAGGAACTCGATGGGGTTGTTCGTGCCATCGTAGCCCTTGGGGAGGTCTGGCCTGAACTTCTGCGGCCAGACGACGCGGCGCAGGTTGCGGGTGAAGGCCGTGCAGCCTGTGGCGTACGTGGCCACACCGCCCTGGAGAGCTCTGCGGTTTTGGCGCCCGGCCTGGCCAATTTCCTCGACGATGCGCTTCTGGAGGTCCCGCTGGCGCTCCATCTCCACCCGCGTCCGGCGGCGTCCGCTGCACGATTTGACAATCATGCGGCGAGGACGCGTGAGAGGCGGCTTTGTTTGCCGCAGCCGGAGGTGGTCCTGGCGGAGGCGGAGGCGCTCCATGCGCGGCGGTGCCTGCGCGCCCGGAGTTGTGGTGCACCAGGGAGCGCGAAGGTGCTGGAACCGCGCGCGGCGCAGCCGCGATGTCGACGAGGTGCTGGAGACGGCCAAGCCAGTTGTCGTGCGCCTCGGCGGTGGGGCGGTAGCGGAAGAGCTCTGCTGCCATGAGCAGCGCAGTGTTTGGGCTGGGCGCCGGGCGTCCAAGCGTGGACGCGCTTTGGCGCCGAGATGGATGCGAGGACTCAGCGTCCTCGCTGTGCTCGTGGTCGACGTCTTCGTCGTAGCGGTCGTCCTCATCCTCGGGGTGCTCCACGCGTGGCTCCGCAGTAGTGCGCCCCGAAGCGCGGTTGGTGCGCGGACGGCCGCGTGGCCTGGTGGTGTGGACGACGGGCTCGGTCTCAGCTCGGCCTGACGCGCGCCGGTTGGCGCGAGCAGCGCGAGTGTCCGCCATGGCGCGAGGTCGATGGAGGTTGAATGCGCGCCTCAGCCCCCTACCTGGCGCGCCAATTGTCGGAGAATGACTCCCACGAAACAGGGGCAGTCACACTCGCGAAGAGAGTTCGTGTAAGGGGCTGAACACGACGTCAATCAACCCTCATCCGGCGCGGCGACGCTGCTCGTCGTGCCTGAGGAGGGACATCACGGCAGAGAGAGACACGGCGCGTACCCAGGTTCACGGCCCTCTTGTGGAGGTAAAACCGCTACGTCCTGCCTGTCTGTATTGCTGCTTGTAGAGGTTACAGTACAGCGTGCTTGCCGAGGGCACAGTTGTGGCAATGGCGTACAAGGGGAGGGAAACTACTGTCTTCTTCTCCCTTGCGCGCAAGTAGCTAGACTAGGAGTAAAATGTGTTCGATCCCCCTTAGGGTGGTGCACCAGCTCCTTTTATAGGCGCCCCGGGCCTCCTCCCTGTCCTTGTGCAGCGGAGGGGCTACCACATGGCGACAACGGTCGGGAGCACGGTGCACCGCTGCTTGGGCGTCCATGAGCGCGGTCCATGGGCACAAAAGCTGAGGCCGCAGCAGAGAGGCCGCCGTCCATCCAGGACGGCCAGCTGCTGCCGCAGAGGAGCGGGGGAGTCCCCACGGTGACGTCGCGTTTGGCGCGTAGCGCCGGCCTGCTCCCTTATCACCAAAGAGGAAAGCTTGGTGGTCTGCGCCGTTGCCCCTGCTTTGTTGACTCCTTTATCACCAAAGTGGGACTGTAGCTCCGTCGTCACCCTGCGCAGAGGCGCGGTCACTCTGCGGCCGCTGCGGAAGCCATGTGCGCTCCGCAGAGCTTGCTTTACAGTGAAGGAACCCTCGCGTGGGCGGGAACGCCCTGTGGAGGATTCTGCGTTGACTTCCCTTCAGGGAAAGCTTCCTTGGAGAGGGGCAGCGGAGTAGAGGCTCCACAGGCCCTAGCTGCCTCCTCAGGCCTCCGCGAGGCGATTCTGCCCCGCGGGCTCCCC
The DNA here is from genome assembly GCA_947311845.1 of Poa pratensis. Taxonomy (NCBI): domain Eukaryota; kingdom Viridiplantae; phylum Streptophyta; class Magnoliopsida; order Poales; family Poaceae; genus Poa; species Poa pratensis. Next base: position 33,176,174 of record CAMZMU010000033.1, on the reverse strand, counting down.
AGGCTTGCAGACCTGGTCCTTAGCGAGATTCACTCGCCGAGTGTTGAGGGTTATATAGGCCTGGCCCA